>OV050030.1:377667558-378867558 GCA_920105625.2 Clusia tigrina
ACATAAATTTATTTCTTGTGTCAGCAGCTACATATACAAGCAACTACCCGGACATTACTATAGCCATCAAAAGCTTTCCGAAAACTACAACGGAAATTGAATATCTCATCAACGACAAAAGAGGTTTAAGACCAGAGTGGCAAAACATAGATTGCCTATGGCTACCAACCAGAACTAGTTTTTATTCAAAAGACACCACGGTCAATGAAACCTTACGTGAAGATCTGGAGAAAAACTTATTACATGTGTAAACTATCCCCTAAATATACGTCTAACTAGTCCGTATGGAAGGCAAACAAAAATATATCACAATTCCAAAGTAGTCTGAGCCACCACTTAGATTGAGCAATGAGGGCTGAATCAGCAGTGAAAAAGATAAAGCTTTAGCGTTCGCTTACCACTTGGAAAAAGTGTTTGAATCAAATCCTTCGAACATTACCTTCACAATTCCACCCTTGGTCAAGCAAGATTCGACACACTCAATTCAACTGACGACAAATTCAATTAAGTACACTTTAGAATCATATAAACCGGAAAAAATCCCCAGGCTACGAGATAATTACATACTGGCAAAATAATAGCAGAGCTACCGGACATAGTTTTCAGAATTTAACACAACTGTTCAACGCAATATTTCGGCACGGGTATTTCCCTTCAGCTTGGAAGATATCACAGGTAATCATGATACCTGAAAAGATAAAACTCAGACCTATCAGTCTCCTTCCAACGCTGACAAAACTATTTGAAAGAGACTACTGATGTTGAAAATGGCTACTATTTGTGCAGGAAAGTGGTATAATTCCCCAATCATTAACACTGTATAGCAGAGCAAGTAAATCGCTAACTATGAGATAGAAAAGCTTTCGAGGATAAAAAGTACAGCTGGAGGATTTGGTACTCTGGACTAGTATACAAAATTTCCATATTTTAACCTGTCAGAGTGATATAGATATTAAAAATTAAAATATTGACCATAATTACTTTCTTTTTCCAGCTCTACAAACGTACTATGAGTGTTTTTCAAACTCTTATGCCCTCTGTTTTCGATTGACATGGTTATGACTTACATATGTACATATATAAATATTCTATAATATAAGTAAAAACAATTCCTATGAAATGTCGCGACGATATTTCATAGGAAATTGCGAAACGAATATTTAGTAGCATTTCCTATGAAATTGTCAAGACAGTATTTCATAGGGAATTAGGAAATAAATAGTTGAGAAAATTTCAAAAAATCAAAAAATAATTATAAGATATAAAATTGCAGCAGCAGCATGACACTGCGTAGTTCGGTATTGGAAGTTGGTGAAGGAAGATAATAAAATATTGCTAAAAAAAAATCAATTAATTGTTTAATTAACAAAACTGTTGTGCACTGAGTAGGACCACATTTCCCGTATAACTGTAAAACTGTTCCAATATATTGTACTTCTAAGATTTTTACCCTTTTCTAGCAATTTCAGGTTTTTTTTTTTGTTTTAAGTTGAGGCTTTTCTGATACATAACTATATTTCACACTATCATAACATAACTATATTTCACACTATCATAACATAACTATATTTCACACTATCGCACATGCACAAAATAAAATACCTTATTTTGACTAAAAGCTAACCCAAACCACAGACAACGTAGTCATGACTACGTTATCTGTGCCCAAATTATACGCTTACGTGTCTCTAAGTATGTTTGTGTTTGGGCAGAAAACTCTAGCGAGACCCAAATTGTTGATTATTCAGAAGTTAATGTTAATATTTTTGAGTTCATTGCAATGGATATTTCACTATATCGTGGCTCCGTTGCATACGCCACAATTAATTATATCTGCAAGGGTTTGAGAGTTTGAGTCCTAGTATCTAAGGCCTTCGTCTTGAAAAGAAAATGATTTTAGTAAGAATCACTTCGGGAATATTCCTTTAAAAAAGTAAATTATGAAAGCATACAAGTCTTCTGCCCAGTTCTGCCGCCACCACCACAAATAAAACAATGGACCAATCGACAACCCATGCACACACCGATTTCTATACACTGAAGCCTCCACTGTTTACAATTAAAAACAAACAAGTCTCAAAATAATAAACACACAAATCTTCTGTACAGTTGAACCGCCCCCATTAGTTTTCTATCCAGTTCAGCCACTGTTGTTTACAATAAACGAACCTCATATCCCGCCTTTTTCATAACAAAATTTAATTTAAAAAAGTCATCGATTTTATCAGCTTTGATTTAATCTGTGAGTAGGTTGCATGCGTTAAAAAAGTGGGAGTGTAGCTGTGTTATGGATAATATTTATACAAGTGAATATTATAGGCTTCTATTCTGAAGATATATTTTCCAAGGCAACAATGTTAGTGTTGAGTCAATTAAGAAATGTCGCAACTACAAGTTGTGGGCATATGTACCTCCAATTTTTAGTTTTGTTTATCTTATACCAATTATTATATAAATTATTTCGAAATTTGTATGAGTTTAAAAAAAATAAAAATACTTTATTCGAATGGTATACAACATTTTAGATTTTTAGTTTTGAAATTTTGACCAAGAAAGCAAACTTGTAACTCAACTTAGATCTAAGAAACAACATATTTTATATAATTTTGGTAATACCCAAAAGATTTGTTTATCTTATTGTAGGCCAACAGATAAAAAGGGTCAACATATGTAATAAGGGTACAAAGCCAACCTTTATTAACGCGGTTAGAGAAGAGGTATTAGATATAACTCTAACCAGTCCCCACATCGCCAATTGCGTTAGAAATTGGTATGTATCTGACGAGCCCTCTCTGTCAGATCATTTGCATATAAGATTCGGCTTATCAGGTAAATCTAAATTGAAAAATGAAGTATTCAATCCAAAAAAGACAAATTGGAGACTATATAGGGACTTATTAGAATTAAGATCCGATTCACTGCCTACAAGTATAAGTTCTGTTGGTGAATTCGAGGAGGTAGCGTATCGACTAAATGATATAATAATCTCAGAATATCATGAAAGCACTGCGGTCAAAACTCACAATGTGACTCGTAAGGTCACAGGTGGAATGGCAAGTTTGCAGATATGCGTAAAAAGTAAAAAAAAAACTGTTCAATCGTTGTAGACGCACGATGGTGTGGGACGACTATAGGGTCACTCTGACAAATTACAACAAAGAACTAAGAAGATCCAAGCGTGGGTCCTGGAGAAAATTTTGCGAAAGCATAGTCGAAACACCAGAGAGGAATGGAACACTCGAATGGTGTTGCATTTTTAAGAAGACCAGATGGGTCTTATACAATAAATAGGAGGGACACTCTAGAATACCTGCCTCAGGTGCACTTCCCGGGGTCACTTAGACTATCAATGACACTGGATCAATCGTCATGCGACCGACAAAAGATCGTGGAGTTTGTCTGGAGTAATATTCACCCCAGACAAAGTTAAATGGGATGTTAGCTGCATTAAACCATTCGAGATACCAGTGAAGATAACATTTTTCCTGCCCTCTTGATAAGTTTCAGCAGGGAGTACATACCATCCATATGGCGTGAAGTCAATGTGGTATTTATTCCAAAATTAGGCAAGAGGTCCAGCGAACTGCCTAAATGTTACAGACCTATCAGTCTCACGTCGTTTCTTCTAAAAACTGTGGAGAAATTGGTGGATCTACATATTAGAGAAACGGTAGACAGAACGAAACCTCTGCACCAATCTCAGTTTGCATATAATAGGGGGAAATTCACGGAGGGAGCGCTTCATTACCTTATAACAAAGATAGAGAAAGCTCAATATTCCAAGGAAATTGCTTTATGTGCTTTCTTAGATGTCGAAGGGGCCTTTCATAATACCGGTTACGGCTCTATAAAGGGGGATATGCTCTGCAAAAATATCGATAAACCGACTGTTGGGTGGGTTAAAACGATGTTAAAAAGCAGAGAAATTAGCTCATCTCTGGGAGACGAGGCCGTATCAGTCAAGGCAATGAAAGGCTGTCCCCAAGGCGGTGTGTTGTCACCCCTTCTATGGTATTTAGTTATTGACGATCTCTTAGTCAAACTACAAGGGCTAGGCTTCGAGGCAATTGGATATGCTGACGATCTTGCTGTCATTATTAGTGGCAAGTTTGAAAGAACAGTATCCGACATTATGAATCAGGCTCTAGCCTTCATCTGCGAATGGTGTCGCGCAGAGGGGTTATGCGTGAATCCTAGCAAAACCATTCTCGTTCCTTTTACAAACAGATTAAAATTGAACTTTGGTACAATAGCTGTTGAGGGAATCAATATAGAATATTCCGATGAGGTCAAATATCTAGGTGTAGTTCTGGATAAGCGACTGAATTGGAACTCTCACCTACACTCGGTGATAAACAAAGCCACAAGAGTAATGTGGGCATGTCGAAGTCTCTTTGGTAGAACATGGGGTCTTGACTCAAAAATGATACACTGGATGTATGTAATGATGGTTAGACCAATCATTACCTATGCATCCCTTGTGTGGTGGCCCAAGACAACAAAAGAATCTGGTAAGAAAATACGTACAAGATTTCAAAGGCAGGCTTGCGTGGCAATCACCGGTGTCATGCGAAACTGCCCAACCGCTGCTATTGAGGCCATAATAGGACTATCCCCACTTCACGCATTCGTGAAAAAATGTGCTGCTAGAAGGGCATTAAAGATGAAGATCTTGTCTAGACAAGAACCTCATGACTATGGTCATTTCAATATTGTAAATAACATAACAGATCAAAACATAATTTGCCCAATAACGGACTATATGATTCCAAAACGACAGTTTGATCGCAATTTTGAGATTATTATCTCAGACCGTGATGAATAGGACATAGGAGGACCTTGGGTCGACCCTTGAAGTCTAGAATGGTTCACAGACGGTTCAAAAACAAACACCGGAGTCGGTGCAGGGGTCTATTGGCCAAATACCAAAATCTCAGAACCAATCCATCCAGGCTGAAATTCAAGCAATCTCAATCTGTGCGAGGACAAATCTGAAAACGGGTATCAAGGGCGCACATATAGCTATCTATTCAGTTAGTCAAGCTGCATTACAGGCATTAGCTTCATATTTTTTAGAATCGAAACTGGTGGAAGAATGCTTCAACAACCTACAATCTCTAGGGCCAACAAATAAGGTTGCAATTTGCTGGGTCCCGGGTCACTTGGGGATTGAAGGCAACGAAATTGCTGACGAGCTGGCTAGGGCCGGTTCCGCAGCCATACTGTGGTATCAACTGGGTGGAGGCTAAATCCAGGGTAGATAGCTGTGAACATAGTCTCAGAATATCTCACTGGGAAGGGATAGAGAAAAAACGCGAAGCCAAAAGGGTGGTAAGGCCATTCACCTACAATAAATAATTGCGCAATATGTGCAAAGCAGACATAGGAAAAATAATAGGTTTTCTATCAGTTCATTACTACCTGAAATATCACCTGACTAAAATTCACATTCTTGATGATACGGAGTGCCGGCTCTGTCTAGAAGAAGAGGAAACCACGGAACACATACTGTGCAACTGCATTGCGTTGGCAAAAACTATAATGAACATATTCCACCGCGACCAGCTGGCTCTGGTAGAAATAAAGAATGGTCCTGTTATGGACATTCTCAAATTCATCCATAAAGCGGAAAAGATAATGAAGGAACATGACTTTCAGCTACTTCCTCTCTTTAGAGAAGGAATATCTAAGTAGAAAAGAACCTGATAACTTTAATTGTAACGCTTTGACATCACCAAACACCAAACGGACGGGTACTAAATATATAGGGCATAGTAGATCGGACAGTTGTGATCACATGGATCATTAATGACAAATGTCGCATGACACAAAAGATCTTCTAGGTCGGAGTGTTGGCCATGCGGCAAACTACTAAAACAAAATTATTATTATTATTATTAACAGATAAAAATTTCATTTAAATAAAGATTTATTTTTCCAAATGTGTCAGGATTTAATGATTGTATTATTTCAACTGGTTCGCTTATTTCGCTGACGACGTCTTTGTTTGTTGTTGTAAAATTTTTCATTCTTAATTTTTGTCCTATTTTTTGCTGTCATTGTTTTTCCAATATCATTATGTATTATTATGTTCATTAATATCACTAGTATCTCGCAAACTTTTCCTTAAATTTTTGGAATATCTTCTACTGTTGATTATTTACGTGTTATATATAAACTTCATTTAATAATATTATTAGGGTAGGAATATAAAATTTTTCACTATTATGTGGCACTCTTCTACAAAAAAATTTGTACTTACTCGTATGTGCTTTATTATTTTATACTTTATGTTTACTGTTATAAATTCTAATTACTTTTATAAATCCTAATAATAATTTAAATTAATTAGGGATATGCTCATTTGATATAATTTTTTCTACATCTGTTTCATCTAAAATATATTTAAAATAGATTGAGTCTAGCAATGCAATTGTTTGAATAATATTTTATAGTTTGCAATATAACAATTCCATTTCTTTGTAAAATCAATTGGCAGTTTGTTTGTTTTAAGCGTTGCTTTTATTGGCTAGTTCGGTTAAATGTATTACTTGTTAGATTCTTTTTTTTATTAATTTTTGTATTGTTTATTGTTATTTTCAACAGTTTCTTGAATCTTTAATTGATCTTTAATTCCTGCTATTCTATTCCAAATGATTCCAAAAAAGTTTATACTTCTTTTAATTAAATGATGGACTTTTGGTATTCTGTTTATGAATTTCAATATTATATCTTAAGATTTTGTGTAATTTCAATTGATGACTGGTTTTGTGTCTGTTATTATTTCATCGTAAAATGTTAAATTTGTTAAATGATAAGTATTATAAGTCATAATATGCATTAAATGTGACTGCTTTACTATCTTCAATGAGAGAGAGATAGGAAATCTGGCATAATCTACGACTGCTACATTAAAGATTGCAAATAGTCCCGGTAAGCTTATATCGTTTGTGAACCGTTTTATATGTTCTTGAATATTATATTTATGTTTTTTTTTTATTATTTATGCCAATTGTACGAGTATATACGAGTATACTGATCTTTTTTTTTACTATTATTTTGTAGAATATTTTATATCCTTCTACATATTTAGGTGCGTATTTCTGCTAAAGTACTATAAAATCTTTCAATTTGTTCATTCTTACATACATATGTAAGTGATGTGGCAAAGTGTTGTGTTCTACAATGAGTGATTATAAGTGCAAAATATCTGATATTCTGGTTTGAACATATCTACATGTAACACTACCCCTATTTTTTTGAATTCTTATATTTTTTGGTATAAATATCTCTGTTATATTATATTTTTGCATATGCCTTTCATGCTTGTTACATGTGCATACACTGCAGTTAGCAATTAGGGAATTTGGAGAGGTTCTTTTGATCTGAAAACTGGAACGAACCTACTTTCGCTGGGGTATCCTCAGCGGGTTCGTAAACAGAAATTTATTCTAATGCAGTGTTAATTTTCAATTTTAATAGTTTTTATTTAAAATTTTATTCCATTTAAATATCTAACATTAAGTTTCCTATAGTAATTAATATGCCTAGTATAGGTAGCTAACGTAGTGCTATTATGTCTCAGTGGAGTTGGTAAAAACCTTAAACCACTGGCTCTGTCTGCGTAAGTTAATGTCACAGTGGAGTCGGTAAAAACTTTAAACCACTTTTCTGTCTGCGTTAGTTTTCCCTAAGTGTTCGCTGTTGGAGTCAACATGTCTGGAGAGAGAGTCTTAGCTAGTGTTGCCTCGAGAGTGTCGATGTGAAGAAGAGAGTCATTTTTAGGCCACTGGCGCTTTTATAAGCCCATACTATTCCATACGATTGTTGTAGGAATGCCCAATTCTCTCTGTTGCTAAGGCCACAGTTCATTGCCGTTCTTCCTGAATTGTTGTCGGTTTTATTTGCCCTTGTGTCACCTTTAACACGTTGTTGTTTTTCCTGTTGTTGGTGTGGTATCACTTGTCCTTGGGCGACTTTCACCGTTGTGTTGTTGTTGTTGTCGCCTTGTAATTGTTGTTGTGGCACTAGCAAATATTTAAATTTACTCTCGCATTAGAATACTGATTTTCTATCGTCTTCTTTGTGTCATGTACTTACGGCCGGTTGACCTGTACAAATTAATTCGTTGGTTGAAGTGAGTAATAAAAAAAACACCACCAATCGAATGGATTTCAAAGTTTAATGGTTTATTACTGACTTTGGGAAAGTCGCTTTAAAAATCAGCTTAAGTCTAGAAAATCAGCAGTCTTTATATGTATGCTTTTCGTTACAATTGGCTTGTTTATTTAAAGCAGGCCAATGGTGTGAAAATAATATTTTCCTTTTTAATATTTAAACGCTATTTAAAAGCTCTGATGATAACTTAAATATTTATTATCCTATTGCAGGGCAATAGTTTGCAATTAACTACCACTTAAGTGACTTGGTGACAATTTTATTTAGATTGATATATTTATTATTGAAATATTTATATTTGATTTGTTTATATTATCGTCTTCATGTGTTAACTTACATCTCTCTGCTGTGGATGCTTTGTGTGTTGTCTTCCGTCACTGTATTGTTGTTCTTGTTTTTGCTGCTCGTATCGTGTCTGAAAACATACAATTTATTTGATAATTTCTCATTGTCAATGAACCCTCAAGATCCACAAGTCGAAATATTCCAGTTGCGTTTAAGTAAAAAAATTAATTCGACAAAATAAAAAATTGTTTTCTTCATTATTAAAGAAAGAAACACTACCTCTGTTTAATTAAAAGCATAAAGCCGTTAACTTAATTCGTTTAGGTGCATTTTTGACCTATTTTGAAAAATTTTCTGAGATTATTGAAACTGTTGTTATTTGTGAGAATACTGTAGAAACGTGGAATTCTCTTTTGACCGTCAATTTCTTAATTTTTGTCTCCTTCTGTTCCAAATTTTAATATTTTTACTGTCCCCTGTGCACTTTCATTCGTTCATGGCCTTGCATATTTAGTCACGCTTGGGGTACTACTGGGGCAGTCGGACCCCATTTTAATATAAATGAATTTTTATTAATTATTTTAGTTATTAGTAGTATAATATTATGTCAAAAAACCAAATAATTATTATTCTACATTTTATGATTACTATGGCGCGTTTACAGTGAACAGAAGTGTAAATGGACAGCAATTGAATCAGATTTTACATTAAGAATAGTTATAATTTATGAAAAGAACTTGTTAACATTTGAGTTTTCAATTCCAAATTAAATAATACAATTTTTTTTATTTATTATTTTATTTTCTTTTTAGAAATTTCGCAGTTCTTTTTAAAATACAAATGAAGTGACCCCCTAAAAGTTTAATTTAAACGTAGCCCTGATTTCTTCTGATTTTTTTTCTCCGAATATTCGCTATTTTAGACAACATCCCAGCAGTGAAACCAACTAGTTAAAGTGGTAGTAAAACCAAATACTCTCTATAAGTCTCTTTATAGAGAGTATTTGGTAAAACTCAGATTATATGTAAAATTCATATATACATATTATAATAATGTGTACTCGACATGTAAAATACTAGTAAAACTCATAATTATATGTAAAATTCATATATATGTATGTATGTACATAATATAATAATGTGTACTCGACATTAATTCAGTATGTTAATTCATGGTGCCGCATTTCCACTCTTCTTTGCGGACACTTTGCGGATATTTTAAAACACGCGTTAACTTGAAGATTTATCTCTAAATTGAGGAATTACAAAAAGTGGTTGAAATTATAAAAAGAACTGTTTTTCTTCAAATTCCAATGTTTGTCTTTACTTCCTTTTTTATTAAATTGACAAGAAATGAAAAATTTAGTATACACGGCAATGAAGTGCCGCAAAAGTCAGTAACTGGTTAACTTATAAATAAGTTTTGAACTAGTAAATTAACCACTTGATTTTTTACTATTAAATTTAGTAGTACATTTTGAAGACTGCCTATAATTTTCACTACAGGGATATGGAATATTTTTACAACAAACACAATAAATTCTCATACACTATACGTGTGACCAAAAAAAATGGTGGGAACGGTAAATAAATTTGGAGGGAATTGAATGCCTTTTCTTTGTCTTCTTTGGCAGTAGATCGGTTGCATTAACTTCAGTATTTGCCGAGCATTGTCTATCGTGTAATTACCTTTGGTGTGTGTGAAGCTTTGTTGTAAATCTGGCGCCGTTGCATTTTGTACTTCTTCTGTGCGTTGTGTTTGTTGGTAAGTTTTCCTCTCGCTGCATTTGATTTAGTTATTGCAATTAATTGGCTTAGCGAATCACTGCAATCTTTATGACAGTTTATTCGTGTATGTTTTCTGCGCTCCCGACGTCAGTGTTTTTGCAATTAACATGGGGGCGTTCAGCTTTGTTGTTAATTGTTAAACTTTAGGATGTTGTGGATCTTTGTGCACAAGTGTATGTAGCCATTTGCTTATTCGTCGTAGTTAATGTGGGAGCGTAAATAAATAATAAATTACGTTCTCACAAAACTGTATTGCATACAAACTCAGGACTCAGTAATCAAATTAAATGAAAAAGTTTACGTAACAAAATATTACAATATTAAAAAAAAGTCCTTATTTTCCACATCTCCTTTATATTCTAACTATTTATTCTTATAATTATGTTTTTCTTTTAAGAATCGATCATCCGAGACTCGAGAAGATCTAAAATCCCGTAATTTATGCTATAATGGTGAACTGCTTTCCAAAGATACTCCCCAAAACTTCACATCAGAAAAATTTCAATTTAATCCCAAACAAAATGGATCTGATGTAAACTTAGAGAAAACTAAAAATAGTACTGGTAGCTTCCAAATAATTTCAAATATGATAATAAATGAAAATAAAACAGATCTAAAAGACTTTGAGAATGAAAATTCTATTGAGCAAAGTGTTACTACTTCAAACAATGATGACAGTGAGATCGAAGATCTCTTCTTTATGGATGATGAATGTTCCATTGCAGAGCATAATGAGTTAGAAGATTATATAAAAGAAACCGTTGAAAACCAGGACGAGCATACTCGAATGGCGGCATCTCCATCTAATCGGAATACCAATTCAACAGATGTCAGATATAAATGTATATTCTCAGAGTGCAATAATTCAATGGAATACATTAAACACTTTGAAATCCACAAAAATGCAGGTATTCTTATTTCTTTATAACTTTATTTATAAAAAGAAATCTTAATAATAATAATATTTAAGATTTCATATATTGTGTGTTAACGATATGCAACATAACAAATTATTGCTAATATACGAGTTACAATTTGATTTGGTCTTGATGTATACAATTAACATAAAATAAATGAGGTATTACAGACATTACAAAGAATTTCAAAATAGAATCATCAAATAGAATCATCAAAGCGCGTTATTAAACTTATTAAATTCATCGAAAGTTTTGTTTTTCAAATGTTACTCAATTTGCAGTATTACCAGGAACAGCAGCTGACAGCACAATTTCAGACAACAGTAGCTCCATGTCAGTCAGTTCAACCAAAAATTCAACAGATTTGCCAACCTCTACAGTACTGGACACTGTTCATTTGTTTAAAAACAATCAAGGTTGGCAAATCAAATATCCAACTGAGAAAAAATTGAAAAATATCAAAGTGTCAAAACGCCCGTTTAAGTGCGTCGCTTGCAATAGAACAACATGTACTCAAAAGGCAATGTCAACACATATGCAGCGGTACCACACCAAAGACTTCGTTGATGAGTCTACGAAATGTCCAAAATGCCACAAATGGATATTGAAAAAAAATGTACAAAAGCATAATGCAATGCATTTGCGATTGTATTGTCGATTATGTCAGCGTTCATTTAAAAACAATGATTTACTTAATAAGCACATGCTAAATGATCATAAGTGTACCTTAAACCAAACTATGCATGCGATGTTATCGATGCCTTCACCAGAGTACAGGAAACAAGATCCGAACGGGTTATCGGAACAACAAGTATATCAACAGAAGCAAACACCGATGTTTAATCCATTTACTGGCTATCAAAGGTAAATGATTGTCCATATTGTTTACAACAAATTAATTTTAATTAACAATTTATTTTCCGGAACCTGTTCCTTTTTCCAGTAACATTCATGATTTTCCGGTAAATAGCTTTCAGCCCAGATACTCAACGCCATCGGCTTATTGTCCAACTGTACCTCCTTTAATCAACAACCCACCAAACTTGCATAGTACTTCTAATCAGCTTACATTACCATACCTTTACGAGCAATTTCAACCACCCAGCTAAATCTGAATTTGTAGCTGCTTCCATTAGATAGGCAGATCTATGTATGTGTAGTAGGTTCGCATTATTATAATATCCATAGGCTATTAAATAACGACGTGAACAATTTTACATTTACAGAAGTTTCAGGATTTATGTATATACTCATTCATACCCAATTTAAGTTGGATACAAACTACGTTTAAGAAATATTATGTGATACGAGAGAAAAAAATCAGTCTACAGTTTTTGTTAGGTATAGAAGCATATACTATGTCAGTTAAAACAGTATTCATACATGTATGAATAAATTTATTCGTGCAATTATGTAAATAAATTCAAACAATTTAGCATTCATGATGGGACTACTAAGATCATTGTAACCGAGTCTAGGGAGTACTTATTTTAAAGATATTATAAATATTCTTTTGTTCCTTTATAAAAGTATCGTAGTCACTGCAATCAAGTTCCTGGTCGAGAGGCCAGAGAACACGGTTTTCCAGAATTTATTTATATTTTTAGGAACCCGTTATTTTTCTTTATATGTAAGTTATGTGTTAAAACAGTTCGAAATACTTATGAGCATATGTGCATTGCTGGACTGCCAATGTGATCCCAGTTTAATAAGACATTCAATTTCCTGTAATTATAAATCTTTCAGTACAATAAAATGAACTAATATAATTTTTCTTTCATAAGTTTGTGTGCGTTTCATTGCAAATACTCTGAAAATAAAAGCAATCACCATCTCAAATAAAGTATAAAAATGTGTGCAGATATAAAACATGACAAATGTAATAATCTCAAACAGCCCATAACAGGGCATTAAAGTAATTATTTCCTATGAGGCTGAAAGACAGACTCGCGGGAAAGTGACGAAATGGTTCTAGGACTTGTTTTTAGAATACTGTGTGCATTCAGTTATCGTAAAAATGCCAAAAGACAGTAAAACTCACGTCGGAATAGGTGAATACATTAGTTATAGATTTTTGAGTTTCAAATTAGCTGGCAATATGCCACATGTTTTTAATAATTTGTATCTTCTATTTTTTTCTGATGTATATTGTATGGCTTCATACGAAGAACTACTCACACACATAACGCCACTTTTTAAACAACCGAATAAAAGCGATGATGAAACACATGACTAACTCAATGGATATGTAAATAATGCGTTCTTGGGCTACTTACACTTCGAACTGTGTACTGAATTATGACCGATAAAATCATGAGGCCAAATTTTGTCTGAGATATCGATATGAACACACCCAAGCAGTCCTCTGGGGACTATATTATTGCATTTTTTTACATCTGTAAGTTAAGAGTTACCATGCCTCAAAGTCCTATTTGAATGGCACCATAGCGCAGATAGACCACAAGAATGGAGTTTTTTCGATAACCTTTTAGGGAGTGAATTTTTTGAAATGTTTTCGCTTGGTCTCCCTGCTTCTCAGATTTAACGACGCTTGTTGAAGCTATTTAAAGATACCATTTTTTTAATAATGGACCACAAAGAATTCAGGACCTTAAGTAACATATTACTGCTGACATCAGAAATTTAGAGCAAGAAGTGCAAAATGTTCAAAAAGTGTGACTACTTATCAACAAAGAAACTGGGAGCAATTTAATTTGCCGAGCTTGTCAATGCGAGCAAAATATAAATTTATAAAACAGACATTAAAATTGGAGTCTTATGTCAATATTAACACATGTTTTTTGTTGTTTGTTATAAAGTGTTGCGGTGATTATAAGGGCGACAAAGCTGATATCTCCATATTTCATATGTATGTATAAAATTATTGTATAGGAAACAGGTGTATGAGAGTGGGCGTGTTAGTAGTCAGAGCTACTCTGACTCAGTTATTCTACTTTATGAATACATTTCAGCTGTGCTATTATATAGGCATATAGTACAGTGTCATTTAATTGCAAGTTACAATTTAACTCTAACAATACTATGTTTCAGCGAAATATCTATAAACTACTGATAGTTTGGATCTGTAAATAATAAGCCTAGACAATTGTAACTCTAGAGCGATATACAAGAGATCATCGCACCAACGATCCACCAAGTTGTTGCCGCTTTTGCGAAAAAAGCCAACATCAGCGATGGAGCTCAGTTTGCACTGAATGGCTAGTAAACAAACAAAATTGACCCGTTTTCGAACAACCAATACAATAACAAAATGTCACTGCTTGGAGCTGAATGATTGGAGCGTACTTGTTTGAAAATGCTCGAGTGCTGTTGAAACAGTCAATGTTGAATATTATCGGGACCATAGACGGAGCTAGTTGCTACACATTGCGAAAAACGATTCCGTTATTGCGCACTACGTTCCCGGTCGCGTCATGTCAAGTTTGGGTGAATTTTCTGTTATTTTGTGGTTTCTGGTTTTGCAGAAGTGTTTCTATATGTCATACTCCGATGAGCTTATGTAAGTATATATCGCTACTGAAATTTAAAATGTAATATAAAAATATTTAGAATCTTATTAAGAATGTACAGAATGAATTGGGATCAAGTACACAGCAACGCATTGATTGATACAGTGTCAGTAATCGTATCGTGTCTAGCTGTGACGTAGAATTCCGTGATAACAAGAAAAGTGAATAGATTTTTAATATATATCTATTTTTGATTAAAAGAACCACCAAATTGAATATGATAGGCGACATGCGTCTGTTATGCATGAGACAACACTCCAGGGCGGGCTGTACATTATTTTTTGATAAAAAAAACAAGCAAAGAAAGCTGAAGTCGGGTTAGACCGACTTTGAAAAACCCTTAACATGTGCATGCGAGTTAAACCATGGCGAAGTACATTTTATTCATTTATCATCATTAAGAACCTATCTAGTGAAATTTTGGCTATGGTACCATGTATTAATTATAATGGATGGAGGCGTGGCCTTTATCTGATCGTCTGAATTTCTTGTGAATGGCTTTGTACAGTCAATTTACTTATTCATATAAAAGTTGATGCTAGAATTTTGCATAGTTCTTAAGTTTTATATATGTATCAATAGAGGGCGTGGCTCTCAAAATCTCCCACCTATTTTTGGTTGATATTTTATACTAGCACTGTGAACCTTCGTGTGAAATTTCTTTGGTCAATCGTGCAACAGGGCCCAGTAGTGAATATTGGTTAATTGTGGGCGTGGCAATAGTAATCTGCCTATATTGCATGCACGCTAGTATGGACCTAATGTATTCTGCTATCAATTTGCATTCATATATGTATCATCATTAGGAGCACAGCTAGGGTAGGTAACTTTAAGCGGGGTCCCCAAAGTTGATTATATGGGAGGGAGACGTATCCTTTACTGATCGACCCATTTCTTGTGTAATGCTTTGTAGCGTCAATATATGCAATCTTATAGAATTTCGTCCAGAAGTGTTGTATATGTCGAACGTTATAAAAAGTGTCAATGGTGGCAATGGCTGTGAAAATAATCCGCCCATTTTTTGTTTGATGTTTTATTCTAGTGCTCTGGAACCTCCTGTAAAATTTCGTTGCTGCATTTTCTATAGAAGCCAATTTATAATTTTTGATTAATTGTGGGCGTGGCAATAGTGGGATGTCGCCCGCAATTCGTATGGATCCAATACACTAGGAAAAAAATGAGGGTTACAGCCTAAGGTAGCCTACTGGATATACGCAGCTGTGGTATGACCAGTCCAGGTATGCCAGGAACATGCATCTATCTTACGACGTTTCGAGGGTATTCCTGACTCGATTACATCATACCAATTTATGCCTTCATTGACGTGTGTACGGTTTCCATTCCCTCCAGGGACGATTGAGAGGACGGTAACGGTCATGTAATATGGATTCACATCTACGCAGATGGATCCAAGCTACAGGGAAGGGTGTGAGGTGGTGTATTCTCAGATGAGTTGGACATGTCCTTTAGGCTTCCCGACCACTAGAGTTTTTCAGGCTGAGGTCGTGGCTATAGAGGCGGCACTGTCTTTGCTGAGGAAGAAGAAGATATTTGCATTCTATCTGACAGCCAAGCGGCTTTGGCTTAGCGCTCCTTGGATTTGGCTATTATCACCTCAATACCCGCCAAGAGCTGCCGCAAATATTTAGGGGAGATGGCTAAGCAGACACGTCTGCATCTGAGCTGGGTTCCATGCCATAGGGATAATCCAAGGAACTGTAAAGCGGATGAACTTGCCCGTGAGGGTGCTATCATACCGATTGAACCAGATCAAACGTCGGCATTCCTATTGCCACATGTGAGCTTTTAATAAATACAATATCCTTGGGCACAGTGGGTAGGCGCTGGTCTGAAGGTACAGGATGCAAAATAGCTATACAAACCTGGCCAAAAATAAATCTGAAGCGCTCAAAAAATGTATTATCTCTAATTAGTCGAAGTATAGGTTTCGTAGTTAGTGTCCTAACGGGACACTGGACCGTGGGTACTCATTGTAGTAGGCTTGGGGATTGCCTCTAACGACTTCTGCGGGAATTGGATGGACGAAGAGGAGCAAGAGTCCATTGAACACCTGTTATGCACATATCCAGCGTTGTCTAGAAGGAGGGGCACTTTCCTGGGTGACTGGTTCTGGACTCTTTGTGAGATATTTCAAATAAAAAGATTAGGTCTATCAACTGCTTTATCAGAAGCTCCAAATGGCTGGACCTTTGAAAGGGTTTAGGATTTGTGTCTCGTGCTGTATCACAAGGGCCTAAGTGCACCCTTCTTGCGTGTATATATATATATATATATATATATATATATATATATATATATATATATATATATATATATATATATATATATATATATATATATATATATATATATATATATATATATATATATATATATATATATATATATATATATATATATATATATATATATATATATATATATATATATATATATATATATATATATATATATATATATATATATATATATATATATATATATATATATATATATATATATATATATATATATATATATATATATATATATATATATATATATATATATATATATATATATATATATATATATATATATATATATATATATATATATGTATAGAATTTTTTTCAGATGGCTTTATAATGGTTTCATCTATAAATCTCTTATAGATGCTAAGTTATAAATATGTGTTAATAGTGACCGTGGCAGTATATACATATTTACCACATTTTGCATATGGTTTGGTGGGACCCACATCTACTTATTTGCCAAATAACGTCACTATTCCATCAATTGGACCAAAGTTATGCTATTTTAAGAAAGGTGAAAAACATGGATATATTGGAGGTACGTGTGGTCTTTGTCCAATTTGGCATCATATAGCTATCTAGTTATGTATATTTTGGTCTATACTGTACTTTCGCAATGTTTCATTAAGATGTCTCTGTCTGGGAAAAAGTGGCCACGGACTCACGGCAGAAAGACAAAATCAAAATTGTCCATCCTTCGCCCTGTCCTGTCCTCAGAAAATGATTCTGATCATTTGTTTATACATACCTACCATACTTACTTGACCACACCTGCCAGGCCTCCTTCTAGTGGTTGAAAAACCGCACAAACATAGTATACCCTTTTTCACTTTTTAAGGGTAAAGGGTATAACTATCTCACATACAAATAGTTATGACTGCAACAGCGTTAAGTGTACACGGAGCACAACGTGTGGTGAAATCAAGGCTTACGTGGAATAGGTAAAACAAAAAAACAGACCGAACAGTTTTAATAAATGAAAAAAGTGAGCGTGGTTAGTAAGCATTGACCATTTCCTTATAAAACTTGAATACATTTTTATTAAGAAACTTAAAGAAAACATGAAATATTTTATTCCTGCTTGGAGGAGTTCCCAAAACAGCAGAAAAATACTACTATATATCGGGTTTTTCAATAAGAGCTCCACAAAAGTTTTTTTTAAATAAAACAAAACCGGTTTTAGATATCAATGAAATTCTTTATTCCTGTGAAAGTACGTTCGATGCCATTATGTATGGAACTCGATTTCTTTTGCAAGGCCACCACGCAGAAGTCCAGACGCTGAACCCAATTTTCAACGGTTTTCAAGCATAAATCGGCCGATACTGCTGCAATTTCACGTTTGATATTCGTACGAAGTTCATCAATCGTCGCTGGCTTGTTGGCATAGACCATAGACTTGACGTAGCCCCACAGGAAATAATCTAACGGCGTCAAATCGCACGACCGAGGCGGCCAATCGACTGGGTCATTTCGTGAGATAACACGTTCTCCAAACTTGGTAAATTGATTGTGGCATTCGCTGTGTGGCTTGTGGCGCCGTCCTGTTGGAACCACATGTCCTCCAAGCGTAGCGGTAGCGATTCGCATTCACAGTAATGTGCCGGTCTTGATCATCACGGAAGAAGTACGGCCCAATGACGCCGCCGGCCCATAAACCGCAGCAAACCGTAATTTTTTCGGGATGCAATGATGACTCATGGAGTACGTGTGGATTTCTGTCTAACCAATAACGCATATTTTGCTTATTGACGAAGCCATTCAGCCAGAAATGAGCCTCATCATAAATTGGAAGTAGCGCTCTTAAAGTTGAGGCGACTGACTCCGAATTTCGGTAGTAAGTTTTAATAATTTCGACTCGTTGTTGGCTTGTATATCTTTGCATGATGAAATGAATGAATTACTGAAGAGAAATGTCAAAAGAGCGGGAAAAAATATGGCGTCGTTTGCTGTCACTATCGATCTACTTTTGTAGCGTTTCTTTTGAAAAACCCTTTATAAGACAAATATTTATCGAACATTTTTTTTCTTTTTAGGCATTAAAGCATTAAGCGTAATTTTAAAACTAATCTATTCCGTGGTTCTTATCTTTTTTTATCCCGAAATGAGGGCTTGGAAAAAATATCATTTAATAAATTGTAAATATTCACAAGTATTGGAAAGGTCGATCTCCGACACAGTCTTCTTTTTTGGTAATTTTTGGCATTTCCATATGAATTTGTAGGATGCAAATGAGAATTTGAGGAAAGTCAAATGGAATAGATTAAGTAACAACAACTGCAGCAGCACCAACAACAATAACGACAACAGCAATAAAGCTATCAACACTTGAAACAACGAAGGCTTGAACTATTTCAATGGTAGCAGTATGTTCTTTTCACTAAACACCAACAACAGCAACAACTAAAGCATTCATTTCTTTAAAATTGATATTTGCTTTTATATTTATTTTAAATCAAATAGAAAATTCCCCAAGTGCAGTGTTTTCATTTTGAGAGGCAAATTTTCGTTCATACTTGAGCTAATTCATTGAAATATTTGGAGTGCTCCAATACAATTTCCTAATCAAGAACAACGTTTCTTCATACGTAGTCCAGTGGCTGTAATGTTTATTGCTTTTCTGCTTCCATAAAATATAATATCAATATATGAATCTATTTAAAAAATAAATAAATAAGAAAAATACGTTAAATAACATGCAATGTAATCATTTAATTTGCTAACGGCTTATTTTAATCTAAATTATTATTGTATCATAACTCAGCGGAAATATAAAAATAGAAATAATTCAAAAATGTCCGGCATGCGAATTACCATTCCAGAAGAAGTTTTGCTATTTTGCGCGATAACGCATTTTAGTACACAATAAAAATATCGTTTTTTCCAATTAAAAATGTCGCAAGCTGGTTATGATTTAATGTGTGGATCATCGAAAATTTGTAACTGAAAATAATCAGTTATATATATATGTGAGCTAAATTGGTCTTTACGGACCCCCACAAATAAAGCCCATTGAAGCTGAATTTCTATTTAGTCGAATTCGAAATTCCAAGTCTCGTTTGCTTATAATAGAAGTTTTTAGTATTATTTACTAAACTGAGCATTCTTGCATCGGAACGTATTCTAGTTACTTAATATGGAAACGTTTAACTGAAGGGGCAAGCGTAAGCAAAAAAACGCCAAGTAAACATCAAAGCACTTGATCGGTTTTAAACCAACGCCGAAAATGCATACTTAGCGATTCTGTGTATGAGTCGAATTGGTGCAACGAGTAAAACGATTGTTGTGGCCGTTTCAGCGGAAATGGTTGGTGGTCCCAATACAGAACACGAGTTGTGAGAAACTGTTATGTGTGTAAGCTAGGCATTTGAAGTAAGTATGTTAATAAATTATATATCTAATCTTGCGGAATGTTTACAAAGTCAATCATTTGGGATTTTGTGCGACATTTGAGGCGGCACTTGAGTTTCGACAGTGACGACGAAGGTGATGTGCCCGCATGACTATAAATTGTAAAGACTCAAAATTACATAAAACAAAAACCAGTTCTTCTCACTGAAAGGATAGCTCTGATTTGATGTGGCTGTGTTTCTTTTATTCATGCCGGATAAGGGAGGAGTATAAAGGACGAACGTTTATCAGAAATGCAATTAATGAGTAACCTGTTTAGAAATGGAAGAATGAATTAGCTGCAGTTGTTAACGAAAAACAAACATAAATCCACTGAGGTACTTAACTATTCAGGCTATAACGCCGCCCTCTATGGCCTCGTGGTAAGCATGCTAGACTCGGACTTAGAGGGCCGCATGTTCACATCCTGCCGCGGGATTCGTCTCAAAAACTGCTTCTTTCTAAAAATCTTTTTCGAGTCGAAAGCCTCAGTAGCTAGTACTCGTTCCCCAACTCCTTGCAGTCATAATTAATTATTAACTAATTTTAAACGCAAACAAATTTAAATTGTAGCGAGAATAGTCGAGCAAAAATATCTTAAGCTGCGGTGCTAAACAGTAACCTAGGGCGGACGAAATAGGTCATGATACCGGGCAAGTTTTTTATCTTCATAAATAGCTTTGCAATTAAGAAGTGTGTTAAATTATTAAAAACTAATTTTTTATAAAACTTTTTCAAGTTTTTGAAATTAGACTTCATCAGAACATGGAATTCAGTGGTTTTCATTTTGCCTACGAATTCTTGTAAACAAATTGTCTAATTTGCAGAAACTACTTTAAAAAATAATTGTACGCGAAAAATATTACTCAAAAAATGTTTACTCACTCATGTCTGAGTTTACATTAAAAATGCTTCTTGTAGGGTATAATAACTTAGAGGAAATATAAAAATCTATATACATATATAAAAATGAATTGCTGTTCGTTAGTCTCGCTAAAACTCGAGAACGGATGGACCGATTTGGCTAATTTTGGTCTTGCATTATTTGTGGAAGTCCAGAGAAGGTTTAAAAGGTGAATAAGATCCGATAGGTGGCGCTGCTGTCGAAATTTAAATTTTTAACGTCGGTGCCTCCTAGAGGTGTCAAATGTATGACCGACCCTCAATATTTTTGCAATCCCAACAGTTCCCCAGAACATATCTACCCTCTATCTTCAACCCTTAGGGTGGTCCCCATATAATTTTTTTTTAAATTAATTTTTGGCGCGGGTGTGGATTTATATCGAAAATCTAAATGAATTGACCAATTTAAGTGAAATTCAGAATGTATGTGAGGGTGGTCCCCATACATTTTTTTTTAATAACTGCCTTACAGATTATTTTTATTTTTATGTACATTGATAAATCTTTTTGTCACAAATTAAATTTCTGAACGCAACCATAAAATTTGACATTTGACAATTAACTAATATGTCGATCCGTCCTCTATGTTAAGATTCATATAAATATAATTCTATAAAATATAAATGTTAAGATTCATGTAGATATAGATTAAAGCATTTGTGAAATTATGTTCAACTAAGTACTGCTATCAAACTGATTACACCTATTGACATCACTTACACAAATAACTAAGATGTAGACATCACTGCATGTAAGCTGGATGGAAAATAACTAAGATGTAGACATCACTGGATGAAGAAAACAACAACTTGGGCAGCCAAAGGCGACAACGTATACTAAGTGTTTTTGCTCGATTCATTATCAAGAAATCAAGATACGCATACCCATTATCATCAACTGTAATCTTCTATATATATAAAAATGAATGTTTGTGTGTATGTCCTTTATAGAATCGTAAACTATGCATTTGATCATGTGATCATCTTCAGCAAAGTTGTTGTGCATGAGCCCACGAAGGTTTCTCAGTTTGTACCGGTCCAATTGGACAAAGGGGCGTGGTACCTCCCATACAAATCACAAATTAAAAATCCATTATTTCTGCTCCGGTTAACAGTATGTGAACAAAATTTGGTACGTCGATTAATTGTACATATTCTAAGTGCTGTTGCAAATATGGGCGGGATTGGACAAAGGGGCGTAGTACCTCCCATACAAATCACAAATTAAAAAGCCATTATTTCTGCTCTGGTTAACAGTATTTGAACAATATTTGGTATATAGGTTTAGTGTACATATTCTAAGTGCTGCTGCAAATATGGGCGGGATTGGACGAAGGGGAGTGGTACCTCTCATACAAATCACAAATTAAAAATCGTTTATACCTGCTCTATGTGGCTTGCTCACGCGTCGGAAAACCTTCTATTTAATCGTTTACGCACCAGCTGGAAAAACAACAAAATATTGTGTATCCCACAGCACTTCAATAAATATAAAATTGTAACGAAACGCTGCAATGTCACAATTTTTTCGAAATGAACAAAATCAATAAAATGTATCAAAATGAATTGAATATTTGTATAATGTCCTTCCTTCAAATTTATTTATTTAAACTACTCATCCGATTTCAAAAATTCTTTGACCAGCTGAATGCTACACCCCCCTACAATTCAGGGGCAGCGAAGCGCACCGGGTACAGCTAGGAAACCAATAAAAAATATTCAGCGCGCCAAGAAAAAAATTATGATGTTTGCGTTTTAATGTGTGAGCAACGACATTTATTTTATTATTAATTAAATTAAATTGCAATTTTCAATTGTAATTAGGGAAGCACCATCAGCCAGGAGTATTGGCTTCAACCCTTTTCAATTCTCGTTTGGTCACTAAGGAATTGTAAAGAAATACCGCTTTTTATGAATAATAAACTAAAAACGTAAGAGAAGGGGTATTGAGGGTTCTGAGATTCAAGTTTTATTTTAATTAAATGCACATGAATAATAATAAAAATTCTATATTTCAACATACTAACTTGGCGGAAATATGCAAATTTTCAGCATTAATTATAATTCTGGAAGTTTGGAGGGATGACAAAATGAGGTAAAATTTAAGAAAACAAATTATTTTAATATCAATTTATTTATTTTTTTGTTTTTTTATCATTTAAAAATATTATTTTAATATTTTATAATTTATTTATAACACTATATAATGTATAACAAGAAAGTACAATTTATTCTAATACAAGTTTTATGGAATTTTAAATAAATCTCCTCTCCACCTTTAATGTTGAAAAAGAGTCCGTTAACTCTTAAGTAACTGAATATTGCAATTCCAATACATAGGGGTTTCGTATGGAATACCCCTGACAATAAGATTCATATAAATATAATTTGGAACTAGTTTGTGAATATATAAGGGCTAAATCTCCCGATATTAGTGAGAGCGGTGATTCTGATTATGGCACGGCAAATATAGATGCGATTTGTTCTCACACAAATATGAACCTAGCATTAAATGCTGAAGAAATCGCAAATTACTAATGTGGAATGTGGTAATGTAAATATACAAATGAAAGATTTTCATGAATAAAATATATTTTAATTAAATTCAATTAAATATCGCATTTAGTTATTACATCAGAGCAGTTTCGATTACACAGTGTGACAAGAAATTCCAACTTCAAGCAGTCATAAAAAAGAAATACGAGCACTTATACCAATTCCCTGTCACGTTGGATTAATTTTGGCTGAAATTTATTGCACTGTGTTATAGTTCTAAAGTAATTGATTTCCCTGCTAAGGACTAAATATTTAAATTAATAATACTAAATCTTGTGTACCACTGATATCTCTCAGTTTGGAAACAATTAGAATGCATAAAACAAGCCAAAACTGTCATACATCTTATACGAGTATTTGTAAAGCAAGTTAAGAAAGGTGAAGTCGGGTTAGACCGACTATGAGAAACACCCTTTATCCTTACATGTGCGTTCGAATTACACCATGGCGATGTTGCTTATTACTTAATATTATTCATATATCATCATTAGGAGTTTATCTAGGGCCATTTTCGACAGGATACTCTGAGTTGATTATAATGGAGGGAGGCGTAGCCTTTAGCTGAACGTCCTCATTTCTTGTGAATGCCTTTGAAGCGTCAATTTGTCCAAGAATTTGGCATAGGTTCTAACTTTTAAACATGTATGAAAGCGTGGCTCTCAAAATATCGCGTCCATTTTTTGTTTGGTGTTTTATACTAACACTGAACCTGTGAAATTTCGTTGATGATTCTAGGATAGGGACCCATTAATGAATAGTGGTTAATTGTGGGCGTGGCAATAGTGATAATCTGACCATAATGCATACACACTAGTACGGATCTAATATGTATCGCTACAAATTTGTATTAGTATATCTTCATTAGGAGCGTGCTTAGGTTAATTTTAAGTGGGGTCCCCAAAGTTGTTTATATGGGAGGGAGGGGTGCCCCTTATATGATCGAAAGCATTTCTTGTGTGTGACTTTGTTGCCTCTATATACGCATTCGTACGTTACAAATCATCAGAACTTTGAAGGAATGATAGCAACGCTCACCTAATGTATGAGCCAGTTCATGACTTCAGTGCAAACTATGATTCAAGAAATGGAGAAACGAAAATCAGCTCATGCCGCTTCTGCTATCTCAAAGCTAGCTCAAAATCTGTCAATTGAATGTAAACGGCCAGCAAAAGTCTGAAGTCAATAACTTTTTGCTCACGAATGAAATCGACATACTTCCCATATAATATAAAGAGTACCTTACAGGAAAAATAAATTTTTTTGGTCGGATTGGAGGATAACATAACTATTTCCGCTGTGTACTATCCTCAAAAAATTTTAAATATCAACAAATCAGTTTTCAGATATTTTGTATACACTTGCAAACAAGTTTCCTAGCTACTGGAGACTAACTACTATGCTAATCACACCCACTGGGAACTCACAACTATGAACACAAAAGAAAAGCAACTGTATAAGTTCACCAAGACAAATATTATCTCCTCAGGACAACCATCGTACTGACCAACATACTCACCCAAGATACCTGACCTTATGGATTTTGGAGTTATTAGAAACCTAAAACGAGAGCAATTAAAAGTGGAACCCCCTTTCGACGTCGTTTCAGATTGCTCCCCTATAACAAACATTTTCTCCCTTCGTTCGATTTCACACGCCTTGGAACCAACTGGCTGAAATACAGAAAATACTTCAGCAGTCATTTCATTCTTAATTCTAGTCCTAATGAAGAATTAGAAGCATTTGTGGAGTTATTTACATCTACCCTAAGACTAGCTGTGCTACACGCCTGGTACAATCCCGACAACAACTGTGACAACGTTAGACACGCGAAAACCTCAACTCAAATTGATCTTCTTCTAACTGAAAAAAGGAGGACACGTCGAAAATGGCAAAAATTCAGATTTCCTTTCCTGAAACGGAAGTTATCCATAGCCAGCGAAAACTTAAGAAAAGCTTTGCGTCAAGAACCAGAGCGCAGATTGAATCGGTAGATTCAAAATCTTTCTGCAACTGACGTTACCAACTATTCCCTGTGGAAAGCTGAGGAGGAAAATGAAATCACCCATTGTGGAATTCCACCCAAACAACAATAAATAGAATATGGGCAAGAAGTGATGCAGAGAAATCGGCTGCTTTCGCAGAACATTTAAAGGATGGGCGAAATAATACTGAGTGGTTCGGATATGGCGGTTCTGTGATAGGTACAGGCGAAACCTGGCTTTACATTTAAGTTTATTTACAGAGTGGTTCATAGGTTAAAGCTACACTTTGATTCTGAACGTGGTGGTAAACTGTAGTTTAGGTCATTAGTAAGCCGTTCTACACTGCTAATCAGAATTGCAGTGTTTTGTGTAAAAAAGTGGAAGTCAGAGTAAAAATAAATTTAAATATTTTGTGTTTCGGTTGATAGCAGATTATATTTGAAAATTTTTGCAAATATGAAAGCAGATAATCAGCAACAATAATACACAGAAATAAAAGCAACAAAAATTAATCAAGAGAAATAAAAACAAAATTTTTTTTTATTCATTCAACGGTTCCTTTTGACATTAGGAATAAATTTCAAATGTTAACGACTTTTCGTAAATCGTAAATATTTGAATCGTAAATTCTTTATCATCTAATTAAATTAAATTTTTTTCCCCATACGTATAGAGTGACGCTTTTTATTCAATCAAATCAAAATCAATGGTACAATTTGTATATAGTATATCAATGTGTTTGTTGTTTGGGTTTACATATTTATATTACAAACATTGCATATTGCTCATGTGAACTATTGTATGCATATAGCAAAGGGTATTATTATTTTTTCATTTGATTTCGGTTGAGTTCAACTTCCATGGAAATTAATGTAACAAAAATTTTAATTACAAGTTCTGTATGTACGGATTCGGTATAAAAACACTGACGTTGTTAAGCATCCCCTGAATATCATTTATCCTTGTAGTATTTCTAGGCTGGAGGCTGTTAGCCTTCGACTCAGCACCGTGCCTTGCCGACCCCATATTTGTGCATCCTGGAAAATGCGTCGCCATTAAGAGTTCCAAGGATTCAGCGCTACAGTCAAACTACTTTCGAATTTTGCTGAATTAGATGAAGCTGGATTCCTGTAGGAAATTTTATCATCACATTGAAGTTAAGGCTGAAGAGTATCCCACAATGGTCTGAAAAAGAACATTTGGTAGATACCTGCCAATCCCTCAGTGCGCGTTCGCATCGCAGCCTTTTTGTGTGTGAGCTTTTTTGAAGACTTGACTTGGTGGATCGCTTTCATCATATGTCAGGTATGCTGATGAGAGGGTCAGTTTTGGTCCCCTCTGATCAAACATCGTTACCGTTAGATCTCCATGCCGTAGTTAGATAGAAAAATACGTTTAAGTCACGCTTCACCAATATACAAGATCTTAGCTTACCGACTCTTTTGGGAGAGATGAGTTTATATGGGCGTGACGTCAATTCCCGAATCCCTCCTCTCACGAGCCAGGGTTCCTGTATTAACGCCACATCAATATTCTCCTCATCCATAAACAGCAGCAAGTCGTCGGTTGCTGCTTTGGAGAGGTGCTAATTAATTTACACAATCCTCAGTAATTCCCTCTCTCTTGCTGCTGCCATCCTTCCCAGGTAGGATCATTCTTACAAGATCTACACCTAGGACACTGATTCCGCCTAGGAGAATCCTCCTAGATCGTCCACGTCTGTGCTGTATGACTGAGGCCACCCCAAGTCTGTCGGGACACGCCCCGTCTGTCAGGAGTGACCAGAGCCACAGTAGCTTTACCGTCGTTCGAGCCTGTAGCCAACACTCGAATTTCCGGGGTCTCAGTAATGGGCCCATCACTCGACCCTGTAGCCAACGCTTGTGACTGTGTCTCGATTGAAGATTTTCGAACCATCGCGATGCATCGTTTGCCGGATACTGAGGGCCTTGCCGATTTCATAGGGAAGAAAAAGGTGGGGGGGGGTTTTACCCAACTGCCAGGTTTTTTTTGTACTGCCGTTCCACAGGGACCAGACGCATACTAGGGAGCTGCTCAATAGGAGTCAGGCGCTTCGGGATTCTTTTGACCGGACAAAAATACCTGTAGCACCTATCTTAGTCTGACACCTCCAGGCTGACCGCTCCAGTATGAATGATCCTGCCAGAAATCTTATGTATTCCATTTGATCAGCTCAGTTTTTCATAGATGTACACAAGACCAACCACCACGTCTAGGTTCAGGTACAAGGTGGGTGCTTTGAGGTGTAGGTGGACCAATAATTCCAGTCTCTCTTTCATCATAACCAAATACATTTATGCTTATGAATGGTTTATTACTCTCAAATGTGTTAATTTCATTAATTGCTTTGAAAGTTTAATAACAATCCTTTATTTGTTTCAATCACTTCATCAGCTATTCTAATATTGGAGCTACTGCATCTGTTTGGGTGCTTCTTAACTTTATTTAAACAGCCCATTTGAAGCAGTAATCATCATTGTTCTGCACATTAATGCAAGCATGTTTCAACTGTAGATAATGTGAAGTTGGTATATAATTAGAACCTTTTAAGGGTCTATATTGGTTAATATTTATTTCCAGACTTTCTATTTTAGCCAATGTTCATCCGCTATCACGTGCTTGAAACCCTTCCATATTATTTATATTGTGTTGAATATATGTCTTCTTTTGGACTCATCTTTGTTTGCCACAAGTCTCTTTAGATGAATTAAGATTTAAACTAAATTGAAATCTAAATTTAAGCACCATATTCATTGCACATTTTCATTTTTAAAATAGAATGTCAAGAGTACTTCTTTATTAAAAATTTACGAAGCTATATATTTTATGAGGATATGCTGTTCTGGATATTAACTTTCAACAGTAAATCGAGAATTCAATAACAGCTCCTTTTATAGGTAAACAATTTTTTGATTATTGTGGGAAACCACAATGAGTGATAAGAATAGTTTTTCAAGGTAAATGTTTGGGAAACCACAATCTTATATATATAAAAGAGAGTGATGTTAGTTACTACGCTTATAACTCAAGAACGCCTGGACCGATTTCGATGATGAGCACCAATTCGGTTAGGTCTCCACCCAAACAAGAAGAATACCCAAGAAAATTCCGGAAATTTCCCCGAAAAAAAAAATTATGAAGAAAATTCATTTTCCCATACGTTTCGTATGGAGCGATTTTACAACGCCATCTTAACTCAAGAACCCATAAAAACGAACATAATTTCAAATGCTGGTTTCGGTATTGCCAGTAGATGGTGTTGTGTGCATCAACTTTTTTACAACGCCATCTTAACTCAAGAACCCATAAAAACGAACATTATTTCAAATGCTGGTTCCGGTATTGCCAGTAGATGGCGTTGTGTGCATCAACTTCTGACAAACAGAACAGTTGAACAGTTTCTCAAATTTGTATCAGCTTATGACAGTTATTGTAAATAAATTTGATTAAATACATTTATTGTTTTGAAACGATTTTTTGTGAATTTGCTATTACCAGCGAAAAGTGACGTTAATTTCGGATTGTGCAATTAATTTTTTGGTGGATTACTTTGAAAATCAATTCTTATTCGCTGATTATTTCATTCAGAGTGATCATTTTAGTGTGGAATTCTATTTTCAAACGGTAAGTTGTAATGAAAGTTGTTTATTTTGTGAGGTTATGAGCACATGTTTTGTGTGTTTATTTCTCAGTGTAATTCACAATGCCGCGAGCCAGAAGATCTAATCTTTCGCGTCGAACCCGAAATGCAAGTAGAGTTCGGAATATCGCCTATCAGCCATCAGAGCGGATAAACGACCTGCAGGAACGCACGAACGCCAATTTAACGCTCCAACAATAGATGAGGTTACAATTGTGATTGTTGGCGAAAACGGGGAATCACGCGATATTGTGATCACACGTCGGGACTCTGGGCAATTGCAACGAATATCCGAAACACATCGTTCATACTATGCATTGCAATACCCACTGATGTATTGGCAAGGAGACGATGGATATTATATCAACATCAAGATGATAAATCCATCGACCGGTGAGTATAGATATCAAAATAATTTTCATTTCAATATGACACTAATGTCACTGATATCATTTAGGTGAGGAAACTACCAGGAAGGTCAGCGCAATGAATTTTTACGCGTATCGTTTGATGATTCGCCAAAATGTAGACAACTATTTGCTTCGATTTCGCCGATTGTTTCAGCAATTTTGCGTCGATATGTATGCCAAAATAGAAGCAGAGCGCCTCCTTTTTATCAGTTAAAATCAAACCAAACTACGTACGGAGGAGTACATTCATTTACGCGATGCAATTTGCACCGAAGGAAATGTATCTGATTTTGGTCGGTTGACCATTTTACCGGCGACGTTCGTCGGCAGCCCACGTCATATGCATGAATATACGCAAGATGCAATGACATATGTACGTCATTACGACCGTCCAGACCTGTTCATCACCTTCACGTGCAATCCAAAATGGATAGAAATTGTTCAACTGCTGCTTCCTGGCCAAACATCAAGTGATCGGCATGATAACACCGCACGTGTATTCAGGCAAAAAATCCGGTCACTCATGGACTATATTGTTAGACATCGTGTCTTTGGGGATACTCGATGTTGGATGTATTCGATTGAATGGCAAGAAAAAGGATTGCCGCATGCGCACATTCTCATTTGGTTAGTCGAAAGAATACAGCCAGACCAAATTGATGACATCATATGTGCCGAGATTCCTGATCCCGAAACCGATCTATACCTGCATGATGTCGCAATAACAAACATGATTCATCGACCGTGTGGATCCATTAACCCATAATCACCATGCATGGTTGACGGCAAATGTTCCAAGCGTTATCCACGAAATTTGACTGATGAGACCACCACTGGCAACGATGGTTATCCACTGTATCGGCGTCGATCATCTGATGATGGCGGTAGAACAATTACAGTCAAAGTAAAAGGAAATGATTTCGTGGTCGACAATTCTTGGGTTGTTCCGTATTCGCCACTTCTTTCCAAAACATTCAAGGCGCATTGTGACGTGGAGTATTGCAATTCAGTGACGTCCATCAAGTACATTGTGCAAATATGTCACGAAGGGCAGTGACATGGCGGCTTTTGGTCTTCAAGCTCCTGACCCCAATGGTGAAATCACGCGCTATCAAGTTGGTCGGTACGTATGCTGCAATGAGGCGATTTGGCGTATATTCTCATTGCCCATTCACGAACGCTATCTGACTGTTACACATTTGGCAGTGCATCTGCAGAACGCTCAACGAGTTTATTTCACTGCAGCAAATGCCGCTCAACGTGCTCAAAACCCACCAGCGACAACATTGACCAATTTCTTCTCGATTTGCCAAAGTGATCCGTGTGCACGTACGTTACTTTACTCAGAGATGCCGCGTTATTACACTTGGAATGCTTCATCGAAGAAATTTCAACGTCGAAAGCAAGGCGATGTAGTTGCTGGTCATCCGGATGTGCGTTCTACTGAAGCTCTTGGCCGTATTTATACAGTTCATCCGAAAAATGATGAATGCTTTTACTTGCGACTATTGCTGGTGAATGTTCGTGGCCCGACATCATTTGAATCTCATCGAACTGTCAATGGTGTAGTGTTGCCAACATTTCGTGCAGTATGTCAGGAGGTTAATTTGCTAGAAAACGATACGCATTGGGACACGACAATCGCTGAAGCAACTGTTTCCGCATCTCCAAGTCAGATACGCACATTATTTTCAATCATTATTTCCACATGTTTTCCCTCGAATCCACGTGAATTGTGGGAGAAGTACAAGCATGACATGTCAGAAGACATTTTGCATCGAGTTCGTGTCCATTCAGAGAATCCCCATCTTGAGATGAATGAAGAGATGCACAACCAGGCTTTGGTTTTGATAGAAGACATGTGTTACCTAATGTGCGGTAGTTTGTTAGTCAGGTTAGGAATGACATAGCCTGATCGTGGAATAAACGACGCTTTCGAGCGAGAATTGCAGCGGGAGCGTGAATACGACACAAATGCATTAAGCCAATTGGTTCGAAAGAATGTACCTTTCTTGAATCCCCAACAAAAAGAAGTGTACGATACGGCGATGAAGGCAATTGATGATGGAAATGTCGGCATGATTTTCCTTGATGCCCCTGGTGGCACTGGCAAGACATTCCTCATATCATTGATTTTGGCTACAGTTCGTGCAAGATCAGAAATTGTTGTAGCAGTTGCTTCTTCTGGAATAGCAGCTACGCTGTTGGAAGCTTGCCGAACCGCTCATTCTGCATTAAAATTGCCATTAAACTTTCAAGCGATTGAAGAACCAACATGTAACATAGCGAAACATTCAGCAATGGCCAAAGTTTTGGTAGCAAGCAAAATTTTTATCTGGGACGAATGCACAATGTCGCATAAACGTGCGTTAGAAGCTCTGAATCGCACTATGAAAGATCTGCGTAATGACGCAAGATATTTTGGGGGTGCATTGATTTTATTCTCAGGTGATTTCCGGCAAACACTACCAGTAATACCACGATCGACCGCTGCCGATGAGATCAATGCTTGCCTGAAATCATCACCATTGTGGCGTTATGTGAAGAAACTTCGGCTGACGACAAACATACGAGTTGCGTTGCCAAACTATCCATCTGCCGAAGTGTTCTCCAATCAACTGATAACTATCGGTAATGGTCGTGTTCCTGTCGACGCATCGAATGGATTGATTTCATTCCCGTAAAATTTTTGCAATTTCGTCTCAACGAAAGAGGAGCTCATCAACAAAGTGTTTCCGAACATCATTGCTAACCACCAAAACTACGATTGGTTGAGTGAAAGAGCAATTTTAGCGGCAAAGAACAAGGATGTGGATCACTTAAGCTTCACAATTCAAAATCAAATCGTTGGGTCACTGCAATCCTTCAAATCTGTCGACTGTGTAACAAACGAAGACGAAGCACCCAACTACCCAACTGAGTTCTTGAATTCATTGGATGTGCCTGGCTTGCCGCCGCACAATTTATAATTGAAGGTTGGTTCAGTCGTTATCATGCTTCGCAATCTCAACCAACCAAGATTATGCAACGGAACGCGTTTAGCGGTCACAAAACTCATGAGCAATGTGATTCACGCGAGACTACTAAAAGGAAAATCCAAAGGTGAGGAAGTTCTCATTCCGAGAATTCCAATGATCCCAACCGATATGCAACAATTGCCAATTCGTCTCGAGTTCGCCATGACAATTAATAAATTACAAGGCCAATCATTGAGTGTTTGTGGCCTGAAAATTAATGTTTTTCACACGGACAACTGTATGTCGCATGTTCCCGTGTCGGAAAACCATCTGCTTTGATCGTTTTCGCACCTGACAACAAAACGAAAAATATCGTTTATCACAGAGTGCTTCAATGAGGGGAAATACAATTCAATAAATGCAAAAATAATTTCATACGAGTAAGTACACATAAAGTACTGGCGACGAGGAGTATCAGTTTAAAGCCGGATTTTATTATTATTTTAGGTTCGTCAGCGGAGGGACGTGGCAAATGAGTTGTTTAGAGCAAGAAGGCTGAAGATATATAGTACTGACGGAGACAGATATCAATTTATATATGCATTTTTCATTTCAGTTTCATTGGTGGAGGTGTATGATCAATGTATGTTTTAGTCCTAAATATATATATGTACATCTATAGTACAGATCATGGGACATTTTTAGGCAAAACAACGTTTGCCTGGTCAGCTAGTAATAGATAGATAAAAAACTATAAAATCGTATTTTTTTTTAGTTTTATATTTGATATGCTTTCTTTTTCTTCTTTTCAAATAAAACGAATATAAATAAAGATAATAAGATTATAATTAAAAATGTAAATAAAAATTAAACTAAAACTTATTATTAAATTTGGCATAAGTCCTAAGTTTTAGACATATATCAATAGAGGGCGTGGCGCAAAGAAATGAATATTGGTAAATTGTGGGTGTGGCAGTGGTAATAATCTGCCCATATTTGGCATGCACGCTAGTACGGACCAAATATATACTGATACTAATTTGTATTCATATATCATCATTAGAAGCATAGATAGGATAATTTTTTTAAAGTGGGGTGCCCAAAGATCATTATATAGGAGGGAGGGGTATCCTTTGGCTGATCGACACATTTCTTTCGCGTCAATATAAGTTTTTATATTAAATATCGCACACAAATCTTGAATAGGTCGTAATTTATAAAATTATGTAAATAGTGGGCGTGGCTGTGAAAATACTCCGCACATTTTTGTGTGGTGTTTAATGTTAGTACCCGCAACCTTCTTGTGTAATTTCGTTCATAAATCTTCAATAGGCACTTAGTAATGATTTTTGGTTAATTGTGGGCGTGGCAATAGTATTATGATCTCCATATTCTGCACAGACACCATTATGGACCCAATGTGCATTACAGCCAATTTTATCCTCATACCGTCAATACGATCATAGGTAGGTTAATTTTAATTTTTGACCCGAAAGTTCCTTAAATCAAAAGTGGGCGTGTCCTTTCTGTGATCAACTTCATTTATTGCAAATAGCTTTATAATGTTACTTCTCGTAAAATTTCGTCCATAAATCTCTAACCGATCTAAAGTTATAGTATTTGATATTAGTGGGCGTGGCAGTAAAAATATACCGCCCACATTTTGCATAGTGTTTAGTAGGATCCACATCTACATAACTACCAAATTGCGTCACTATTCCATCAATTGGACTGAAGTTATACCCATTTTAAAAGAGGGGCAAAAGGTCCCTTATATGGGATGTAGGCGTGGTCTTTGTCTAAATCGTATCATATAGCTATCTGGTTCTGTATCTGTGTCCAGATTATATTTTAGCAAAGCTTCATTAAAATAACGGTGTCTAACGCTGTAGAAAAAAAGTGGTCACAGACGGAGAGAGAAAATCAAAATTGTTCAGAAATATATATATATATATATATATATATATATATATATATATATATATATATATATATATATTATTATATATATATATATATATACTCGTATATATATATATATATATATATATATATATATATTATTATATATATATATATACTCGTATATATATATATATATAAATCCACACCTACCATATCTTCTTGTAGTTGAACACTCTCTCAATCGCATACAATTAGTATATCTTTTTTACCTTTTTTAAATCGTGCTCATCATCACATAAAATGGAATGGAACCAGAGAGGCTACACACTATCAGAGTAGAGTATTTGGATGATAAAGATATTTACGAGTATGTTTATTATGCGTGCTGCATCCTGAAATAAAAGTCGGTAACAGTTGAATTGGTCTCCTATTGTGGAAAGGAAACGTTGAATGAATAAAGAAATAAGTCTTATGTTTTTATTTCTTTTTATTGGTTTTTGTTGGTTATATTTCTGTTTGTTGTTGTTGTTGATCCTGATTATCTGCTTGGTGATGTTATTGCTTTGTTTGATAGGAGACGAGGACGAATATCTTCTACTAGGCGTCTTCGATTCGCCAGTCTATCGAGGATAGTGGAAAATGTTATCGAGTAAATTATACTCGCTTCGAGTTTTTTATCCCCGAGAGAAACTGCTTCCAAATTGAACCAGCGAGATTTAAAATTGCCCATAAAAATTACCGTGGGATTTTTTATTATTTTTCAGCTGATTAAATTTCAACAAAACAAAAATTAATCTTTGGATTTGTTTTTGGGATTTGTGTTGAATTAAATCATATTCAAATGGTGAGTTTGTATGAAAAAGTAAATGTTCAAAAATATTTTAAATTGTTAATTATATGTTTTCTTAGGAAAATGTACGGAAACCTTGGATGAGATTAGGCGCCTATTGAGCTCAGTGGCGCCGCTAGGCATCCGTGACGTCGCATGAGGAGGCCTCGCAGAAAGCTAACCTTATCAGAGCGACAACCTTTTTAAATTATTATCCAAATATGATCTGACGAACGGAATTTGCTTTTGATAGATGCAGCTAACTCTTCTACAATCGCCAAAACAATTTTCGGCTTTATCAATAGAATCTATGTGCTCTTTTCAAGGTCAAGCAGGCGTTCGGATCTTGTAAAAACTAAATATAAATTGACTTTAAAATCTCTGTCTGAAACACGATGGGAGAGTAGAATCGGAGCAGTAAGAGCGATATTTGTACAAATTCTATGATGCGTTAATGACTTGAACTGATGATTCCGAAACTCTAAGTGGCTGTGAAACAGTCTTATGCGGCCCATAGACGATACATCATGATCATACTCATATATAATAGTATGTGTGAAAAAGAGACAAAATATGCATGTATGTGTCACACAGACATGATCTCGCTGTGATCACTGACTGATCGTCGAAAATCTAATTCATTTAGATTTTGAGGGGAAATTTTATTACGATGTTGAGCATGATGTATGGATGATCGTCATTTGTGGGCAATTTACATGCAAATTTTGCTCATTTGAATTTGACTGCCAACGTGTGAAGATGTGTGCGGATAAAAATAATAAAAATGCGTTTCTGCTGGAGTCCCTTGAATGCTATTGTACTATTTTTTTTGTGTCTTTCTTTCATCCAAAATCGTTTTTTTATTTTTTCTACATTTTTTCCTTGCACAGTACAAGCAAAGAAAACAAAGAAAAGACATTCAATTCCCTCCAAATTTATTTACCGTTCCGACCATATTTTTTGGTCACACGTATAGTGTATGTGAATTTATTGTGTTTGTTGTAAAAATATTCCATATCCCTGTAGTGAAAATGTAGGCAGTCTTCAAAATGTACTACTAAATTTAATAGTAAAAAATCAAGTGGTTAATTTACTAGTTCAAAACTTATTTATAAGTTAACCAGTTACTGACTTTTGCGGCACTTCATTGCCGTGTATACTAAATTTTTCATTTCTTGTTAATTTAATAAAAAATGAAGTAAAGACAAACATTGGAATTTGAAGAAAAACAGTTATTTTTATAATTTCAACCACTTTTTGTAATACCTCAATTTAGAGATAAATCTTCAAGTTAACGCGTGTTTTAAAATATCCGCAAAGTGTCTGCAAAGAAGAGTGGAAATGCGGCACCATGAATTAACATACTGAATTAATGTCGAGTACACATTATTATATTATGTACATACATACATATATATGAATTTTACATATAATTATGAGTTTTACTAGTATTTTACATGTCGAGTAGACATTATTATAATATGTATATATGAATTTCAGATAAAATCTGAGTTTTACTATTACTTTAACTAGTTGGTTTCACTGCTGGGATGTTGTCTAAAATATCGAATATTCGGAGAAAAAAATCTGAAGAAATCAGGGAATTCATTTGTATTTTAAAAAGAACTGCTATACTTCTAAAAACAAAAGGTTATCAAAAAAATTGTATTATTTAATTTGGAATTGAAAACTCATATGTTAACAAGTTCTTTTCATAAATTATAACTATTCTTAATGTAAAATCTGATCCAATTGCTGTCCATTTACACTTCTGTTCACTGTAAACGCACCATAGTAATCATAAGATGTAGAATAATAATTATTTGGTTTTTTGACATAATATTATACTACTAATAACTAAAATAATTAATAAAAATTCATTTATATTAAAATGGGGTCCGACTGCCCCAGTAGTACCCCAAGCGTGGCTAAATATGCATGGCCATGAACGAATGAAAGTGCACAGGGGACAGTAAAAATATTAAAATTTGGAACAGAAGGAGACAAAAATTAAGAAATTGACAGTCTAAAGAGAATTCAACGTTTCTACAGTATTCTCACAAATAACAACAGTTTCAATAATCTCAGAAAAATTTTCAAAATAGGTCAAAAATGCACCTAAACGAATTAAGTTAACGGCTTTATGCTTTTAATTAAACAGAGGTAGTGTTTCTTTCTTTAATAATGTAGAAAACAATTTTTTTATTTTGTCGAATTCATTTTTTTACTTAAACGTAACTGGAATATTTCGACTTGTGGATCTTGAGGGTTCATTGACAATAAGAAATTATCAAAGAAATTGTATGTTTTCACTTATTTTGAGAAGTTAAGTGAACTGAGCAATTAAGATAGTTGAGTTAAGGGGGGTGCACTGTATTTTTACCACTACATACATCAATTTTAAAAACTCCTCTCAGTAGCAGAGCTCGCACAAATACATTCAAATTAACTGTCTATTCTTGTATGTTCTTTGGTACAAGCGCTAGCGCACACAAAACTTCGTCATCCGACAGAGACATGACAACCTCACTCAACGACGACTACGAAAAAATGATGATCTTCGATTTTGATCACTCGTCTGGCGGAGCTTCATTCAACACGTACACGAATGAGTATGATCATGATGTATCGTCTATGGGCCGCATTAAACGAAATGTTAACTTTTCCGAAAACAGGAAAAGAAGAATTTGCTTTGGGAAACGTTCTTGTGGACATGATAAAACGGCATTACAGTAAGTTTACGTGAAATGTATTGCATTCTAATTTAATTTGTGGTGTTGTTTAGGGTGAAAATACAACAATATTGGCGATAGAGGGCAAAATGCGTACTCTAAAGGACCTGTACAAGACAGCGAAAGATACTGAAAGTCGAACTGGCCCAGTAAGTTTCCGTTTATGGAGGAGATTAATGAAATTTTGGCAAATCTGCTGAATTTAACAAAAGCAGTTTTACGAGAAATTTAGGAAATTCGCACTTTGCAGCATTTTCGTTGCCAGCAGTGCAGCTATCCTTAAATTTGCCCTCATCATCACAATCTAGTTCGCCGTTATCGCCTGCAGCACAATCGAAAGCTTTGCCACCTTTGGGCCCTACACTGACTGAAGCAGTTCCGCATATGCTTTTAAAATTTGTTTGCAGTGAACGTATTGATCACTGCGACGAAATTGTGGCACTTATGTAGTTGTTCACGTTCTGAACATTCCGAACTTGATGTACTATCATCAAAGTCTGAAAATTCTGAACTTAATTCAGAGTCGTCTAAGTCCGAAAGTTCGTCAAACAAATCGACGCATTGCAGCATAAAATCCATATCAGACTGGTCCACCTATCAACACAAACAAACATCATAGTACAAACAACATACATATACTAACAATTCCTTGTATGTATATCTAAAAATGTTTTCCTGTTTTACACACAACAAATTTCAATAGTTTGCTGCTTAATTTGTTTGAATGTTTTACTCCACAAGTTGATCGACCCTTTGAAACAGTGCTGCAAAGTATACCACTTACTCGTTTGCTGTTTTATCGAAGACGTCTACTATTGTATTACTGCATTAAATTTTCAACTTGTTCACTTTTACATTCGGAAAAATAACATGCGCAAGTATCTGGTCCACCTTTTGCGTTATCTTCACTCCACAGATTTTCATTAAAATGTAATCCACATATGTAATGAACTCTTCCCTCCTTTTCAACTTTTAATATTAGTTGCATAGTTCTGACCAACTGATATTTATGGTCATCAATTAGCAAACTGTTAAATATAGATATAAAATCATTTTTGTAAAATTTTTCAAATGTATTCTTCTATCAACCGAAACATAAAATATCTCAATTTATTTTGCGTCTGTCTTCCACTTGATTACACAGAACACCGCAGTTCTAACTAGCAGCGTACAACGGATTGCTAATGAGCTAAAGTACAGTATACAGCCACATTCTAAATCAATGTGTTAGTTCTAGCGAGTTCGTTGCCAACTATTCCAACATGGCCTGCAATCCACATTAGTTTGCCTCTGTTCTCCAAAAGAATTAGCGATTGTTTAACGTTGGTAATTGGTTCAGAAGTGTTGTTAAAATTGATTGTGGCTTCAAATATCTGTCAGCAAATATATAATATATAGGCTGTAAGGCTATAAGGAAAACAGTTAACCATCCACCACTGCAAATACAGCACTAACGTCAGATTTGGAATCGTCGGTATATAATCTTGTACAGTTCTTGGTTCTTAAAGGTTCAACAATTTCCGTATGCAGACGAATATATATTGAAGTTTGTGTATCTTCTATCCGATCCGCTGGAGGTGGCTACTGAATGAGTTTGCTGTTAATGACCAAGGAGGATATTTCAGAAAAGGCAATGCCATGGGTATGATTTCTGTATTTCGGTCTAGTTCTAGTATTTCGATTAACGCAGATTTCACTTTCAGTGACCGTTTGTCCGATTTTAAAAGTGTAATTTCTTTATATAGAAGTGATTGGTTGTTGTAATGTAACCTTGAGTTAAGACCAGAGAATACAGAGAAATGACTCTTGTTTTGCGCACACTAACACATGTGCAAAACTGTAGTAGTGTGGCTGATTTTCTTCAGAACTAATGATAAACAAACCTATCCATATAGCCAACCAATGATAAACAAAGACATTTTTTTAAATATCACAAAATTAGATGTTTATGTGTGGCTTCTGTTTTCTCTGGTAAGACGTGATTTAAGAAATTTTAAACGATCTTCAATCGATATGAAGCTGCCTTCGGCGAGTATGTTTTCAACTGGAGTCATTCTTAATGCTCTTGAGGCTTCCCAGCCGAACTTTTTGTGACTAGCAGTTATATACACTAGTAATAACAATTCATAGAAAATTGTTTCACAAATAATTCCTATGAATTATCAGACAAATAATTCCTATGAATTATCAGACAAATAATTCCTATGAATTATCAAATTATTTCAAAAATAACCGTAAGCATTTCCCATGAAATACTCAAGAAAACAATTCTGAGGAATTTGATAAATTAAAATATAAAATGGCAGCATTTGAAGACTGCGAGTTCAGTCAAAACTTGGGAGCTGAAGAAGCAACATCTTCCCAAATAAATCGTTGAAATAAAAACTAAACTTATAAAAATCAAATAAAATAAATTGTTTTAATTGACATAAAAATTTAACTACTAGCCACACAGTGTACAGATCAGTGTATAGGTTCAATAAAAAAAGCTTTTTTGTTTTTTCACGTCCATACACTCGCTGTACACAGCGTTATATTCAGTGGTAAACAGTCAAAGCACAGCAAGCATGGAGTGCGTGCATAGATTAATGTACGCACTTAATTAAGACAGTGCGTTAGAAGAAGAAAATAAACAACAAGACTATGCAAATCGCTCTTTAGCAAACAGGGGAAATGCCATGCAACTGCTGTCAAATCATAACATTTTTCTGCTAAAATGATTATAACAGCGGCATGTTAGCAGTGAATTTAATAAGAAATTTGAAAATATTTAATTTCAAACAAAAAATTTATTAAATGTCTAAATACTTTTTGGTGAAACTGAGGCTGATTTTGAAGGCACTGAAAATGTATTTCCTACAGTGACACTAGAGTGTAAACTTAAAAAGTGGTACTGATTATTTAACCCATCCAGGGAATCAGTCGAATATATGCTACGCATATTAAAGTCAGAAAATTTAAATGTACCTACAAGTTTGAAGTTGTTACACTCATTTCGGAATCAAACCACAGTTGGAATGTTGATTATAAGAAGGGATAATAAAGAGCTGTTATTAAATAAAGAGCTGTTATTAAATATAAAAAAGCTCAGCAGTTTGTTTGTGGCCAATATTAGGTCATTTTTATAATATTGACAAATCCGAGGTGTTTATTGCTGGGGCAAAACTTGGAAAGCGAAAGCCTTTAAATGTGTACTGTTATCTACATGACTTTGCAAATAAAATAAAAGAGTTAATAACTGATGGATATGTTTATAAAGGTAAACGTATCAATATTAAAATAAGGTGTTTCATTTGCGACACACCCGTCAGAGCGTTTATATGTGGTGTTTTGGGCACACCAATTTTCATGCCTGTAGTAAGTGCACCCAGGTAGGAGTAAGAATAGATAACGCTACAACTTTTAAACCTCATTCTGGAGAGTTACGCACTAATGCCAGCTTTCGCACTAGAACAACACCAACAACATCACCAAAGTACTTCCATAGTTGCTTAGAAAAGTTAGGGATTGATATGGTTGACCAATTTCCTCTTGATCCCATGCATCTCGTAGAGCTTGGTGTTTGTAAAATAATTCTGCAGTGTGTAATGAATAAAGAAATTATCATCTTTAAATTAACAACTCTTCAACACCAAATGATATCTGAGAGAAATGTTTCCCTTATTTCCTTCACACCATGCGAATTTCAAAGAAACCTCGAAGACTCGATAAACTTCCGAGATGGAAAGACACTAAGTTTAGGTTGTTCTTGTTATATGTATATGGGAATGATTGTTTTTAAACACATTCTTAGCGAAGATCTTTATTACAATTTTTTGCTTCTGTCCTCGTCATACAGGATCTTAAATTCATAAAACTATTTCAATTACTTAGGTATTTGTCGAAATATGTTGAACGATTTTGTTGAAAATTTTACGTTTTTATTAACCGGAAAATTTAACGTACAACATTCACAATGTGCTTCATATAGTGCAATGTGTCAAGGAAATTGGTCACTTACAAACTTTTTCTGCGTATAAATTTTAAAATTATCTTCAACTTATTAAACGGAAAATTAAAAATCCGTCAAAAATATTTGAGGAGTTGTATAACAAGTTTTACTTGCAAAACCACTATTCTTCTAGCAACAAAGCGTGTCTGTAATTAAAGACAGCTTTTCACTCTCTCTTAAAGCATCAAGGAATACATGCCTTCTATTAAATAAAATTATAATAAAAATTTCCAAATTTGAAGAAAACAGTTTACGTTTTTGGGAGAAGGTATACAAATCTAGAATCTTATTTTGAGGCTCCGCTTAATTCTGGTAAAGATTTAGGAATATTTACAGGTTCATTAGAACATGAAGAGCAACAGTTTTCTCTAAAAGATATTATTTCAAAGTATATATCTGTTAAAATCGAAAATAACTTTATTCTTATGCCTTTGCTTCGAAATATAACAATTGAAACATGTCATAAATCTTCAAACATAACAAAACATACCTAACCTGCGGAACAATATTTATGAAATTTACTCTGACAAAGAGATGGCTAGCGGCAACATTGCCAAAAAAATGTATGGGGGATTTGACGAAAGCACTAGGCTAGATGCTATTGAGAAAGTTCAGGGAGAATTGATGGAAAAACTGAACAAGATACAAGGTTGGTGCTAAATTTTTAAGTTATTCATATATGTGATTGTATAGTTACTTTACTTTCTATATTTCTACAGAGGAACAACGTCATGGTTTCGCGAAAATTTTTGCCACTCTGAACCAAATTTTGCAGAGAAATTTACCTGTTGCCAGGACGATTTCCAATTTTCCAATAAAAACAATGGAGCTTTAGAAATAGTAGACAAAGAAATTGGACAAAAAATGGAAAATTATGTATGTTTTAACTTTGATGCTTTCATATCGACTTATGTTTGCTTTTACAAATTTCCTTCCAGATTCCAACTTTACGAGCATTAATATGCTGTCAGGGATTCAAACTTCGATAGAATGGTAGGGGAAGAAATAATATTTTCGTGCAACTACGATGGCGCCTGCTGCTTTTAAAGAGTATAAAATCCTAAACATGGCTTTGTTTGGTAAGTATTTTAGTATCAATTATAAAGATAGTGGTATATGGCATCTCTCCCACTTTTCAGAAGCTATAAAGAAAGATGGTACGAAGGAGAAGTATTATATCAAATCCATACGCGAATGCTTCAGAAGTTACAAACATCTATGACCGCAAGAAGACAAATTTACTTCAACCATCTCAAAATACTATAGCATAAACATTTATATTAAAAAAAGAAAGATATGATTTGTCACGTGAAAAAAGGTCGAAAAAATACAAAAATTACAATATCTCAAAATTTAACCTTGATTTTAGAATTCAGCAGATGAAAATACATAAGAAAAGTCACCTCTCATCAAATGTACATGAAAAAATTGTATTTTGTAAACTAGTGTTATTAATATATACTACAGCTTAATTAAAATTACCCTTAATTTCTTAATGGTCTACTTTTACATATAAGTTAATATTCAATATTTTCAAGGTTTAATAAAAGACGAACCCTGAGGAATTACGTGGAACAGTGAGCATGTTGGCAAGAGAACATTAATGGCTCTGCAACGTCTATTTCGATGTTAAAAAACGAGTTAGTTATGCCGTTTCACTGTATTTTTAATAGATTCATTCAATTATGTCTTTAGATTGTTTTAAAATAATTATTAAATGATACTTATCATTATTATTATTATTATATTTTAGGCGCATTCGATTCGCCACTCTATCGACGATAGGAGAGACATGTATGGAAAAGATATCGAGTAAATTATACTCGGATTAAACGAGTGAATATTTCCATCCTCAATAGAAAAGTGCTTCCAAATCGAAAATTGCTTGAAACCCAACGAGATTAAAAATTACCCATAAAAATTCTCTGGGATTTTTTATATTTTAGCTGTTTAAATTTAAAGAAAATAAAAATTAATCATTGGATTTTGTATTTTTTATTTTAAATATTATTCTGTTGATTTAAATTATATTCAGATGGTTAGTTTGCATAAAAAATAGAAAGAAAGTAAATGTTTAAAAAACAGTTGAATGAGTGCTGCCACTTACTCGAGTGCTGTTTTATTCGCACAAATCGTTATGAGCTTGATACAAGTGACGAATCGAATGTCATTTAAATTTCATTAATTAAGTATTTATGTTTTAAGAGTGTTTCGAAATAAAAAAAATAAAAATAAGGGTAAAAGGTAAAAAAGCACAAATAATTGATAGAGACGGGTAGTTATATTACGGGTAGTTGTATTTTACATTGTCGGGTACGAAAATTCATTCTTGTTACATAGAACTGTTGATGATTTTTAAATTAACGCTTTTTTAATAATTCAACCTCTTGAAATGGAAACTTAGTTTCCTGAAAGGAATATGTACATTCAGTAGAATGGTTTAATGGCTTTTCTCTAACATAAGCAATTCAAGGTACCCCACCGAAAATTACCTTATGTTTTAAGAAGAAAACAAACCCATTATTGAACTCGCTCGCACAAGGAGAGGTAAAGGGTATTTCGAAGTCGGTCTAACCCGACTTCAGACTTCTTTACTCGTTTTACTTAATTGTGTTTATATGCTGGGAGATTCTTATGTAACAGTAGATGTGTTTAAAAAGTAATATTGTTTATAATATTTGGATGTGTTAAGCTTGCTTTTAAACTTTTAATTTGCATTGTTAATGGTGGCTAAATATGAGTATAAATTAGTTGTATTTATAAATTTTGTAATTGTTTCTATATTCAAGTGCAGTATGTTATTGGGAGTGATAGGTTGCAGAAGGGACCGGGGGGATGAATGTTGTTGTTGTTCATCACGCGTTCGTGTGTTATTTTGGTAAACCCGAGTCGTAGGCGTTCGAATTTTATAATGTCTAGTCTAGTTAGGTTAGGAATGTGTATGCTTTGGACATTTTTGCCAGATTTTTTTGGCATTGTTTATCTGCTTCTACCAGTTAGACGTGGATTCCCATAACAGCATGGATTTAGTTTTGTATATGTTTTTAATATATGTTATGTCGTTTGCATTGTAATGTTTGTTGTAAGTAGTGGAGCTTTGTTAGCGTCCTTCGCTGATTGATCAGCGAATTCGTTACCCTATACATAAAGTTTGATGGCTGGGTAGTGGTTTATAAGGGTATTTCTGATTAATAGTGGACAATATTTGTTGTTCTCTATATTAGTTATAGCATCTAAGGCAGACAGTGCTCCCATTATGGTAGGCACCTTGGCGTGGTGTGGGGCTTAAGTTGCAAAGATTCGTCGAACTGTTTTAACCCAAGGCCATATAGTGCCCCTGGTAGGGCCCCCAGTGTTTTTAGACAGACCGACCGATGAGTAACGAACAAAGATCTACCACGTGTGCGTCTGTTTCCCAGGTTAGGGGCGGCACACAACGACGTCTGTTTTCTCCATGTTAGGAGCGGTCGGTTTTCGGAGTCTTTTGTGCGTGGGGTGGTAGACTGTAAAGAAATCTCACGGGAAGGGGGAGTTTTTTCTGGTCTCAGATGTCGAAAACAAGTAAGGAAGAGTTTACGGTGCAGGGGGTCGGATCCCCAGTACCGGGGGTAGGTGGTTGGCGAGGAGGCCACCTGGCGTCGATATCTAGCAACTCCTCAGGCATCGCCGTGGTACCCCAGACCGCGATGTCTGCTAGTGCTACTGGGAGGGTCTCCAAGCCAACTTTGGGTAGGCAAGGGGCCTGTGAGGTGGAGGCTGAGGGGGATCGCATAGGATCTCAGCTTCTGGGCTTACGCATAGACCACGCAACCGATGACGACTCGTTGTCACAGGTCAGCAATGTCTACGACATAGGCTCGGATGTTGAGATGCAATTGCTCAGTCCTTCTCAGCCCTCCGCTCCACAGGCTCCTGAGCCGGAGAAGGAGACAAGGAAGCTGGTAAGCCTCACAAAAGAGCAAAAGGCCAGAAATGGCTATAAGCGCTCGGCTTACTATCTTCGTAAAATGAAGGCGAAAGATCCTTCTTCCTTTACAAAAAGGGAGAAGGATCTCATTAAAAAGCATAAAAAGGTTGTAGCAAGGTTTGAGAAAAATAACGCTGCGGCCAGTTCATGCAATAAAACGGGGCAGGGAATTGCTGGGGCAAAGTCTGATATTGACAACGCTTCGACCTCCAGGAAAAATGGTAAGCCGGACAAGGCCACAGGTGACCGCGTAAAGGTGCCGCCAAAGCCAAAGCCGAGTTCTTCGAAGGAGCCACATGGCTTGGCATCGGGCAAAACTCCAAAAAGAGTTCGGTCTGATGAGCAGGCTCAGAGGGCTTCAAAAAAGCCGAAGCCATCGGCCTCCTTCGAATCACCGATGGAGCTACAGGTAGCTACCATCGACAGAGTCGACCCTGATGGGAAGATAACGCCGAAAAATTGGTTGCTAGTAGAGGCGCGCCTGATAGCGGAGATAGTCGGGGCTGATGGCGGGGAGCTGCAGTTTGATGGGGCCGGCTGGCAGAGGGGGGTTAAGGTCGTCGGTTGCATCAATAAGAAGTCTCTGGACTTCTTAATGCGTGCAATTAGCGGCCTTGACCCACTCTGGCGGGACGCTCGGTTGGAGGTGGTGCCTCGTTCTCTGTTTCCGATCCGCCCGGTTGTTTCGGTGTGGATTCCACCTCCGGTTCCGGACCAGGAATCCATAGTCAAGCTGATCGGACGGCAGAACCAGTCTCTGAATTCGGCAGAGTAGCGGGTGATCTCCGTGACCCCCTGCAAAAATGAAATGGGAAGTGACGCGGTGCTCGCAGTAGACTCCGCGTCGCTATCAAAATTAAGGAGTGACAACTGCATTAGATTCGGGTTCGGCTCTCTTAAGGTTCGCGTGCCGGGTAAGCGGTTAAAAACCAATGGAGAGGAAGCTAGAGGTGGTGCAAATTAATTTGCATCACTCCATCTCAGCCTCGCTCGATTTAATGAAGTTCATCGCAGAGGACGATGTGGATGTAGCCCTTGTTCAGGAGCCTTGGCACGTCAGAGGTAAGGTGAGCGGACTCGGGATGGATGGTTATCGTCTCTACATTCCACACAAGGTAAGATCAGAACGTGCATAGTGGCCAAAAAGGATATTAATATTTTTCTTCTTACTCCCTACAGCACTGGAGACCTTACAACGGTGGTATGCGAGCATAGGCACAAACCTAGTTTGTTGCTAACGTCCGCATACTTTCCGTAAAACGAGGAACGGCTGCCACCACAGATCTTCCGGCAACTTATCGCCTACGGTGAGCCACGCGGACTGGGAATAGTGGCCGGCTGTGACGCAAACGGGCACCATGAGCTCTGGGGCAGCACTGATACCAATGGTAGGGGTGAGTCCATTTTTGATTACATTCTCTCCACTAGCCTAACTTTATGTAACAAGGGAAATCAGCCAATGTTTCGTAATTGGGTTAGGTAGGAAGTGATTGACTGGCCACTGGGTCAATACCATATGGGGTCGACAACTGGAGAGTATCTGATGCCTGTTCCTTTTCGGATCATAGTCGGATACGCTTCTCAGTTTACTCTGAGGTAGTGACCCCACGGCTTTTTAGGAACCCAAAAAAGACTGACTGGTCCAAATTCTCAAAACTGGCGACCCAAAAACTTACTTTGATGAAAGTTAAGGTCGGCGAAGGGAATGCTAACATTGATAATGCGGTAGGTCGTCTTACGGGAATACTGAAACAATCCTTTGACCTATCTTGTCCCTTGACTAGGCCGCGTGCTAAACCAAAACCGGTTTGGTGGAACGCTAAGTTAGGACTGCTTAGGAAAAAGTCAAGAGGACTCTTCAACAAGGCCAAAAACAGTCGGCTGGAAGAGCATTGGGAAAATTATAGAGTCAGTTTTAATGAGTATAAAAGCAAAATTAAGGCTGCAAAAAAGGAGTCCTGGCAACAGTTCTGCGGAACTCTGGAGTCGGTAAATGAGGCATCGAGACTCAGGAAAATACTGTCCAGAGTCACGACGGCTCTCGGCAGTGTGAAGAGACGGGATGGCTCATGGACTGGCTCGTGTCAGGAGTCCATGGAGGTTTTGATGGAAACGCACTTTCCAGGTTGCACGGACTCGCAAACCGTCCAGACGCAGTCGGTAAATCTTGCACGTGTTTCAGGGACCGACGTGTCGGATATCGTGAGGGTGGACAAGATTGCGTGGGCGATAGGCTCCTTCGACCCGTACAAGTCAGCGGGTCCTGATGGGGTTATACCGGCTATGCTGCAACATTCCTCTGAGGGCGTGATTCCCCATCTAGTTCACATATTCACAAGGTATCTCAAGGATGGGTACGTGTCAAAAAGTTGGAGAGAATTCAGGGTGGTTTTCATTCCAAAAGCGGGAAATATAAATCACTCTACTGACAGGGATTACAGACTAATAAGTCTCTCATCGTTTATTCTTAAAACACTTGAGAGACTTATTGATCTGTATATTAGAAGGGTTACCAATATTCGCACAATGGATACTGCGCAGCACGCATACCGTAAGGGTAGATCAGTGGATAGCGCACTTCATGAAGTGGTTGATATTATTGAGAGGTCACTTTGGTAGGTTTTCTGGACATTGAGGTGGCCTTCAACAATGTAAATACAGAGGCGATCTGTAAGGCGCTGAGAGATGGAGGAGTGAAGGAATTTTTGAAGCTAGAATTCCAACTCTATCCAACCAGGGAAGACTGGGAGTCAGGCTCTGTGACGCGTAATTCTGACATTACCATCTACACTGACGGCTCAAAGATGGAGGGTGGAACGGGGGCAGGTGTCTTCTCGGAAGGCTTGCAGGCAAGACAGTCATATCGGCTGCCTGATGCATGCAGCGTCTTTCAGGCCGAAGTCTATGCAATTGAGAAAGCGGCCGGACTGAAACAAAGTAGTACAATTCGGCCTTCGAATATCACTATCTTTGTGGATAGTCAGGCGGCGCTTAAGGCAATAGAATCCAAGACAGTTAAATCGAAGCTTGTAATGAAATGTCGTACCTCACTACTGAACATTAGACCACACAAGGTCTCACTTTGCTGGGTTCCCGGACATAGCGATATAGAAGGGAATGAATTAGCTGGCCAGAAGGGGCTCTGAAATGGACATTAACGAAGCAGATACCTCAATGCAAATCCCGATATGCGAACTGTTTAGGAACGTAGATGAATTCACTATTGCAGTGAAAAATAACTTATGGATTAATCGGGACGACTGTGAAGTTTCAAGGCCTTATGGCCTAGGTTAGACATGAAGATAACGAAGGTTCTCTTAGGGCTCAACAAACCTGCAGTAAGGGTGCTTACGGGGGTCATTACGGGGCATTATGCTATCGCACCAATGCTTCAACATTGGCGTATGCCGTCGAGCGGGCTATGTAGGAGTTGCCATGATGAAGAAGAGACAGAGTCGATTCATCACTTTTTATGTCAATGTCCGAGACTACAGTTGAAACGACTTCAATGTTTGGGGTCGCGCTTCTTCACGAATTTGACAGAGATAACGAAGGTAGATTTATCGGATCTTCTCACTTTCATCTGGAAAACCAAATGGTTTAATAGGGACGGAACTTCCAATGTTTATGGAGATCGAGGGTAAGGACGAGTATGCTTCCTCCTGGCATTTTTTGAAGGCAGTCACAATGGACATACGAGTATATTTCTCCGAGTGGAAGTGCGGATACGAAGTATCCGCACACGCCTTCACAACCTAACCAACCTAACCTAAGGCAGACAGTGAGTCTGTGCAAATGTCAAAATTGGAGGTTTCTTTGAATGAATTTTTTTCTTTTAATTCAGCATGGATTTATTTATTGCATCTTTTCAATCGAAACCAACAATAGTTTTACAAAGCTTACAACTAATAAATAAATTGTTGCTCCGCGCCAGTGCTTAGAGCAATTTTAGTTCAAATATTATGTAAATTATGTAGAAAAATAAAAATCTTCTATATACAGTGTGGCCCAAATAAGACCAGCTGATGTGAAACACAAATAACTTTTTTATTTTTTAACATAATTTTGTTTTTCTTTTTGCAGATTATAACTGAACCCTTGGAAATTTAAAATGAATACGTACAATCCACAACAACGCATTAAAATTATCGAATTTTATTATTCTTCTCAACGATCAATTGTTCTGACGCAGCGAAATTATCGCCGTTTTCATTTCCATTTAAGTGGTTATGTGAATAAACAAAACTGTAGGTTGTGGGGCTCCGAAAATCCAAGGGCAATACATCAGCATCAGTCACACCCAATCAGATGCACTGTTTGGTGCGGTGTTATGGCCACAAAAACCATCGGCCCATATTTATTTGAGAATGAGGATGAAACGCCAGAAACGGTCTCCGGGGCTTCTTACAGAACTATGATCGACAACTTTTTGCGGCCAATGGTGGAGCAACATCCTAATTTGTGGTTTCAACAAGATGGAGCCACTGCGCATACTGCTAGGCAAACTATTGACATGCTGCGTGAAATTTTTGGTGAACGCATAATTTCAAGAAATGGGATTTTCCCTTGGCCTCCTCGTTCACCAGATTTAACTGCGCCCGATTTTTTTTTATGGGGATATTTAAAAGACAAAGTGTATGTTAACAAACCACAGACACTTGGACAGCTCAAGCAGAATATTCGAGACGAAATACGGCGCCTGCAACCAGAAACATTACGCCGTGTAATGCAAAATGCGCTAAAAAGAGCCAATGCCTGTATCGAGCAAAATGGTGGTCATTTGTCTGATGTCATATTTCACACATAGTCACGTTAAATTTCCATAAAATGTATTTAACATATTAAAATAAATCATTTAAAAAAACCCGTTATTACAAGAGTTACACGTGTCTAACATCACTAGGTCTCATTTGGGCCACCCTGTATATAAAAATAAGTTGTCCTATGTTCGTGATTTTATAACTCGAGAACCACTCAACCGATTTTCAAACGCGTACATGCGTTGGAAAGGTCTACTTTCACTGATGGTTTATAAAAAAAATATCGAAAAATTTTTACGAATTTGCGTTATACGCACACTTTTATAATGGTGTGTTTTCCCCACATAAAATGTATTTTTTTTACCCTTTACCTTTAAAAAAGGTAAATAGGGTATACTAACTTTGTGCTTTTGAGAGGGGTTGCAATTTCAAGAAGGAGGCGTGGTAGGTATGGACATATATATACAGATATGATCAGAATCACTTTCTAAGCAATTTTTATTTTGTCCGTCCGTCTGTCCGTCTGTGGCCACTTTTTTTCTACACCGTTAGAGCTATCTTAATGAAATTTTGCAAAAGTATAGTCTGGACAAAGATACAGAATCAGATTGCTATATGGGCCGATTTGGACAAAGACCAAGCCTACCTCCCATATAAGGAAGTTTTTTCACCCTTTTTTAAAATGACTATAACTTCGGTCCAATTGACGGAATCGTGACATTTATGAGATATGGAGATGTGGGTCCTACTAAACACTGTGCAAACAGTGGGCGGTATATATTGACTGCCACGCCCACTATTAACAAATATTAGTAACTTAAGATCTGGTAGAGATTTACGGACGAAATTTTACGGGAAGGAACATGTGGATATTATAAAGCTATCTGCAACAAATGGGGCTGATCAGAGAAGCGACACGCCCACTTTTGATATAGGGAACTTTCGGGTCTAAAATTAAAATTAGCCTACCTAAGCTCGTATTGATGCCAGCAGAATAAAAATTTGCAGAAATATACATGGGGTCCATAATAGTGTGTATGCAGAATATGGAGATCATAATACAACTGCCACGCCCACAATTAGCCAAAAATCATGACTGTGTTCCTATTAAAGATTTATCAACGAAATTTCACAGGAATGTTGCGGGTACTAACATTAAACACCACACAATAAATGGGCGTGTTATTTCTACAGCCACGCGCACTATTGACATATTATTATAACTTACGACCTATACAATACAATTTTGGACAAAATTATATATTAGTACGTATATGGACCGTACAAAGCCATATACAAGTTTGGGGACCCCACTTAAAGACAATTACCCTATCTATGCTTCTAGTGATGATATATGAAAACAAATTGGTAGATGTATACTCTGGGTCTGTACTAGCATGCATTCCAAATATGGGCAGATTATTACTACGGCCACGCCCACAATTAACCAAAAATCGTCACTAGGTTCCTATTAAATATTTTTCAACGAAATTTCACAGGAAGGTTGCGGGTAGTAATATTAACCACCGCACAAAATATGGGCGTGTTCTTTTCACAGCCACACCCCTTATTGGCATATTTTTATAACTTGCGACTTATACAATATTTTTGAGCGAAATTGGTAGCAGGATGTAACAGTTCCGAAAAAGCACGCATGCAAAATATGGGCAGATGATTACTACTGACACGCCCACAATTAACCAGTAGTCATTTTTGGGGCCTTATGCAAAGCTCGGCAACGAAACTTCATATGAAGCTTCAGAGTGATATTATAAAACACAAACCAAAAATAAGAAAATTAGAGATGCACTTTATGAGCTACGCCCTTTATAGATAGGATCTTAAAACTTTGGACCTATACACAATTTAAAAAAAAATTCTACTTCATAAAGTCATAGAAAATAAATGAGGTGGTCCAGATAAAAGACGGTTTTTCGGTTTTTTTAAAATATTTTATTAAGCACGCGTCAATTATTCTTATGTATAATCTTCTGTTGGCGTTCAACGTAGTGTGAAGTTGGTAATGTTTACAAAATGGTGGATTATAACATGAAATCAGTACAACATTCAGTTTTTTTTTTAATTTTTTTAACCAAGCGTCCTTTATTCTTATGAATAATCTTCTGATTGCATTCAAAGGGTTATATATGTCAAAATTAAGCTAGCAGATTCAGTTCAGTATTTATATAACTCGAAATTTCTACAAGATATATCAAGAAATGTCTCTATAGCATTATGAAATTCAACTATGAAACTTAGTGATCATTATAGGTGTAACATTTCAACCGACAAGGAGAAAAATATGTGTTGATCGCCATGGTTCAAAGTTACGTTTAAAATTTAAAAAAACAATACACAAATCATTTTATTTTTCTTTATAATTTTTATTTAAATATAGTATAAGAATAAGAGTTAAGTTTCTTAACTAAATACACGAATCATTTCTATGACTGACTTGTTGCACAAACTTTTTATGACTGAGTGCGTTCTTGCACAAACTTTTTATGACTGAGATGCCTTTTCATTTTTCTGGCTCTCTTATATCCTTTTAATTCTCCTTTATCTACGCATCAAAATATATTCCGTGGGAACATACCTTAATGCGCAGATACGGATCCGTGGGATCGTTTTGAATGCGCAAAATAAAATCAAATGCGTAAATTCTCAGAATGCGCATTTTCTCAAAATGCGCATTTTGCTAACGCATTTGTAACTCTTCTTGCGCATATGTAACTGTTCAACTCTCACGTAAATTTTATTTGAATGAGCGTGGTTTTATAAACTATAAAGGTAAAGGGTATTTCGTAGTCGGTCTAACCCGACATCAGACTTCTTTACTCGTTTTCTTATGAGAATTACATTTTGTCGATATAAGGCTCTGCTTGCTCGCGTCATTTGACGTATTTAATTTCTGTGTGTTTATTGATTGTAATTTAAGTTTACAGTGTGAGCATTGACATTTTTTTAATTATTGATTTGTAATCTTTCAGTTAAAATTAAAATCTTTTGCATAAAAAAATAATTTAAAAAATTAATCAACAATGCCGCGACGAAGCCGTTCACAAATTGGCCGGCGAACACGCCACAGCAGTCAAATACGTTTAAATAGATCTAATCAGGATGAACAAGAGCGATTAGAAAGTAATGAATTAGCAAGGCAAGGAATGGCACGATCAAGATCAAATCAAAATCAAGAAGAAAGAGAAGAACGTATTGAAAGTGTGAGAGTTAGAAACAGAGGAGATCGTGAACATAACACTGAACGTGACAATCAAAACAGACAACAACGGAGACGTAGCCATTCAATTGGAAATTTGGATCGTGCAGGTTTTAATTATGATTACGCTTCGCATCCATCTATTCAAATTGGCAAAATGGATAAAGTTTGTAATAAATGCAATGCATTTAAATTTTAAAATGAAACCGATGGAATGTGTTGTGCTGGCGGAAAAGTTAAATTAACACCATTAAGTCCACCACCTGAGCCATTATTCTCTTTGGTTGGTGGCAGAACAAATCAGTCAAAACATTTCTTGAAATTCATTCAGTCGTACAATTGTTGCTTTCAAATGACATCATTTGGAACACAACACATTGTTCGTGATAGATTTATGCCAACTTTTAAGGTAAATAATGTTTTGATTTATACGAAAATTCTAACCAAATTTATACGAAAATTCTAACCAATTTGTTGAATATTAATTAAAGATTCAGGGTCAGGTGTACCATAAAATTGGTTCGTTATTGCCATTCGACAACCAAGAGTATCGCTTTCTACAAAATTATTTCTAGGGAAATGGAGATGAAGAAGTTGATCAGCGTTATTCAATAAATCCGAAATTAAGCAAACCAATTATTCGTGAATTACAAATATTATTACATAAACATAATGAATTGGATAGAATGTTTAAATCACAAATTGATAATGTGCCTGCTGACAATTATGGAATAAGAATAAATGTGGATAAAACGCCAGCTGGCCAACATGTAGGAAGATTTAATGCACCAAGATTTGAAGATGAAGTAGCGATTGTCATGGTTGGAGAAGAATTCAATAGGCGTGATATGAATTCAATAGGGTAGAAATTACCAGTTGGAAAATGTTAGTGAAACACACCGTTCTTATGATTCGTTGCAATATCCGCTAATTTTTTGGCAAGGTGAAGATGGGTACCATTTCAATTTAAGAATGATTAATCATTCAACCGGTGCTTACAAAATAAAATATTTTTAAGGAATGAAATTAAAATATAATTGATTAATGGAATTTAGTTTTATTTCTTTTTATGGCAGGTGCGTTAACTGATAAAAAGGTTAGCGCTATGAATTATTAAGCGTATCGATTAATGGTTCGACAAAATGAATACAATCACATTTTGCATTGCCGTAAGCTTTTTCATCACTACATTGTTGATATGTATGCAAAAATTGAAACAACGTTTAAATTACATCAAATATAACCAAGCAAAACTACGTTCAGAAAAATACATTCATTTGCGTGATGCAATGTGTTATGTGCGTCATTATGGAATACCTGATTTATTTATAACTTTCTCGTACAATCCGCAATGGACAGAAATTAAAGAACATTTATTTGAAGGTCAAGGGCCAACAGACCGACATGATATAACTGCACGTGTTTTTAAGCAAAAGCTGAAATCATTAATGGACATGTTGATAAAATTAAAAATATTTGGTGAAGTACGTTGCTGGATGTATTCGATTGAATGGCAAAAGAGAGGACTACCACACGCTCACATTTTAATTTGGATGGTTGACAAAATAACACCAGAACAAATTGATATCGTTATATCAGCAGAAATTCCTGATCCTGAAATTGATCCTGAATTGCATGAAATTGTTACCAAAAACATGATTCATGGACCATGCGGTAATTTGAATATGAATTCAGTATGTATGCAAGATGGAAAGTGTACAAAAAATTATCCACAAGCATTAGTTTCTGAAACCATTACTGGAAATTATGGGTATCCAAAATATCGTCGACGATCAACACAAGATAATGGTAGATCAACAACTGTCAAAGTGGGAATACAAGAAATCGAGGTCGACAATCGTTGGATTGTCCCATATTCACCAATTTTATCAAAAACTTTTAAGGCTCACATTAACGTTGAATACTACAATTCAGTTAAAGCGATCATATATATTTGTAAATATATCACGAAAGGTAGTGATATGGCTGCTTTCGGTGTTGCTGAAAATTATGAAATAAAACATTACTGAACTGGTCGATACATCAGCAGTAATGAAACAGTATGGCGTATACTCTCTTTTGCAATACATGAAAGATACCCGACCGTTCAAGATTTAGCTGTTCATTTGGAAAATGGTCAGCGTATTTGTTTTAATGAACAAAATGCAGCACAAAGAGCAATTGCGCCACCAAATACAACTTTGACCGCATTTTTTGTGGTCAAAGTTGTATTTGTGTTATATTGTGCCAAGAAGATTCATTTGCAAGAACATTGCTTTATGCTCAGGTTCAATTATATTATACTTGGAATGCATCAAAAAAGGAATTTCAACGTCGAAAGCAAGGCAAACCTGTTCAAGGTCATCCAAATGTGTTTGAAACTGATGCTTTAGGTGTTCATGGTCCAACATCATTTAATTATTTGAGAACTCTTGATGGACAATTATGCGCCACTTACCGTGAAGCATGTCAAAAGCTAGGATTGCTTCAGCACGATACACATTGGGAAAATACATTAACTGATGCATCGGTATCAGCATATCCACAACAAATTAGAATTTTATTTTCTATCATTATCTCAACGTCCAATCCGGCTAATCCATCTGATTTATGGATAAAATTTCGTGATTACATGACGGAAGATATTTTACATCGAATACGCACCTTAAATATTAATGCTCAATTGAATTATACAGAGGAAATGTATAATGAGGCATTCATATTGATTGAGGATATGTGTTTAGGAATGGCGAGTAAAGCTTTGGCTCAGTTAGGTATGGCTCAGTTAGGTATGCCATCACCAAATCGTTCAAGAAATGATATTTTTAATCAAGATTTGCTTCGAGAACAGAATTACGATCCAAATGTGCTGACAAATTATATTCAAGAAAATATTCTTAAATTAAATCAACTGCAAATATTAGCTTATGAAAAAATTATGCAAGAATTTGATAATGGTCATGGTGGGATGTACTTTTTGGATGCACCTGGTGGTACTGGCAAAACTTTTGTGATAACTTTAATTTTAGCAACTGTACGAGCACGTGGTAGAATTGCTTTGGCACTTGCATCTTCTGGAATTGCAGCCACTTTATTGGATGGTGGTAGGACAGCGCATTCAGCGCTAAAATTGCCTTTGAATATGACGATAAATGAAGCACCATCATGCAATTTATCAAAAACCTCTGGCATGGTTAGAGTTTTGAAACAATTTGATATTTTGTTGTGGGATGAATGCACAATGGCACACAATAAATCAATTGAAGCTTTGGGATCGAACAATGAGAGATTTCGGTGGAAATCAAAATTTATTTGGTAGTGCTTTAATATTGTTAGCAGGAGACTTTAGACAAACACTACCTGTTATCTCAAAATCAACACCAGCTGATGAAATAAATGCGTGTTTGAAGCTATGATCAATCAGCTGCAACATTTTCAAAGCAATTGCTTTTAATGGGTGATGGTAAAATGCCAATTGAGAATGATGGTTTCAGTACAATTCCAAGAGATCTTTGCATATTCACACAATCAAAAGAAGAACTAATTGAAAAAGTCTTCCCAAATATACAACAGCAATACAAAAATCATGCTTGGTTGAGTGAAAGAGCTATATTGGCAGGAAAAAATAAGGATGTCAATGATTTAAATTTCATCATTCAATCTCAAATAGGTGGTGAATTGATCACATATAAATCTGTTGATACTGTGAAGAATCAAGAAGACGTAGTACATTACCCAACTGAATTTTTGAATTCTCTTGATTTGCCTGGAATGCCACCGCATAATTTACAATTGAAAATCGGATCTACAATCATTATGCTTCGTAATATAAATCCACCAAAATTATGCAACGGAAAAAGACTTGCGGTCAAAAAATTTATGAATTATGTAATTGAAGCAACAATTTTAAATTGGAAATTTAAAGGCGAAGATGTTTTAATACTACGCATCCCAATGATTCCCACTGATATGCCATTTCAATTTCAACGATTACAGTTTCCCGTTCGTTTGGCTTTTGCAATGACTATTAATAAAGCTCAAGGCCAGTCGTTGCAAGTTTGCGGAATAAATTTAGAATTTCCTGTATTTTCACACGGTCAATTTTATGTTGCATGTTCACGTGTTGGGAAGCCGTCGTCTTTATTCATTTTTTGTAAAAATGGCAATACTAAAAATGTCGTTTACCACCAAGCTCTGCAATAAATTTTTTTCTTTTTGATGTTCTCACTTTAAAAAATTTATATTATTTTGCAATTCTTTTTCAGGAAAATGTCTATTCTTTTTAGAAAATTTAATTTTTAATACAAAGACGTAAACGTATGTTATTGTATTGTCCAGCAACGCGGGTAGGGTTACTCTAGTAAAAATATAAATATAAAGAAACTCTATTTTTAAAAAAGTGGCCTTTTAAGACGAGATGTATTCATCCTGTGAAGCAGATTCCTTGCTAGTTCGTTAGGATGACACTGGAGTTTGGATTGCTATTTTGTTTTTAAAACTGCTAGTTCTTCTTCAACGGGTGCTATATTAAGGTCGCGGTGAATATTTTCGTTTCTGACGAACCATGCAGCGCCGCTGATAGTTCTCAGAATTCGATTGAGCCCCTTGAATTATTTGCAAGTTTGATGCACTAGTAGTGCCCCATATCTGAATACCATAAGTCCAAATCGGTTTAATTACAGCCTTGTATATAAGTATTTTATACTCTAATTGCAGTTTTGATTTTCGATTGGTAAGCCAATACAAGGAACTTGCCTTGAGTTTCATTTGCATTTTATTGGCTTCTATACAATGAGCCGTCGGTCAAAATGCACTCCTAACCTATTTAACCTCTGTTGCTTGCGGGATTACAATGCCATTTAAGGAGACTGCCTGACAAGAACTGGGCTTAAGAGTAAATGTCACATGTACACTTTTTTCCCCATTTACTTTGATGCGTCAATCTGCTAGCCAACTTTCTATTTTTTTAAGGTGTTCCTCTAAATCCCGGGAGGCTATCCATGGATTTAGGTGAGAGCTCAAGATAGCTGTGTCATCCGCGAAAGTCGAGGTAACGAGGTTTTTATCAGAGTGTAAAGCATAGGTCCAAACACACTATCTTGTGGTACTCCAGCCATAATTTCAAAGTCTGGCGTTACAAATTCTTTATATTTAACCCTAAATTTGCGATTTGTTAAATATGACTCCAGAATCTTATTCGAACTTTTTGGCAAAAGTTTTTTAATTCTATGTATGAGTCCTTCGTGCCAGACTTTGTCAAAGGCTTGTGCCACGTCTAGGAATATTCCGGAGCAGTACATCCTCTGTTCAAATGCTCGCCTTATTTCAGAGGCAATACGGTGCACCTGTTCAATAGTTCCAAGATGTTTTCGGAAACCAAATTGGTGGTGAGGAATGATTAAATTGAACTTTGGTGCTAATTTTGCCAGCAATAAGCGTTCGAGCATTTTAGAGAGCGTTGGCAGGAGACTTATGGGCCGATAAGAAGATACCTGAGTAGGGTCTTTTCCGCGTTTTGGAATCATTATTATTTCCGATGTTTTCCATGTTGTAGGGAAGTAGCCCAGACGGAGTATTGCGTTAAAAATGTGTGTGAGATGTATTAGAGCTATTTGCTGCAATTCACTTACCATTTTATTGGTAACTAAGTCACAACCAGGTGCCTTTTTTGGGTTTAGACTCGTTGTACTCGTAAATAGGCGTATAACTTCCTTTGGTTTGAAATTAATTGGAACTGCTGACTTCGTAATTGAAAAGTTCTGTATGCTAGAGTTGTTGCAGATCGGCGGGTTAGGTTGAAATACTGACCTCAGATGTGCTGCAAAGAAGTTGCCTTTTTCTTCTTCTGTTTTTGCCCAATTTCCATCGCTTTGTCTTAGAGGCGATTCACTATCCTTGGGTGTTTTAACCATTCTTGTCGCTCTCCAGAGTGAGTAATTGGTGACTTTGAGAGGAGCCAAATCTTCAAGGTACTTATTAAGGTTTTCTTCCTTTTCCTCCCGTAGAGTGTTTTTCAGCTGATTTTGTAATGACTTTAATTTTACTCTTAGTGCTGGAGATCTGTATTTTTGCCATTCACGCCTTAATCTCCTCTTTTCTCTAACGAGGCATGAATGAATGAATGAAATAAAGAGGGAAAATGTACCTCGACCAATTTGATTTAATGTACTGCTCCTGCATGTACCTATTAAAGGTCTTCTATTAGACCAACAGTTCTAAGGAGGCTAAGTATTGAATTGGGGTTCATTGCTCTAATGTCTCTGCCCTCGGGCCAGTAATGCCCCAGATATTTCTTCTTACTGCGAGCTAAGGCTTCGCAGTGCATTAGAAGGTGCTCTGGTGTTTCTTCTGCATACGTGCAGAACCTACACGTGTTTACTGGTGAGAGTCCCAGTTTCATGAGGTGTCAGAGTTTTCAAATTGTTTTTGCTTAACTGTAGACATAAAGCTGCACGTTTTGAGTTTTAGTCCTCAATCATGAGCTTGGATTGTCTATATTTTGGAAGTGAGGCCCAGTAGCCTGATTTTCTGGATTTTTCCTCCTGTCTTAATTTATCTGTTATGCTATTTGCCCCTATGCCAAAGAATGGTTCAGGCCCAATAAATGGTGTGGCTGCCCCTCTCCTGGCAAGACTATCCGCTTTTTCATTTCCGGGGATCCCAGTGTGTTCTGCGACCCATATTATGGAGAGTGTATTTAAAAGCTCTACGCATTCCCATATGAGCTTAGAATGAATCTCGTATGAATTGAGTGCTTTTATAGCTGCTTGGCTGTCAGACATGATAGCAATGTCTTGAGCCACAAGGATACGTTGGAGATTAAAGATAATACAGAGGTGAATTGTACATATCGAATACACTTCGAACCAATGGGGTGATTTCCCCATTGGTTCGAAGTGGTTGACCACGGCCCAAATATGCCAGCTCCAATCCCTTCTTCTGTTGTTGAACCATCTGTAAACCACTTGATGGTATGATCTTTTAGGATATCTTGATTCAGCTTTTCATCCCTTCTTGTTGACAACTTGCACAACTGAGAAGCGTTTCTCAAAGTTATACATTTTGTTCATATCGTCTCTAGGTAGGTCCACGAGGGGTATAGTGGCAACGATGCTGTCTCGTTGTTTATTACTACAAATTTTCTCGCGGCCAGCACCTTCCTTGACTATTCTTAATAGGGTTCTTTTTGCAGCCATTTCTACTATAATATGTAGCGGAGTGAGATCTAAAAGTGTTTCCATTGCTGCTGTGGGACACGTTTTCATAGCTGCGGTAATACATATACATGCTGGTCGTTGTACCTTGTTCAAAATGTTCTTCATGGTGAACAATTTGGTTCTTTGAGCCCATGCCACTGCTCCATATATTAGAACCGGCCCAACTATCATGGTGTACATCCATTTCAGAATGTAAGGTTTGCAACCCCATGTCTTCCCAGCTAAATTTCTACACACCATTAATGCTCTGATTGCCTTACTTGTTACAAAGTCCGTATGTGCTTTCCAGAGAAGTTTGGAATCTAGTATTATTCTTAGATATTTAACCACCCTTGACAAACTAATCTCCAAATTTCGGAGTTTGATTGGATTCATATGCGGCAACTTCTTTTTCTGAGTGAACGGTACAATGGTTGTTTTTGTGGGGTTTATGTTCAGTCATCCTGAAGTGTACCATTATTGAGTAATAAAGAGTCCTGTCTGTATTATGTCACAAAGAGTGCTTTCAAATTTACCTCTTGCTATTATTACAATGTCATCGGCATATCCCTGACATGTGATGCCGTTGTGCTGTAGCAGATTACTAGGCTCCAACATGAGTGGGGAAAGTACTACTCCCTACGGGCACCCTTTTGTGCAGAGCACTTCTATTGCGGTATCGCCCGAATTAGACTCTATTATTGTCGTTTGAAACATATAACTCACCCAGCGGGTTATGGCTGTCTCTGTATTTTTCCTGCGGAGTGCTCTTCCAATTGCCTGATGCGAGGTGTTATCGAAGCTGAAACACGGCGCTCTCCGTGGACCTTAATCCTCTGTCCGCATGTTGATATCTATTTAGAGGTGATGTGACTAGAGTGTGTGTTCTTAAATAATTGTCCATAATTTTCTCCATTGTTTGGAGTACAAAGGAAGTTAGACTTATGGGTCTGAAGATTTTGGAGAAGTGAAATCCTTCTTTCCAACCATCGGTATAAACGTAACTAGAGCTTTCCTCCAAATTGCTGGAAGATACCCTGTCGCCAAGCTTATTCTGAATAACTGCGGAGCCAGCACCTTTATTCCTTTCTGTAAAAGAGCGGGCACTATGCCATCTGCGCATGGTGTCTTGTAGTTGTCAAAAGTTCCTACAGCCCAATGTACTTGCTGTGGTGTTATTATCTTTGGAGCAAGTCTCCAGTCTTCCATACTTGTGAGAAACCTTTTTGAGGTAAGTCATTCTTCGACGGTTGTTGCGTTTGAAAACTGTGTTTTTAAAAGAAGTTCCACCCTCTGTTTGTCGTTCTATGTATAGCTGCCATCCGTCAGCTTCAGTGCTATCCTACATTCTGTTTTAGCCTTCGCCAGTGTCTTGTGTAGCCTGGCAGCTGTCGATGTGGATGAAATATCTTCACAGAAGTTCCTGAGTTATCTCTTTTAGCTTTCCTAATCTCAATATTATACTTGTTTAACGCTCTAGCATGATCTTGCCAGTTACCGGTGCGTTTTGCTCTATTGTATACGGATACGTTGGATCTTAACTGTGCCAGTGTGTTATTCCACCAAGGTGTTTTCTTCCCCCCGTTGCTAAAGCTATCTCTGCAATTAGCTTGAAATGCCTCTAATATTACCTTATCTATCTTCAGTACGATGCTTTCAATCTCTAGCGAATGATCGTCTTTGCATTGAAATTTAAATGGCCTAGGTTATCTGATAGGTCATTCATGTACTCATTCCAGTCCGTATTTCTAAGGTTTTTCCTAAGCACCTTCTCAGGGGGTTTTCCTTTGAGAGAGTACTCTATTATACTATGATCAGCAAGAGATGGCATCGTTGATACTCTCCAGTTTCTGAAAAAGTAACCCATACTTTCGTTCCCTATCGTTAGGTGTAAGACCTCCTGCCTAGTCCTTGTGACAAATGTAGGGGTATTTCCCACATTGTAAACTTCTAGGTCATTACTTATAATAAACTCTAATAGGTACTCACCCCTCGTGTTCGTGTGACTGCTTCCTATGTTATGCTTGTTATGTGCGTTGGCGTCGCTCCCAATTAATAGAGGCAGTGCGTTCTCCTTGCAATATTGCTCCAGTCCTTGTGCTTTACAGGTTGGAATGACGTCGGAGTCCCCTGGGAAGTATGCCGATGCCAGCACAATCGATTTTTGATTACCACCGATGTAGGCGGATGTCTCGATGGCAACCAAGTCTCGACTCATAAATTCTGAAATACAAAGATTGTTGGTGTAGTTGTTAACCATTATCCAGGCACAAGGTTTCTCGGACCTGGGATCCCCAATTACTTTAGTATTCTTCTCTGTTAGTCCTCTTACCAGCCCCAGGTAGTGCCAGGGTTCCTGTATCAGCGCTGCCCCAAGGATTTCTTGAGTGAACTTCCGTGTGATGACAGCCGAGGCTGCTTTGCCATGGTGGAGATTCACCTGTGCCACGCTGAAACAGACATCTTCCATTATTGCAAAGCAGTTTAGTGGATTGGGTTACTGCCCAATCCCTTTCTTCCTCCAAAAAGGGTTGCTCGCCTCCTCCTTCCAGGTACAGCATCGCTAGGTCTATGCCTTCAATCAGCTCCTGGGAAGTCGGAATTTGTGTTATGGGACCAGGTTCAGTATCTATGGCCTGGTCATCACTCTTTGGTGGCTCGTCACTCGTTGTTGTCGCTGAGGGGGGTGCGGCTTTCTTGGCAGTGGGGACATGCACCTTGCCGAAGCGGAAATTGAGCAGGCCGCTATTGGTTTTTATGGCTCCGATGTAATCATCTTCTATTGCCGCGGCTATCAATTTTCCCTCAGCTCGGCTATTGGTGATCCTCCAGAGCTTGGTATTCACGCCCTGGTTTTGCGCTTAGATGAGGGCCAAGATGCTCTCGCGCTCTTGTCCTGAGCCTTTCGGAAGAAACACAGGGATGTTGTGGATCCGATGCATGCTCTGAGTTGCGCCGCGTTCCATGGCAGTTTTGGAATTGTTTGTTGCAGCCATGTCGAGGTATTCTCGTCGGAGCAGTCGATCAGCAACATTCCTAGTTTGAAGTGTATCCCTTCGAAAACCAGTGGTGATAACCAACCTTTCGCAACTTCCGATATAATAGCTTCTTCTAAAACTGTTAAATCTTCCTAGGTAAGCATCTGTTGTGAATATTCCTTCGCTAGAACTGCCACACGGGTGCTTTTAAGGGCGTGCACGTAGTTGATGTTACGTTCTGGCGAGGGTGGTTGATGTCCTTCGTCGCTGTTTCCTGTAGATTTTGCTTGATTTCTTTACCTCGATCTTTTAGATAGGAGTTATCTGGTCACTTTTCTTCAGCTGTTGAGAGAGAGGATTGTTAGCTCTGTACCTCTGCGTTTTCTCCAGCTATCTTTGGCTCCATCTCTGAGGTATCGAAGATACCATCTAACACTGGATCCACTAAGGCCTCTTCTCAGTGGATCATCTAAACCCCCTGGCTCTCCTAGGGTTGGCAGCTCGGCAAAGCGTCTCTTAGTTGCCTCTAGCCCTTTTGCTATTTCTCCCTTCCCATCTTTTTCCCTCCTATCAGTGGGTTTCCGTGAGTGAACGGGTTTTGATGGGTTGGCCATGGTTCCTCTCGAGTGCAGGCTTCCTCGACTGGTGATGGATACATTTCCTGGCCTAGGAGGTGGGGCTGCTGCGATAAGTACTTTTTCGACAAGAGGGGTTTTGCCTTTGCATGTACCTACAGCTTTTTCCGATCTAGGGGGTGTTCCCCTACGACCAGTGTTTGACCTAGGTGTGTCGTCTAGGTACTGCTGTTCTTCTGCATTGGCAGCCTCTGTTCCGGAGTAGTCCCGCCAATTTGTATTTGTTTTAATTTCTTTTAAAATTCTCCATAAACAGATTTTTTTTCAAAAGGGACTGGGAATATCGGCCATGGAAGAGCCCGTTTCCATGGTAAGGCCATCATTAAAACGTGATTCAGCCTGGTTTCAGCAGTGCGCCGTTATAGTATAGCCGGTATACCCCTTGGCTGCAAACCTAGTCCAATGGGTACGGTGTCGCATGACACCCTGGATTAAGGGGGGGACAATTCTTAGTTACTGCTCATCAAAAAAACTGCCTTTCTGACATGGGTGACCCTACCGGAGAGCATCTGCTCCCCGTCAGCATAGCCAGATGAGTCATTGCAGGTGATTTTCCCTTTCGTGGGGGATAGTTTTCTTTAGTTGCGTATTTGATCGCTATGATTTCATGGATATCTATTATTTCAGCAGTAAATATGGAACTGCAACTTGGTAGGTTTGAGATCTTAATGTTTTGGTTGAGGGAGCTTACACTGAAACGAATTTTGTTTTCCATTTTTGAGCCGTCGGTATAAATGAAAGAGTAGTTCACACGGCGTTCTTTTAATTTTAGAAACATAGATTGGAATATTTTAGGCTTGATGTCGATTTTTGTAAAACGGCGTGGAGAGATGTCAATAGAAGAGATTGTCCACGGTGGATATATATTGTTTATGGGACTTAGAGGGCATGTTGGGAAGTGGAGTTGTTCGGAGTTTTGGATGATTCTATTTATTGTTGGTATGAGTTTTTGGGAGTTTAGTACACCTTCCTGGTTTTTGGCTATGCTGTGTAAAGGGCTAATATGACTTCTTATTAGTGTTTTAATGAGTTTGTGGTTGTGTAATCTCGTTGGTCTTCGATTAGTCGCAGATTGGATTCGAAGAGCAAGTTGTTGATTGGTGATGAAAGGAGCCAGGAGCTGTTCTAACGGCTGCGTTAAAAGGAGTTTTAATCTTATTTAATATTGATTATTTGTGAGAAAATCCATAAAGGCATATTCCATAACTTATTTTTGAGACGATAAGTGCTTTGACTGTGTTAATAATACAGTGTGTATTGCAATTTAATTTGTTACTAGATAACCCTTTTATTAAGTTTAGTTTTGATGTTAATGATGAATTCAATTGTTCTATTCCATTTATAACGTTTATTGAAAATGACTCCTAGATTTCGTAAGTTCTCAACTTCCTCGAACTGTATGTAATTGTTGTGGATTACGGTATTACAATTGTGTTTACGACAGATGTGTTGGTGTTTGCATTTTGTATACGAGAGAATTGCACCAGATTAACCGCACCATTCTGCAAAGTCTCGTAAAACGTTGTTCAGATAAATGTTTTGGTTTTTGTTTTTGTCCTGTTTTATAAGTAAATAGAAATCGTCGGCGTATGCGCAGTAGTTTATTTCTTTTTGTAGTAATATGATTGTACAGAGTTTGTTATAAGCTATAAGAAATAGAATAACTTATATTGGGGAGCCTTGGGGATTCCGTTTTGTAATGGTCGGATGTCTGATAGATGTTTGCCTACTCTAGTGATAATTTTCCTTTTGGTCTCATGTTATAAATTTCATTTTGTAACATATTTGATCAAGTTTGGTCCAAGTTTCCAAGAATCCAATTACTGTGTGGACATAAATTTTGTCGAAAGTCTTTTCGAAATTAAATGAGATTCTGAAAATGTGATTTTGAAGGGAGGGAGTCTGCAGCCTGATAGTCCACATACAGTAGGGTATCAGATACAGATTTGCTTTGTCCGCGATAAACCACAATAGCCTGTTGGGAATTATTTTGTCTAATAATTTAGATAAACATGGAATTATTGAAATAGATTTGTATGATTTAATGCTAGTTTTATTTCAGCCGGATTTTAAAATGTGTATAATTAAACTAGTTTTGTGGGATATAATTTTTATACCCTTTACCTTTAAAAAGAGGAAATAGGGTATACTAACTTTGCGCTTTTGAGAGGGGTTGCAATTTCGAGAAGGAGGCATGGTAGATATGGACAGATATGATCAGAATCACTTTCTAAGCAATTTTTATTTTATCCGTCCGTCTGTCCGTCTGTGGCCACTTTTTTCTACACCGTTAGAGCTATCTTAATGAAATTTTGCAAAAGTATAGTCTGGACAAAGATACAGAACCAGATTGCTATATGGGCCGATTTGGACAAAGACCACGCCTATCTCCCATATAAGGAAGTTTTTTCACCTTTTTTAAAATGACTATAACTTCGGTCCAATTGACGGAATCGTGACGTTATTTGGCAGTTATGGAGATGTGGCGTTCCCCTAAACACTGCAAAAAGTGGGTGGTATATATTAACTGCCAAGCCCACTATTAAAAAAATATTAGTAACTTAAGATCTGGTAGAGATTTAAGGACGAAATTTTACGGAAAGGAACATGTGGACATTACAAAGCTATCTGTAACAAATGGGGCTGTTCAGAGAAAAGACACGCCCACTTTTGATATAGGGAAGATTCGGGTCTAAAATTAAAATTAGCGAACCTATGCTCGTATTGATGCCAGCGGAATAAAAATTTGCAGAAATATACATGGGGTCCATAATAGTGTGTGTGCAGAATATGGAGATCATAATAGAACTGCCACGCCCACAATTAGCCAAAAATCATGACTGTGTTCCTATTAAAGATTTATCAACGAAATTTCACAGGAAGGTTGCAGATACTAACATTAAACACCACACAAAAAATGGGCGTGTTATTTCTACAGCCACGCCCACTATTGACATATTATTATAACTTGCGACCTATACAATATGTTTGGATATTAGTACGTATATGGACCCTGCAAAGCCATATACAAGAATTGGGGTCTATCAGATAAAGGATACGCCTCCCTCCCATATAATGAACTTTGGGGACCCCACTTAAAGACAATTACCTATATATGCTTCTAGTGATGATATATGAAAACAAATTGGTAGATGTATACACTGGGTCTGTACTAACATGCATTCCAAATATGGGCAGATTATTATTACTGCCACGCCCACAATTAACCAAAAATCGTTACTAGGTTCCTATTAAAGATTTATCAACGAAATTTCACAGAAATGTTGCGGGTACTAACAGTAAACACCACACAATAAATGGGCGTGTTATTTTTCCAGCCATGCACACTATTGACATATTATTATAACTTACGACCTATACAAAAATTTTGGACCTAATTTTATATTAGTGGTTATATTGACAGTACAAAGCCATATACAAGAATTGGGGTCAATATAATCATTTCAAGGTATCCTACCAAAAATTACCGTGAATTTGCTCCTAATGATGATTTATGAAGAAAACATCTCAATTGTTGAACTCGCACGCACAAGAAAAGGTAAAGGGTATTTCGTAGTCGGTCTAACCCGACTTCTGTACTCGTTAAACATATTGTTGACGGTGGTTCATTTCGTAAGGAAGGTTCTTTATAATTGAATAAGATATTCTTTTACAGTTTTGGAAATTAGTAAAGAAATCTCTTTTTATTTTTTTATTTAGTAAATTGTAAATTAATTACAAGTGAGCTTAATGCAGCTATAGCATTTAAAGCCTTAAGCTTTGTAGGTAAAAATGTTATATAAATACAGTTAAAATTATATATGTTATATATCAAAGTATAGATTTCATTTGCAAATAAAATTTATGAAAACTATTATTGGAAGACCTATTGGACCAGAAATTACAGAATTTATATGATATTTCTTGTTGGTTTATTGTGGGTGTGGATGGAGCCTTTACTGAGTTTATACAATGGATGCCATGAGTGTATTATAACCACAGAATCGTCTGATGTAGTACCAAATTTTAGCAACTGGTGTCGAAGAGTTTATTTCTGATGTAAAGTCTTTCACTAACGCTTTTGATTTCTCGTTTGAGCGTGGTATTTGCTTTTTGATCCGTGTGAATGGAATTTGTAGCATAAAGTTGAAGCGTGTTATGTGTTAACTTATATAATATATTTATATAGTAAATAAAATACACTATGCTCTTTTTATACCATTTACCTTTAAAAAAGCTAAAAAGGGTATACTAATTTTGTGCATTTGAGAGTGTTTGCAACCTCCAGAAAAACGCGTGGTATGTATGGACTTAAATATACAGATATGATCAGAATCACTTTCTAAACAATTTTGATTTTGTCTGTCCGTCTGTCGGTGAAAGGCCACTTTGTTTCTACACAGTTAGAGCTATCTTAATGACACTTTGCAAAAGTATAGTCTGGTCAAAGAATTGCTATATGGTTCGATTTGAACAAAGACCACGCGTACCTCCCATATAAGGTACTTTTCTCACCATTTTTAAAATGACCATACCTTCGATTCAAGTAATGAAATAGTGACGCAATATGGTACTTATGGAGATGTGGCTTCTAGTAAACACTATGCGAAAAATGGGCGGTATATAGTAAACGCCACGCCCACTATTAACAAATATTCATAGCTTAATAAGATAACTTAAGAGATTTATGGGCGAGATTTTATGAGAAGCAATATGTGGACATTATAAAGCATTGAAGTCGATTAGAGAAAGAACACCCCCACTTTCGGGTCTAAATTTAAAATTAGCCTACCTATGCTATCAGAAAAAAAACCGAAATCTACGTGTAGTGCATAATAGTGTGTATGCAAAATGGACATCATAATACTACTGCCACGCCCACAATTAACCAAAAATCATTACTCACATAACTGCGAAATAACGTCACGAAAAGGGGTAGGCGTGGTCTTTTTCCAAATCGTCCCAAATAACAATCTGGTTCTGTATCTTTGTCCAAAGTATACTTTTTCATTTCATTAAGATAGCTCTAAAGGTGTAGAAAAAAAGTGGCCACAGACGGACGGATAAAATAAAAATTGGTTAGAAAGTGATTCTGATCATATCTGTATATACTCGTATGTATATACCTGAATTGCAACCGCTCTCAAAAGCACAAAATTTGTATACCCTATTTAGCTTTTTTAGAGGTAAATGGTATAAAAAGAGCATGGAGTATTTTATAAATATATTATATAAGTGAACACATAACACGCTTCAACTTTATCCTACAAATTCTATTCACACGGATCAAAATGCTGACGACGCGTCTACTACACATCCGCAGTACATTCTCACGGTGGTTGGCATGTGCAGGTATGTGAAGGCTCAAGTGATTTAACAGATAAGAAATTAACTGTAAGAGATTACATATAAACTTATAAACATCGTTACAATTCGGATCTAATTTAACTATGAAATAAAGCGGACCTATTTTGGTCTCCTTTTTAAAAACCTAACAAATAATAAATAAATTTAACTTATACAACTGCTGCTACTGGTTTCCCATTAGGTCTGTTACTATTTTGCGTTTAAGCCATCGACGCTGTGCAGTCGCCTGGAGTAGACTTGATGCTTCAACGTTGACATGACATCTTAGTCGCTGTTTGTGAGCCATGGCAAATTCTGTCGCCACGTTAATGATGGTTGGCTTGCCAAGATCACGATGGAGGTCACAATTTCTCAAGTAGTATGGAGCATTAACAATCTCTCACAATACCTTGTTTTGAGATCTCTGGATAGTGTTAATGTATTTTTCGCTGGCACATCTCCAAAATTGTATTATAAGTCCAGACCGGCTTCAAGAGTTTGTTATAGGTTGAAAGCGTAGACTGTCTGCCAATGAGGTAATACAATTTGTTTACCTTTAAGTCGAGTTCTTCCCGTGTTTTCTTCACATGCATCTTCCAGCGGAGCTTAGCGTCAAGCGCAATATCCAGATATTTTGCTTGAATATTTTTGTGTTGTAGCGGCAACTGACTCGATGCCAAGATCGCGTTCGAGATCGCTGCTTCGGATATACCAAGGTGCATTTACTGCACATCTGAATACTTTATTTTTTAATTTTTGGATCTGCGTTATATTGCGGGAACTTGAGCAACCCCATAGTTGAATTCCAGACGTCCATACCGGTTTAACCACTTGCTTGTATAAGAGAATTATTTTATATGTGGATAACGTAGGTCGCTTGCTCATGAGCCAATACATATTTCTGAATTTTAATTCAAGTTCTTCCGTTTTCTTTTTGACGTGATCGTTCCATCTAAGCTTGGTATCCAGGGTCATACCTAAGTATTTAGCGGTGTTACGGTACGGGATTTGTACGCCGTTTATATATAATGGAAGATATCGGGCTCTATTGTATGTGTAGTCTATGTGGACTCATTTAGTTTCGTTCGGTTTTATTCGCCATATATCCAAAATATATATATATATATATATATATATATATATATATATATATATATATATATATATATATATATATATGTATATATATATATATATATATATATATATATATATATATATATATATATATATATATATATATATATATATATATGAACGGTTTGCCATTTCTTTTGAACGGGTTGCCTTCTTTTCCTTTGAACGGTTTGCCATTTCTTTTGAATGGTTTGCCTTCTTTTCCTTTGAACGTGTTGCCTTCTTCTGGGTAGGCTTCATTTTGAGATAATACGAATAGAGTAGAGCAGAAAATTTTCGCTATTCAGAAAGATAGCGTCTTTTCTTATAACTAGAAAATATCTCCTTATATCGTCACTTGCATACTACTATAACTTTTCGAGTACTATTTAAGGTGTTCATAAACTTTGCCTCGAAAGTAAATAAACAGATTGCATACTTTTTTTCTCTTAAGTTTTTTAGTGGTCCCATGGTTTCTGTCTGGTGTTGGCGCTTCCAAAACGGAGAACAATCCATAGACATGTTAACTGAGCCCCTTTGATGAAACTTGTTTCAATTAATATTCCGATTCTTTGATTGTGTGCTCCGCAATCTAATTCCTAACTAATCTTAAGGATAGTGAAACGAATTATTTCTGACTGAAAACGTTTTCATGGTCCTTTAATCTCGCCAAGTCTCTTAAAATCTTTCAGAAATTTTACAGAGGATTGTTCTTAACTAGTTATATTATATATATTTTTGGAAATCTACGTTGTCTGTGTAAGTAAATACGTAAAAATCTTATATATATAAAAGAAAGTGATGTTAGTTACTACGCTGATAACTCAAGAACGCCTGGACCGATTTCGATGATGAGCACCAATTCGGTTAGGTCTCCACCCAAACAAGAAGAATACCCAAGAAAATTCCGGAAATTTCCCCGAAAAAAAAAATTATGAAGAAAATTCATTTTCCCATACGTTTCGTATGGAGCGATTTTACAACGCCATCTTAACTCAAGAACCCATAAAAACGAACATAATTTCAAATGCTGGTTTCGGTATTGCCAGTAGATGGTGTTGTGTGCATCAACTTCTGACAAACAGAACAGTTGAACAGTTTCTCAAATTTGTATCAGCTTATGACAGTTATTGTAAATAAATTTGATTAAATACATTTATTGTTTTGAAACGATTTTTTGTGAATTTGCTATTACCAGCGAAAAGAGACGTTAATTTCGGATTGTGCAATTAATTTTTTGGTGGATTACTTTGAAAATCAATTCTTATTCGCTGATTATTTCATTCAGAGTGATCATTTTAGTGTGGAATTCTATTTTCAAACGGTAAGTTGTAATGAAAGTTGTTTATTTTGTGAGGTTATGAGCACATGTTTTGTGTGTTTATTTCTCAGTGTAATTCACAATGCCGCGAGCCAGAAGATCTAATCTTTCGCGTCGAACCCGAAATGCAAGTAGAGTTCGGAATATCGCCTATCAGCCATCAGAGCGGATAAACGACCTGCAGGAACGCACGAACGCCAATTTAACGCTCCAACAATAGATGAGGTTACAGTTGTGATTGTTGGCGAAAACCGGGAATCACGCGATATTGTGATCACACGTCGGGACTCTGTGCAATTGGAACGATTATCCGAAACACATCGTTCATACTATGCATTGCAATACCCACTGATGTATTGGCAAGGAGACGATGGAAATTATATCAACATCAAGATGATAAATCCATCGACCGGTGAGTATAGATATCAAAATAATTTTCATTTCAATATGACACTAATGTCACTGATATCATTTAGGTGAGGAAACTACCAGGAAGGTCAGCGCAATGAATTTTTACGCGTATCGTTTGATGATTCGCCAAAATGTAGACAACTATTTGCTTCGATTTCGCCGATTGTTTCAGCAATTTTGCGTCGATATGTATGCCAAAATAGAAGCAGAGCGCCTCCTTTTTATCAGTTAAAATCAAACCAAACTACGTACGGAGGAGTACATTCATTTACGCGATGCAATTTGCACCGAAGGAAATGTATCTGATTTTGGTCGGTTGACCATTTTACCGGCGACGTTCGTCGGCAGCCCACGTCATATGCATGAATATACGCAAGATGCAATGACATATGTACGTCATTACGACCGTCCAGACCTGTTCATCACCTTCACGTGCAATCCAAAATGGATAGAAATTGTTCAACTGCTGCTTCCTGGCCAAACATCAAGTGATCGGCATGATAACACCGCACGTGTATTCAGGCAAAAATTCCGGTCACTCATGGACTATATTGTTAGACATCGTGTCTTTGGGGATACTCGATGTGGGATGTATTCGATTGAATGGCAAGAAAGAGGATTGCCGCATGCGCACATTCTCATTTGGTTAGTCGAAAGAATACAGCCAGACCAAATTGATGACATCATATGTGCCGAGATTCCTGATCCCGAAACCGATCTAGACCTGCATGATGTCGCAATAACAAACATGATTCATCGACCGTGTGGCTCCATTAACCCATAATCACCATGCATGGTTGACGGCAAATGTTCCAAGCGTTATCCACGAAATTTGACTGATGAGACCATCACTGGCAACGATGGTTATCCACTGTATCGGCGTCGATCATCTGATGATGGCGGTAGAACAATCACAGTCAAAGTAAAATGAAATGATTTCGTGGTCGACAACTCTTGGGTTGTTCCGTATTCGCCACTTCTTTCCAAAACATTCAAGGCGCATTGTAACGTGGAGTATTGCAATTCAGTGCCGTCCATCAAGTACATTGTGCAAATATGTCACGAAGGGCAGTGACATGGCGGCTTTTGGTCTTCAAGCTCCTGACCCCAATGGTGAAATCACTCGCTATCAAGCTGGTCGGTACGTATGCTGCAATGAGGCGATTTGGCGTATATTCTCATTGCCCATTCACGAACGCTATCTGACTGTTACACATTTGGCAGTGCATCTGCAGAACGCTCAACGAGTTTATTTCACTGCAGCAAATGCCGCTCAACGTGCTCAAACCCACCAGCGACAACATTGACCAATTTCTTCTCGATTTGCCAAAGTGATCCGTGTGCACGTACGTTACTTTACTCAGAGATGCCGCGTTATTACACTTGGAATGCTTCATCGAAGAAATTTCAACGTCGAAAGCAAGGCGATGTAGTTGCTGGTCATCCGGATGTGCGTTCTACTGAAGCTCTTGGCCGTATTTATACAGTTCATCCGAAAAATGATGAATGCTTTTACTTGCGACTATTGCTGGTGAATGTTCGTGGCCCGACATCATTTGAATCTCTTCGAACTGTCAATGGTGTAGTGTTGCCAACATTTCGTGCAGTATGTCAGGAGGTTAATTTGCTAGAAAACGATACGCATTGGGACACGACAATCGCTGAAGCAACTGTTTCCGCATCTCCAAGTCAGATACGCACATTATTTTCAATCATTATTTCCACATGTTTTCCATCGAATCCACGTGAATTGTGGGAAAAGTACAAGGATGACATGTCAGAAGACATTTTGCATCGAGTTCGTGTCCATTCAGAGAATCCCTATCTTGAGATGAATGAAGAGATGCACAACCAGGCTTTGGTTTTGATAGAAGACATGTGTTACCTAATGTGCGGTAGTTTGTTAGTCAGGTTAGGAATGACATAGCCTGATCGTGGAATAAACGACGCTTTCGAACGAGAATTGCAGCGGGAGCGTGAATACGACACAAATGCATTAAGCCAATTGGTTCGAAAGAATGTACCTTTCTTGAATCCCCAACAAAAAGAAGTGTACGATACGGCGATGAAGGCAATTGATGATGGAAATGTCGGCATGATTTTCCTTGATGCCCCTGGTGGCACTGGCAAGACATTCCTCATATCATTGATTTTGGCTACAGTTCGTGCAAGATCAGAAATTGTTGTAGCAGTTGCTTCTTCTGGAATAGCAGCTACGCTGCTGGAAGGTTGCCGAACCGCTCATTCTGCATTAAAATTGCCATTAAACTTTCAAGCGATTGCAGAACCAACATGTAACATAGCGAAACATTCAGCAATGGCCAAAGTTTTGGTAGCAAGCAAAATTTGTATCTGGGACGAATGCACTATGTCGCATAAACGTGCGTTAGAAGCTCTGAATCGCACTATGAAAGATCTGCGTAATGACGCAAGATATTTTGGGGGTGCATTGATTTTATTCTCAGGTGATTTCCGGCAAACACTACCAGTAATACCACGATCGACCGCTGCCGATGAGATCAATGCTTGCCTGAAATCATCACCATTGTGGCGTTATGTGAAGAAACTTCGGCTGACGACAAACATACGAGTTGCGTTGCCAAACTATCCATCTGCCGAAGTGTTCTCCAATCAACTGATAACTATCGGTAATGGTCGTGTTCCTGTCGACGCATCGAATGGATTGATTTCATTCCCGTAAAATGTTTGCAATTTCGTCTCAACGAAAGAGGAGCTCATCAACAAAGTGTTTCCGAACATCATTGCTAACCACCAAAACTACGATTGGTTGAGTGAAAGAGCAATTTTAGCGGCAAAGAACAAGGATGTGGATCACTTAAGCTTCACAATTCAAAATCAAATCGTTGGGTCACTGCATTCCTTCAAATCTATCGACTGTGTAACAAACGAAGACGAAGCACCCAACTACCCAACTGAGTTCTTGAATTCATTGGATGTGCCTGGCTTGCCGCCGCACAATTTATAATTGAAGGTTGGTTCAGTCGTTATCATGCTTCGCAATCTCAACCAACCAAGATTATGCAACGTAACGCGTTTAGCGGTCACAAAACTCATGAGCAATGTGATTCACGCGAGACTACTAAAAGGAAAATTCAAAGGTGAGGAAGTTCTCATTCCGAGAATTCCAATGATCCCAACCGATATGCCATTCAAGCTTAAGCGAATACAATTTCCAATTCGTCTCGAATTCGCCATGACAATTAATAAATCACAAGGCCAATCATTGAGTGTTTGTGGCCTGAAAATGAATGTTTTTCACACGGACAACTGTATGTCGCATGTTCCCGTGTCGGAAAACCATCTGCTTTGATCGTTTTCGCACCTGACAACAAAACGAAAAATATCGTTTATCACAGAGTGCTTCAATGAGGGGAAATACAATTCAATAAATGCAAAAATAATTTCATACGAGTAAGTACACATAAAGTACTGGCGACGAAGAGTATCAGTTTAAAGCCGGATTTTATTATTATTTTAGGTTCGTCAGCGGAGGGACGTGGCAAATGAGTTGTTTAGAGCAAGAAGGCTGAAGATATATAGTACTGACGGAGACAGATATCAATTTATATCTGCATTTTTCATTTCAGTTTCATTGGTGGAGGGGTATGATCAATGTATGTTTTAGTCCTAAATATATATATGTACATCTATAGTACAAATCATGGGACATTTTTAGGCAAAAGAACGTTTGCCTGGTCAGCTAGTAAGTATATATATACAGAAACCTGCTTACATCCAAAACCATCATATGCCCAAAATTTGGCGGCATTTGGATTAGTAGTTTATGAGATTAGCGGTATTTTATTTTGATAATGTTGCAGTTGTGCGATAGACTCTGTCACTGATTTTTCCACTGATAGAATGGCTGTGTCGTCTGCAAATGTTGCTGTGACGCAGTTTTCGTCCTTAGGTAAGTCACATGTAAAGAGTAGGTACAGGATGGGTCCCAATATACTACCCCAATACACTGCCGAAGAAATTTAACGCCGCCAGGAATTTGAGCGTGAATGACAGTTTTGTTTTTTGGGCATTGTGGCAACTCATTGGATGAGATTCCGGGCCAAATCTTGTGGAAGGCGAAAATCTTTCAAAAAAATCTTACAAAAAAAGGTCACTGTCATCCCTTAATGACCTCAATTACCTCCTATTCTCCAACTTTTATTTCTTCTTTGTGGCTAATATAGCACAAAAGATACCAAATTCGGCAATCGTTGTCATTATTTATTATTTATTTATTTAATCCTACATAAAATAAATTTTTTTTTTCAATTTGTTCTCAGTTTTGTTACCAGCAGGTTCTTGCCAGCTCCTCTTGATGTACAGTCAAAAATTACTGTCATATGACAGAATTTTGACAGAGACCTTTTTTAGAATACACTTTCCTGACAAATATACAACATTCTCTCTTATGACAAAAATGTTATAATTGTATAATATGTTATAATTGTATAATAAAATTGTAAATAGAATTAGGGTGTTAATTTGCACTAGTGAGATGCACTATACCCCACTCTTAAAAGAAAAATTAAGGGATGAAATCGAGAATTTTTTCTGAAGATATTCTGTGTATGAAATTTTAGTATTTTATACTATTTTTGCATTTCCTTAGCTATTCCATTATAGTATATTATAGTATTCACTCCTGTCTTATCTAGTATCTTATGTAGTCCTTTGTATGGCTTTGTATTTTTCATAATTCTAATAAAACTAAATCTCCTATCTCTGCTTAAGTATATTTTGTATATTGTTTGTATCTTTATCTACCCATTTTCTTTACTTGTATGAGCATTTGTTTTGCTTTTTCAAGGGCGTAGCGTAATCTTGCTTGCAATTCGTTTAAGTAATTGTCGAAGTTATAAATGTTTGTTTTATTTTGTATTATGTCGTTTGGTAAACATGGGAGTTTCCCATATACCAACTCATATGCTGTATATTCTGTGTCAACATGTGGGGCCGTGTTGCATGCGAAAGTAAAAGATGGAATCCTCTTATCACATTCGTGGCCATCTGTTGATGTTAGAAGGAATTCATAGAGAGAACCCTGTGGTTGCGCTCGAGTAAGCCTATTGTTTGGTGGTGGTATGGTGTCAAGAATATTTGTTTGATTTTTAGAAGTGCCCATATGATTGACATTAACTCGTTCGTAAATTCTCTCCCTCTGTCAGCCTTTAGTATTTTTAAATGTTCGTATTTTTGGATGAATTCTTTTCTGTTGTATGTTGCGTGTGCGATTACAAATTTTGTTAGTTCGCATTGCATTGTCAGAATGTAACGGAATGCGTTTAAAATGGTCCTGTGGCGTCAACGGATGGTCCTACGGTGTCAATGGATATTACCTCAAAACTATTATTACGGGTGTCAGGGTTCTTTTTTGTGTCTTGTTTGTTTGCATTTTGCGCATTTTTATCATTTGGTACATGTTTTTCCAAATGAATCCATCATTAAATTTTTTTGTGACTCCGAAATGTGCTATCTTGTGGCATTCGTTAATAAATTTATATTTGATAAGGTTATCTGTTGAAGGGGCATATATAATTATGTATGTATATGAGGACTCTTATTATTTAGTAAGGTTTTTTAACTACTTCTTTAGTATATATTTTAAATATTTCACTTTCATTTGTTATAGTTGATTTTTTAATATTTACTTTCTTAGTTTTGGATGACAATTTCTTCAGAATTTAGTCAAATCTCACTGATTAATATAATTTGGTTAATTTGGTTTTCTAATGCTTCTTTTTAAAATTTATTTCATTCTACTAAATATATGAATTAATATACATAATTTAATTAATTTCAATAAATAAATGTTTATATTTTAAAGAAAGCCTCAAATTGTTGATTAACATTATAATCCGTTCAAGATTTATTTTTTTCAAATTTCGGTATCAAATTTCAAAACAATTGTAGACGTATTTTAAGATTCAAGCTTTTTTGAATTACAGTAGATTACTTGTAAAGTCCATTTAATAGGTAGACATTTTTTTACTTTTTTCACATTTTTTGTTTTTTTTTTATGTTTATACAAATATATATAAAAGGTGTATTTGTTGGGTATGTCTGCATTTTTGCCATAAAAGTTGTTTATAGAATATTAATTGTTTGCTTCCAATAATATAAAACCTACATAAAGATCGCTTCTTCAATGACAGCTATGCAAGTCGCTTTAAGTCCCTTATCTTTAGTTCTTTGAGTTAGTAATAGTAAACTTGTCCTGGCTTCTGGCGCCTACGCTCTTCAAATTTGCGATTTTTCTTCTGTTGGCGTTATTTACGTGCTGTACTAAGTACAAACAATTTTAAGTTCTGCACTCAGAGCAAGAAGACACAATTTGTCACCTTGATCATTCAAACTATAATGATATTTATTGATTTATATTATAATTGGCTAATTGACAAAATTTACAATATTTCTTATTCTTACACTTTATTAATTGCATAATTGTGAATTAAGCAAATTATTACATATAATTTATTCTTTAAGCAAAAATACCATATACTCCAAAATCGAAAAAAGATTAAAGACAACCTCCGTGAACTATATTGGCTCATAGGGAAAGCTAACTATTTTAAACAAACTTTTCCTACTACAATTATTATACCAATATGGACCTAAGGACCATGAATATGGGGAACATCGAAAAGTTCAAACCTAACAATTCTTCAACGATAACAATCTAGAATCTTCAGGACAATAGTTAATGCACCTTGACACGTCTTAAAAAATTATATATAGAGACTTACACATAGAAACTGTAATGAAGAAATCAAGAAAAAACGACATGCTTACTGTAATCTGTCATCCTAACGATGAGGTCAACACATTAATGCAGAGGAAGTACAGTACGGATTTGCTGCACAGTTTCTAAAACAGATGATATTGAATGTAAATATTGTACTATAAATATTGTATTAAGCAAAATTTCACTCTTACGTATCACAAAAAATTCTATTAGAGCATTGGCCCGAAGTGATACCTAAATCCCAATTCCAAACCAATTGTAAACAAAGTTACTTAATGTTCTCGGACAGATACAAATATGCATTGGAAATAAAGTAACTAGTTGTATGAAAACATTTCGGTTCAAGAGGGTACAGATATGTAAATAATATTTTTTTAAATCGGACTAATTTGTAGAAAAGTCTTTAATGTGCCAATTTACTATTTTTCTAGGCTTTACTTCGGAACTGTACTATAATAGAACTAATAGTGTTATAGTTTTTATTACAGACATTTATATAAAGTAACATATTTTACTTTGGTCAAGATGCATGGCCATACTTTAATATTGTGCAAGTTGTTGTAGCAGTCATTTGTCAAAACTATATTTTTTATAACCATTACTCCTCTATTTCATCAGCTCATGTCATCAACAGCCAGACCATGCCCTGTCCCTCAAGTCAACACTGACTTCTCTCAATACCAGTCACGCTTCTTTTACAAGCAATTCAAGTGAGCAGAGGAAAAACATAAAGATCAAAATACACCAAAAAATTTCACATTTCCATGCAAATGTATCGCTCATTTTTCTCAAACTGCTCGTCAATCCCTCTAGAAAATGGCAATACCAGACAAATAGAAAACTGGTTGCAAAGACAATATACTATAAGACGTTACATTGCTCTCTTGAGTGAGAATCAACATATTGAAATTGCTGGCAACCACATTGGAATTCAGATCGGCAATTTCACAAAGCAGTCGTCAATATGTATCCATCGGCTGTCACACACATGGCTATTGTTGCATTGCATTCGTATGAATAATTTAGTGTGTGTGTTTTTGTGTGTGCTCACAGCAGAAGCGACTAATTTGAAATCAAATTTTTATTTTCTGTTCTGTGTGGCTGGGGTAAAATACACAAGAATGAATTTTCTGTATGGCAAAGGTTTCTTATTCGGAAAGTGGGGCTGAAAACAAAGCATTTGTGGTTTTGCGTATAAGAAAGATTTGCCATGTCATGACGAAGCATAATGCGTGCATATTAGAACACTTGACAATATAAAATAAATATGCATATTTATGGATCTTTTAATAAGTTCGATAGTGCAAGTGGTAAAGCGTTGGTCTATCAATTTTATGATGCCGGGTTCAAGTCCGCTGAGAAATATTTATTTTTATATTTTTTTAATTGTTCATCCTTTTTTTGAAAGCAAACTAATAATTATTTTTATAAAAAATAATAAGAATAGTTTCTATTTTAGCATAAATTATCCAGTACTAAATAATTTTACTAAACCACATTGAACTGCTGCTGCTCTAGCAGATCATTACAGCAAAGAAATTTATATCTTCTAAAAATAATCATAACGGTGTTTCTTAACTCACATACATACTACAGTGAAACTTCGATATTACGAGCTTCGTTATAACGAAAAACTCAATATAACGAATTTTTAGCTGAGTCCCTTGAAAAAACCTTTTAATTGCAAAGTTTTTCATACAAACATGCTCTATAGCTATAACGAAAAAATTCTGAGCTATAAAGCCTCTATATAGCGAAGTATTTTTTCAAAAGCCTCTATATAACGAAATTATAATTGAGAAATACATACATAACATTTTAATATAACATTTTAAGTGTGTAAGTCATTATCAAAAGCCTCTACATAACGAAGTCTTGAACTATAGCCTCCATACAACGAAGTCAGAATAAAGCAAAATTAAATTAAGCAAAACGGGGAAGTCCCTTTTAAAAACAACGAAAGGTAAATGTCTTTGCACGTGCATATGTAAAGCGCCACAATTCTGTTTTGGTTCTTTGCCAAAATGAGTGTATTAAAGCGTAAATCAATTTCTATACGAGAAAAAATTTCTATAATTGATGCTGTTGATCGTGGTGACAAATCTAAGCAAGAAATTGCTAAACAATTTAATATACTGCCGAGTCTTTCTACAATTTTAAAAAATCGGGAGATTATTTGCAACACTAAACCTTTAAAGTGCAAAAGATTGCGCCTTGCAGAATATGAAGACGTTGAGCAATGTTTATCTAAATGGTTTACACAATGTCGAAATCAAAACATTCCTTTAGGAGGACCGATGGTAAAAACCAAAGCTGAACAGTTTGCAGCACGTCTGGGACACAACGATTTTAAAGCTAGTAACGGTTGGCTTGATAATTTTAAAAAGCGCCATGATATCGGATTTCGAAAAGTGAGTGGAGAAAGTGGCAGTGTAAATGATGAAGTTTGTTCTGACTGGAAAGCATTGTTACCAAGTTTGTTGGCAGAATATTTTTAATGCAGACGAAACTGGACTATTTTTTAAATGCGCACCAGACCGAACAAAGGCGTTTAAATCCGAAAAATGCCACGGTGGAAAACATAGTAAAGAAAGATTATCTATTTTATTTACTGTTAACAGTACAGGCACTGAGAAGAGAAAATTGCTCATAATCGGAAAATCGACTAACCCAAGATGTTTTAAAAACATAAAAAGTTTACCAGTGGACTACACTGCGAACAAAAAAGCTTGGATGACCAGCGATATATGGCTTGATTACTTACAAAAATTTGACAACGATATGACTAAAGCCAATCGTAAAGTTTTACTGTTTGTGGATAACTGCACAGCACATAAAAATGCTCCATCACTTAAATCCATCAAATTACAATTTTTACCGCCAAACGCAACATCGAAACTACAACCTCTAGATCTGGGAATAATCAAAAATTTCAAACACTTTTATCGCAAAGAGATAGTCAAAATTTTAATCAACGATCTGGAAGAGGGGCGCAAAAGCTCTATAAACGTTTTACAAGGAATAAGAATGGCACACAAGGCATGGGAAGGTGTCGAAAAATTAACAATTGCTAACTGTTTTGCAACTTGTGGCTTTGTCGAGCGCCCAAATATTTTGATTACAGAAAATGTTTGCCTCCAAGACAGCGAAGAATGGCTTATTCTAAAAAACCATTTTAATTTAACAGAACGGTTTGATGATTTTGTGAATTTCGATGACAACATTACTTTTTCCGGGTCCCTTACCGATGATGACATTATTACTAGTGTAACGAAACCACAAGATAATGATGAGCAGGCGGTTGAAGAAACTGAAGAAATCGAAAATGTTGCCTTCCTAGCGGGAGGCTAAAATAATTGTCGGAAAACTTCAAACATTTTTTGAGGCACAGGATTCTACACCGCAAAATACATTCGACAGCTTAGCATCTGTCGAAAAAAATATTGATGGTTGCATTCTAAACTTGCGTAAACAAACAAAAATTACACAATATTTTACTAAAATGTAATAAAATTAAAAAAATTAAAAACATAATTTTTTATTTATCTCTTAAATTGTGAATTTTTATTATGTACATAGTATTTTCGTGTAAAATAGAATTTGGAAAAAAACTGTAGTTATAACGATTTTTTTTCGTATTTCTTTAAATTTCGTTATACCAAGGTTTCAAAATGCATATGTACATATGTATAACGAATCCATAGCTATAACGAAGTATTTTTCGATCCCCTCTAGATTCGTTATAGCGAAGTTTCACTGTACATTAATTCATGTGCGCATGAAACTGTGTTAGTTTTGTACGATTTCAATACATTTGTTTATGTTAGTTTTTTGATGCTTTTGCGCAATTCGTCTGACGAAGCTCATACATATGTATGTAAATTTCACAAAATCTAATCCAATCCAACATTTCGTTCGTCAATGAATATGTGCAATTTTAGGAAGTTTTTGTTTTTCCGTATATGCTATGTACATACACATGTTAAATAAATTGTTTGATTGGATTTTATTGTTATGGTAGGAAAAGGAAGAATTTTGCAGCTGAATTAAAATTTTTTATATTTATTTTATAATACATTATATACAAAATAAAAATTAACTTAAATTAATATAAATAAATGTATATTATTATAAAATATAAAAAAACATGCAGTTGCATAGAATTTAGACAGAAAATAATTAAAAAATATAACTAAAAAGAAGTCCCAAATATTATTCACGAATGTAGGTCAAAAGAGATAATTTCATTCAAATTATTTCCTATATAAGTGGATACACATCCAAAGACAACTTCACACGCACAAAGAAGCACAAAGCCGTAAGAAGTTTTTGCACATTTTTATTAGTTTCCATAACTCAAGTCTCCACGTCAAGGCGAGTGACGTATTGAGTGGCCGGTTGTAGTATTTCGAATGGCGTTTGTGCAAAAACATGCCAGCAAGTCGACTTGGGTAACCCCTGCACACCTCATGTAGACATTTCTTGAGGTAAATGTCAAATGTAATGGGAAAAAGACGACGCACCTTATGTTAAAATATTTTTTACAAAACATTATGTATTTATCCTGATATAAATTTAAAATTTCTTGTATTTTTAAGTACTTGAAATAATTTTTTATAGATTTTTGATTATAATAATGAAGTGGTTCATTATGCGTTGGAACACAATCATGGTTGAACTACATTTTTCCATAGGAAATGTATGTTTATATATAGGCTATTGCATTATGTACGGTTTTATTTACAAAACTTTGTAAATCAATGTATAACAAGAAGATATGCACTTAATACTAGATACTGAAGTTCATAAAATTTACTTCAAACCTGAACATCATATACTATGTAAATGCGGAGAATCAGTGTTCATAGATATGTATGCACATATTCATGTACGTACAAGTGGTACAAGACGAACATAAGAATATTAAAATATTAACACTAGTTTTAGCAAAATAGTTTTTTTGTGCATAATTATTCTTTCTTCGGATAGACTCAAAATATGTTTGATCACATGCTGCTAACGCGAAAATATGTAATATAAGATCGAAAGAGTAAATTGTGCTGATATTTGTCCATACTGAAACTATTGACATATGGGCAAATCCTGGAAATGGTCAACCAGAAGCTTATTTGATGTGCTACGATTTCTTCTTAAACACTTTTTTATGCAACCATTAAATTCGCATAAAAACACGAGGCTTTGTGTAAACCTCTATAATCACTTCCTTTTTTTGTAACGGGCGAACGCAGTTTTTTAAATACAATATCTCTGAGAAAAGACTTGAGAACCCTAATATTTTTCTTTATATATATTTTGCATTTGTAAAGTAATCTAGCAGTGAACGCATTTAAAAAAATATGTCCAATTTCTGTGCAAATTACATGAAAAAAAGCGTCCGAACGTAACGTCCGAACGCTAAGATTTGCCCATATCCAAAACTTCATGACAAATTGAATTCTAATTCTGCTTCACTTTATATTTAAAGAAGCCACACCGCACATCATACAACAAAAACTCCAATCGAGACAAAAAGGCGCTTTATTTTCATTTCATTTCATTATTTTTATGGCACAATTGGCTACCTGATAAATGATCAGAAGACAAATATGTGCATACATATGTACTTTCATCTGTATGTACGGATGTACATATAAGTTAATTGTTATAGCCAACCCTTACCTCCCCGCTCACAAAACTTAAATTCTAAAATTCTTGATAATTGTTTACTCCAAACATAGTAAACAATTACCAATAATTCTGTCCCAACAATTTCCGGCTAAATGAAAAATTAAAACAAATAAAATTATTGATAATCGTTCACTCCAAATGTCGTAAACAATTATCAATAATTCTGTCTGAACACCTTCCGTTGTTCAGAATGCAAAAGCTTGCACTTATTTTAGCAACCAAATAAAAATTCCCAATAATCGTTTGCCTAAAATGTAACAAACAATTATTGAGAACTCTGAACGACTTCCGCCACACTGTGTGAAAGAACCTAAATGCTTACTTGCATTTAATTCTTCATTTAATTCATTTAATTTAGCAACACTAATACAAACAAGCAATAGATATATAACTAATAAGAAAATATATATGTATGCACTAGCATTAAGGTATTTAAGCGAGAACAATTTGTAATCAAGGCAGTTGATTGACAACCGACAATAAAAGTTCAACACCTAAATTTAAACACGAGTTTTATTTTTGTGGACCTTTTCAAGTTTATTGAAAAGGTCAAAGTATATTTTTTTATACAGAATCACATATAGATTCTTAACTGTTAATCACATTGGTGGTATTAAAGTAAAAAAAATATTTTTTATTGGTGCTATGCACCTTCTGGTGCAGCAATGAAGTTTTGCTGTGCAATTCGATGGTGGCTTTTTTGGGGATAAAACAATAAATTAAATAAATACATATTATTATTTATTAATTTTATACACCAATTTTTTCTTTTTTTTACTAAGTTACAATATAAATTTTAAAAATATTCCCATAATTAGTTCTAATGCCTCGTCTTCGATTGCGATGATTGAAATTCGTTTTCATTCCAATTCCAACAAATAAATAAATAAAATTTTTGCATTCATACCCATCCACACATATGCATGCCATAAACATGAAAGCAAGCATACAAACATTCGCACATGTAGTAAACACGCACGCTCATATAGAACGCAAACAACAGAATGTGTATCTATGGACATGTTTTGCCTTTGCATTGCCGAGCACACTTCGGGTTTTGGTCCAATAGGCAGCCACGGTTTTTTAACTCATTTCGCTAAGTGAAGAGAGCAATGTAATGTCCTATAGTATATTGTCTTTGCTCCAAGTTAATCTACGTTTGCTCCAAGTTAAGACGTTATAGTATATTGTCTTTGATTTGAGTAAGCTGATTGCTTTTTAGTTACTTTACATCAGGGACTCTCAAAAATGCGACGGCGAGTTCGTGCCCCACACGAACAAGATCGTGTTTTACACCGATATCAAAGAAGAATAAGAAAAAACCCAAATATTTGTAAAATATTTCAAAGCTTAACCAATTATAGAATCAAATATCTATTTATCATATATTGAACGATTAATATGTTACACGTTCTGAATTGATGTGCTACTTTATATTTATCATAATAAATTAGTAAGTAATATAAAAAAATCAGAATGTATTTATGAGTCTCCAATAAGCTCAATATAATTACTATAATTTTCACTACAGGGATATGGATATGTTTACAAAAAACACAATAAATTACATACACAATACGTGTGACCAAAAAAAATGGTCGAAACGGTAAATAAAAATGGGGGGAATTGATTGTATTTTCTTATTCTTCTGCCACTAGCAATGTGCTGATATATGTATGTATATATATATATATATATATATACATATATATATATATATATATATATATATATATATATATATATATATATATATATATATATTGAATATTTTATATTTATATTATATATATATATATATATATATATATATATATATATATATATATATATATATATATATGTATATATATATATATATATATATATATATATATATATATATATATATATATATATATTGAATATTTTATTTATAGCCAACATTCACAGCATTAGTCCAGAATTAAGTGAAGCGGGCTACGGGCAAATTCCAATAATTATTGATGGAGATTTTAATATACATAGATTTAACCATATATAATATATAAACTATTTAAAAATTTGTTTAAAACAAGTAAATAAAAATCACTTGAATATAAATGCGTACTATTTTGATTTATCATATCTATAAAAACCATAATCAACTTATACAAATTGGTTTTTAGTATTTTTATTTTAATATTATAATAAGTTTGGTCTGGGTCTAAGCTCGAAGTAATCCCGAACCTGCCAAGAGCGAGGACCTTGATACCAGCTGAATCACCTGACCCTAAAATGGTTCTGGAGATGTTACGGGCATGTAATCCAGGATTGGAGGAGCCAAAAGGCGAGTAAAGCAGTGCTACCTTTGTGGTGAGCACGGACTCTTTGGAATCTCTTTCGCGATCCGATGGTGTCGTGAGCTATGGATTCTCGTCCATTACACTGAGGGTCTACAAAAAAGACGTGAACGTCTCCAATATAATGGATATTGTTGGAGTTGTGGTAGACTCTGACGCCTCATCTCAGCTGGAAGAAGAGACCGACACCACTTCTGCTGGCGGAGTTGGAACGTCATTGGTGGAACCTGGCTCTGGTTCTGGCAAAGCGGTTGCGCTAAGCAGGGCATCATCCGATGGCAGTGTCTGTTCCTTATTGGATAGGGTGGCGCAAGGAGCTACTGGCATCGGACGAAGATGATGCTGATAAGACGGTGGTGGAGACCAGTAACTATGATGTTACGAGTACTTCAAATTAATCTACACCACTCAAAGGTTGCGTCCGCCAATCTTATACTAAATCTGTCAAAGGATAGATACCATATTGTTCTGATTCAAGAACCATGGGTTGTACATTGTCTTGTGTGCGGACTAGGGACTCCAAAATACAAACTGATGTATACCCGCTACAGGTAAACCTAGAGCGTCTGTAGAGGGATAAATACTGTTATGCTCTATAATTACAGCGATGCCGACCAAACGACTATCAGCCTGGAGTCGGGTGACGAGCGGATATGGCTATGTCCGACGATCACGAAGAGCTATTTGTCGTTCCTTAATATTTTAATACTATTCAGATTCCAAAAAGTACCAAATTCAATTTAGTGAATACTATTTCTGATTAATAATTTTGATCATTACTAATATTAGGTACACTACTCTAAATGCTAAAATAAATTTAATAAACCTATTATTTAATTCTTATATTAATTTATAATTTTTTTGGCTTGTTTATTCTTTTTAATGAATTTAATGACAACAAAACTAAAAAAATTAAAGAAAATATTTATCTATTATTATTAAACTATGTTGTTAAACTTACTTTAAATGTTTAGTAATAAATATAAGAGAAAAAAGCAACACAATTTTGTACGTATATTTAATTAAATAAATGTTATATAATTTGTTTTTGTTTGGAAGCAACTATTTTTGAGGGCATTTTAATTTCAATTCATAGCTAAAAATCGAATGAATACACAATATATTCTAGGCAAATGACAATGTATTAGTCAAATTATGAAATACCAAATCAGAAAGCAGCATATAAATATAAGAAGTCTGCGGAATTTTGTAAATGAAAATATATATAATGCTTCTGCATGTCTACATTTAACAATGAATTCAGTATTATTTTAAATACTAATTTGCATCTATAGTTGATAGATAGATTTGATAGTTTATATAATTACGTTATTTTGTTTATTATTATTGAGAATTCATGTCACAAACATCCAATTAGCTAAATTATAGCAAATACCATGTAGCGAACAAAATCTTATCTACATGGAATTACTCAACACGTTGTCAAAATTTATACAATTTAATGAATCGCTCAGTGCCGCGTATGAAAGCAATACTATAATATAGTGTAATTTTATTACTATAGTCTTGCAAGAAACATTTAATTAAATACGTTGACTTCTTTTAGTTAAATATTGCTTCAAAATGTATTAAAAACTATATAAAAATCAAACAATTGAATATAACAATAAAAAGAAAAAAATCTTAACAACCAATTAAGAAAAATAATCGTAATGGGCAATCCAGGTCGAGCTCGGAGAAAAAGTTCACCATTTTCGAATCTGGCGTCCAGTGCCTTAAACGAAACTAAAGCATTTAATATTTTGTGGAGTGAAGTAGTGATTGAGAGTGATTTTAAAAGTGAAATTAAAAAGTGTAATTTCAGAAGCAGTGAGTTATAATTATAAATTGTTTATAAATTTGTAATTGAAGATAAACTTATTATTACAGAGCAAATATTTAGATGTCTGAATAGCGGAAGTGTGTCCTTCGATGTAATGGGTGGCAAAAGTGCTTTAAATTTCCTAAGGAAGGTCCGGATGGAAGGTAATATTATAATATATGTTTTTTGTTTGTTAAAATGTCTTGTATTATAGTGCTGCATTTGGCTTAGTAGATGCGATACATATTTCCTTTTTTCTTGTGTTACTTAGTTTGTTTTGACAAAAAAAAAAAAATTGGTATTTTATTTGTATGTATGTACATTATTAAAGTTTTCCCAGTAAACTATTGATTTACAGGCAGATTAATATTGATGTATATAGGCAGAATAATACAAATTAAGATATTTCCTTATTTTAAAATAGGAAGGCCATATGGATGGAGATTTTAGGTGCGGTTTTTCCGGGAAAAATAATTTATTTATGTAGATATAGATATATTTTTAGATACGTAATGTATAAAAAAACCTAACTTTGCATTAATATATATATGGAAGTGGACCAAAAAAAAATTTTAATATCGTTGCATACAAAGTTTTCTTATTATTATTATTTTATATTATATTTTTATTCCGTTTTACTAATAGAAAATACTATAATGTGATAAATTCTTTTATTCTGATGGTTCCTTTTTTATTTTCCTACAACAATTTCGTAATATGAAATTTTTAGTACAATGGCACCCGTTTTTTCGAGGTAAACTCACATATAGTGTATATGTTTTTTTTTCATAGGGTAAAAAATTTGACGTTTAAGTTACGGCCCTATGATCATACTACATCTGCCACCCTTAGATCTCTTCTGCATGCTCCGCCATTCGGCTCAAGGCGAGCTCACAATGGAAAGCTGCTCCGTATGGACATGAGACCATATTCGAATCCTACACGGACATACCCAGTGATATTGATTACCTTCCTTCTTCCCTCTGTTTCGAAAGAAATTTTTGGGCTAGGATTCCTTCCAGAGAGGAATGGTTCATGGGGGATCCATCACCAGATACTCCCATCAAGATATACACAGACGGATCAAAAATGGATACCTGTGTAGGATCAGGAGTTTATTGTGAAATGCCCTCAATCAGTGAATCCATCAAACTAATGGATCACTGCAGTGTTTTTCAAGCGGAAATAACCGCTATTCTCGAAGCCTTGAATTGGCTGAGGATAAACGAGGTAACCGTCAAGGATATCTGTATTTTATCAGATAGCCAAGGGCTTTGAATGCATTCCAAATAACATCGAGAAGTGTCTTAGACTGTCGCCGATCTCTAAATGAGATGGCTAAACAATTCCATATCCATTTGTGCTGGGTACCAGGATATAGGGATATACCAGCGAACTGCAAGGCTGATCAACTTGCGAGAGATGGCACTTGTATGCAAAGTGTTGGTAGGCATATGGATGTACCTCTCGCGACTTGTAAGCTTCTCATAAGGGAGACACTAATTAATGACCGAGGCTAAATATGCGACTATCTAGGAATATCATTAGACTCAATAGGCATAAATTAGCATTTTAATAGGAGCCCTCACAGGACATTGTCTAATAGGATATCATGCAAGAGAATGCAAAGAGAACTTTGATTGGTGTAGGACCCACCGAATTGAAGTTAGGGCCATTTGAAGTTTTATCAGTGCTTTATTTTGGACTCAAGGGTAGCTTAGCTATGAGCGATAACTTTAATTGACAAGAGGCACGAGTACCTTATTGTCACAAAATTTCAAGATTTTATGACGCTCCAGTAAAAAGTTACAAGCATTTGATTATTGCAAACTTTGATAGGTGTAGGATGTACAGAAGTTAGGGCCATTTGAAGTTTTATCAGTGTCTGATTTGGGACTCAAGGTTAGCATAGCTATGAGCGATAGCTTAAATTGGAGTTTATACACATGATTTCTGCCGCAGCTGCTGGAACGAGGAGGAACTGTAAACGATCCAGCATCTCTTCTGTACATGTCCAGCTTTTGCTAGAAATAGGGATCGTTTACTAGGATCCCACTTCTTAACAAGTATAGATGGTCTATGCCAGTCAGGTGTTAATAACCTTCTTCGCTTTGTAAAAGGTTCAGGGTGGTTCAATCTGGAGGGGGAAGCGTAGCCATGCCTCGCATCCGCGGCTCACAACGGACCCAATTGCTAGTCTAAGTGGCATCACTGGTTTATTGGTGACACATAACATATTCGTAAACTAACGATAAGCTATTTAGATGATAAGAGATTTGTAATAGAAAATGGAATTGATACCTTTGTATATATGTATATATATAAACACGCCCGTAGCCGCCCCTGTCTTCACGCCTGTCCCCAAGCATGCATTAGCGCAGCATAGGTAAATGCAGCGATTCTGCTGACGTAGCGTCTGAATGCTTGCACGCGTATCCGGTGCAATACCGCTGCAGCGTGGGAACGGTACCGCGGCAGGGAATGCTGACGCAGTCAGTTTTAGGCCCAGCTTAGAATTTATAAGTTATTAATAGAGTTAGCCTCAAGGAGGACCTCGAGTTTTAAAGACATCAAATTTATTTAAGTGTAATAAATCTACGTGTTATTCGAATTTTGTGTTTGATTCATATCCTTGCAGATAAAGTTTATGTGAGTATGCCGCTGTTGGCTGCGGCTAAAATATTTTTTTAATCGCAGTCCTTCCGACTGCGTTAACTTTTATATATATATATATATATATATATATATATATATATATATATATATATATATATATATATATATATATATATATATATATATATATATATATATATATATATATATATATATATATATATATATATATATATATATATATATATATATATATATATATATATATATATATATATATATATATATATATATATATATATATATATATATATACTCGTATATATTATATATTTTAAATATTAACTTGTGTTAGAATTGTTAAGGGTAAATTTAAATATATCCTATGATACTAAGAAACTCCAAAAAATTCGATTGTATTGCTGTGATAGTAATTAGATTTGGTATTTTACAAAATAAATTTTTTATTTTCGTAATTAATTTAATCAAATTGCATGCTGGGAATACGTAGTGATCTCATGTACACACGTCCGTGTGATTTATTTCGCTGCTTTGCCGTTTGACGTTTAAGTTTATTTTCTCTGTATTCTCTGATTCAACCACAATAAGGAGACATAGTAGGTATAGGCAACAATTTTAATTTTGTTCGTCCGTCTATCCGTCTGACCGATTCTCCGCCTGTGGCCACTTTTTTCCTAAAAGTAGAGTTTAGACAAAGATACAGAACGAGATTGCTATATGAGCCGATTTGGGCAAAGACCATGCCTGCCTCCCATAAAAGGAACTTTTTTCACATTTCAAAAATTTGTAACTTCGGTCCAATTGATCGAATAGTGACGCAATTTGATAGTTATGTAGATGTGGGTCCTACTACATACTACGCAACAAGTGGGCGGTATATATTAACTGCCACGCCCACTATTTAAATATCTATTAGAGATTTATAGACGAAATTTTTCGAGAAGCAACATGTGGTAATTATAAAGCTATCTGAGGTTGACAAGGAAAGGACAATTTTGATATAAGGAACTTTCGGGCCTGAAATTAAAATTAGTCTACCTATGTTCGTATTGATGCGATCGGAATAAAAACTGGCAGAAATGTGAATGGGATCCCATCGACATACATGGCGCATGACGGAGACGTACCACCAGAAGTGGTTGCGTTGTTAACGGCCAGTTTAACCGCTAAAGGTACTCCCCTACTCCTTGGATGCGACGCCAACACGAGGCAAACCCTTTGGGGCAGCACCGAAGACAATGAAAGGGGTGAGTCACTTTTTGATTTTATTAACAGCTCCAATCTAACTATATGCAAAAGGGGGAGCACACCTACTTTCACATTTTCTAGCTCGGCAAGTAACAACGGGTGGGAAGAAGTGCTAGACTTAACTCTGTTAACAGAAAACACAACAACCCAGGTGGTGAATTGGAGGGTGTCCTACAAAAGATCATTTTCGGACCAAAGATGGATAGTCTTTAGTGTGCCTGGGAACAATAGACCCAAAACCTTTATTTAGGAACCCCAAGAGAATCAAGTGGGAAACTTTTTCCAGAATAGTCACGGCCAAACTCAAGGGAGTAAGGGCGCTTCATATAAAATCAACCAAAGACTTGGACAAGCAACTGGATAATCTTAAGGCAGTATTTACTACAGCCTTTAAGAAATCCTGTCCAATTAGTAGGAGTAAAAAATCCTTTCCACCCTGGTGGAATGAAGAACTTTCAAAACTAAGGGAAAGAACAAGAAACCAATGTTTTAAGGATAAAAATTGGCAGGTAATACAAAGGTAGCCTCAAGGACCACAAAAAATCGACCAGGAAAGCCAATAGCGAGGGCTTGAAAGATTTCTGTCAGTCAATTGAGTCAGTTTCACACTCTGCAAGACTCAGCAAGGTGCTTTCAAAGCAACGTACCAACCTATCCTTTTTTAAAAAAGAGGACGGAAAGAGCGGCTGAGGCACTTGACATGCTTATAAATAAGCATTTTCTAAATTGCTGGGGCGATATTCAATTCGTCCGTAACGGATTATCCTTTCATCACCAGTGTGCGAATCCATAGTTACGGAGGAAAAAATTAAGCACTCAATTAACAGTTCCTCTCCCTATAAATCACCAGGGATGGATGGTATAATCGCAATCATGATACAAAAACTACAGGATGTGGTAATTCCATGGCTTGAGGTGATTTATAGGGCAAGCATAAGATTCAAATATATTCCACTCAGCTGGAGAAGAGTATAGGTAGTATTCATTCTCAAGGGAGGGAAAATCGGTCAAGTGTCAGCCAAACACTTTATGCCGACTAGTCTTACTTCGTTTTTGTTGAATACCATGGAAAGGGTGATTGAACTACATTTTCGGGCAGTAGTGGAACGTTGTAACACCTCAAAATGCCAACATGCTTATGTCAAGGGTAGATCCATGGAAACGGCTCTGCATAATGTCATTCGTATCGCTGAGAGATCAATACAGTTCAAACAATATTCGTTGGGAGCCTTCCTAGACATTTTGGCGGCTTTTAACAACGTGAGCACTGAAGCTATTATAGATTCTCTCAACATGGTTGGTTTAGAACAGGACCTCAGGAACTGGATAGTAGCAATGTTAAAATCTAGGTTAATCCACGCAGAGCTGACAACTCATTTCAGGTCAGGCGAGCCAGTAGAGTAACACTACTGGGAGGAGTTATTTCACCACTACTGGTATTAGATAAAACGGGGGTGAAGGTAGTAGCATATGTAGACGACATCGTGATAATGGTATCAGAAATGTTCCCAAGCACGATAAGCAAGATTTTGCAAGGTGCTTTGGACAAAATCTCCACATTGGCTGTGGGTTGTGGACTTAGTGTAAATCCGGGTAAGACAGAGCTTACTTTTTTCCACTAGAACCAAGGCTCCAATCTTCAACCTTCCTGTACTTAACGAGCAACAACTGACACTGACAACGAATACCAAATACTTGGAGATATTGCTGGATTCAAAGTTGAAGAAGTCGGCAATCGAATTTAGTGCTTATTATGAAATCAACTTAAATTAAATTTTAGATCGGTTAACTTGAACTAATTAAATTAAAGTGAAATTTAAAAAAAAAAAAAAAAACTGTTGCAAGAGGAAATGTTTGTAAAGTGTTTCCAAACTTGTATGTGGAAAAAGATAAAAGACGAACTCAATTTGACGACAAGCAGTCAGTACTTACAAGGAAATAAAAATGGAAGATTTGCGACAACAAATTCATGAACTGAACATGCTAGTTCAAAGGCAGGAAAATGCACTGATGTCCCAGGAGGCAAAGTAAAAAGAACAATTACATACTCAGCAACAACAATTATAAACCCAACAGCTTCAAATACAACAAGAAGCTACTCAACAGCAGCAAATAAGTATTAGCATGAGTACGGAAAATGTGATCAGCCAATTTCGTAATTTGAAATCATTTGGGGGCTGCAAAGAAAACAATTTGCTTTCATTTATGAAAGCAGTTGAGAGATGCATCCAACTTTCCGGGAACAACACTCAAACATATCAATTCGGTTTACATATAATTGTGAATGGGAAACTCAGCAGCGACGCTGGAAAATGTGTCGGACAGCTTGGTGACGGGGTCAGCTGGGAGGAAATCAAGACTAATGCAGCAAAACTAAGGAAGTTATGCTGAAGTTTTCAACCACTGCCGTATAGTTAAGGTCAGCAATTTAAGACAATTATTTGAAGTGTTTTCGAATGCAAGTTTTGATATTAATGAATTGTATGAACTTGACGAAACAAAGCCAAAAATATATAGACCCGGAAATGTAGAAAGAGATCTAAAAGAAATATTGTTAGATAAAATAGATGGTAATGCTCGTATTCATATAGATGACAAAGCTAGTCAGTTCATATTCTTATATCATAAAAAATATCATTTCATATCCTTATAGCTTACAATCATGAATAATTTAATGTTAAGAAAGATTACAATTACCAAAATGCAAATAGAAATGTACAAAAATTTAACTCTGCTATTTAAAACAATCGCAATCTGACAACAACTATAAATTTGTTCAGGAAAGGCAAAACTACAGTGACACTAACCGGAATTTCAGTTTTCCACCTTCTAGCAGTATGTTTAATAATAAATCAGATAGAAATTTTAATAATACACCGCCACAAAATAGAGGCTTTAACAATTTTAGGCAAAACAATGGTTCAGCGCAACAAAGAAGTGCAAATTTTAATAATTCTTCGCAGTATAGGAACTCTCGGTATACCAACAATTCTGACTGACAGGACAGGAGCTAAATTTTACAATACTGGACAGAGATCAAAACTACCAATGATAGAGGTTACGATCCAAAACAATGGCATTAAGTGCTTGACAGATACAGGGTCTTATACCAGCATCATTAGACCAAGCATGTTCGACACGCTTAGTGAAGAAGAAGAGGGCAGGAGTATTTGGACCTAGAACCAACTACTGGGAACCAATGGGTTCTATCCCAAGCATTTTTCAAGCGGAAATTCACGCTATTGAAAGATGTGCCCAGATCAACATTGGCAGAAAATATCGGCGGAAAAACATCGTGATACTATCTGATAGTCAAGCAGCACTCAAGAGTCTGAGCTCACCCTTAGTGAGGTCTAAACTTTTGTGGGAATGTATAGCTAAACTCCCTAGGCAGTAAGAACAAACTATCTCTAATGTGGATACCAGGCCACATAGGAGTAGAGGGAAATGAGATGGGTGATAGCTTAGCTAGGAAGGCTGCGGCCACTCACTTCAGCGGCCTTGTACCCTTCTGTAGACTATCATCTAATACCATTGGATCGATGGTTTGGATGAGCAGACTCTCTCTTGTAGGGGTCAAAAAAGCTCTATCAAAACTACAACGTGCTGTGGCCATATGTTGTACTGGAGCATTTCCGACTACTCCAGGCCCGGCACTTGATGCTTTGGTGAATCTCCCGCCACTAGATGTCTTCATCCGCGGAGAGGCCGATAAGGCAATCTGCAGAGTGAAACATAGTGGCCACTGGTATGGGGTGTACTCGATATTGGACGACGGCGCAGGCACTGAACTCGATTCTGCAATCCTGTCTATGCCCCCGGACTCCATGTCGTCAACCGTCATACTAGAAAAGCGGTACAACGTGTTGCTGCCAGAGGCTCGTTCATGGTTAGATCCCGAGAACGATCCCGGCAAACACTGCTGCCGTATTTTCACTGATGGCTCCAGGACTGAAGAAGGTTCAGGTTCTGGTGTCTTCGTGGAATCTTGTGGGACCCGTCGGTTCTTTGCCCTTGGCCTGCATGCGTCTGTGTTTCAGGCGGAGGTATATGCGATACTTAAGACGATGGACTTTGTTGTGGAAAACAGGTGGAAAGGCAAATCTATTTGTGTCTGCAGTGACAGCCAAGCTGCGCTCATGGCCTTGGATAGTCCGACCACCACTTCCACGATAGACAGGTCCTGCAAATCTAGGCTAAATTGTGTTGGAAAACATAATAGTCTGACGCTGACTTGCGTCCCGGGACACGCTGGCATTGCGGGTAACGAGACCTCTGACTCTTTGGCCAGGATGGGCTCCGAGGCTGTTTTTATTGGCCCTGAGCCTGTTCTGCCACTCCCTTCTGCTGCCATCAAAGCCACTGCAAAAAAGTGGCTTGTTTCGACCCACAAGCGAGCATGGCGGGCTGAGAGAGGCTGCGGATGGACGAAAATTATGCTACCTGCTATCTCTGACCGATGGTCGGGGTTCCTTCTAACTTTAGGTAGGAGGGACTGCAGGCTGTTGGTTGGCGTGATGACAGGGCACTTTCTATGGGCTAGGCACGTGGAAAGGATTGGCATATCAGACAGTGCGCTGTGCCCAGCCTGTGGAGAAGAAGACGAGACGGCGGACCATTTTCTTTGCGTCTGCCCTGCCTTTGCTCGAATCAGGTTTAGGATTTTTGGCACTGATGTGCTGAGGAGTAACCAACTTGGCTCCTTGGCACCACAGGATCTACTTCTATTTCTTCGGAGGTCGGGTAGATTTAAAGCCGAGTAAAAGGGAACCTTAAGTGCAGTACAATGGATATATACTCTGTCTGAGTGCTGCGCTTACTAGATTGTTCCGACAAAAAAATAAATAAAAAAAAATAAAATATCATTGGAGGTCTGCTGAAGAAGAGTACAGATGCAAAAAGAAGTCAAACCTGGAAAACTCTTCCGGGATTAAGACAGTCAAAAGTTCTTCTGGGAGATTTTAATCCTAAAAGAACTAAGGGGTTAATAAATATGCCTCGGAGTAAATTAAGAATCATCACAGGCATTTTAAGCGTACATTGTAGACTCAACTACCATTTGAACAAGCTTGGTATATCTTCAGATGCCATCTGTCGATTCTGGGGAGAAAGTGAAACTTCACTGCACCTGATCACAGACTGCGGACCATTGGCACACAATAGACTCTAGGTGATTTGGAGATTATATCTTATATATGACCAAGATCCCTCATCTTGATTCCTCCAAAATATATGAATTCCTGTCGGAAATTAACCTGACAGAAGATTTATAGATGAGACTATCCTCATCTTTCAAATAAATAGGGGCATCACAATAGATCTTTCAGGTCGCAGTGTATAACACCCTTAAATATATCTAATCTAGTGAAGAAGAATTAATTATTCCACTTTGGTATAGGACACTAAATGGTCTAAAGAAAATTACTACTAGATTAATTACACCAATCTCTAGAGAATTCAATATATCGGGTACCTTCTCCTGGAAGGTTGTGATTTTTCTGGTCGTTCATATTACGCCATCATCGGTATAAATTTTCTAAACGCTTTTTTTCCGTCAATCACCACAAAATATTTTTTTTTATAACGATCAGTGCCCTTATCAGTGCCCAATCACTACTACTAATAATCCCATATACTCCAAAATTTTTAAATATCCCGCGATCCATCAAGATAAAATTGGAAAACAAATAACAGAAATGCTTAAACATGCCATAATACAGGAGAGTAAATCTCCTTATAATAGCCCTTTATGGATAGACGAAGAAAAACTTGATAATGCAGGAAAAGTGAATTGGAGAATTGTTATCGACTATAGGAATTTAAACAAAGTTACAATTGGAGATAAATTTCCAATGTCAAATATCGAATCAATTCTCGATAAGCTTGGCAAATCTCAATATTTCACAACCATATACTTGGCCAAAGGATTTTACCAAATATTTGTCAAACCGGAAGATAGAAAGAAAACAGCTTTTTCAACACCTTTTGGTCATTACGAATTTATTCGTATGCCATTTCGTCATGAAAAATGCTGCTTCCACTTTCGATGCTTCGGGAATTTATTAATAACAAATGTGTTGTATACTTAGATGATATCCTCATCTTTAGTACATTATTAACAGATCACATCAATAATATTCGAAAAACTAAAACAGGCAGGACTTAAAATTCAAGCTAATAAATGCAGTTTTTTAAAAATGCAAACGAAATATTTAGGGCATATTCTAACTGCAAATGGTGTTAAGCCTAATCCAAGAAATGTAACAGTCATCCAAGATCTAAAAATTACAACTACTCAAAAACAAATACAATCATTCCTCGGAATGACACGATTTTACCGATAGTTTATTAAGGAATACGCTAGAATAGCGATTCCATTAACAAGATATCTGAAGAAAAATAGCAAAGTGAATACAAATTATCCAAATTACATCGAGAAGTTAAAAACTCTTGTAACTAACCCTTCTATTTTACGATACCCCGATTTTAATAAAAAATTGAAACTTCTAACTGAAGCCAGCAATTCAACATTGGGTGCGACATTGACACAGGATGGTCACCCAATTTGTTTTGCGTCAAGGACTCTTAACGAACATGAAAAAAATTACAATTGAAAAGGAAATGCTAGCCGTAGTATGGGGAATTAAATACTATAGATGTTACTTGTTCGGTGTAGAATTTGATCTGCAAACAGATCATCAGCCCATCAAATGGCTGCATGTAAAATATGCCGGTAAAGATACAAACCCACGTCTACAAAGATGGAAGAATATAATTTTAAAACAGACTATATAAAAAGCAAAGATAATATAATAGCTGATTTTTTAAGCAGGGTAAATAGTATCACGAATGAAATCAATAAATTTGACTACTGTAATTCTGACATATTACTTAATAATTTATTCGAAGAAAACGTTTCCAATACTGAAGGAGAAGATGGAAATGATTCTGAAGATTCTTTCAATGCGGTTCACCCTTAAGAGGAAGATTTGCAGGACCATTTAACAATATTGGATGCAGTCGTTACTAGATTTAGAAGTCAAATAATAATAGTTGATTAAAAGGAAGCGGAATACGAAAGAACTTTCAATAATAGAAGAATTTATATAGATATACCTGACAACATAGCTGATATAGTCCGAAGACATATCAACAAAGGTAAAATCGGTATATATTCAGCTTTAGATGACAGAACATACAATAAAGTACAGCAACAACTAATTGAATTACAGAATACAAGTCACATAAAATTTTTCAAATGCAGTTACTTTGGAAAAGATTTAAAAAACGACGACGAGGCCCTAAAACAAAAAGCTTTATTTCATAAAAAAGAGTCAAGCCATTCTGGAATAACATCCAACTATGAAGATATGAAACATAAAGTTTAGTATCCGCAACTAAAGACATAAACGAGTACAGAAATCTGAAGTCGGGTTAGACCGACTTCGAAATACCCTTTACCTTTCCTTGTGCATGCGAGTTCAACAATGGAAATGTTTTCTTCATAAATCATCATTAGGCGGATAGCTACGGTAATGTCCGGTCGGGTACCTTGAATTGATTATATTAGTTGGAGGCGTGGCCTTTATCTGATCGACCCCTTTTCTTGTATATGTCTTTATAGAATCAATATATTGAAACGTGATTGCATATCAGTGAAACGGGATTGCATACTTTTAGGATCCCATCTGGAGTTTGAGAATGAGTGCACCACCCTGTGTGTGTAAGTCAAGATACAATCTATTCGAATAAAAGCTTATTTCGTTGTAGAGATTGTGGTGTAAAGAATTATCTCGAAAGTAAGAACTTCCTGAGGTGTGTATAAGGTTCTAGAAAGATCCAGAAACTTCTAGTGTATTGTAGAAGTTTCTACCTCAACCATTCGAAACTATAAAAGCACAAGACTGTGCAAAGGCGATGACATTCGAACAGAGATCGTAACAGTGTGTACATCGACCATTACAATCGAAGCAGCAGTATTTGTGATTATGCAAAGTGATGAAATTCATTAGTAAATAAAGTGATTCAAGAATTGTGAAATAAAGTACAAATTGTAAGGAAGTAAACTTTGAGCCTAATATTAAATGTGTGAATAGCAATAATTAAATAAAATTAGTTATTTTAATTTAACCCGCGATTGTTTGATTACTACACGATCCAGTGGTACGAATCCGAGTACAGAGAGTTAGAGTAAATTGTCAGGAGGGTAGTTTCGTAACAGCATAAATTGTCAAGAGGGCAATTTCGTAACAATATGTACTAATATAAAATATAGTCAACAAGTATTGTATTAGTCGTAAGTTATAATAATATGTCAATAGTGGGCGTGGCTGTAAAAAAGACGCCCATTTTTTGTTCACCTTCCTGTGAAATTTCCTTGATAAATCTTTAATAGGGCCTAGTAATGATTTTTGGCATCACCAGTGTTGATTGTGTGTTTCACCATCTTTGTTCTGCCTTCGTTTTTACCCTTTTCAGCAAATACTGACCAATGTCTTGCTAAAAGTTGGCTGGCAGTCTTCCTCTGCTCTGTGGATAAGTCTTTGCTCCATTATTTCGTGAGATCGTCGAGTACCTTTTTATCAGCTGGTATCTTCATTTTTGTGTCTCGCGGCTGGCTTTCACAGTTTACAATTGCCAAAATTGCCCGGCAATTTCCAATTATCTGTCCTTTCTCTATGGTTTTAGCGGAATTTGCAAGATTGACCACTCTTACTGGCACTATTCTGTTCTGCTGTTCTTCTACAACCCACAACTTGTTCTTCGTCCACCCACATCTCCGTCCATTTTGGCCCATATGACTGCCTCTGACTTTGCTGAGATTTTTGTCCGCCACAATACAATGGCTTGTCGGATACCTCCATACTTATCCTCACCAACGGATAACGGTATTTCGGTATTCGCATACTTCAACATTCGGCATTTCAAATCTAGGGTGAATCCATTCCGAATCATAAAATCCACACCTAAGATTAATTCGTCCACAATATCCGCAACTACAAACTCGTGCGTCACTGTTGTGGTGCCGATAGTTATTTTCCGTGTAACTTTTCCCAGTACCGGTGCATCATCTCCAGTTGCCGTACGCAATCTTATTCCCTGAAGCGGCTCGATTCCCCGAACGAGATCCCTTCTAATTATGGAATGTGATGCACCCGTATCCAATGTTACCACGATTTTTCTTCCATTTACTACGCTGTCGACAGTTAGGCTGTTGATTTTTCGTGTCATCTGAGAAACGAAGATTCTGGGGCTACATGTTGTGGGAGTCAGATCAAGCCCCTCGAGACTGACTCCATCTAGTTTGTCGACGGCTTTACAACATTTTCTGATTCCCTATTTTGGAATCTGACTTGCTTTGGGGGTCTTACCGGTGAGCGTGATCTAGAACGTTTCCGTCTCGGCTGACAATTACGAGCCATGTGTCCGACCTCTCCGCAGGTGAAGCATTTGCCCGTGAAACTTTGGCCGCTTTCGACTTGTACCTGACGGACTCTGTATACTGGCTGGTACACCAAGGCTGCTGTCTCTGAAGTTAAAGCGCCAGCTACTGTCTCCATATATGTAGCTTTCGGATTAGTTATTGCCGAACGCTTTATCTCTGCATCGCGAATGCCATATACGAAAGTGTCCATCATAGACCTCTCAGTGATCTCTCCTGGGTAGGCAAGATGAGCCAACCGCTTCACTTCCGCCGCAAACTGTTGAAGAGACTCACCACTCTTTTGTACACGTGTTCGTAGCTCTACTTGGTACATCTGCTTCCGGTGTTCACTACCATACTTGCGCTGAACGGCATTCATCAAGCTTTCATAACGGTCTCGCTCACTTTCTGAGATAGTTTGAAGCACATCAGCGGCAGCACCTTTTAATGAAACGGTTAATGCAGCCTCTTTTTCGCGAGCACTCCAAGCATTTGTGCTAGCGGTAGTCTCAAACTGCATTCTGAACACGCTAAATGTCGTGGTTCCATCATAGGTAGGAGGCTTCAGTTTTATTGAAGTTAAGGCTGGCATAGGCAATGCACCTTCCTGTAGTAGGTGAATTATTTGCTCTAGTTGTTGCTTAAATTCGTTCTGCTTTTGTACTACTGTTCTTTCGAACGATTCTTACCGTGTCTCAATTTCACAAAGCTTCCTGTCTACCATCTCGGTCATTTCTTTCATCTGCTGTGAGTTCTGTTCCGCTAGTAGAGCCAGTAGTGTTTCATACTGCTCTAACCGCTGCTGTAACTTGTCATCGCTTTTCTGTAGTTACTGTTCCAACTGTTCTTTGACATCCTCTTTGACTGCTTGTTTGACGGAAGCAACACTCTTTTCGACGGATTCAGCATTTTGTTGTGACTGCTGCTGCATATCCTGTTTAAAGGATGGTATTATCCCGATGAGTACACTCATGTCAAAGTTACCCGTGTTAGCTTCTGGGGGTGTCTCTTCGTGTCGAGATGTCGTTGGCTCTTCACATTGAAATTCATGCTCATCGACATATATACCCTGCTCCTCTAAAGCGCTTCTTAGTCTCACCTGCAGCTCCGCTTTAAGCCCTTGTGTTTGCAAATTTAAGCGCTCAAGCTCCTTCTTGAGCTCCAATTGTTACGAAAATGCCCTCTTGACAATTTACTCTGTTACAAAATTGCCCTCCTGACAATTCCTCTAACTCTCTGTACTCGGACTCGTACCACTGGATTGTGTAGTAATCAAACAATCGCTGGTTAAATTAAAATAATTAGCTTTATTTAATTATTGCTATTTACACATTTAATATTAGGCTTAAAGTTTACTTAGTTATTATTTGCACTTTATTTCACAAACCATTAGTCACTTTATTTACTAATGAATTCCATCACTTTTTCACAATTACAAATACTGCTGCTTTGATTATAATGCTACATGTACACACTGTTACGGTCTCTGATCTACTGCATTCGACTTTGAACAGTCTTGTCGCTTTTATAGGTTGGAAAGAAAGGTTGGAGTAGAAAATTCTACGCCATTCTCGTATTTTCTAGAATTTTCGATCCACTACGACAGAAGTCGAGAATATTCTTTTTGATATTACCGACAGATGATTCTTGAATAAGCTTTTATTCGAATAGTTCGCATCTTGACTCACAGGGGGCACTGATTCTCCAGATGGGATCCTAAAAGTATGCAATCCCGTTTCACTGATATGCAATCACGTTTCAATACTTTTGAAGTCAACAGTGTTTTCCTTTGTCGCCAATATCAACTACAAGGTTAATTCAAGAATACTACTTGATTAGCCATAACACTCTTTCGGTAATGTACCCAAAGAGACTTCAGACTTCAAGTATTGCACTTGAAGTTATCATCACCATCCTTCGGTATTGCACCCAAGGAATCGTATAGGAATCGGTATATGAACACTATCTATGCTTCTAGGGATACATATATGAAAACAAATCGGTAGTTGTATACATTGGATCTGTACCAGCATGCATTCCAAATATGGGCATTCCAAATATGGGCAGATTATTACTACTGCCACGCCCACAATTAAGAAGCATCATTACTAGGTTCCTAGGAAGGTTGCGGGTACTAACAGTAAACCACACACAAAAAATGGGCGTGTTATTTTTAGAGCAACGCGCACTATTGACATATTATTATAACTTTCGACCTATACAATATTTTGGACAATTTTTTATATTAGCGGTTATATTGACCCTACAAAGCCATACATAAGAAATGGGGTCGATATAATCAATTATAGGCACTCCAGGGAAAATTGCAGTAGATGTGCTAATAATGTTGATTTATGAAGAAAACATCCCCATTGTTGAACTCGCACGCACAAGAAAAGGTAAAGGGTATTTCGAAGTCGGTCTAACCCGACTTCAGACTTCTGTACTCGTTCCCTCCTATTCTAAATTTAAGCGGATTTGAATATCGTAGGAAAGTTTCAAACCACACTTCGAACTTACAAACAGTTGAATTTCTTATGTGATTGGTGTTAGAATTAGATTGTTTTCGCACGGCAAAATTGGTCAATTGACCTATAGTGCAATGGAGCGTAGATATACCTACACACACTTTGCATTAAGGCAATAATAATTCAATTTGAACTTTCTGCAGTCTCATATGTAAGTAAGTATACAAATTTCTTCTGCAAGTGCCACAAAATCAATTTTCCAAAAAAATTAAAAAAGAGGTCTGTCTCGTCTGTTTTTTTCTCCAGAAATTAAAAAAAAAAAAAAACGAAAAAGATGCAAGCAGAATTTGCCAAAATAAACAACAAAATCGCTCGACGGTTGAAAGTTTCCGCCGGCAACTATGCGAATTGGGCAGTATTCTTTATTTTGATTTGGCATTTTTGTTTTGTTTTGTTTTGTTTATCAGCCGCAATCATAGATTGTCTGATCGTGTGAAGCTCTTGGTATGGGCATACACATTTTTCGCCGATGTTGTGAGTTTTTAGCAGTTTTGTGTATATTTATCATCGCCGTGGTGCGCCGTTGCCGTTCGTGTGAAGCGAGGCTTACGATATAATTTCCTACAAGCTATGTTTGTTACGATATTTTAACTGCACACCAAAATGTAAAGTAACTTTTACGATATAAAGCGGCTCAGTGCATCTCTGTTGCTGTTAATATTTGTGTTGACGCATGATAGGCAGAAGTTCGTAATAGCTTCAAAAATCGCTGAATATTAGTTTTCGTGCGTTATTTAATCAAAAATGTAAGAGCGAACGTGTTTCCTGTCGTAAATGGATGCCCTTTTATCGTTTCAATGCTGCTATGGTGCCATAAAAAAGAGCAGTCGATTCCGAAGAAAATGTTTGGCTGTGTGCCCAGTTTTTGTTGCTTACATAATGCAGCCGCATTGCATTATCTGTTGCATTTGGAGTTAGTGTCATTCATGTTTCATGTGTTGTTGTCTTTCGAAGGTGTTATTTTTGTATCTGGATTTGACCTTGGAGCAAAAACTCCTTTGGAAGAGACAGCTTTGACCTGTGTGAACTGCTATTCCCTTAAAGCTTAATGCATTCTCATTACCTGTTTATTTCGCTTGATATTTGTTTTAACTATACACAAGGGAAAATTTGTTATTCGTACATTTTTTAGTTGTTCTTTAGTTGCAAGTTTGTCTACTGTGTTTGCGTTTGTAGTTTTGTTGTTCCGTTAGTTTGCTGGCTTTTTGTTGCTGTATTTATCATTGGATGTTTTATTTTTGGGATTCGTTTTTTCCTGCTGGGTATTGCTTGAGTTCGTGTACTCCCAACTTTGTGTGCGCTTATTGATACAATCAGTTATATGGAGGGCTCACTGCTATACCGAACTAAGTCATAAAAACATAATTCGAAGATATTTAGAGGTCAAGTAAATGCACTGCCATTAATTTCTGGAAGGAATATTTTAGTCTACCAAAAAAAAATTTAAAAGTTTATATTCAAAATTAACTAATGATATTAATTTAAAATAAAAATAATTTAAATATATGCGGGGACATTGGCACTAGTTTCGGCATTTTTTATTTTTCATGACTTGGTTCGGTATAGCAGTGAGCCCTCCATATTTACATTCTTTTTGTGGTATAATTAGTTGATCTTATGGCAGAATTTGACAATTTTGGTTAATATTTTTTTTATTATTTAATTTTAAGTAAATTTTTGGCTGTGTATTAAACAAACATTATGCACCACCGTGTTCTAGTAAGATTTTCTTTGAATAAATTGCAGGACTAACACCCCAGTCACAAGGCAACAGTGGACACTAATGGGCTAAAATGATAAAGTTATTGGTATTAGGCGGATATGCAATGTAAAAAATCCCCTCGTCTTCGGAACCATAAAATCAAAACAAAACTTTTATTTACTATTTTTACAAATGCATAACGAAATTATCGCCGGTTATCTGGGTAGCACATCCTGCGGCAAAATTGATCCTAGCTTGTAACCCAATTATGAAAGATCCTGTGTAGAAGTAAAACTTTTTATTAAATAACCTAACCTGTATTAAAAATAAAATGCTTTTCTTTAAGTCGGCTTTATTTTAAGTTATTAATAAGTATCGACTAAAGCTTCATAAAACAAGTCTTTTAATAGTTTATTGTACTATGTATTTAAATTACTTAGTCGAAAAATTCTTGGAAGGATTTCGGCCCAAAACTTTCATAAAAATATTAAATTTTTTAATTCTTATTATTTCTCTTCAATAAATGCAGCTCTTGAGCTGTGAATATGGGTTTTGATCGATATTTTGTTTGGGTACCTATATAATTATTTGTATGTGTATATATTTAAGATCGTTAAAGAATCAAAATCGTTACTTTTAACCAATGTGTGAAGTAACAGCAGCAACTTACATATGCTGCACATACTGATAGAAGCCAGAATACTATTACTAAATGATAGAATGGGATTCCGGATGATTCCAAAAATAATTTTTCCCATTGGAAAACCCAATAATAAGGAATATATCTAACCAAGCAAATATAAAAATAATACGTGTACCTTCAGAAAATACCCAAGCAATATCAACAACTTGAACCTAAGAAAATATATAAAGATCCGTCTTGGGCACACATTGATCACATAGATATTTCTTCGAGGGAACACAACTACTAACCCGCCCACTTTGCAGCAACAACACACTAACAATAGTATATAAGGTAAGGTGAAATAAACTGCATTCACCTAAACCAAAGCAAATATCATACTGCACACTCAACCCGTGTGCAAATAATTCACACGTTTTGCGATGACACCGCGTCTGCTAAAAGCCGAACACCTGCAAGCCACAATTTAGTTCACTCTTCCCAATCCAGAATCGTGGGAATGCAAGCTCAGCATCTTCCAGCGACAAACCATCCGGCAGCAACGTGAGTACAAACGGTTTAATAGGCTTAGACTTAAGTATATTTTGTATTAGATTTTAGTTTGGTTTCAATCATCAAATAAAGAAGGTGCATAGCACCAATAAAAAATATTTTTTTTAATTTAAGTAACACCACCAATGTGATAAACTTATATTATCAACAACTGCTCAGCTGTAATTCAAAAACAAGTAAATTTTTTTAAACAAATTATTTTACCATATGCTATACAAAATATGTATGTACATATACGAGTACATACATATCTATAGAAAGCATAAACGGCTTAATTTCACCGCCACACTTTTGTCAAGTTTAATTTGAAATATGTACATACATATGTATGGATATGTAAATATCAAATATGTATGTATGTATGTGTATCTATGCACATGTATTAGTTTAACTCGTAATTAGGGCGAAGATCTTTTTTACTAGTTGCCTAGTTAATAAGTTTATCATTAAATTTTTTGGTGAATAAACTTTTTTAAATAAATAAAATAATACTTATTATGAACATATGTTTTTGTTTGTGTTGATTTAATCCATTCCATGAAATAGAGAGAACAGAGAATCTTACATAACTATGTAGAAAGAAAGACAGAAACAGTGATATTCCTTGTTATTTTTAAAATCACTCCTTTTCCCACACACATGAAATATAGCACCCTCTCTCTTGTTGGTGAACTTTTTTGCGCATATTTGCAGCAACTTTTATATTAAATGTAGTGTGTAGCCAAAATGCAAGTATGATAGAGAAGAAAATTACGCATTGCGCAGGTCCGTTATAATTTTCTTTCTGAGTTTGACATTTCGTCGCTGGGCTGTGACGTCAATATAGCAAAAAATACATAAGCCTCGTTTCACACCAACGGCAACGGCGCGACACGGCGATGATAAATGTTTTAATTTGATTTCTTATACAATGGAGCGTAGATATACGAGTACACACAATTTGCATTAAGGCAATAATAATTCAATTTGAACTTTCTGCAGTCTCATATGTAAGTAAGTAGGTATAAAAATTTCTTCTGCAAGTGCCAAAAAATCAATTTTCCAAAGACATTAAAAAAAGTTTTGTCTCGTCTGTTTTTTTCCCCAGAAATTTAAAAAAAAACGAAAGAGATGCAAGCAGAATTGTCAAAATAAACAACAAAATCGCTGGACGGTTGAAAGTTTCCGCCGGCAACTATGCGAATTGTGCAGTATTCTTTATTTTGATTTGGCATTTTTGTTTTGTTTTTCAGCCGCAATCATAGATTGTCTGATCGTGTGAAGCTCTTGGTATGAGCATACACACTTTTCGCCGTTGGTGTGAGTTCTGTGCAGTTGTGTATATTTATCATCGCCGTGTCGCGCCCCCTTTTGTGAAACGAGGCTAATGCGGATAGGTATTTTTTTGACATTTCTCTTTGCAACCATGCTACTGTGACATAGATGCGCAGAACGCAAAATGTTTGTACTGCGCCTTGATGCAACGACACAGGTGGTGCAGATAAGTGACGTTTCCTAGCCAATTCTGTTTTGTTGTTCTCTTTCGGTCTCGGTTCTGTCAAATTATGAAAACCGGTGCCGCCAAAAAATTTGCCGCGCTTTATTGAAATTATCGAAACATAAAATTTTCCTGATTATAAAATTTATTATTTATTATTAAGTGAAAATAATAAAATGGGCAAATTTTGTGTAATATGCCGCAAAAGTTGGGGCAAAGAAAATGTGAAGTGTTTCAAAGTTCCAAGTGGCGGCATTATCTCAGCCGTTATAAAACTAAAATTTCAGCCGTCAAAGAAATTTTTCGCCCGTTTCTACAAATATTCTCATGCCTCCGGAACCCGCCTGTTGACTATTTTGACAGAAGCGAGATCTGAATTCTCTCAAAATTTATCTGCACCACCTGTGTCGTTGCATCAAGTACTCCGCTTTGCGCAATCTTTGTTTCTATTATTTTTGGCCAAAATGTACATACAAAAATATGCTCTCTCTCTCTACAATGGAACAAAACAGTTCAAACAAATGCAGAAGCAAGAATGATAGAGAAAAAGATTACGGATTGCACAGGTCCGTTATTATTTTCTCTCTGAATTTGACTTTTATTTAATGACGTCACAGTAGTAATAAATACATAGTGGTGGTAATAAATAATAAAATAAATAAGAAAATAAGGAGACAGTTGTGAAACATGCAATGTGCGGTGGCAGGTTGTAAGAACGGGAATGGAAGTAAAACATCTGAGTGCAGTTTTTTCAACTTTTCGTCCAATGCGACTGTTTTGAAAAAGTGGATAAGTTTCTGCCGGCGAGAAAACGTCTTCAATCCGAAGACCAACATCCTTTGCATGGAGCATTTCACAAGTGATGACTTTGCAAATAGCTTGAAATGACAAATGGGTAAAATATGAATAATTTAAATTGCATTAGTATTGCTGAAAATCTTCCAGGCTTCACTACGCGGAGATTGTAAAACCGCGGCGCTGTGCCAACAATTTTGAAACCGTAATAAATTTAAGATTCAAATGTGTAATATGTATATTTTATACATACTCATATAGCAAAACACTAAGGGGGAGAATTGGCGTCTGCGACAGGCACAAAAGAAGCATCGGAGGTAGTCATTGTACTGATATAAATTTAGAGAGTCAATGAAAAAGAAAATTTTGTAAAATATTAACATAGTTTTATTATTATTACTATTATACTATTATTATTAATATTATACTATTATTATTCCTTTTATTATTCTTCATAAACTAATTGAAAAAACACATCCACTTCACTTTTGTTTGCACAGCTTATTTATTCAATTAAGCATTTATCATGGTCGGTTTTTAGATAGAAATATTTGCAATTTGAACTAAATATTTTTGTCAATCTATTTGTAATATTTTGTGGTATTTATTTTGCCAAAAAATTGTTCATATAAAGTAATAAATGGTCCTATGTTTAATATTTCCCAGTAATATTTACTTGTTTCTTACAAAATGTATGCTAGTTTGACATTTCGCTTTGCAGTCAAACTACTGTGCCGTAGATGCGCAGAACGAAACATTTTTGTACACCTCTTGGCGCAATCTTTGTTTCTATTATTTTTGACGCAGAATGACCAAATCAGGAATTGCTTGGTATTTCCAATTCGTTACCTATATCACTAGCCGCTGTTATTTCATGCTGTTAAAAGTAACGGTCTCCAATCACTGAAAAGGAGACACCTGTGAAAAATCGGTTTTCTTTTTTAGGCCTGGGTTATTGCGTGTTGTTTTAAATGAATCCGATTGATGCTGGTATTTACCATTGACCTTGAAATGTTTGATCGATTTGTTTAGGTAGCAGTGTGGAGAAGTCTCTGGGTCTTAAAATTGTATTCCACCACTGCGAGACTAGCATGCTTACCTAGGTTAGGTTTAGCTAGAAAATTATATTAATCATTATTCAACATTTAGTATTTTAATGGCGGTGCCTCTTCTTCCAAACAATAAATTGGTCCGGAACTTTCATTTTTAATTTTATACTATGTTAAGCCGCAAATCGGTCACCTTTCTCAGAACTTCCAAAAACATTAGCTCTGATTATTATGATCCTCAAATTGTCTATTGTCCTCTAATGGCTTTCGGAATAACAGGTCTTCCCACATGAATTATAGGTTCTTCGATATTGACAACCCTCAATATTGAGAACACCATCCAGTGATTCGAACATCTTCAACAGCAGATAATCCGTCGTATTCAAACTTTTAAAACAAATATATCTTTCAGACGTAAGATATCATATACTAAAAAATTAATAAAAAATGTCCACATTTTTTAAAATTTTTAATGACATTAATTTGCAGTGACAATTCAACTATATTCTTATTAACTAAAGCTCCAAAATTATTTTCATTAATTCCTGGTACCCGCGCAATTAAATATTTTTATTACATTTTTAAAATTTTTTTTTTTTTTAATAATAAATTTTAAATTGTAAGAAATCCAAAAGAAAGTCGTTTGGACCAGCATTAGCGACTATGGCCTTCTGCTACTTATTCTGTGATATTTTGGTTCTGGAGATTATGTAAGTTAAGGAAAAATACATTCAAAGAATTCGGGATATAATAATTATTTGCATTACACGCGAAAAAAGAATATGAAGCCCAAGAATGCAAAAAGCTGACGCAGCGTCTTTTGCTATTGAAGGAAATTGAACTGAATTCACAGCAATGGAAGACACGTGCGCCGGTATCAGCGAAGTTATCAAAAAATGGTCAAGTTACTTCTGTGATTTGGAAGTAAGCGGTTGGCTTCGCTAACACTAAATAAATTTATTTATTTATTTATTTATTTACAATGTGAATAATAAAAATGAATTCTTATTATACAACTAAAATTTAAGGAGCACTAGCTGCCAGGGCTTTCAGCTCGCTTTGTTAAAATACTTATTATATGAAAAATAGTCTACTGTAAAAGTGATTATATAAGTGACGCTAAATAACCTTAATCAGCTGAGATTCACACAGGAACTTGAAGATGTTGTGGATGTTGCAGGCAGTTGGTTCTTGTAACAAAACTGATGGCGGTATATCTTTAAATAAATTTAAACGTATGGTGTCAAGTTGCGGGCAGTTGTCTAAAATGTGTGTAACAGACGCAATTTCAACGTTGCATGATGGGCACACCAATGCATTGGAACCGCTGAGTAAATGACCGTGAGTGAGCAAAGTATGGCCAAGACGCAATCGAACAAAAGTTTTTAGTTCATTGCATTTGCTGGTGGCAGGGTATATAGGTTTGATACTGTGCGGATTAACACGAGAGTAATGTCGACTTCTGTCAGTACAGTTGTTAACATTTGTTAATAATCGTACGAAACGTAAGAAATCGTTGGTTAAAAAATTTTCGTGCGTGAGTAGTGGTTCTCTAAGGGCCAGTTTGGCTCTCTCGTCGGCTAGTTCGTTGCCGTTGATGCCCGTATGTCCTGGAATCCATATAATCTTCAGTTTAGAAGAGTGTTGTATTAACTTGTCCCGTATAGAAGATATGACAGGATTTTTGTTAGTGATGTTCAATATAGCTGCAATAGTAGATTTGCTGTCCGTACAGATGATGAATTTACCCTTGGTGACTGATGAGTAGTTTTCAGCTTGTTGCACTGCTGTGGCTTCGGCGGTAAATACAGAGCAAAAATGCAGTAAATGGCCTGCACTAATCGTCTTGCTGTTGGGCTCTACAACAGCAAAAGAAGTATTGCAATCGGACTTGGATCCGTCGGTAAAGATCAGTTTCCAGGATTGAGATATTAATGGCATCGTGTGTTCTCGGAAGAGATGATTGTAAGTGCGGTTATTCGTAACGCTTTTACCGTAATGCTGTAATTGGAGAAGAAACGAAGAGCTTGCAAGGAGCCATGGAGGAAAGAAGTCTAGCTTGAGATATTTAGAAGGTGTAAAAAACTCAATATCTGAATCGTAGTTTATGCATCTTAATATGGTGGATGGATGGTTGTAGCTCCGTTTGTATCGTGATGAAGTATTGACTATTTTATAGATGTTTTTATTAGTGCTCTGAAGAATTTTTGGTATGAGCCTTAGTGTTTTGTGATAAACACGACATTCGATAGATGGTAGTCCTGTTTCTGTTAAAATGCTATTGGTTGGCGATGTTGGAAATGCTCGGAGAGAACGTCGAATTGCAGCATGATAAGGTGGGCCAATAAGCCTGATGTTACTTTTTGCACAGTGACCATAAATAGATAGACCATAGTCAATTTTTGATAGTATTAAAGCTACTGATATATTAATTAAAGATGAAGTATGAATATGGGAATACTTAGACGATAAATATTTAATAATGTTAAGCCTGGCAGCTATTGATTTTCTTACATATATACAATGTTCTCTAAAAGTGAGTCTTCTGTCAAAGAAAACACCAAGAAATTTTAGAGTATCGGAACAGTTAATATCAATATTATCGTAAACTAAATTAAAACTAGGACAATTTTGTTTTTTACAGATGTGAAATGTTTTGCATTTGTCATAGCAAAGGATGGCTCCACTATATTTAGACCATTTTGTTATGCCAGAAAGAATATTAGTGAAAATTAGCTTTACCGTGTTTTGGTTGTTATTTTTTGAAAAAATGACTACGTCATCGGCATAAATAATGTGATCCGTATATTTGTGTTTTGAAATTATAAGACTTAATTCATCGAAAGCAATTATAAATAGGACGACAGACAAAGGAGAGCCTTGTGGGATTCCGTTGTGGAGATTGTAAGTTTGAGATTGGACATTATTAATTTTAACGCAAAACCTTCGGTTGGATAAAAAACTTCTTACAAAGTTGTATATTCTGTGGCCGACTTTCCATTTCTTCAGCTGGTGCAAAACAACATGAGCTCCTACACGATCAAATGCTTGAGCGAAGTCTAGACTTAACGTTGAAACATGATTTTTGTATGAGATAGTCTTAGAAATGTAATGTTCAAAGTATAACAACGCATCAATAGTACCGAGACCTTTTTTGAAGGCGAATTGGTTGGAGCTGAGTAGATTGTTTTTTACTGCGTACCATTTGAGGCGCACCGAGATTATTTTCTCATGAATTTTACCCATGCAAGGCAACAGCGAAATTGGTCTATAGCTTGATACTTCAGTAATAGGCTTGTTTGGCTTAGGGACGGGAATCACGAGGGCTACTTTCCATGTTTGTGGGTAAACGCCTTGGTTTAAAATGGTGTTGTAGAGGTTTATCAATCTGTCTTTTAAATTACCTGGTAAGTGCTTTAACATGGGATATGATACTCTATCCAATCCAGGTGTTTTACCCGACATGGATGATATGGTATTGTCAAACTCGAGTCTCGTGATTTTGGATTCTATATGTTGAGCGGATAAAGAAGGAATACGATTTTGATAGGTGTCACTGAGAGATTGGTGTTTATTGTTTATAAAAGTACTATGGAAATTTGAATCTTCTGAGGAAGTGGACCAGTGGGAAGCAAAGTAGTTTGCTATGACTGTGGGATCGAGTAAAGGGACATTACGGGAGTAAATAAGTTTAATGGAATTATGTTCCTGCTAGCTTTTTTATATCACTCCATACTTTTTTGGGAGATGTTGTTGGGATGATTGATTCTGTAAATTTTACTAGACTGGATCTTTTAGCCGTTCTCAACTCCTTCCTGAAAAGAGCGTTAGCCTTCTTGAATTGTATCAAATTGGCTTGTGAGCGATCACGTTTGAAAATCCACCAAAAGTTTTGCTTCTCTACTCTTAATCTAGTGAGAACAGTATTCCACCAGGAGACAACAGTTTTTAGAGGACGACTACTGGTTTGAGGTATAGCGTAGTGGGCTGCAGAACGAATATTTTTTTGGAGGATTGCAGCTTCTTTATTTATGTTGAGAACAGCGCAAGAATTTAATAGGTTTTGCAAATGTAGCTGAAACTCAGACCAGTCAGCTTTTTCCAGAATGAATTTAGGTTTTGGGACTATTTTTTTCCTACATTGGGTAAACGCTAAATCGGATATTATGGGGAAATGATCGCTGTTGTATAAATCGGGAAGGGTATAAGTTGTAACCCTGGGTGCCAGTAATGAGGAGCAAACAGTAATATTCACATGTGTAAAGGTGTTGTGAGATGAAAAATGGGTGGGAGACCCATCATTTAAAACTATGAGGTCTTCGGCTAGAATAACATTCTCAAGGGTCTTACCTCTTGTGTTAGGGAGAGGGGAGCCCCAAAAAGGAGACCAGGAATTAAAGTCGCCTAAGATTATAATAGGTGTAGAGAACTGACGGAGAATACTAATTCAATAGAATTAAACGTGTGCTGTGGGAAATAATGGTGAATTTGAATTCAAGAGCTACTTCTATTGCTAAAGTGGCAATATTAGACTGAACTGGAATAAGCTTGTGGGGACAGTTTTTTCTGATTAATACACCTACACCTTGTTTATTTGTTTGGTTTTGAGGTAAGTTAGTGAAATAGCTGCAGTATTGTTTTGGCACAACAGCAGAAGTGTTTGCCGGTATGTGGGTTTCTTGTAAGGAAATGAAGCAAGGGGAGTGTTCTTTAATGAGGATTTGAAGCTCGTTGTAATTGTTGAAGAAACCACGTATGTTCCATTGTAGTATTTTAAACATATTATTGCTAAAATAACTTATGGATTGGTTATACGAGGTGATGAGAGAATTCATTAATAAAATGTATAAATAATATTTTATACTGTGGGTATAAAATATATATACTATTATATGAATAAGTTACGGAATAAATTTTGTTAATTTGTTGTCTGAATTAAGTGAGAGTGTTTTTTGTGAGATTGGTCCGGGAGCGGTTTGCGTTAGCAAGTGGCTCAAGGTAGGTTGTTTAAGGATTGAATGAGTAGATGACGATTTTGCAATGTTTAAAGAGTCGTCTGAATGTGGTGAAGTGTATGTATTTTTGTTGTTGTTGTCAGAGTTATTAGAAGAAGTTGAAGGTGTTGTAGTATGTGTATGTTCTTTATTGTTGTGAATATTGTGCGTTGGGGTTTGCTGTTGTAGAGAACTTGTTTTTTGAGATGTGGAAGAGATGTTATATGTGGGGTTATTGAGAATTGAGGAGAAGGAGGGGGAAGAAGCATTGAAAAACGGTGTATTTGCTTTGTAAAAATTAAGAGCTTCGCGATGTGTGCATTTGTTTTGTGTTTTAATTTTTGGAATTTCTTTTGCTTCAGTGAATTTGGGGCAAGATCTAGCAGAGGAGGGGTGGTCGCCTGAACAATTGGCGCAAAGTATGCGGGAGCACTTTTCGGGAACGTGTGGAGGAAGGCTGCACGTGTCGCAAGCTGGGGAGCTTTTGCACCATTTAGCTGTGTGGCCTAGCTTTTGGCAATTCTTGCACCTCATCGGATTGGGAAAGTATGGTTTTACATGTGCTGAGCGCAAGGAAACTTGGACTGATTCTGGGAGGTGATATTGGTCGAACGTGAGGAGTAATACACCGCTGGGAAAAGATTTACCGTCTATTTTTTTATAAATTTAAATACTTCGACAACGCCTTGGTCTTTCATATTTTCAATTATTTCTTGTTCAGGCAAGTCATTAAGGCATGGAGCGTAGATCGTGCCTTTGGAATAATTGAGGTTAGAGTGAAACTTAGCATTTACTGAACAAATTCCATGTAAATATTTTGTGGCAATGAATTTATCGGCAATAGATTTGTTTTTTAAAAGAAGAAGCAAATTTCCATCATGTAATTCAGTAATCTTCTGGATATCTTTGTTAATTAAAAGCAATGCTTTCTGGACAGCAAAGCAGGAATATTTGGCCAATGGTTTATTTGAATCATTTGCAGAGATTACTACATACTTTGGGTTTTCTTTTTTTAGTGTTGGTAGATTAGGGAAATTCTCAATTGTTTTATATAAAGTTTTTTTGCGTTTAGCTTGGGGAGATTCTGCCAGCAAGGAGAATCTGTTGTCCCCGAAGTTAGGAGGCCGGCGGGCCATCCTAACAAAAAGTTATTGTCACACGCGTTAAGAGTTAAATTAGAGGTGAGTGCACCGGAAAATCAACGATAAAAAGAGAAACAAACGGAGTGAGCGAGTTGAACGGATAAAAATTAACGAGTAGAAAGACTAAGCAGAAAAACGTCTGTTCGCAACGAAATGTAGTCGATGACTGTGCTAAATAAATTTATTTTACCTTTCAATTCGTAAAAGTTTAATTGGCGCCCGAGCAGGGACCAGCGCGTTAACTAAAAATATTCTGGTACTAAAAATAATCTAAAGTATTTAAAATAATAATTCCTGATTCTTAAAATAAATAAAATCGTTAAAAGGAAAAATTCGTAAAATTTAAATTAAAAAGTATTAAAAGGATATACGAGTACATTGTGCATCGCGAGAGCGGAAGTGGAAAATTTTAACCAAGGACAAGCCGTACCATCAAGTCACTTGTGTTTCGGACAGAACTTTCAGTCACCAGGTTATTATGTATCTACATATAATATATAATATAAGTAATAATATAATAATTCCTATGACTTTGGGAAACAAATAATTGGGAGCATTTCCTATGAAATGCTCACGACATCATTTCATAGGAAATTGCTAAAATATTTGTTTGAGAAATAGAATATAAAAGGGCAGCAGCATGACACTGCCTGTAAATATTGTATTGGGAGTTGACGAAGCAACACAATTAAAAATTAAATATAAAATAAATATATTGTTTAAATAACAAAACTGGTGACGAGGATGGGATATCATCCATCTTTAATAAAAAAACAAAACTGGACAAAAGGAGAATAGTACTGCAGAGACCTAAGAAGAGAAAAGAATAATATTAGAAATAAAAAAATGTAATTCAATAAAAAATACTTTAAAAGGAGAGTAAAAATTTATTTCTAATTAAAGGTGTTAAAAATTAATTAGTTAAAGAAGAATTAAAACTAAAAAATTTAAATATGTCGGAAATTAATTAAAAAAGAATTATTATCGCTAAAACGAATTTAAAATTAAATTGCTAAAAACGAATTAAAGAAGAAGTATTATTTAAACTTATTAATCATATTTAATATTTTGGGATGTCAATACCCTCTAGTACCAAATGACTATCTGTAAACAGGGGAATAATACAATCACTGCATTTTACCAACAAGTCTATCAATACCTCTCTTATAATAGACAAGATTGCTTGGCTCGACCGTTCTGAAAGGAGTATCAAAGACATAACGAACCAATACAGAGATAAAGCCCTTGACACTTTTATTCGTGGTTTAAATGGAGATTTGCCCTGCTTACTAGGTGTCAAGAACCGGCATCACGTCAACATGCTCTTCATATGTGTTTGAAAGTGGACAATATAAGCTATGTACAAAGGCATCCGCACAATATGCCACCCCCAGGCCACCACCACCGAACCCAAATCAAAAGTTTTACCCAGAATTGGTCATCACACAATACGAATCAAATCGAAACAACAACGTTTTTACCCAAAGCCTTTCTTAGCAACAAAGCCTAAACCAAACCCAATACCAATGGATGTAGACTATTCTATTCATTCTCAAGAGGTCAATTATCAAAATCGACCTCCTATGAATTAAAATAATACACCCCCGATGAATTAGTTTATGTCAAACAAAATAAAAGATTAGGTACTAAATTATAAAAGAGGTTTGAAGAAGAGAAAGATAAAGAAATAGGACAACAACCATATTTACTGAATTCGAAAATATCGTACGAAAGGCCATATAAGAAACTGAATTTTAAATATTTTTTTTTTTAGCGCCATATTGGCAACCGGAAACATAGGAACACAAATACTCGACTACACAAATGCCCCAATCGTAACCCTAGAAACAGGAATAGTAAAACTACAAATGGGAAATTTCAAAATAGTACATGTGATCGAAATAGAACAGTATCAGACGATTCTTGAACAGATAGAAAAAACAATTCTGCAAGACATACCACAGAGAGATAGCGCACTCCCATACATTTTACATGAAATATCCTAAATAAGGAAGATAAGAACCGGACTCCAACCGAATAGAAATAAACGGTCCATCAATATGTTATGAACAGTTTGGAAATGGGTAGCAGGGTCTCCGGATCACGATAATTTTCCAATAATGAGTGACAAAATTAATAATCTTTGACAGAACAACAACAGACAAGTACGAGGGGTACTATTTATATTTCGGGAATAGCAAATAAAAACAAACATGTTTAAATGAAAATGGCTTTATTGTTTTTCAAAATATTCCCCTTGATGATCAATACACTTTTGCATTCGTTGAAGCCATTTGTCACAGCAGTTTTTCCATTTCTCTTGAGACACCTCCAAAACTTAGTTTTTGAACGCTTTAACTGCTTCTTCGGCGCTCGTAAATCGTTAACTACGCAGTTTACCTTTAATATTCGTGAACAAGAAGAAGTCATTGGGTGCCAAATCCGGACTGTACGGAGAATGAGTCATCAATTCGATGTTTTGACTGCTTAAAAATTCACCTGTTTGACGAGATGAGTGAGAGCTCGCATTCGTCCGATTCGTCTTTGGCGGTTGGTTTTACGAATTTCTCCGAAGACTTCCGGCAAACAAATGGTCGTGTACCACTCTGAATTGACCGTCCTACGTTGCTCAAGCGAAACAGTGGCCACATTACCCAGTCGACCATTTGCTTCGCTGTGCTTCTTCCACGATTTGGATTTTAGCTCGTCTTGGAATACCCACATGGTCGATTGTTTTTTTGTTTCCGGCTCATACGTATATATCCATGATTCGACACTTATCACGATTTTATACACGTCTTTTGAAGCACCACCGGACTTGCTGAAAGGCCTACCCTCCACATGCACAGCTATGAATAACCGAAACGTGGCATCAGTAGAAGAAAGTATTGCTCGCTTAATATTATTCTAAACTTATTTCGTAATTTCTTATGAAATGTTAGCTGTGTTTCTTTCAACGCGAGTGTGAATAAAACGCCCGCTTATGCATACATATTAACCGCTAAGTTAACGCAAGCTGTTTTTATTCGCTTATGGTTTAGCGCCTCAAACAGAAGTGCTGCCAAGACATTTATGTTGTCTATTGTGAACGAGAAAAAGAGTAAACCAAGAATTAATCGCTGTAATTATTTAAAATATAAAGTATACACATTTAAACTTAAATTACGAACGCTTGCTCAGAATTTACCATTTTCAATTTTTCCTGTTCCTCTTAATATTTTCACACTCGCGTTGAAAGAAACACAGCTATTAAGGACGGTTTACATATAGCGCAGCGTGACGCTGGCCGGGCGAGGAAAAAACGCTTTTTCATTCACACTGAGCGACCGCAACGCGAGAGTTACGATGTTGAAATGAAAGAACCTTTCCACTTCACAATCATTTTTATATTGAACAAATTATTTTAAAGTACACGTATTTATATTATAAAATATGCTTATTCTAAAGAAATTAGTTTAATGAATTTACATTGAATTTTAAATTGGAGATTTTACAAAGAATTTTATGCTGGATGATGTTACAAAGAATTTGAATCTGATGTTTTTAATGGGAATATGAATTGGATGATTTTACAGAGAGTTTGAAGCTGGTTGATTTTAAAGTGAATTTGATGTAGCTGCTGCTGTTGGTATTGATATTGTTGTTGTTGTTAGTGCGGATGTAACTCGAGCAGCAAAAATTAAAATTTTTTATTTTTGTTCTTATTTTTTCATAATGCTAATTGGGATGTAGCCAAACCAAAGACAAGTACTCACATTGGTACCGAATGCAAATGGTGCTTGTATTCATACAATCAAAATTACGTGAAAGGTACTTTAACACATACTATAGAGTTTAGTATTGCATTATTTCCCTGTTTTACAAATGAATGAATTCGTATAGAAAATAAGAAAACAAGACGCAATGGGACTGTGTGAACACACACATTCGCCATTTAATTACAACGTAATATAACTGCTTAGTTACGCATAGCTTCAGTATATGTGTTGTCGTCATATATGCACGGACTTCGTAGCAAAGTAACAATAGAATGCATCGCAATACCTTCATAAAATGGAAGAGAAAAAAAAAAAACATTTTACTAAGTCAAATTCAAGTATCCCAGAAGTACCATAAATATACTCTTGAAATAAACACTAAAATATATAAAAGTCACTATGTCACATATTTATTTTGTCATTTAAAAATTTTCCTAAGCGACATACATTATTACAAATGTTTGCAATAAGAAACCAAATACCTAAACAAGGGGTACAAAATAATATATGAACCAAATTCACATCACTGAACTGTTTTTGGTACGCACACAATGCGACATACGAGATTCACAGTATTCGGTCCGAAACGACGATTTCAACGCTACCAGGGGCAACCAAAATTTTGAAGCCCGACAACGCGACGCCCCACCAGACACAAAACGCTATGTGTAAATGGCTCCATTTGATTACATGGAAACTTTATCGAAGCGACAGTTTTTTCTGCTGCTATCGTTTTGCTGCCTGGCGTTTTTACGCTATATGTAAATCGGCCTTAATTCATAGAAAAATAGTTAAGTATATTATAAAATGGGCAGGAATTTGGCAAAAATAAGGAATTGATTGTAAAGCATGATACTACACATTTATAATGGTATGTGTGAACAAGAGCGAAAATATGCATGTATGTGTCACACAGACATGATCTCGCTGTGATCACTGATTGAACGTCGAAAATCAAAATCATTTTGACTGTGAGGGGAAATTTTAAGTAGGCTGTATACTCGTATGTATGTTTGTCAAGAACCAATTTTGTATGGAGACTTTGAGTGTAAGTTTGCCATTTTCATAGTGTCCCCCCCAAGTTGATCGGTGAGTTTGTGGGCGAGGGGGTGTTCCGAGGAAGGTGAAGTGCAAAAGTAGAAAGTGGTGCTAGTAAGTTTGTGGAGGAGGGGGCGCAGCGTGAAGGTGTTGGTGGGTGAGTTGTTGGTGTGAGTGGGGGTACCGGGTGTGGGGGGAGTTGAAAAGTAGGGTGAGGTGCTGGTGGTTGGTGGGTGCTTGTGCGCTGGGCGACAAAATAAAATATACAGATGCAATGGGCTACTTTGAAAGATCATATCCTCGTCAATAATGAAAATATTCCAAATGCATTTCTATTTTTGGAAAGCTTACTTTATTACTTATTTTTCCAAAAAAAGTATACAGTTTCAAATAAATGATAAATTCTAAGTCTGAAATTAAATGTAAGTTAAAATTATTACTTGATTTGCTTGCCATTACCTTTAATAACTGCTTTTAATCGCTTTGCCATTAATTTTATTAAATTGGCTGTCACTTCCAGAGGAATTTGATGCCATACTTCGATCAGAGCTGCTTTTAAGGATTCTCGGCTGGTTGTAACCCGCTTCCTTATTTGTCTGTCTAGATGTTCCCATACATGTTCAATTGGTTTCAGGTCTGACGATTGTCGAGGGTGGTCCAGTTCCGGATGTTCCACCTATCCAGCTCGCTATGTCGGGTATGAGTTTCGCTGTCCATCTTCCACGACTCTCGGCGGCCCATCGTTATTGCCAATGTTGCACGGTTTGTTGCTTTATATCCTGCGCGGTTCCTCTGGTATTTTTACCCATCTTGGCTTCTCGTAGGTGTTTCCGTTCGAGGGCCAAGAGATCGATTGGGATTAAGCAGCTAATTACCAGAATTGCCGGCTCCGATACAGTAGGGTACGCTGAAGCTACTCGCAGAGCTGCGGTTCGTTGCATGTAGGATAAAACCTTTCTTCGGGCGTGCACCTTCAGCTTGTCAGCCCACAATTCGCTACCATACAACAGAAGGGAGTGCGTTGTCATCATAAGAAGTTTCCTCTTGCTGGATGTCGGTCCTCCGATGTTTGCCATTAGTCAGTCTGCTGAGAGAAGCCGTTACCCGTGCTGCCTTCGTCGCCGCATTTTGCATTTACGCCCAGTAGGTGAGCTTGGAGTCAAGCTGAATTCCCAGGTACTTTATCACCTTTTGTGTCCTGATGATCTCGGAGCAATCTCTCAAGTCGATTTCTATTGGAATGTGCTTTCTCGTGAGGAATAGCAGTTCCGTCTTTTCCGTGGCCAACTTCAAACCATGTGAATCGAGCCACCTCTGGGTTCTGATCATGACCTGGTTCAGCTTTCTTTGCGCGTCTTCCGAGTCGCGTGCGGTGATGACTGCCGCAATGTCGTCTGCGTATCCGACTAGATGAGTGTCATCTGGCATCTCTATGCGCCAAATGCCGTCGTAGCTTATATTCCAAAGGTCCGGTCCAAGGATGGACCCTTGCGCCGCCCCTGACGTGATGGTTTTGCTTCGGGTGCCATTGTTGGTCTCGTATATCAACATTCGATCTTTAACGTGGCCCCAGATTAACTTCTTCAGATAAGCTGGTATCTGAAAACGATTTTCAAGTGCCTCGATCATATCCAACCACCTAGCGCTGTTGAAAGCGTTTCTGACGTCTAATGTAACAATGAGTACCACTCGCCTGGAGTAGTGATTTCCTTGCTGTGCTGCTAGCACACTTTCTATGACGTCTTCTACGGCGCCAATTGTGGAGTTTCCTGGCCGAAAACCGTGTTGTCGAGTGGATAATCCCCCAGCGTTTTCAGATGGAGCTTCCTATTCCCTTACTGATGAGCATTAGCCGCTGTCTTTTTCATACGTCTGGGAATATTCCTTCTATCAGGCAGGCATTGTACATATCGAGAAGTACTTGGGCATACCGTCGATACCCGGTGCTTTGTTTCTCTGTAGGGTTTTGGCGACTGCTTTAAGTTCATCTTTCGTGAAAGGAGGTGGGGCTTCCTTGACCAGCACTGCTGATTCTTCTCTTAAGTCATGTATAGGAAATAGAGCGTTTACTATGTTTTCCATAGCATGGTTTGATAAGGACGGCTTCGGACTTTGGTTTTGTCTTATGTCTTCCTTGCATTGTTGCTCGTGACTTATCGCTGTCGCCCACGGAATTCTTTGGTGTTGAATTTTCTTGTGTTTGACTTGGTGTTGCCACACGTCTACTTCTTGTGACAGGTTGCCACCGATCGGCCTTACTTTCACAGAATTTTTTGCTATCTTCTGGTTCTGCTGGACTAGAAGCTGCTCGTTTGGGTCTAGCCATCGTCGGTGTTACTGAGGAGCTTGTCAGGGCCTTGTGCCGCGGTTTCGGTACCGTAACAATTTTGCACTCGTTCTCTTTTTGCGTCCAGTTTCGCCGATAGCTTTCCATTACATCGAAAAGCTCGTCTAGCTAGTAAACTCGGGTCAGTAGGGTGTATATGTATGTTCAAGAGCCAATTTTGTATGGGAAGTTTGGTGCAAGTCTGTGATTTGCATACATTTGCATATTGTCTCTTACAAGTAGCTGTGTGAGTTTGTGGGCGAGGGGGTGTTCGGGGAGGGTGCATTGCAAAAGTAGAAAGTGGTGCTAGTAGGTTAGTGGAGGAGAGGGCGCAGCGTGAAGTTGTTGGTGTGTGAGTGGTGTGGTGTGAGAGGGGGTATCGGGTGTGGGGGTGAGTCGAAAAGTAGGGTGGCGCTGGGGCGCTGTGGGCGCTGTATTGCTGGTCGCTCGGGCCAGGTCTTTTGGCGTTTGGTGTGAGTTGTGATTTGCATAGATTTGCATATTGTGTAATACAAGTTGCAGGGTGAGTTTGTGGGGGCGAGGATGTGTGTGTTTGCTTGACGCTGAGCGCTGAGTGCATGTAGGCACACGTGAGAGTTTGGTGCCTGGGAGGGGGGTGGTGTTAGGCACGTATCTGTTGGGTGATGTGTGTGTGTGTGTGTGGCTTGAAAATATTTTGTGTGAATGTTCTTATGTTTGTATTATATGTATGATGTTGGTATGATGAAATAGTAAAAAGGTTTTGCTTTGTTTTAATTATTTTTATTTTAATTATATTTTTATTTAATACTTTTTAAATTTTAATTATAATTATTGTTAAATTCTAAATATTATAATTATTTATTTATTTAAAATATTTTTAATTTTAATTATAACTATTCTTAAATTCTAATTATTATAATTATTATCTAAATTGTAATATATTATTCAAGATATACAATCTGTAAAAAGAGAAAAGAGAAAAAAACATTAATAAATAATAAGTAAACAGAAATTATATAAAGAAATTATATAAAGAAAAAAACTAACTTCAAAATTACATTCTCGGCAATATTCATTTAATTCATCCGCCAGCGCTTCTATTTCGTCTCGGAGGGAGATATTTAAATTATTTTCGTTTTTTATAATATCATTTGAGCTTCGATGTCGGGTTCCTCCCAACACATCTGCCGGAACCGTTCGAGAAACGCTCTGGCAGTAGTGAGATATTCCGTCAAAGTCTATAAATATATTTCTTGAGTCATTCTATTGCTTTTCTTTTACAATGTGAATTAGAATATAGTTCTCCCAGCATTTTATATAAAAATGTGAAAAATTGTTTTTAATAGTCGCTAGTAAGTTTGAATAAAAGAACCCTTTATTAAATGTGTGTAATATGATAAAAATGTGCATATTTATTAAAGGTGTGTAATATGATAAAAAATTTCATTTTTATTAATTCTAATCTCGTTTTAATTGTTCAATTATATGAATGTTTATTAATTCTGATCTCGTTTATTTGTTCAAGTATATGCATATTTATTAATTCTGATCTCGTTTAATTTGTTCAAGAATATGCATTTTAAATAATTTTTCTTGCAATTACATTGTTGCAATCATTTCTGTGTTTAGGAGGTTTTGTGTGATTTGAATATTAAAAAAAACTAAAAATAAGATCATTTGCAGGTATCTGTACCACATGTGACATCTTCTGTGCGTGTGTTCTGAAAAGTCAATGGTATTTTTGGAAAAAAGAAAAAAAGCGAGTGAAAATTTCATGACAGATTAACTTTGCTATTGAAATTGATCCCATACTTTATAAGATTTAATTTAAAAAATTATTTTTTTCTCTGTTACAGATCTCCTCTTACTGAGATAATTCACTTCACTTTTACATTGCTTTTATAGTCGCTTAAGTTCGCATAAGAGAACAATTTATTAACCCTGGAAGGTCATCGTTAATTTTCTAACGCAAAGATCATCATTAAACAGCGTCGTCGAAACGACGAACAATGACCTTCCAGGGTTAAAGGTGAGTAATAGACAAAAATGTGCATTTTTATTAATTCTAATCTCGTTTTAATTGTTCAACTATATGCATAATCATTTGTTCCAGTGTATGCATATTTATTAATTCTAATCTCGTTTTATTTGTTCAGGTTTTAAATAATTTTTCTTACAATTACATTGTTGCAATTACATTGTTGGAATTACATTGTTGCAATTACATTGTTGCAATCATTCCTTTATTTAGGAGGTTTTGTGTGATTTGAATATTAAAAACTAAAGAAAAAATAGGAGTCTCAATCGTATAAAAGAGCAAACGACTTTAAGTAACTTACACATTAAAGTATTGAGCAAAAAACATGAGTAATCATAAAAAAATACTTGTAGAGGTACAAGGTTTTGATATTAATAAAAATACCTTTGTGCCAAAAGAAATAAGTATATCCGGTTTAAATTCAATAATTAAAACCTTTGTGATTCGACCACCATTTGAATTTGATAGAATTTTGAAAGGAAAAAATTACAAATAATTGATTATATAATAATCATCACGGATTACATTGGAACGATGGTGATTCAACGGTACATAATTTGGTGGATTATTTAGAAACGCATGCATGTAAGACAAGGATCAGACTCCATTGTATATGTGAAAGGTTATGAAAAATCGAAATGGGTTAAAGATATGATTGGTGATGAAATTAATCTTCTATGTAATTTAGATGACTTGAATTGTCCAAATATGAAAATTTTATATGAAGCAGATATTAATGTAGATACTTGTAAATATCATAAGAAAATCATAAAAATGAAAAAAATAGTTGTATATGCGCAGAAAAAAATGTAATATTATTAAGAAATTTTATTGTAAGTTATGTGAATAAATAATTAAAAAATGATATGTTAGATATTAAGAATACAGTTTTGTTGATATGTTAGATATTAAGAATACAATTTTTTTGATTAATAGGTATTAAGAAACAAGTTTGTTGTACGCTACTTGAATAATTAAATAGGTAAAACAAAATCATATAAAAAACGTAGTGTTTTCTCATTATTTCATCAATGAAAGTTCAGTTTTTTACACACATAAAGAGAGAATAACTCATCAAAGAACGAAGAAAATTTCAGCCTTTAAGGATTTAAATAACATAGGAGAAAAGAGCGATAATTATTTAAAAAAATCCATATTGTCGCTCACAAATTTTCCTTTCAATACACCATTGAAAGTTATTAAGGGTAAACGAAAATCAACAAAATATGGACCGAAGATAATGTTGGAGCTAGAAAAACTGGTCAATTTAATTATAAATTGTGTTTGAATCTATTGATCAAAAAAATAAAAAATAAGAAAAAATGGTAAATTTTATTTGTGAGTTTGTGGAAAAACGTTCATTAAAACGACATTTAAGAATACTAATCAAGTAGAGTGCATATCATGTAATTTAGAATTTCAAGATTGAAATAAACTTTTATCCCATAATCGTTTGGTACATTTCTCTAATGAAAAATCAAAAGAATACATTTATTGCAATTTTTTTCAAAATTAATATAACAAAAAAATAAATGGTCGTATAATTTACGAACAAATAGTCATAAAAAAAATTGCGGTGGACAATTAAATGAAAACATAAAATGTTTTACATCCTCTTAATAATCGTATCGAAACGTATGTATTGGAAAATTATGAAAAAGACAATTTGATTCATAGAAACTTTTTCAATACAATTAAAGTTAAGGTAATTGAAATATTAAGAAATGCACTAGAAAAACATACTAAAATTAAATTCAATTGTGAATTATTTTGTAAGTATACCTAAGTGAAAGAAGAATTAGTGAGTGTAATAGACCTCAAATCATATCAAAGAAAAATTATCATAATGTACTCTACAACAACAACAAATGATATTTTTAAATTATTCGAAGATCAATGTGATATTTTATTTGCAAAAAATGAATGAATTTCAAGAGCGCGATAGTGGATGGACATTAACACAAATATCTTTTTTTGAAATTAATATAAATCAATATAAACTTTTGAAGGGTTCATAATACATAGTTTTACCATTATATTTAAAAAACTTGCATGTGTTAATATTCAAAATATTGATGTATATTGCTTTAAATGGGCAATTATATCAGCGTTATATCCAGTCTCCTCCCATTCAAATAAATATTCATCATATAAAATTGAAAATATTAAATCAGATATCATAAAACTTGAAAACATAAACTTTCCATTATCGGTTAACAAAGACTTCGAATTAAATTAGTGTGAACGTTTTTGGTTTAAGTGATAATAATAAGTAAAAAATAAATCACATTAATTTATTGTTGCTGGAAGAGGATGAGAAATTTCATTATATACGAGTATATTTATGTAACTATATCTATATATATGTATATCTATATATATGTACATCTATATATATATATATATATATATATATATATATATATATATATATATATATATATATATATATATATATATATATACATATATATATATATATATATATATATATATATATATATATATATATATATATATATATATACATATATATATATATATATATATATATATATATATATATATATATATATATATATACGAGGTGTGATCAAAAAATAACCGTTATTTTCATCTTTTCGTGAGTTACGTATGTTCGATGTTCGCATTTTTATGTTGGTACACATGTCTGTTATATATGTTGGCAATACCAACCATTTTGAATTGTCAGTTTGTTTTTGACAAATAAAAAGTCGTGTTTTGGTGTGCTCTTCGATTTTGTACTATTCGAAAAAATGGATCAAAGAAACTGTATTCAGTTTTGTGTAAAAAATGAAATTAAATGCGCAAGGATATTTGAAATGTTGACTGTGGCCTTTGGCGAGTCTACTATGAGCAGAACACAAGTTCAATTGTGGTATAACCGGTTTAAGGAAGGCCGAGAAGATGTCAATGACGATGCTCGTCCTGGTCGCCCGAGCACGTCAACAACCGATGAAAACATTGACGCAGTGAAGAAAATGATTTTGGATAATCGTCGAATCACTATCAGAGAGGTTGCTGATGATGTTGGCATATCGTTCGGCTCATGCCAAGCAATTTTTACGGATGTTTTAGGCATGAAACGAAGATTGTTCCAAAATTGCAAAATTTTGAGCAAAAACAACGTCGCATGGACATCGCTCAGGAGCTGTTTTTGGCCAAAAACAAAACCGTTATAATGCCTCAACCACCGTATTCACCGAACTTGGCCCCCGCTGACTTTTTCCTCTTTCCAAAACTGAAGACACCGATGAAAGGAAAGCGTTTTGCTACGATTGAGTAGATAAAAGAAAAATCGAAACAGGAGCTGTAGGCGATACCAAAAAAAGCGTTTCAGAAGTGTTACGAGGATTGGAAAAAATGCTGCCATAAGTGTATTATATCTGAGGGGAATTACTTTAAAGGGGACAAGATAATTGTTGATAAATAAATAAATACTTTTTGAAAAAATTAAAAGTAACGGTTATTTTTTTATCAAACCTCGTATATATATATATATATATATATATATATATATATAAATATATATATATATATATAAATATATATATATATATATATATATATATATATATATATATTCGATAGGCACTTCCGTCTAGAAGAGAGTGGGGAAATGCCATGGAGAAGGAAGGAACTGAATTTCTACACTGACGGATCCAAACTTGACGATAGAGTCGGTTTTGGAGCTTTCACAAAAGAACTGGGACTGGAACTTTCTTTCCGTCTCCCCGTCCGTTGCAGTGTTTATCAAGCAGAGGTCCTAGCCATAATGGAGGTAGCCGTCTACTTAAATATACATGCCGTTACAAAGAATATTATAAATATCTACTCGGCCATCATGTCAATGAACTGGTGGCACTGAAATCAAAGGTTGCTCAGGACTGCCGGGCAGCTCTAAATGATATCAGTACCGTTTTCAGGGTACGCCTCATGGGTTCCTGGGCATAGGGATATTAAGGGGAACTGTAGGGCTGATGAGTTGGCCAGACGGGGCACCAACCTTCCTTTTTATACGGACAGATGCGATGTTGGAATACCAATTACCACCTGTAAACTGATGCTGAAGGATAGGGTCGTGCGTGAGGCCATGGGTCCTGGGCACACGAGGGCACTTGGTTAACGACCAGGCTAATACGGCCGGAGCTTAATAGAAGGAAATCTAGAGACTTGCTTGCCCTGTCGAGAGAGGATATCTTTAAGGTCGTGGCTTGTGTAACTGGTCACTGGCTGTGCGGCAGGCATGCTCTCATGCATCTCTCATGAATACTGCAGAAGCTGTGAGGAGGAGGAGGAGACTGTGGAACATCTCCTCTGTAGTTGCCCCGCTCTGGCTAGAAGCCAATTCGCTTTTAGCTCTCTTACAGAGGTGTCTAGCGCGAAAGTCAAACAAATCCTGCGCTTTATTAGGGCTTCGAAATGGTTCGACCAGTGAATCGGAGGTGCGTTGTTGCGCGGTGGTATCACAATGGACCCATGGTGGTCTGAGTGTGCTGGCCCTTAGACCGGCTGCCACGTTAACCTAGCCTAACCTACTAAAGCTACAAATTTTCATTCAAAACGAAAAAGTTAAACACAATTAAATAATGACAAAAAAAGAATTAATTTGGACCAAAACACTATCAATAATTTAAATAAACTGATAATGATAGAAAACATAGTATTTTAAATAAAAGAAAGAATAATAATAATGATGATGTTGATGATGATGATGATGATGATGATGATGATGATGATTATTATTATTATTGTAAAAAAAAACTTATTAAATCTACACACTTATTTTCCAAAACGAAAAAGTAAAACACAAATAATGATAGAAAAAGAATTAAATTGGATAATTTCAATAACGACAAAAATTCTAAATATAAATCTAAATTACAGTTACTCAAAGATAATAAAAAGTTAGATATATTATATGGTTTTAATGCAGATCAAAAAGGAAGATAGCGGTATGGATATAACGAATTAAAATTTAATAATTATTACTCTATTGTTATTGGAAATGATAAATGGAAAATAACACCCGGATTGTTTGAGCTTTTATTTCATTCGATTCCTATTCATTATATAAAAAATGATTTGAAAAAATATAAACAAATATTAGAAATTACAAATGCCACAATCGATATTATCAATCAAATGCGCAAATAAAAGGCACAAAATCATTTAAATACAAACGTATAATAAGAAAATTATTTATTACGAAAACAAACGCAATAACACTAGGAAATGGGTTGTTGTTGAACTCATTAAACAATCATAAATATAACTATATATATTGGGATGATCCTAATGAATTACTTACGGCTGCGTTTACTCTTATCGTCAGAAAGTGTTGGACATAATAATCACAAAAACGAAATAATTTCAATTGTTGAAAAACTAAAAGAAGCTAATATAATTAAATAATAAAAAAACAAACAAAAAATTAATGTTATAAATAAATTCGGAGAATCTTCAAGTAATCTAAGTTATTCCAATTCAAAGTTAAATCATAACCAAGATACTTGATATTAGTATAGATAACAATAATCATGAATTAAATATACATAAGAAAAAAATTACTAATTTGGGCACACCTAATAATGCTAATGATGCAGTTACAAAAGCATATCTTAATAAAAAATAGAAAAATTAAAAACCGAACATGATATACAAATAAATATTATTAAAAGTGATATAGAAAAATTGAATGCAATCATTAATAAAGATGTTAATGACAATGTAAATAAGATTGAAAAAGCTATTAATGAACGTATGTATATTAAGTGCAAATTGAAACAGATGTAATAGAAGAAGCAAAACAACTTATGCTATCTTATTATAATATATGTACAAAAATAACCTAGACTCTCAACACACACACACACACACACACACATACACACTATGAAAATCGCAAACTTACACCAAACGTTTAATTTTGCAGCCAGCCACTGCTCGCATGAAGAAATTTGTATGAAATTTTGCAAGAAGCATGTTCGCCTACACTTTAATAATGTCCCCATTAATTGGCGCCTGTTGTTCCCTTTGCTTCAAAAACAACTTCAAAACATAAATTTATTTCTTGTGTCAGCAGCTACATATACAAGCAACTACCCGGACATTACTATAGCCATCAAAAGCTTTCCGAAAACTACAACGGAAATTGAATATCTCATCAACGACAAAAGAGGTTTAAGACCAGAGTGGCAAAACATAGATTGCCTATGGCTACCAACCAGAACTAGTTTTTATTCAAAAGACACCACGGTCAATGAAACCTTACGTGAAGATCTGGAGAAAAACTTATTACATGTGTAAACTATCCCCTAAATATACGTCTAACTAGTCCGTATGGAAGGCAAACAAAAATATATCACAATTCCAAAGTAGTCTGAGCCACCACTTAGATTGAGCAATGAGGGCTGAATCAGCAGTGAAAAAGATAAAGCTTTAGCGTTCGCTTACCACTTGGAAAAAGTGTTTGAATCAAATCCTTCGAACATTACCTTCACAATTCCACCCTTGGTCAAGCAAGATTCGACACACTCAATTCAACTGACGACAAATTCAATTAAGTACACTTTAGAATCATATAAACCGGAAAAAATCCCCAGGCTACGAGATAATTACATACTGGCAAAATAATAGCAGAGCTACCGGACATAGTTTTCAGAATTTAACACAACTGTTCAACGCAATATTTCGGCACGGGTATTTCCCTTCAGCTTGGAAGATATCACAGGTAATCATGATACCTGAAAAGATAAAACTCAGACCTATCAGTCTCCTTCCAACGCTGACAAAACTATTTGAAAGAGACTACTGATGTTGAAAATGGCTACTATTTGTGCAGGAAAGTGGTATAATTCCCCAATCATTAACACTGTATAGCAGAGCAAGTAAATCGCTAACTATGAGATAGAAAAGCTTTCGAGGATAAAAAGTACAGCTGGAGGATTTGGTACTCTGGACTAGTATACAAAATTTCCATATTTTAACCTGTCAGAGTGATATAGATATTAAAAATTAAAATATTGACCATAATTACTTTCTTTTTCCAGCTCTACAAACGTACTATGAGTGCTTTTCAAACTCTTATGCCCTCTGTTTTCGATTGACATGGTTATGACTTACATATGTACATATATAAATATTCTATAATATAAGTAAAAACAATTCCTATGAAATGTCGCGACGATATTTCATAGGAAATTGCGAAACGAATATTTAGTAGCAAGTTTAGTTAGTCAAGACAGTATTTCATAGGGAATTAGGAAATAAATAGTTGAGAAAATTTCAAAAAATCAAAAAATAATTATAAGATATAAAATTGCAGCAGCAGCATGACACTGCGTAGTTCGGTATTGGAAGTTGGTGAAGGAAGATAATAAAATATTGCTAAAAAAAAATCAATTAATTGTTTAATTAACAAAACTGTTGTGCACTGAGTAGGACCACATTTCCCGTATAACTGTAAAACTGTTCCAATATATTGTACTTCTAAGATTTTTACCCTTTTCTAGCAATTTCAGGTTTTTTTTTTTGTTTTAAGTTGAGGCTTTTCTGATACATAACTATATTTCACACTATCATAACATAACTATATTTCACACTATCATAACATAACTATATTTCACACTATCGCACATGCACAAAATAAAATACCTTATTTTGACTAAAAGCTAACCCAAACCACAGACAACGTAGTCATGACTACGTTATCTGTGCCCAAATTATACGCTTACGTGTCTCTAAGTATGTTTGTGTTTGGGCAGAAAACTCTAGCGAGACCCAAATTGTTGATTATTCAGAAGTTAATGTTAATATTTTTGAGTTCATTGCAATGGATATTTCACTATATCGTGGCTCCGTTGCATACGCCACAATTAATTATATCTGCAAGGGTTTGAGAGTTTGAGTCCTAGTATCTAAGGCCTTCGTCTTGAAAAGAAAATGATTTTAGTAAGAATCACTTCGGGAATATTCCTTTAAAAAAGTAAATTATGAAAGCATACAAGTCTTCTGCCCAGTTCTGCCGCCACCACCACAAATAAAACAATGGACCAATCGACAACCCATGCACACACCGATTTCTATACACTGAAGCCTCCACTGTTTACAATTAAAAACAAACAAGTCTCAAAATAATAAACACACAAATCTTCTGTACAGTTGAACCGCCCCCATTAGTTTTCTATCCAGTTCAGCCACTGTTGTTTACAATAAACGAACCTCATATCCCGCCTTTTTCATAACAAAATTTAATTTAAAAAAGTCATCGATTTTATCAGCTTTGATTTAATCTGTGAGTAGGTTGCATGCGTTAAAAAAGTGGGAGTGTAGCTGTGTTATGGATAATATTTATACAAGTGAATATTATAGGCTTCTATTCTGAAGATATATTTTCCAAGGCAACAATGTTAGTGTTGAGTCAATTAAGAAATGTCGCAACTACAAGTTGTGGGCATATGTACCTCCAATTTTTAGTTTTGTTTATCTTATACCAATTATTATATAAATTATTTCGAAATTTGTATGAGTTTAAAAAAAATAAAAATACTTTATTCGAATGGTATACAACATTTTAGATTTTTAGTTTTGAAATTTTGACCAAGAAAGCAAACTTGTAACTCAACTTAGATCTAAGAAACAAAATATTTTATATAATTTTGGTAATACCCAAAAGATTTGTTTATCTTATTGTAGGCCAACAGATAAAAAGGGTCAACATATGTAATAAGGGTACAAAGCCAACCTTTATTAACGCGGTTAGAGAAGAGGTATTAGATATAACTCTAACCAGTCCCCACATCGCCAATTGCGTTAGAAATTGGTATGTATCTGACGAGCCCTCTCTGTCAGATCATTTGCATATAAGATTCGGCTTATCAGGTAAATCTAAATTGAAAAATGAAGTATTCAATCCAAAAAAGACAAATTGGAGACTATATAGGGACTTATTAGAATTAAGATCCGATTCACTGCCTACAAGTATAAGTTCTGTTGGTGAATTCGAGGAGGTAGCGTATCGACTAAATGATATAATAATCTCAGAATATCATGAAAGCACTGCGGTCAAAACTCACAATGTGACTCGTAAGGTCACAGGTGGAATGGCAAGTTTGCAGATATGCGTAAAAAGTAAAAAAAAAACTGTTCAATCGTTGTAGACGCACGATGGTGTGGGACGACTATAGGGTCACTCTGACAAATTACAACAAAGAACTAAGAAGATCCAAGCGTGGGTCCTGGAGAAAATTTTGCGAAAGCATAGTCGAAACACCAGAGAGGAATGGAACACTCGAATGGTGTTGCATTTTTAAGAAGACCAGATGGGTCTTATACAATAAATAGGAGGGACACTCTAGAATACCTGCCTCAGGTGCACTTCCCGGGGTCACTTAGACTATCAATGACACTGGATCAATCGTCATGCGACCGACAAAAGATCGTGGAGTTTGTCTGGAGTAATATTCACCCCAGACAAAGTTAAATGGGATGTTAGCTGCATTAAACCATTCGAGATACCAGTGAAGATAACATTTTTCCTGCCCTCTTGATAAGTTTCAGCAGGGAGTACATACCATCCATATGGCGTGAAGTCAATGTGGTATTTATTCCAAAATTAGGCAAGAGGTCCAGCGAACTGCCTAAATGTTACAGACCTATCAGTCTCACGTCGTTTCTTCTAAAAACTGTGGAGAAATTGGTGGATCTACATATTAGAGAAACGGTAGACAGAACGAAACCTCTGCACCAATCTCAGTTTGCATATAATAGGGGGAAATTCACGGAGGGAGCGCTTCATTACCTTATAACAAAGATAGAGAAAGCTCAATATTCCAAGGAAATTGCTTTATGTGCTTTCTTAGATGTCGAAGGGGCCTTTCATAATACCGGTTACGGCTCTATAAAGGGGGATATGCTCTGCAAAAATATCGATAAACCGACTGTTGGGTGGGTTAAAACGATGTTAAAAAGCAGAGAAATTAGCTCATCTCTGGGAGACGAGGCCGTATCAGTCAAGGCAATGAAAGGCTGTCCCCAAGGCGGTGTGTTGTCACCCCTTCTATGGTATTTAGTTATTGACGATCTCTTAGTCAAACTACAAGGGCTAGGCTTCGAGGCAATTGGATATGCTGACGATCTTGCTGTCATTATTAGTGGCAAGTTTGAAAGAACAGTATCCGACATTATGAATCAGGCTCTAGCCTTCATCTGCGAATGGTGTCGCGCAGAGGGGTTATGCGTGAATCCTAGCAAAACCATTCTCGTTCCTTTTACAAACAGATTAAAATTGAACTTTGGTACAATAGCTGTTGAGGGAATCAATATAGAATATTCCGATGAGGTCAAATATCTAGGTGTAGTTCTGGATAAGCGACTGAATTGGAACTCTCACCTACACTCGGTGATAAACAAAGCCACAAGAGTAATGTGGGCATGTCGAAGTCTCTTTGGTAGAACATGGGGTCTTGACTCAAAAATGATACACTGGATGTATGTAATGATGGTTAGACCAATCATTACCTATGCATCCCTTGTGTGGTGGCCCAAGACAACAAAAGAATCTGGTAAGAAAATACGTACAAGATTTCAAAGGCAGGCTTGCGTGGCAATCACCGGTGTCATGCGAAACTGCCCAACCGCTGCTATTGAGGCCATAATAGGACTATCCCCACTTCACGCATTCGTGAAAAAATGTGCTGCTAGAAGGGCATTAAAGATGAAGATCTTGTCTAGACAAGAACCTCATGACTATGGTCATTTCAATATTGTAAATAACATAACAGATCAAAACATAATTTGCCCAATAACGGACTATATGATTCCAAAACGACAGTTTGATCGCAATTTTGAGATTATTATCTCAGACCGTGATGAATAGGACATAGGAGGACCTTGGGTCGACCCTTGAAGTCTAGAATGGTTCACAGACGGTTCAAAAACAAACACCGGAGTCGGTGCAGGGGTCTATTGGCCAAATACCAAAATCTCAGAACCAATCCATCCAGGCTGAAATTCAAGCAATCTCAATCTGTGCGAGGACAAATCTGAAAACGGGTATCAAGGGCGCTCATATAGCTATCTATTCAGTTAGTCAAGCTGCATTACAGGCATTAGCTTCATATTTTTTAGAATCGAAACTGGTGGAAGAATGCTTCAACAACCTACAATCTCTAGGGCCAACAAATAAGGTTGCAATTTGCTGGGTCCCGGGTCACTTGGGGATTGAAGGCAACGAAATTGCTGACGAGCTGGCTAGGGCCGGTTCCGCAGCCATACTGTGGTATCAACTGGGTGGAGGCTAAATCCAGGGTAGATAGCTGTGAACATAGTCTCAGAATATCTCACTGGGAAGGGATAGAGAAAAAACGCGAAGCCAAAAGGGTGGTAAGGCCATTCACCTACAATAAATAATTGCGCAATATGTGCAAAGCAGACATAGGAAAAATAATAGGTTTTCTATCAGTTCATTACTACCTGAAATATCACCTGACTAAAATTCACATTCTTGATGATACGGAGTGCCGGCTCTGTCTAGAAGAAGAGGAAACCACGGAACACATACTGTGCAACTGCATTGCGTTGGCAAAAACTATAATGAACATATTCCACCGCGACCAGCTGGCTCTGGTAGAAATAAAGAATGGTCCTGTTATGGACATTCTCAAATTCATCCATAAAGCGGAAAAGATAATGAAGGAACATGACTTTCAGCTACTTCCTCTCTTTAGAGAAGGAATATCTAAGTAGAAAAGAACCTGATAACTTTAATTGTAACGCTTTGACATCACCAAACACCAAACGGACGGGTACTAAATATATAGGGCATAGTAGATCGGACAGTTGTGATCACATGGATCATTAATGACAAATGTCGCATGACACAAAAGATCTTCTAGGTCGGAGTGTTGGCCATGCGGCAAACTACTAAAACAAAATTATTATTATTATTATTAACAGATAAAAATTTCATTTAAATAAAGATTTATTTTTCCAAATGTGTCAGGATTTAATGATTGTATTATTTCAACTGGTTCGCTTATTTCGCTGACGACGTCTTTGTTTGTTGTTGTAAAATTTTTCATTCTTAATTTTTGTCCTATTTTTTGCTGTCATTGTTTTTCCAATATCATTATGTATTATTATGTTCATTAATATCACTAGTATCTCGCAAACTTTTCCTTAAATTTTTGGAATATCTTCTACTGTTGATTATTTACGTGTTATATATAAACTTCATTTAATAATATTATTAGGGTAGGAATATAAAATTTTTCACTATTATGTGGCACTCTTCTACAAAAAAATTTGTACTTACTCGTATGTGCTTTATTATTTTATACTTTATGTTTACTTTTATAAATTCTAATTACTTTTATAAATCCTAATAATAATTTAAATTAATTAGGGATATGCTCATTTGATATAATTTTTTCTACATCTGTTTCATCTAAAATATATTTAAAATAGATTGAGTCTAGCAATGCAATTGTTTGAATAATATTTTATAGTTTGCAATATAACAATTCCATTTCTTTGTAAAATCAATTGGCAGTTTGTTTGTTTTAAGCGTTGCTTTTATTGGCTAGTTCGGTTAAATGTATTACTTGTTAGATTCTTTTTTTTATTAATTTTTGTATTGTTTATTGTTATTTTCAACAGTTTCTTGAATCTTTAATTGATCTTTAATTCCTGCTATTCTATTCCAAATGATTCCAAAAAAGTTTATACTTCTTTTAATTAAATGATGGACTTTTGGTATTCTGTTTATGAATTTCAATATTATATCTTAAGATTTTGTGTAATTTCAATTGATGACTGGTTTTGTGTCTGTTATTATTTCATCGTAAAATGTTAAATTTGTTAAATGATAAGTATTATAAGTCATAATATGCATTAAATGTGACTGCTTCACTATCTTCAATGAGAGAGAGATAGGAAATCTGGCATAATCTACGACTGCTACATTAAAGATTGCAAATAGTCCCGGTAAGCTTATATCGTTTGTGAACCGTTTTATATGTTCTTGAATATTATATTTATGTTTTTTTTTATTATTTATGCCAATTGTACGAGTATATACGAGTATACTGATCTTTTTTTTTACTATTATTTTGTAGAATATTTTATATCCTTCTACATATTTAGGTGCGTATTTCTGCTAAAGTACTATAAAATCTTTCAATTTGTTCATTCTTACATATGTAAGTGATGTGGCAAAGTGTTGTGTTCTACAATGAGTGATTATAAGTGCAAAATATCTGATATTCTGGTTTGAACATATCTACATGTAACACTACCCCTATTTTTTTGAATTCTTATATTTTTTGGTATAAATATCTCTGTTATATTATATTTTTGCATATGCCTTTCATGCTTGTTACATGTGCATACACTGCAGTTAGCAATTAGGGAATTTGGAGAGGTTCTTTTGATCTGAAAACTGGAACGAACCTACTTTCGCTGGGGTATCCTCAGCGGGTTCGTAAACAGAAATTTATTCTAATGCAGTGTTAATTTTCAATTTTAATAGTTTTTATTTAAAATTTTATTCCATTTAAATATCTAACATTAAGTTTCCTATAGTAATTAATATGCCTAGTATAGGTAGCTAACGTAGTGCTATTATGTCTCAGTGGAGTTGGTAAAAACCTTAAACCACTGGCTCTGTCTGCGTAAGTTAATGTCACAGTGGAGTCGGTAAAAACTTTAAACCACTTTTCTGTCTGCGTTAGTTTTCCCTAAGTGTTCGCTGTTGGAGTCAACATGTCTGGAGAGAGAGTCTTAGCTAGTGTTGCCTCGAGAGTGTCGATGTGAAGAAGAGAGTCATTTTTCGGCCACTGGCGCTTTTATAAGCCCATACTATTCCATACGATTGTTGTAGGAATGCCCAATTCTCTCTGTTGCTAAGGCCACAGTTCATTGCCGTTCTTCCTGAATTGTTGTCGGTTTTATTTGCCCTTGTGTCACCTTTAACACGTTGTTGTTTTTCCTGTTGTTGGTGTGGTATCACTTGTCCTTGGGCGACTTTCACCGTTGTGTTGTTGTTGTTGTCGCCTTGTAATTGTTTTTGTGGCACTAGCAAATATTTAAATTTACTCTCGCATTAGAATACTGATTTTCTATCGTCTTCTTTGTGTCATGTACTTACGGCCGGTTGACCTGTACAAATTAATTCGTTGGTTGAAGTGAGTAATAAAAAAAACACCACCAATCGAATGGATTTCAAAGTTTAATGGTTTATTACTGACTTTGGGAAAGTCGCTTTAAAAATCAGCTTAAGTCTAGAAAATCAGCAGTCTTTATATGTATGCTTTTCGTTACAATTGGCTTGTTTATTTAAAGCAGGCCAATGGTGTGAAAATAATATTTTCCTTTTTAATATTTAAACGCTATTTAAAAGCTCTGATGATAACTTAAATATTTATTATCCTATTGCAGGGCAATAGTTTGCAATTAACTACCACTTAAGTGACTTGGTGACAATTTTATTTAGATTGATATATTTATTATTGAAATATTTATATTTGATTTGTTTATATTATCGTCTTCATGTGTTAACTTACATCTCTCTGCTGTGGATGCTTTGTGTGTTGTCTTCCGTCACTGTATTGTTGTTGTTGTTTTTGCTGCTCGTATCGTGTCTGAAAACATACAATTTATTTGATAATTTCTCATTGTCAATGAACCCTCAAGATCCAAGTCGAAGTCGAAATATTCCAGTTGCGTTTAAGTAAAAAAATTAATTCGACAAAATAAAAAATTGTTTTCTTCATTATAAAAGAAAGAAACACTACCTCTGTTTAATTAAAAGCATAAAGCCGTTAACTTAATTCGTTTAGGTGCATTTTTGACCTATTTTGAAAAATTTTCTGAGATTATTGAAACTGTTGTTATTTGTGAGAATACTGTAGAAACGTGGAATTCTCTTTTGACCGTCAATTTCTTAATTTTTGTCTCCTTCTGTTCCAAATTTTAATATTTTTACTGTCCCCTGTGCACTTTCATTCGTTCATGGCCTTGCATATTTAGTCACGCTTGGGGTACTACTGGGGCAGTCGGACCCCATTTTAATATAAATGAATTTTTATTAATTATTTTAGTTATTAGTAGTATAATATTATGTCAAAAAACCAAATAATTATTATTCTACATTTTATGATTACTATGGCGCGTTTACAGTGAACAGAAGTGTAAATGGACAGCAATTGAATCAGATTTTACATTAAGAATAGTTATAATTTATGAAAAGAACTTGTTAACATTTGAGTTTTCAATTCCAAATTAAATAATACAATTTTTTTTATTTATTATTTTATTTTCTTTTTAGAAATTTCGCAGTTCTTTTTAAAATACAAATGAAGTGACCCCCTAAAAGTTTAATTTAAACGTAGCCCTGATTTCTTCTGATTTTTTTTCTCCGAATATTCGCTATTTTAGACAACATCCCAGCAGTGAAACCAACTAGTTAAAGTGGTAGTAAAACCAAATACTCTCTATAAGTCTCTTTATAGAGAGTATTTGGTAAAACTCAGATTATATGTAAAATTCATATATACATATTATAATAATGTGTACTCGACATGTAAAATACTAGTAAAACTCATAATTATATGTAAAATTCATATATATGTATGTATGTACATAATATAATAATGTGTACTCGACATTAATTCAGTATGTTAATTCATGGTGCCGCATTTCCACTCTTCTTTGCGGACACTTTGCGGATATTTTAAAACACGCGTTAACTTGAAGATTTATCTCTAAATTGAGGAATTACAAAAAGTGGTTGAAATTATAAAAAGAACTGTTTTTCTTCAAATTCCAATGTTTGTCTTTACTTCCTTTTTTATTAAATTGACAAGAAATGAAAAATTTAGTATACACGGCAATGAAGTGCCGCAAAAGTCAGTAACTGGTTAACTTATAAATAAGTTTTGAACTAGTAAATTAACCACTTGATTTTTTACTATTAAATTTAGTAGTACATTTTGAAGACTGCCTATAATTTTCACTACAGGGATATGGAATATTTTTACAACAAACACAATAAATTCTCATACACTATACGTGTGACCAAAAAAAATGGTGGGAACGGTAAATAAATTTGGAGGGAATTGAATGCCTTTTCTTTGTCTTCTTTGGCAGTAGATCGGTTGCATTAACTTCAGTATTTGCCGAGCATTGTCTATCGTGTAATTACCTTTGGTGTGTGTGAAGCTTTGTTGTAAATCTGGCGCCGTTGCATTTTGTACTTCTTCTGTGCGTTGTGTTTGTTGGTAAGTTTTCCTCTCGCTGCATTTGATTTAGTTATTGCAATTAATTGGCTTAGCGAATCACTGCAATCTTTATGACAGTTTATTCGTGTATGTTTTCTGCGCTCCCGACGTCAGTGTTTTTGCAATTAACATGGGGGCGTTCAGCTTTGTTGTTAATTGTTAAACTTTAGGATGTTGTGGATCTTTGTGCACAAGTGTATGTAGCCATTTGCTTATTCGTCGTAGTTAATGTGGGAGCGTAAATAAATAATAAATTACGTTCTCACAAAACTGTATTGCATACAAACTCAGGACTCAGTAATCAAATTAAATGAAAAAGTTTACGTAACAAAATATTACAATATTAAAAAAAAGTCCTTATTTTCCACATCTCCTTTATATTCTAACTATTTATTCTTATAATTATGTTTTTCTTTTAAGAATCGATCATCCGAGACTCGAGAAGATCTAAAATCCCGTAATTTATGCTATAATGGTGAACTGCTTTCCAAAGATACTCCCCAAAACTTCACATCAGAAAAATTTCAATTTAATCCCAAACAAAATGGATCTGATGTAAACTTAGAGAAAACTAAAAATAGTACTGGTAGCTTCCAAATAATTTCAAATATGATAATAAATGAAAATAAAACAGATCTAAAAGACTTTGAGAATGAAAATTCTATTGAGCAAAGTGTTACTACTTCAAACAATGATGACAGTGAGATCGAAGATCTCTTCTTTATGGATGATGAATGTTCCATTGCAGAGCATAATGAGTTAGAAGATTATATAAAAGAAACCGTTGAAAACCAGGACGAGCATACTCGAATGGCGGCATCTCCATCTAATCGGAATACCAATTCAACAGATGTCAGATATAAATGTATATTCTCAGAGTGCAATAATTCAATGGAATACATTAAACACTTTGAAATCCACAAAAATGCAGGTATTCTTATTTCTTTATAACTTTATTTATAAAAAGAAATCTTAATAATAATAATATTTAAGATTTCATATATTGTGTGTTAACGATATGCAACATAACAAATTATTGCTAATATACGAGTTACAATTTGATTTGGTCTTGATGTATACAATTAACATAAAATAAATGAGGTATTACAGACATTACAAAGAATTTCAAAATAGAATCATCAAATAGAATCATCAAAGCGCGTTATTAAACTTATTAAATTCATCGAAAGTTTTGTTTTTCAAATGTTACTCAATTTGCAGTATTACCAGGAACAGCAGCTGACAGCACAATTTCAGACAACAGTAGCTCCATGTCAGTCAGTTCAACCAAAAATTCAACAGATTTGCCAACCTCTACAGTACTGGACACTGTTCATTTGTTTAAAAACAATCAAGGTTGGCAAATCAAATATCCAACTGAGAAAAAATTGAAAAATATCAAAGTGTCAAAACGCCCGTTTAAGTGCGTCGCTTGCAATAGAACAACATGTACTCAAAAGGCAATGTCAACACATATGCAGCGGTACCACACCAAAGACTTCGTTGATGAGTCTACGAAATGTCCAAAATGCCACAAATGGATATTGAAAAAAAATGTACAAAAGCATAATGCAATGCATTTGCGATTGTATTGTCGATTATGTCAGCGTTCATTTAAAAACAATGATTTTCTTAATAAGCACATGCTAAATGATCATAAGTGTACCTTAAACCAAACTATGCATGCGATGTTATCGATGCCTTCACCAGAGTACAGGAAACAAGATCCGAACGGGTTATCGGAACAACAAGTATATCAACAGAAGCAAACACCGATGTTTAATCCATTTACTGGCTATCAAAGGTAAATGATTGTCCATATTGTTTACAACAAATTAATTTTAATTAACAATTTATTTTCCGGAACCTGTTCCTTTTTCCAGTAACATTCATGATTTTCCGGTAAATAGCTTTCAGCCCAGATACTCAACGCCATCGGCTTATTGTCCAACTGTACCTCCTTTAATCAACAACCCACCAAACTTGCATAGTACTTCTAATCAGCTTACATTACCATACCTTTACGAGCAATTTCAACCACCCAGCTAATTCTGAATTTGTAGCTGCTTCCATTAGATAGGCAGATCTATGTATGTGTAGTAGGTTCGCATTATTATAATATCCATAGGCTATTAAATAACGACGTGAACAATTTTACATTTACAGAAGTTTCAGGATTTATGTATATACTCATTCATACCCAATTTAAGTTGGATACAAACTACGTTTAAGAAATATTATGTGATACGAGAGAAAAAAATCAGTCTACAGTTTTTGTTAGGTAGAGAAGCATATACTATGTCAGTTAAAACAGTATTCATACATGTATGAATAAATTTATTCGTGCAATTATGTAAATAAATTCAAACAATTTAGCATTCATGATGGGACTACTAAGATCATTGTAACCGAGTCTAGGGAGTACTTATTTTAAAGATATTATAAATATTCTTTTGTTCCTTTATAAAAGTATCGTAGTCACTGCAATCAAGTTCCTGGTCGAGAGGCCAGAGAACACGGTTTTCCAGAATTTATTTATATTTTTAGGAACCCGTTATTTTTCTTTATATGTAAGTTATGTGTTAAAACAGTTCGAAATACTTATGAGCATATGTGCATTGCTGGACTGCCAATGTGATCCCAGTTTAATAAGACATTCAATTTCCTGTAATTATAAATCTTTCAGTACAATAAAATGAACTAATATAATTTTTCTTTCATAAGTTTGTGTGCGTTTCATTGCAAATACTCTGAAAATAAAAGCAATCACCATCTCAAATAAAGTATAAAAATGTGTGCAGATATAAAACATGACAAATGTAATAATCTCAAACAGCCCATAACAGGGCATTAAAGTAATTATTTCCTATGAGGCTGAAAGACAGACTCGCGGGAAAGTGACGAAATGGTTCTAGGACTTGTTTTTAGAATACTGTGTGCATTCAGTTATCGTAAAAATGCCAAAAGACAGTAAAACTCACGTCGGAATAGGTGAATACATTAGTTATAGATTTTTGAGTTTCAAATTAGCTGGCAATATGCCACATGTTTTTAATAATTTGTATCTTCTATTTTTTTCTGATGTATATTGTATGGCTTCATACGAAGAACTACTCACACACATAACGCCACTTTTTAAACAACCGAATAAAAGCGATGATGAAACACATGACTAACTCAATGGATATGTAAATAATGCGTTCTTGGGCTACTTACACTTCGAACTGTGTACTGAATTATGACCGATAAAATCATGAGGCCAAATTTTGTCTGAGATATCGATATGAACACACCCAAGCAGTCCTCTGGGGACTATATTATTGCATTTTTTTACATCTGTAAGTTAAGAGTTACCATGCCTCAAAGTCCTATTTGAATGGCACCATAGCGCAGATAGACCACAAGAATGGAGTTTTTTCGATAACCTTTTAGGGAGTGAATTTTTTGAAATGTTTTCGCTTGGTCTCCCTGCTTCTCAGATTTAACGACGCTTGTTGAAGCTATTTAAAGATACCATTTTTTTAATAATGGACCACAAAGAATTCAGGACCTTAAGTAACATATTACTGCTGACATCAGAAATTTAGAGCAAGAAGTGCAAAATGTTCAAAAAGTGTGACTACTTATCAACAAAGAAACTGGGAGCAATTTAATTTGCCGAGCTTGTCAATGCGAGCAAAATATAAATTTATAAAACAGACATTAAAATTGGAGTCTTATGTCAATATTAACACATGTTTTTTGTTGTTTGTTATAAAGTGTTGCGGTGATTATAAGGGCGACAAAGCTGATATCTCCATATTTCATATGTATGTATAAAATTATTGTATAGGAAACAGGTGTATGAGAGTGGGCGTGTTAGTAGTCAGAGCTACTCTGACTCAGTTATTCTACTTTATGAATACATTTCAGCTGTGCTATTATATAGGCATATAGTACAGTGTCATTTAATTGCAAGTTACAATTTAACTCTAACAATACTATGTTTCAGCGAAATATCTATAAACTACTGATAGTTTGGATCTGTAAATAATAAGCCTAGACAATTGTAACTCTAGAGCGATATACAAGAGATCATCGCACCAACGATCCACCAAGTTGTTGCCGCTTTTGCGAAAAAAGCCAACATCAGCGATGGAGCTCAGTTTGCACTGAATGGCTAGTAAACAAACAAAATTGACCCGTTTTCGAACAACCAATACAATAACAAAATGTCACTGCTTGGAGCTGAATGATTGGAGCGTACTTGTTTGAAAATGCTCGAGTGCTGTTGAAACAGTCAATGTTGAATATTATCGGGACCATAGACGGAGCTAGTTGCTACACATTGCGAAAAACGATTCCGTTATTGCGCACTACGTTCCCGGTCGCGTCATGTCAAGTTTGGGTGAATTTTCTGTTATTTTGTGGTTTCTGGTTTTGCAGAAGTGTTTCTATATGTCATACTCCGATGAGCTTATGTAAGTATATATCGCTACTGAAATTTAAAATGTAATATAAAAATATTTAGAATCTTATTAAGAATGTACAGAATGAATTGGGATCAAGTACACAGCAACGCATTGATTGATACAGTGTCAGTAATCGTATCGTGTCTAGCTGTGACGTAGAATTCCGTGATAACAAGAAAAGTGAATAGATTTTTAATATATATCTATTTTTGATTAAAAGAACCACCAAATTGAATATGATAGGCGACATGCGTCTGTTATGCATGAGACAACACTCCAGGGCGGGCTGTACATTATTTTTTGATAAAAAAAACAAGCAAAGAAAGCTGAAGTCGGGTTAGACCGACTTTGAAAAACCCTTAACATGTGCATGCGAGTTAAACCATGGCGAAGTACATTTTATTCATTTATCATCATTAAGAACCTATCTAGTGAAATTTTGGCTATGGTACCATGTATTAATTATAATGGATGGAGGCGTGGCCTTTATCTGATCGTCTGAATTTCTTGTGAATGGCTTTGTACAGTCAATTTACTTATTCATATAAAAGTTGATGCTAGAATTTTGCATAGTTCTTAAGTTTTATATATGTATCAATAGAGGGCGTGGCTCTCAAAATCTCCCACCTATTTTTGGTTGATATTTTATACTAGCACTGTGAACCTTCGTGTGAAATTTCTTTGGTCAATCGTGCAACAGGGCCCAGTAGTGAATATTGGTTAATTGTGGGCGTGGCAATAGTAATCTGCCTATATTGCATGCACGCTAGTATGGACCTAATGTATTCTGCTATCAATTTGCATTCATATATGTATCATCATTAGGAGCACAGCTAGGGTAGGTAACTTTAAGCGGGGTCCCCAAAGTTGATTATATGGGAGGGAGACGTATCCTTTACTGATCGACCCATTTCTTGTGTAATGCTTTGTAGCGTCAATATATGCAATCTTATAGAATTTCGTCCAGAAGTGTTGTATATGTCGAACGTTATAAAAAGTGTCAATGGTGGCAATGGCTGTGAAAATAATCCGCCCATTTTTTGTTTGATGTTTTATTCTAGTGCTCTGGAACCTCCTGTAAAATTTCGTTGCTGCATTTTCTATAGAAGCCAATTTATAATTTTTGATTAATTGTGGGCGTGGCAATAGTGGGATGTCGCCCGCAATTCGTATGGATCCAATACACTAGGAAAAAAATGAGGGTTACAGCCTAAGGTAGCCTACTGGATATACGCAGCTGTGGTATGACCAGTCCAGGTATGCCAGGAACATGCATCTATCTTACGACGTTTCGAGGGTATTCCTGACTCGATTACATCATACCAATTTATGCCTTCATTGACGTGTGTACGGTTTCCATTCCCTCCAGGGACGATTGAGAGGACGGTAACGGTCATGTAATATGGATTCACATCTACGCAGATGGATCCAAGCTACAGGGAAGGGTGTGAGGTGGTGTATTCTCAGATGAGTTGGACATGTCCTTTAGGCTTCCCGACCACTAGAGTTTTTCAGGCTGAGGTCGTGGCTATAGAGGCGGCACTGTCTTTGCTGAGGAAGAAGAAGATATTTGCATTCTATCTGACAGCCAAGCGGCTTTGGCTTAGCGCTCCTTGGATTTGGCTATTATCACCTCAATACCCGCCAAGAGCTGCCGCAAATATTTAGGGGAGATGGCTAAGCAGACACGTCTGCATCTGAGCTGGGTTCCATGCCATAGGGATAATCCAAGGAACTGTAAAGCGGATGAACTTGCCCGTGAGGGTGCTATCATACCGATTGAACCAGATCAAACGTCGGCATTCCTATTGCCACATGTGAGCTTTTAATAAATACAATATCCTTGGGCACAGTGGGTAGGCGCTGGTCTGAAGGTACAGGATGCAAAATAGCTATACAAACCTGGCCAAAAATAAATCTGAAGCGCTCAAAAAATGTATTATCTCTAATTAGTCGAAGTATAGGTTTCGTAGTTAGTGTCCTAACGGGACACTGGACCGTGGGTACTCATTGTAGTAGGCTTGGGGATTGCCTCTAACGACTTCTGCGGGAATTGGATGGACGAAGAGGAGCAAGAGTCCATTGAACACCTGTTATGCACATATCCAGCGTTGTCTAGAAGGAGGGGCACTTTCCTGGGTGACTGGTTCTGGACTCTTTGTGAGATATTTCAAATAAAAAGATTAGGTCTATCAACTGCTTTATCAGAAGCTCCAAATGGCTGGACCTTTGAAAGGGTTTAGGATTTGTGTCTCGTGCTGTATCACAAGGGCCTAAGTGCACCCTTCTTGCGTGTATATATATATATATATATATATATATATATATATATATATATATATATATATATATATATATATATATATATATATATATATATATATATATATATATATATATATATATATATGTATAGAATTTTTTTCAGATGGCTTTATAATGGTTTCATCTATAAATCTCTTATAGATGCTAAGTTATAAATATGTGTTAATAGTGACCGTGGCAGTATATACATATTTACCACATTTTGCATATGGTTTGGTGGGACCCACATCTACTTATTTGCCAAATAACGTCACTATTCCATCAATTGGACCAAAGTTATGCTATTTTAAGAAAGGTGAAAAACATGGATATATTGGAGGTACGTGTGGTCTTTGTCCAATTTGGCATCATATAGCTATCTAGTTATGTATATTTTGGTCTATACTGTACTTTCGCAATGTTTCATTAAGATGTCTCTGTCTGGGAAAAAGTGGCCACGGACTCACGGCAGAAAGACAAAATCAAAATTGTCCATCCTTCGCCCTGTCCTGTCCTCAGAAAATGATTCTGATCATTTGTTTATACATACCTACCATACTTACTTGACCACACCTGCCAGGCCTCCTTCTAGTGGTTGAAAAACCGCACAAACATAGTATACCCTTTTTCACTTTTTAAGGGTAAAGGGTATAACTATCTCACATACAAATAGTTATGACTGCAACAGCGTTAAGTGTACACGGAGCACAACGTGTGGTGAAATCAAGGCTTACGTGGAATAGGTAAAACAAAAAAACAGACCGAACAGTTTTAATAAATGAAAAAAGTGAGCGTGGTTAGTAAGCATTGACCATTTCCTTATAAAACTTGAATACATTTTTATTAAGAAACTTAAAGAAAACATGAAATATTTTATTCCTGCTTGGAGGAGTTCCCAAAACAGCAGAAAAATACTACTATATATCGGGTTTTTCAATAAGAGCTCCACAAAAGTTTTTTTTAAATAAAACAAAACCGGTTTTAGATATCAATGAAATTCTTTATTCCTGTGAAAGTACGTTCGATGCCATTATGTATGGAACTCGATTTCTTTTGCAAGGCCACCACGCAGAAGTCCAGACGCTGAACCCAATTTTCAACGGTTTTCAAGCATAAATCGGCCGATACTGCTGCAATTTCACGTTTGATATTCGTACGAAGTTCATCAATCGTCGCTGGCTTGTTGGCATAGACCATAGACTTGACGTAGCCCCACAGGAAATAATCTAACGGCGTCAAATCGCACGACCGAGGCGGCCAATCGACTGGGTCATTTCGTGAGATAACACGTTCTCCAAACTTGGTAAATTGATTGTGGCATTCGCTGTGTGGCTTGTGGCGCCGTCCTGTTGGAACCACATGTCCTCCAAGCGTAGCGGTAGCGATTCGCATTCACAGTAATGTGCCGGTCTTGATCATCACGGAAGAAGTACGGCCCAATGACGCCGCCGGCCCATAAACCGCAGCAAACCGTAATTTTTTCGGGATGCAATGATGACTCATGGAGTACGTGTGGATTTCTGTCTAACCAATAACGCATATTTTGCTTATTGACGAAGCCATTCAGCCAGAAATGAGCCTCATCATAAATTGGAAGTAGCGCTCTTAAAGTTGAGGCGACTGACTCCGAATTTCGGTAGTAAGTTTTAATAATTTCGACTCGTTGTTGGCTTGTATATCTTTGCATGATGAAATGGCAAACCTTACTGAAGAGAAATGTCAAAAGAGCGGGAAAAAATATGGCGTCGTTTGCTGTCACTATCGATCTACTTTTGTAGCGTTTCTTTTGAAAAACCCTTTATAAGACAAATATTTATCGAACATTTTTTTTCTTTTTAGGCATTAAAGCATTAAGCGTAATTTTAAAACTAATCTATTCCGTGGTTCTTATCTTTTTTTATCCCGAAATGAGGGCTTGGAAAAAATATCATTTAATAAATTGTAAATATTCACAAGTATTGGAAAGGTCGATCTCCGACACAGTCTTCTTTTTTGGTAATTTTTGGCATTTCCATATGAATTTGTAGGATGCAAATGAGAATTTGAGGAAAGTCAAATGGAATAGATTAAGTAACAACAACTGCAGCAGCACCAACAACAATAACGACAACAGCAATAAAGCTATCAACACTTGAAACAACGAAGGCTTGAACTATTTCAATGGTAGCAGTATGTTCTTTTCACTAAACACCAACAACAGCAACAACTAAAGCATTCATTTCTTTAAAATTGATATTTGCTTTTATATTTATTTTAAATCAAATAGAAAATTCCCCAAGTGCAGTGTTTTCATTTTGAGAGGCAAATTTTCGTTCATACTTGAGCTAATTCATTGAAATATTTGGAGTGCTCCAATACAATTTCCTAATCAAGAACAACGTTTCTTCATACGTAGTCCAGTGGCTGTAATGTTTATTGCTTTTCTGCTTCCATAAAATATAATATCAATATATGAATCTATTTAAAAAATAAATAAATAAGAAAAATACGTTAAATAACATGCAATGTAATCATTTAATTTGCTAACGGCTTATTTTAATCTAAATTATTATTGTATCATAACTCAGCGGAAATATAAAAATAGAAATAATTCAAAAATGTCCGGCATGCGAATTACCATTCCAGAAGAAGTTTTGCTATTTTGCGCGATAACGCATTTTAGTACACAATAAAAATATCGTTTTTTCCAATTAAAAATGTCGCAAGCTGGTTATGATTTAATGTGTGATCATCGAAAATTTGTAACTGAAAATAATCAGTTGTATATATGTGAGCTAAATTGGTCTTTACGGATCCCCACAAATAAAGCCCATTTAAGCTGAATTTCTATTTAGTCGAATTCGAAATTCCAAGTCTCGTTTGCTTATAATAGAAGTTTTTAGTATTATTTACTAAACTGAGCATTCTTGCATCGGAACGTATTCTAGTTACTTAATATGGAAACGTTTAACTGAAGGGGCAAGCGTAAGCAAAAAAACGCCAAGTAAACATCAAAGCACTTGATCGGTTTTAAACCAACGCCGAAAATGCATACTTAGCGATTCTGTGTATGAGTCGAATTGGTGCAACGAGTAAAACGATTGTTGTGGCCGTTTCAGCGGAAATGGTTGGTGGTCCCAATACAGAACACGAGTTGTGAGAAACTGTTATGTGTGTAAGCTAGGCATTTGAAGTAAGTATGTTAATAAATTATATATCTAATCTTGCGGAATGTTTACAAAGTCAATCATTTGGGATTTTGTGCGACATTTGAGGCGGCACTTGAGTTTCGACAGTGACGACGAAGGTGATGTGCCCGCATGACTATAAATTGTAAAGACTCAAAATTACATAAAACAAAAACCAGTTCTTCTCACTGAAAGGATAGCTCTGATTTGATGTGGCTGTGTTTCTTTTATTCATGCCGGATAAGGGAGGAGTATAAAGGACGAACGTTTATCAGAAATGCAATTAATGAGTAACCTGTTTAGAAATGGAAGAATGAATTAGCTGCAGTTGTTAACGAAAAACAAACATAAATCCACTGAGGTACTTAACTATTCAGGCTATAACGCCGCCCTCTATGGCCTCGTGGTAAGCATGCTAGACTCGGACTTAGAGGGCCGCATGTTCACATCCTGCCGCGGGATTCGTCTCAAAAACTGCTTCTTTCTAAAAATCTTTTTCGAGTCGAAAGCCTCAGTAGCTAGTACTCGTTCCCCAACTCCTTGCAGTCATAATTAATTATTAACTAATTTTAAACGCAAACAAATTTAAATTGTAGCGAGAATAGTCGAGCAAAAATATCTTAAGCTGCGGTGCTAAACAGTAACCTAGGGCGTACGAAATAGGTCATGATACCGGGCAAGTTTTTTATCTTCATAAATAGCTTTGCAATTAAGAAGTGTGTTAAATTATTAAAAACTAATTTTTTATAAAACTTTTTCAAGTTTTTGAAATTAGACTTCATCAGAACATGGAATTCAGTGGTTTTCATTTTGCCTACGAATTCTTGTAAACAAATTGTCTAATTTGCAGAAACTACTTTAAAAAATAATTGTACGCGAAAAATATTACTCAAAAAATGTTTACTCACTCATGTCTGAGTTTACATTAAAAATGCTTCTTGTAGGGTATAATAACTTAGAGGAAATATAAAAATCTATATACATATATAAAAATGAATTGCTGTTCGTTAGTCTCGCTAAAACTCGAGAACGGATGGACCGATTTGGCTAATTTTGGTCTTGCATTATTTGTGGAAGTCCAGAGAAGGTTTAAAAGGTGAATAAGATCCGATAGGTGGCGCTGCTGTCGAAATTTAAATTTTTAACGTCGGTGCCTCCTAGAGGTGTCAAATGTATGACCAACCCTCAACATTTTTGCAATCCCAACACTTTCTCAGAACATATCTACCCTCTATCTTCAACCCTTAGGGTGGTCCCCATACAAAAGTAATTTTTTTAGAGCTATTCCAATGAATTGCATATTCAAGGGTGCCTCCTAGAGGTGTCAAATGTATGACCGACCCTCAATATTTTTGCAATCCCAACAGTTCCCCAGAACATATCTACCCTCTATCTTCAACCCTTAGGGTGGTCCCCATATAATTTTTTTTTAAATTAATTTTTGGCGCGGGTGTGGATTTATATCGAAAATCTAAATGAATTGACCAATTTAAGTGAAATTCAGAATGTATGTGAGGGTGGTCCCCATACATTTTTTTTTAATAACTGCCTTTCAGATTATTTTTATTTTTATGTACATTGATAAATCTTTTTGTCACAAATTAAATTTCTGAACGCAACCATAAAATTTGACATTTGACAATTAACTAATATGTCGATCCGTCCTCTATGTTAAGATTCATATAAATATAATTCTATAAAATATAAATGTTAAGATTCATGTAGATATAGATTAAAGCATTTGTGAAATTATGTTCAACTAAGTACTGCTATCAAACTGATTACACCTATTGACATCACTTACACAAATAACTAAGATGTAGACATCACTGCATGTAAGCTGGATGGAAAATAACTAAGATGTAGACATCACTGGATGAAGAAAACAACAACTTGGGCAGCCAAAGGCGACAACGTATACTAAGTGTTTTTGCTCGATTCATTATCAAGAAATCAAGATACGCATACCCATTATCATCAACTGTAATCTTCTATATATATAAAAATGAATGTTTGTGTGTATGTCCTTTATAGAATCGTAAACTATGCATTTGATCATGTGATCATCTTCAGCAAAGTTGTTGTGCATGAGCCCACGAAGGTTTCTCAGTTTGTACCGGTCCAATTGGACAAAGGGGCGTGGTACCTCCCATACAAATCACAAATTAAAAATCCATTATTTCTGCTCCGGTTAACAGTATGTGAACAAAATTTGGTACGTCGATTAATTGTACATATTCTAAGTGCTGTTGCAAATATGGGCGGGATTGGACAAAGGGGCGTAGTACCTCCCATACAAATCACAAATTAAAAAGCCATTATTTCTGCTCTGGTTAACAGTATTTGAACAATATTTGGTATATAGGTTTAGTGTACATATTCTAAGTGCTGCTGCAAATATGGGCGGGATTGGACGAAGGGGAGTGGTACCTCTCATACAAATCACAAATTAAAAATCGTTTATACCTGCTCTATGTGGCTTGCTCACGCGTCGGAAAACCTTCTATTTAATCGTTTACGCACCAGCTGGAAAAACAACAAAATATTGTGTATCCCACAGCACTTCAATAAATATAAAATTGTAACGAAACGCTGCAATGTCACAATTTTTTCGAAATGAACAAAATCAATAAAATGTATCAAAATGAATTGAATATTTGTATAATGTCCTTCCTTCAAATTTATTTATTTAAACTACTCATCCGATTTCAAAAATTCTTTGACCAGCTGAATGCTACACCCCCCTACAATTCAGGGGCAGCGAAGCGCACCGGGTACAGCTAGGAAACCAATAAAAAATATTCAGCGCGCCAAGAAAAAAATTATGATGTTTGCGTTTTAATGTGTGAGCAACGACATTTATTTTATTATTAATTAAATTAAATTGCAATTTTCAATTGTAATTAGGGAAGCACCATCAGCCAGGAGTATTGGCTTCAACCCTTTTCAATTCTCGTTTGGTCACTAAGGAATTGTAAAGAAATACCGCTTTTTATGAATAATAAACTAAAAACGTAAGAGAAGGGGTATTGAGGGTTCTGAGATTCAAGTTTTATTTTAATTAAATGCACATGAATAATAATAAAAATTCTATATTTCAACATACTAACTTGGCGGAAATATGCAAATTTTCAGCATTAATTATAATTCTGGAAGTTTGGAGGGATGACAAAATGAGGTAAAATTTAAGAAAACAAATTATTTTAATATCAATTTATTTATTTTTTTGTTTTTTTTATCATTTAAAAATATTATTTTAATATTTTATAATTTATTTATAACACTATATAATGTATAACAAGAAAGTACAATTTATTCTAATACAAGTTTTATGGAATTTCAAATAAATCTCCTCTCCACCTTTTTCAACATTGTCCGTTAACTCTTAAGTAACTGAATATTGCAATTCCAATACATAGGGGTTTCGTATGGAATACCCCTGACAATAAGATTCATATAAATATAATTTGGAACTAGTTTGTGAATATATAAGGGCTAAATCTCCCGATATTAGTGAGAGCGGTGATTCTGATTATGGCACGGCAAATATAGATGCGATTTGTTCTCACACAAATATGAACCTAGCATTAAATGCTGAAGAAATCGCAAATTACTAATGTGGAATGTGGTAATGTAAATATACAAATGAAAGATTTTCATGAATAAAATATATTTTAATTAAATTCAATTAAATATCGCATTTAGTTATTACATCAGAGCAGTTTCGATTACACAGTGTGACAAGAAATTCCAACTTCAAGCAGTCATAAAAAAGAAATACGAGCACTTATACCAATTCCCTGTCACGTTGGATTAATTTTGGCTGAAATTTATTGCACTGTGTTATAGTTCTAAAGTAATTGATTTCCCTGCTAAGGACTAAATATTTAAATTAATAATACTAAATCTTGTGTACCACTGATATCTCTCAGTTTGGAAACAATTAGAATGCATAAAACAAGCCAAAACTGTCATACATCTTATACGAGTATTTGTAAAGCAAGTTAAGAAAGGTGAAGTCGGGTTAGACCGACTATGAGAAACACCCTTTATCCTTACATGTGCGTTCGAATTACACCATGGCGATGTTGCTTATTACTTAATATTATTCATATATCATCATTAGGAGTTTATCTAGGGCCATTTTCGACAGGATACTCTGAGTTGATTATAATGGAGGGAGGCGTAGCCTTTAGCTGAACGTCCTCATTTCTTGTGAATGCCTTTGAAGCGTCAATTTGTCCAAGAATTTGGCATAGGTTCTAACTTTTAAACATGTATGAAAGCGTGGCTCTCAAAATATCGCGTCCATTTTTTGTTTGGTGTTTTATACTAACACTGAACCTGTGAAATTTCGTTGATGATTCTAGGATAGGGACCCATTAATGAATAGTGGTTAATTGTGGGCGTGGCAATAGTGATAATCTGACCATAATGCATACACACTAGTACGGATCTAATATGTATCGCTACAAATTTGTATTAGTATATCTTCATTAGGAGCGTGCTTAGGTTAATTTTAAGTGGGGTCCCCAAAGTTGTTTATATGGGAGGGAGGGGTGCCCCTTATATGATCGAAAGCATTTCTTGTGTGTGACTTTGTTGCCTCTATATACGCATTCGTACGTTACAAATCATCAGAACTTTGAAGGAATGATAGCAACGCTCACCTAATGTATGAGCCAGTTCATGACTTCAGTGCAAACTATGATTCAAGAAATGGAGAAACGAAAATCAGCTCATGCCGCTTCTGCTATCTCAAAGCTAGCTCAAAATCTGTCAATTGAATGTAAACGGCCAGCAAAAGTCTGAAGTCAATAACTTTTTGCTCACGAATGAAATCGACATACTTCCCATATAATATAAAGAGTACCTTCAAGCAAAATAAATTTTTTTGGTCGGATTGGAGGATAACATAACTATTTCCGCTGTGTACTATCCTCAAAAAATTTTAAATATCAACAAATCAGTTTTCAGATATTTTGTATACACTTGCAAACAAGTTTCCTAGCTACTGGAGACTAACTACTATGCTAATCACACCCACTGGGAACTCACAACTATGAACACAAAAGAAAAGCAACTGTATAAGTTCACCAAGACAAATATTATCTCCTCAGGACAACCATCGTACTGACCAACATACTCACCCAAGATACCTGACCTTATGGATTTTGGAGTTATTAGAAACCTAAAACGAGAGCAATTAAAAGTGGAACCCCCTTTCGACGTCGTTTCAGATTGCTCCCCTATAACAAACATTTTCTCCCTTCGTTCGATTTCACACGCCTTGGAACCAACTGGCTGAAATACAGAAAATACTTCAGCAGTCATTTCATTCTTAATTCTAGTCCTAATGAAGAATTAGAAGCATTTGTGGAGTTATTTACATCTACCCTAAGACTAGCTGTGCTACACGCCTGGTACAATCCCGACAACAACTGTGACAACGTTAGACACGCGAAAACCTCAACTCAAATTGATCTTCTTCTAACTGAAAAAAGGAGGACACGTCGAAAATGGCAAAAATTCAGATTTCCTTTCCTGAAACGGAAGTTATCCATAGCCAGCGAAAACTTAAGAAAAGCTTTGCGTCAAGAACCAGAGCGCAGATTGAATCGGTAGATTCAAAATCTTTCTGCAACTGACGTTACCAACTATTCCCTGTGGAAAGCTGAGGAGGAAAATGAAATCACCCATTGTGGAATTCCACCCAAACAACAATAAATAGAATATGGGCAAGAAGTGATGCAGAGAAATCGGCTGCTTTCGCAGAACATTTAAAGGATGGGCGAAATAATACTGAGTGGTTCGGATATGGCGGTTCTGTGATAGGTACAGGCGAAACCTGGCTTTACATTTAAGTTTATTTACAGAGTGGTTCATAGATTAAAGCTACACTTTGATTCTGAACGTGGTGGTAAACTGTAGTTTAGGTCATTAGTAAGCCGTTCTACACTGCTAATCAGAATTGCAGTGTTTTGTGTAAAAAAGTGGAAGTCAGAGTAAAAATAAATTTAAATATTTTGTGTTTCGGTTGATAGCAGATTATATTTGAAAATTTTTGCAAATATGAAAGCAGATAATCAGCAACAATAATACACAGAGCCAGTTCATGACTTCAGTGCAAACTATGATTCAAGAAATGGAGAAACGAAAATCAGCTCATGCCGCTTCTGCTATCTCAAAGCTAGCTCAAAATCTGTCAATTGAATGTAAACGGCCAGCAAAAGTCTGAAGTCAATAACTTTTTGCTCACGAATGAAATCGACATACTTCCCATATAATATAAAGAGTACCTTCAAGCAAAATAAATTTTTTTGGTCGGATTGGAGGATAACATAACTATTTCCGCTGTGTACTATCCTCAAAAAATTTTAAATATCAACAAATCAGTTTTCAGATATTTTGTATACACTTGCAAACAAGTTTCCTAGCTACTGGAGACTAACTACTATGCTAATCACACCCACTGGGAACTCACAACTATGAACACAAAAGAAAAGCAACTGTATAAGTTCACCAAGACAAATATTATCTCCTCAGGACAACCATCGTACTGACCAACATACTCACCCAAGATACCTGACCTTATGGATTTTGGAGTTATTAGAAACCTAAAACGAGAGCAATTAAAAGTGGAACCCCCTTTCGACGTCGTTTCAGATTGCTCCCCTATAACAAACATTTTCTCCCTTCGTTCGATTTCACACGCCTTGGAACCAACTGGCTGAAATACAGAAAATACTTCAGCAGTCATTTCATTCTTAATTCTAGTCCTAATGAAGAATTAGAAGCATTTGTGGAGTTATTTACATCTACCCTAAGACTAGCTGTGCTACACGCCTGGTACAATCCCGACAACAACTGTGACAACGTTAGACACGCGAAAACCTCAACTCAAATTGATCTTCTTCTAACTGAAAAAAGGAGGACACGTCGAAAATGGCAAAAATTCAGATTTCCTTTCCTGAAACGGAAGTTATCCATAGCCAGCGAAAACTTAAGAAAAGCTTTGCGTCAAGAACCAGAGCGCAGATTGAATCGGTAGATTCAAAATCTTTCTGCAACTGACGTTACCAACTATTCCCTGTGGAAAGCTGAGGAGGAAAATGAAATCACCCATTGTGGAATTCCACCCAAACAACAATAAATAGAATATGGGCAAGAAGTGATGCAGAGAAATCGGCTGCTTTCGCAGAACATTTAAAGGATGGGCGAAATAATACTGAGTGGTTCGGATATGGCGGTTCTGTGATAGGTACAGGCGAAACCTGGCTTTACATTTAAGTTTATTTACAGAGTGGTTCATAGATTAAAGCTACACTTTGATTCTGAACGTGGTGGTAAACTGTAGTTTAGGTCATTAGTAAGCCGTTCTACACTGCTAATCAGAATTGCAGTGTTTTGTGTAAAAAAGTGGAAGTCAGAGTAAAAATAAATTTAAATATTTTGTGTTTCGGTTGATAGCAGATTATATTTGAAAATTTTTGCAAATATGAAAGCAGATAATCAGCAACAATAATACACAGAAATAAAAGCAACAAAAATTAATCAAGAGAAATAAAAACAAAATTTTTTTTTATTCATTCAACGGTTCCTTTTGACATTAGGAATAAATTTCAAATGTTAACGACTTTTCGTAAATCGTAAATATTTGAATCGTAAATTCTTTATCATCTAATTAAATTAAATTTTTTTCCCCATACGTATAGAGTGACGCTTTTTATTCAATCAAATCAAAATCAATGGTACAATTTGTATATAGTATATCAATGTGTTTGTTGTTTGGGTTTACATGTTTATATTACAAACATTGCATATTGCTCATGTGAACTATTGTATGCATATAGCAAAGGGTATTATTATTTTTTCATTTGATTTCGGTTGAGTTCAACTTCCATGGAAATTAATGTAACAAAAATTTTAATTACAAGTTCTGTATGTACGGATTCGGTATAAAAACACTGACGTTGTTAAGCATCCCCTGAATATCATTTATCCTTGTAGTATCTCTAGGCTGGAGGCTGTTAGCCTTCGACTCAGCCCCGTGCCTTGCCGACCCCATATTTGTGCATCCTGGAAAATGCGTCGCCATTAAGAGTTCCAAGGATTCAGCGCTACAGTCAAACTACTTTCGAATTTTGCTGAATTAGATGAAGCTGGATTCCTGTAGGAAATTTTATCATCACATTGAAGTTAAGGCTGAAGAGTATCCCACAATGGTCTGAAAAAGAACATTTGGTAGATACCTGCCAATCCCTCAGTTAAATAGAATCTGTATTTGTCACTAAAGTTATATCAATGACCTGTTCTATAATCCTATTAAAGAAGGTAAGATGGCTTATTACTTATAATAAGGTTAGTTGATATTAAGTATTCAAAACGAGACTCCCCTTTGCTGTTGATGTCACTGCTGCCCCAGATAGTGAGGTGCGCGTTCGCATCGCAGCCTTTTTGTGTGTGAGCTTTTTTGAAGACTTGACTTGGTGGATCGCTTTCATCATATGTCAGGTATGCTGATGAGAGGGTCAGTTTTGCTCCCCTCTGATCAAACATCGTTACCGTTAGATCTCCATGCCGTAGTTAGATAGAAAAATACGTTTAAGTCACGCTTCACCAATATACAAGATCTTAGCTTACCGACTCTTTTGGGAGAGATGAGTTTATATGGGCGTGACGTCAATTCCCGAATCCCTCCTCTCACGAGCCAGGGTTCCTGTATTAACGCCACATCAATATTCTCCTCATCCATAAACAGCAGCAAGTCGTCGGTTGCTGCTTTGGAGAGGTGCTAATTAATTTACACAATCCTCAGTAATTCCCTCTCTCTTGCTGCTGCCATCCTTCCCAGGTAGGATCATTCTTACAAGATCTACACCTAGGACACTGATTCCGCCTAGGAGAATCCTCCTAGATCGTCCACGTCTGTGCTGTATGACTGAGGCCACCCCAAGTCTGTCGGGACACGCCCCGTCTGTCAGGAGTGACCAGAGCCACAGTAGCTTTACCGTCGTTCGAGCCTGTAGCCAACACTCGAATTTCCGGGGTCTCAGTAATGGGCCCATCACTCGACCCTGTAGCCAACGCTTGTGACTGTGTCTCGATTGAAGATTTTCGAACCATCGCGATGCATCGTTTGCCGGATACTGAGGGCCTTGCCGATTTCATAGGGAAGAAAAAGGTGGGGGGGGGGGGTAATTTTTTACCCAACTGCCAGGTTTTTTTTGTACTGCCGTTCCACAGGGACCAGACGCATACTAGGGAGCTGCTCAATAGGAGTCAGGCGCTTCGGGATTCTTTTGACCGGACAAAAATACCTGTAGCACCTATCTTAGTCTGACACCTCCAGGCTGACCGCTCCAGTATGAATGATCCTGCCAGAAATCTTATGTATTCCATTTGATCAGCTCAGTTTTTCATAGATGTACACAAGACCAACCACCACGTCTAGGTTCAGGTACAAGGTGGATGCTTTGAGGTGTAGGTGGACCAATAATTCCAGTCTCTCTTTCATCATAACCAAATACATTTATGCTTATGAATGGTTTATTACTCTCAAATGTGTTAATTTCATTAATTGCTTTGAAAGTTTAATAACAATCCTTTATTTGTTTCAATCACTTCATCAGCTATTCTAATATTGGAGCTACTGCATCTGTTTGGGTGCTTCTTAACTTTATTTAAACAGCCCATTTGAAGCAGTAATCATCATTGTTCTGCACATTAATGCAAGCATGTTTCAACTGTAGATAATGTGAAGTTGGTATATAATTAGAACCTTTTAAGGGTCTATATTGGTTAATATTTATTTCCAGACTTTCTATTTTAGCCAATGTTCATCCGCTATCACGTGCTTGAAACCCTTCCATATTATTTATATTGTGTTGAATATATGTCTTCTTTTGGACTCATCTTTGTTTGCCACAAGTCTCTTTAGATGAATTAAGATTTAAACTAAATTGAAATCTAAATTTAAGCACCATATTCATTGCACATTTTCATTTTTAAAATAGAATGTCAAGAGTACTTCTTTATTAAAAATTTACGAAGCTATATATTTTATGAGGATATGCTGTTGTGGATATTAACTTTCAACAGTAAATCGAGAATTCAATAACAGCTCCTTTTATAGGTAAACAATTTTTTGATTATTGTGGGAAACCACAATGAGTGATAAGAATAGTTTTTCAAGGTAAATGTTTGGGAAACCACAATCTTATATATATAAAAGAGAGTGATGTTAGTTACTACGCTTATAACTCAAGAACGCCTGGACCGATTTCGATGATGAGCACCAATTCGGTTAGGTCTCCACCCAAACAAGAAGAATACCCAAGAAAATTCCGGAAATTTCCCCGAAAAAAAAAATTATGAAGAAAATTCATTTTCCCATACGTTTCGTATGGAGCGATTTTACAACGCCATCTTAACTCAAGAACCCATAAAAACGAACATAATTTCAAATGCTGGTTTCGGTATTGCCAGTAGATGGTGTTGTGTGCATCAACTTCTGACAAACAGAACAGTTGAACAGTTTCTCAAATTTGTATCAGCTTATGACAGTTATTGTAAATAAATTTGATTAAATACATTTATTGTTTTGAAACGATTTTTTGTGAATTTGCTATTACCAGCGAAAAGTGACGTTAATTTCGGATTGTGCAATTAATTTTTTGGTGGATTACTTTGAAAATCAATTCTTATTCGCTGATTATTTCATTCAGAGTGATCATTTTAGTGTGGAATTCTATTTTCAAACGGTAAGTTGTAATGAAAGTTGTTTATTTTGTGAGGTTATGAGCACATGTTTTGTGTGTTTATTTCTCAGTGTAATTCACAATGCCGCGAGCCAGAAGATCTAATCTTTCGCGTCGAACCCGAAATGCAAGTAGAGTTCGGAATATCGCCTATCAGCCATCAGAGCGGATAAACGACCTGCAGGAACGCACGAACGCCAATTTAACGCTCCAACAATAGATGAGGTTACAATTGTGATTGTTGGCGAAAACGGGGAATCACGCGATATTGTGATCACACGTCGGGACTCTGGGCAATTGCAACGAATATCCGAAACACATCGTTCATACTATGCATTGCAATACCCACTGATGTATTGGCAAGGAGACGATGGATATTATATCAACATCAAGATGATAAATCCATCGACCGGTGAGTATAGATATCAAAATAATTTTCATTTCAATATGACACTAATGTCACTGATATCATTTAGGTGAGGAAACTACCAGGAAGGTCAGCGCAATGAATTTTTACGCGTATCGTTTGATGATTCGCCAAAATGTAGACAACTATTTGCTTCGATTTCGCCGATTGTTTCAGCAATTTTGCGTCGATATGTATGCCAAAATAGAAGCAGAGCGCCTCCTTTTTATCAGTTAAAATCAAACCAAACTACGTACGGAGGAGTACATTCATTTACGCGATGCAATTTGCACCGAAGGAAATGCATCTGATTTTGGTCGGTTGACCATTTTACCGGCGACGTTCGTCGGCAGCCCACGTCATATGCATGAATATACGCAAGATGCAATGACATATGTACGTCATTACGGCCGTCCAGACCTGTTCATCACCTTCACGTGCAATATAAAATGGATAGAAATTGTTCAACTGCTGCTTCCTGGCCAAACATCAAGTGATCGGCATGATAACACCGCACGTGTATTCAGGCAAAAAATCCGGTCACTCATGGACTATATTGTTAGACATCGTGTCTTTGGGGATACTCGATGTTGGATGTATTCGATTGAATGGCAAGAAAAAGGATTGCCGCATGCGCACATTCTCATTTGGTTAGTCGAAAGAATACAGCCAGACCAAATTGATGACATCATATGTGCCGAGATTCCTGATCCCGAAACCGATCTATACCTGCATGATGTCGCAATAACAAACATGATTCATCGACCGTGTGGATCCATTAACCCATAATCACCATGCATGGTTGACGGCAAATGTTCCAAGCGTTATCCACGAAATTTGACTGATGAGACCACCACTGGCAACGATGGTTATCCACTGTATCGGCGTCGATCATCTGATGATGGCGGTAGAACAATTACAGTCAAAGTAAAAGGAAATGATTTCGTGGTCGACAACTCTTGGGTTGTTCCGTATTCGCCACTTCTTTCCAAAACATTCAAGGCGCATTGTGACGTGGAGTATTGCAATTCAGTGACGTCCATCAAGTACATTGTGCAAATATGTCACGAAGGGCAGTGACATGGCGGCTTTTGGTCTTCAAGCTCCTGACCCCAATGGTGAAATCACGCGCTATCAAGTAGGTCGGTACGTATGCTGCAATGAGGCGATTTGGCGTATATTCTCATTGCCCATTCACGAACGCTATCTGACTGTTACACATTTGGCAGTGCATCTGCAGAACGCTCAACGAGTTTATTTCACTGCAGCAAATGCCGCTCAACGTGCTCAAAACCCACCAGCGACAACATTGACCAATTTCTTCTCGATTTGCCAAAGTGATCCGTGTGCACGTACGTTACTTTACTCAGAGATGCCGCGTTATTACACTTGGAATGTTTCATCGAAGAAATTTCAACGTCGAAAGCAAGGCGATGTAGTTGCTGGTCATCCGGATGTGCGTTCTACTGAAGCTCTTGGCCGTATTTATACAGTTCATCCGAAAAATGATGAATGCTTTTACTTGCGACTATTGCTGGTGAATGTTCGTGGCCCGACATCATTTGAATCTCATCGAACTGTCAATGGTGTAGTGTTGCCAACATTTCGTGCAGTATGTCAGGAGGTTAATTTGCTAGAAAACGATACGCATTGGGACACGACAATCGCTGAAGCAACTGTTTCCGCATCTCCAAGTCAGATACGCACATTATTTTCAATCATTATTTCCACATGTTTTCCCTCGAATCCACGTGAATTGTGGGAGAAGTACAAGCATGACATGTCAGAAGACATTTTGCATCGAGTTCGTGTCCATTCAGAGAATCCCCATCTTGAGATGAATGAAGAGATGCACAACCAGGCTTTGGTTTTGATAGAAGACATGTGTTACCTAATGTGCGGTAGTTTGTTAGTCAGGTTAGGAATGACATAGCCTGATCGTGGAATAAACGACGCTTTCGAACGAGAATTGCAGCGGGAGCGTGAATACGACACAAATGCATTAAGCCAATTGGTTCGAAAGAATGTACCTTTCTTGAATCCCCAACAAAAAGAAGTGTACGATACGGCGATGAAGGCAATTGATGATGGAAATGTCGGCATGATTTTCCTTGATGCCCCTGGTGGCACTGGCAAGACATTCCTCATATCATTGATTTTGGCTACAGTTCGTGCAAGATCAGAAATTGTTGTAGCAGTTGCTTCTTCTGGAATAGCAGCTACGCTGCTGGAAGGTTGCCGAACCGCTCATTCTGCATTAAAATTGCCATTAAACTTTCAAGCGATTGAAGAACCAACATGTAACATAGCGAAACATTCAGCAATGGCCAAAGTTTTGGTAGCAAGCAAAATTTTTATCTGGGACGAATGCACAATGTCGCATAAACGTGCGTTAGAAGCTCTGAATCGCACTATGAAAGATCTGCGTAATGACGCAAGATATTTTGGGGGTGCATTGATTTTATTCTCAGGTGATTTCCGGCAAACACTACCAGTAATACCACGATCGACCGCTGCCGATGAGATCAATGCTTGCCTGAAATCATCACCATTGTGGCGTTATGTGAAGAAACTTCGGCTGACGACAAACATACGAGTTGCGTTGCCAAACTATCCATCTGCCGAAGTGTTCTCCAATCAACTGATAACTATCGGTAATGGTCGTGTTCCTGTCGACGCATCGAATGGATTGATTTCATTCCCGTAAAATTTTTGCAATTTCGTCTCAACGAAAGAGGAGCTCATCAACAAAGTGTTTCCGAACATCATTGCTAACCACCAAAACTACGATTGGTTGAGTGAAAGAGCAATTTTAGCGGCAAAGAACAAGGATGTGGATCACTTAAGCTTCACAATTCAAAATCAAATCGTTGGGTCACTGCAATCCTTCAAATCTGTCGACTGTGTAAGAAACGAAGACGAAGCACCCAACTACCCAACTGAGTTCTTGAATTCATTGGATGTGCCTGGCTTGCCGCCGCACAATTTATAATTGAAGGTTGGTTCAGTCGTTATCATGCTTCGCAATCTCAACCAACCAAGATTATGCAACGGAACGCGTTTAGCGGTCACAAAACTCATGAGCAATGTGATTCACGCGAGACTACTAAAAGGAAAATCCAAAGGTGAGGAAGTTCTCATTCCGAGAATTCCAATGATCCCAACCGATATGCAACAATTGCCAATTCGTCTCGAGTTCGCCATGACAATTAATAAATTACAAGGCCAATCATTGAGTGTTTGTGGCCTGAAAATTAATGTTTTTCACACGGACAACTGTATGTCGCATGTTCCCGTGTCGGAAAACCATCTGCTTTGATCGTTTTCGCACCTGATAACAAAACGAAAAATATCGTTTATCACAGAGTGCTTCAATGAGGGGAAATACAATTCAATAAATGCAAAAATAATTTCATACGAGTAAGTACACATAAAGTACTGGCGACGAGGAGTATCAGTTTAAAGCCGGATTTTATTATTATTTTAGGTTCGTCAGCGGAGGGACGTGGCAAATGAGTTGTTTAGAGCAAGAAGGCTGAAGATATATAGTACTGACGGAGACAGATATCAATTTATATATGCATTTTTCATTTCAGTTTCATTGGTGGAGGTGTATGATCAATGTATGTTTTAGTCCTAAATATATATATGTACATCTATAGTACAGATCATGGGACATTTTTAGGCAAAACAACGTTTGCCTGGTCAGCTAGTAATAGATAGATAAAAAACTATAAAATCGTATTTTTTTTTAGTTTTATATTTGATATGCTTTCTTTTTCTTCTTTTCAAATAAAACGAATATAAATAAAGATAATAAGATTATAATTAAAAATGTAAATAAAAATTAAACTAAAACTTATTATTAAATTTGGCATAAGTCCTAAGTTTTAGACATATATCAATAGAGGGCGTGGCGCAAAGAAATGAATATTGGTAAATTGTGGGTGTGGCAGTGGTAATAATCTGCCCATATTTGGCATGCACGCTAGTACGGACCAAATATATACTGATACTAATTTGTATTCATATATCATCATTAGAAGCATAGATAGGATAATTTTTTTAAAGTGGGGTGCCCAAAGATCATTATATAGGAGGGAGGGGTATCCTTTGGCTGATCGACACATTTCTTTCGCGTCAATATAAGTTTTTATATTAAATATCGCACACAAATCTTGAATAGGTCGTAATTTATAAAATTATGTAAATAGTGGGCGTGGCTGTGAAAATACTCCGCACATTTTTGTGTGGTGTTTAATGTTAGTACCCGCAACCTTCTTGTGTAATTTCGTTCATAAATCTTCAATAGGCACTTAGTAATGATTTTTGGTTAATTGTGGGCGTGGCAATAGTATTATGATCTCCATATTCTGCACAGACACCATTATGGACCCAATGTGCATTACAGCCAATTTTATCCTCATACCGTCAATACGATCATAGGTAGGTTAATTTTAATTTTTGACCCGAAAGTTCCTTAAATCAAAAGTGGGCGTGTCCTTTCTGTGATCAACTTCATTTATTGCAAATAGCTTTATAATGTTACTTCTCGTAAAATTTCGTCCATAAATCTCTAACCGATCTAAAGTTATAGTATTTGATATTAGTGGGCGTGGCAGTAAAAATATACCGCCCACATTTTGCATAGTGTTTAGTAGGATCCACATCTACATAACTACCAAATTGCGTCACTATTCCATCAATTGGACTGAAGTTATACCCATTTTAAAAGAGGGGCAAAAGGTCCCTTATATGGGATGTAGGCGTGGTCTTTGTCTAAATCGTATCATATAGCTATCTGGTTCTGTATCTGTGTCCAGATTATATTTTAGCAAAGCTTCATTAAAATAACGGTGTCTAACGCTGTAGAAAAAAAGTGGTCACAGACGGAGAGAGAAAATCAAAATTGTTCAGAAATATATATATATATATATATATATATATATATATATATATATATATATATATATATATTATTATATATATATATATATATACTCGTATATATATATATATATATATATATATATATATATATATATATATATATATATATATATATATATATATATATTATTATATATATATATATACTCGTATATATATATATATATATATATATATATAAATCCACACCTACCATATCTTCTTGTAGTTGAACACTCTCTCAATCGCATACAATTAGTATATCTTTTTTACCTTTTTTAAATCGTGCTCATCATCACATAAAATGGAATGGAACCAGAGAGGCTACACACTATCAGAGTAGAGTATTTGGATGATAAAGATATTTACGAGTATGTTTATTATGCGTGCTGCATCCTGAAATAAAAGTCGGTAACAGTTGAATTGATCTCCTATTGTGGAAAGGAAACGTTGAATGAATAAAGAAATAAGTCTTATGTTTTTATTTCTTTTTATTGGTTTTTGTTGGTTATATTTCTGTTTGTTGTTGTTGTTGATCCTGATTATCTGCTTGGTGATGTTATTGCTTTGTTTGATAGGAGACGAGGACGAATATCTTCTACTAGGCGTCTTCGATTCGCCAGTCTATCGAGGATAGTGGAAAATGTTATCGAGTAAATTATACTCGCTTCGAGTTTTTTATCCCCGAGAGAAACTGCTTCCAAATTGAACCAGCGAGATTTAAAATTGCCCATAAAAATTACCGTGGGATTTTTTATTATTTTTCAGCTGATTAAATTTCAACAAAACAAAAATTAATCTTTGGATTTGTTTTTGGGATTTGTGTTGAATTAAATCATATTCAAATGGTGAGTTTGTATGAAAAAGTAAATGTTCAAAAATATTTTAAATTGTTAATTATATGTTTTCTTAGGAAAATGTACGGAAACCTTGGATGAGATTAGGCGCCTATTGAGCTCAGTGGCGCCGCTAGGCATCCGTGACGTCGCATGAGGAGGCCTCGCAGAAAGCTAACCTTATCAGAGCGACAACCTTTTTAAATTATTATCCAAATATGATCTGACGAACGGAATTTGCTTTTGATAGATGCAGCTAACTCTTCTACAATCGCCAAAACAATTTTCGGCTTTATCAATAGAATCTATGTGCTCTTTTCAAGGTCAAGCAGGCGTTCGGATCTTGTAAAAACTAAATATAAATTGACTTTAAAATCTCTGTCTGAAACACGATGGGAGAGTAGAATCGGAGCAGTAAGAGCGATATTTGTACAAATTCTATGATGCGTTAATGACTTGAACTGATGATTCCGAAACTCTAAGTGGCTGTGAAACAGTCTTATGCGGCCCATAGACGATACATCATGATCATACTCATATATAATAGTATGTGTGAAAAAGAGACAAAATATGCATGTATGTGTCACACAGACATGATCTCGCTGTGATCACTGACTGATCGTCGAAAATCTAATTCATTTAGATTTTGAGGGGAAATTTTATTACGATGTTGAGCATGATGTATGGATCGTCATTTGTGGGCAATTTACATGCAAATTTTGCTCATTTGAATTTGACTGCCAACGTGTGAAGATGTGTGCGGATAAAAATAATAAAAATGCGTTTCTGCTGGAGTCCCTTGAATGCTATTGTACTATTTTTTTTGTGTCTTTCTTTCATCCAAAATCGTTTTTTTATTTTTTCTACATTTTTTCCTTGCACAGTACAAGCAAAGAAAACAAAGAAAAGACATTCAATTCCCTCCAAATTTATTTACCGTTCCGACCATATATTTTGGTCACACGTATAGTGTATGTGAATTTATTGTGTTTGTTGTAAAAATATTCCATATCCCTGTAGTGAAAATGTAGGCAGTCTTCAAAATGTACTACTAAATTTAATAGTAAAAAATCAAGTGGTTAATTTACTAGTTCAAAACTTATTTATAAGTTAACCAGTTACTGACTTTTGCGGCACTTCATTGCCGTGTATACTAAATTTTTCATTTCTTGTTAATTTAATAAAAAATGAAGTAAAGACAAACATTGGAATTTGAATAAAAACAGTTATTTTTATAATTTCAACCACTTTTTGTAATTCCTCAATTTAGAGATAAATCTTCAAGTTAACGCGTGTTTTAAAATATCCGCAAAGTGTCTGCAAAGAAGAGTGGAAATGCGGCACCATGAATTAACATACTGAATTAATGTCGAGTACACATTATTATATTATGTACATACATACATATATATGAATTTTACATATAATTATGAGTTTTACTAGTATTTTACATGTCGAGTAGACATTATTATAATATGTATATATGAATTTCAGATAAAATCTGAGTTTTACTAGTACTTTAACTAGTTGGTTTCACTGCTGGGATGTTGTCTAAAATAGCGAATATTCGGAGAAAAAAATCTGAAGAAATCAGGGAATTCATTTGTATTTTAAAAAGAACTGCTATACTTCTAAAAACAAAAGGTTATCAAAAAAAATTGTATTATTTAATTTGGAATTGAAAACTCATATGTTAACAAGTTCTTTTCATAAATTATAACTATTCTTAATGTAAAATCTGATCCAATTGCTGTCCATTTACACTTCTGTTCACTGTAAACGCACCATAGTAATCATAAGATGTAGAATAATAATTATTTGGTTTTTTGACATAATATTATACTACTAATAACTAAAATAATTAATAAAAATTCATTTATATTAAAATGGGGTCCGACTGCCCCAGTAGTACCCCAAGCGTGGCTAAATATGCATGGCCATGAACGAATGAAAGTGCACAGGGGACAGTAAAAATATTAAAATTTGGAACAGAAGGAGACAAAAATTAAGAAATTGACAGTCTAAAGAGAATTCAACGTTTCTACAGTATTCTCACAAATAACAACAGTTTCAATAATCTCAGAAAAATTTTCAAAATAGGTCAAAAATGCACCTAAACGAATTAAGTTAACGGCTTTATGCTTTTAATTAAACAGAGGTAGTGTTTCTTTCTTTAATAATGTAGAAAACAATTTTTTTATTTTGTCGAATTCATTTTTTTACTTAAACGTAACTGGAATATTTCGACTTGTGGATCTTGAGGGTTCATTGACAATAAGAAATTATCAAAGAAATTGTATGTTTTCACTTATTTTGAGAAGTTAAGTGAACTGAGCAATTAAGATAGTTGAGTTAAGGGGGGTGCACTGTATTTTTACCACTACATACATCAATTTTAAAAACTCCTCTCAGTAGCAGAGCTCGCACAAATACATTCAAATTAACTGTCTATTCTTGTATGTTCTTTGGTACAAGCGCTAGCGCACACAAAACTTCGTCATCCGACAGAGACATGACAACCTCACTCAACGACGACTACGAAAAAATGATGATCTTCGATTTTGATCACTCGTCTGGCGGAGCTTCATTCAACACGTACACGAATGAGTATGATCATGATGTATCGTCTATGGGCCGCATTAAACGAAATGTTAACTTTTCCGAAAACAGGAAAAGAAGAATTTGCTTTGGGAAACGTTCTTGTGGACATGATAAAACGGCATTACAGTAAGTTTACGTGAAATGTATTGCATTCTAATTTAATTTGTGGTGTTGTTTAGGGTGAAAATACAACAATATTGGCGATAGAGGGCAAAATGCGTACTCTAAAGGACCTGTACAAGACAGCGAAAGATACTGAAAGTCGAACTGGCCCAGTAAGTTTCCGTTTATGGAGGAGATTAATGAAATTTTGGCAAATCTGCTGAATTTAACAAAAGCAGTTTTACGAGAAATTTAGGAAATTCGCACTTTGCAGCATTTTCGTTGCCAGCAGTGCAGCTATCCTTAAATTTGCCCTCATCATCACAATCTAGTTCGCCGTTATCGCCTGCAGCACAATCGAAAGCTTTGCCACCTTTGGGCCCTACACTGACTGAAGCAGTTCCGCATATGCTTTTAAAATTTGTTTGCAGTGAACGTATTGATCACTGCGACGAAATTGTGGCACTTATGTAGTTGTTCACGTTCTGAACATTCCGAACTTGATGTACTATCATCAAAGTCTGAAAATTCTGAACTTAATTCAGAGTCGTCTAAGTCCGAAAGTTCGTCAAACAAATCGACGCATTGCAGCATAAAATCCATATCAGACTGGTCCACCTATCAACACAAACAAACATCATAGTACAAACAACATACATATACTAACAATTCCTTGTATGTATATCTAAAAATGTTTTCCTGTTTTACACACAACAAATTTCAATAGTTTGCTGCTTAATTTGTTTGAATGTTTTACTCCACAAGTTGATCGACCCTTTGAAACAGTGCTGCAAAGTATACCACTTACTCGTTTGCTGTTTTATCGAAGACGTCTACTATTGTATTACTGCATTAAATTTTCAACTTGTTCACTTTTACATTCGGAAAAATAACATGCGCAAGTATCTGGTCCACCTTTTGCGTTATCTTCACTCCACAGATTTTCATTAAAATGTAATCCACATATGAAATGAACTCTTCCCTCCTTTTCAACTTTTAATATTAGTTGCATAGTTCTGACCAACTGATATTTATGGTCATCAATTAGCAAACTGTTAAATATAGATATAAAATCATTTTTGTAAAATTTTTCAAATGTATTCTTCTATCAACCGAAACATAAAATATCTCAATTTATTTTGCGTCTGTCTTCCACTTGATTACACAGAACACCGCAGTTCTAACTAGCAGCGTACAACGGATTGCTAATGAGCTAAAGTACAGTATACAGCCACATTCTAAATCAATGTGTTAGTTCTAGCGAGTTCGTTGCCAACTATTCCAACATGGCCTGCAATCCACATTAGTTTGCCTCTGTTCTCCAAAAGAATTAGCGATTGTTTAACGTTGGTAATTGGTTCAGAAGTGTTGTTAAAATTGATTGTGGCTTCAAATATCTGTCAGCAAATATATAATATATAGGCTGTAAGGCTATAAGGAAAACAGTTAACCATCCACCACTGCAAATACAGCACTAACGTCAGATTTGGAATCGTCGGTATATAATCTTGTACAGTTCTTGGTTCTTAAAGGTTCAACAATTTCCGTATGCAGACGAATATATATTGAAGTTTGTGTATCTTCTATCCGATCCGCTGGAGGTGGCTACTGAATGAGTTTGCTGTTAATGACCAAGGAGGATATTTCAGAAAAGGCAATGCCATGGGTATGATTTCTGTATTTCGGTCTAGTTCTAGTATTTCGATTAACGCAGATTTCACTTTCAGTGACCGTTTGTCCGATTTTAAAAGTGTAATTTCTTTATATAGAAATGATTGGTTGTTGTAATGTAACCTTGAGTTAAGACCAGAGAATACAGAGAAATGACTCTTGTTTTGCGCACACTAACACATGTGCAAAACTGTAGTAGTGTGGCTGATTTTCTTCAGAACTAATGATAAACAAACCTATCCATATAGCCAACCAATGATAAACAAAGACATTTTTTTAAATATCACAAAATTAGATGTTTATGTGTGGCTTCTGTTTTCTCTGGTAAGACGTGATTTAAGAAATTTTAAACGATCTTCAATCGATATGAAGCTGCCTTCGGCGAGTATGTTTTCAACTGGAGTCATTCTTAATGCTCTTGAGGCTTCCCAGCCGAACTTTTTGTGACTAGCAGTTATATACACTAGTAATAACAATTCATAGAAAATTGTTTCACAAATAATTCCTATGAATTATCAGACAAATAATTCCTATGAATTATCAGACAAATAATTCCTATGAATTATCAAATTATTTCAAAAATAACCGTAAGCATTTCCCATGAAATACTCAAGAAAACAATTCTGAGGAATTTGATAAATTAAAATATAAAATGGCAGCATTTGAAGACTGCGAGTTCAGTCAAAACTTGGGAGCTGAAGAAGCAACATCTTCCCAAATAAATCGTTGAAATAAAAACTAAACTTATAAAAATCAAATAAAATAAATTGTTTTAATTGACATAAAAATTTAACTACTAGCCACACAGTGTACAGATCAGTGTATAGGTTCAATAAAAAAAGCTTTTTTGTTTTTTCACGTCCATACACTCGCTGTACACAGCGTTATATTCAGTGGTAAACAGTCAAAGCACAGCAAGCATGGAGTGCGTGCATAGATTAATGTACGCACTTAATTAAGACAGTGCGTTAGAAGAAGAAAATAAACAACAAGACTATGCAAATCGCTCTTTAGCAAACAGGGGAAATGCCATGCAACTGCTGTCAAATCATAACATTTTTCTGCTAAAATGATTATAACAGCGGCATGTTAGCAGTGAATTTAATAAGAAATTTGAAAATATTTAATTTCAAACAAAAAATTTATTAAATGTCTAAATACTTTTTGGTGAAACTGAGGCTGATTTTGAAGGCACTGAAAATGTATTTCCTACAGTGACACTAGAGTGTAAACTTAAAAAGTGGTACTGATTATTTAACCCATCCAGGGAATCAGTCGAATATATGCTACGCATATTAAAGTCAGAAAATTTAAATGTACCTACAAGTTTGAAGTTGTTACACTCATTTCGGAATCAAACCACAGTTGGAATGTTGATTATAAGAAGGGATAATAAAGAGCTGTTATTAAATAAAGAGCTGTTATTAAATATAAAAAAGCTCAGCAGTTTGTTTGTGGCCAATATTAGGTCATTTTTATAATATTGACAAATCCGAGGTGTTTATTGCTGGGGCAAAACTTGGAAAGCGAAAGCCTTTAAATGTGTACTGTTATCTACATGACTTTGCAAATAAAATAAAAGAGTTAATAACTGATGGATATGTTTATAAAGGTAAACGTATCAATATTAAAATAAGGTGTTTCATTTGCGACACACCCGTCAGAGCGTTTATATGTGGTGTTTTGGGCACACCAATTTTCATGCCTGTAGTAAGTGCACCCAGGTAGGAGTAAGAATAGATAACGCTACAACTTTTAAACCTCATTCTGGAGAGTTACGCACTAATGCCAGCTTTCGCACTAGAACAACACCAACAACATCACCAAAGTACTTCCATAGTTGCTTAGAAAAGTTAGGGATTGATATGGTTGACCAATTTCCTCTTGATCCCATGCATCTCGTAAAGCTTGGTGTTTGTAAAATAATTCTGCAGTGTGTAATGAATAAAGAAATTATCATCTTTAAATTAACAACTCTTCAACACCAAATGATATCTGAGAGAAATGTTTCCCTTATTTCCTTCACACCATGCGAATTTCAAAGAAACCTCGAAGACTCGATGAACTTCCGAGATGGAAAGACACTAAGTTTAGGTTGTTCTTGTTATATGTATATGGGAATGATTGTTTTTAAACACATTCTTAGCGAAGATCTTTATTACAATTTTTTGCTTCTGTCCTCGTCATACAGGATCTTAAATTCATAAAACTATTTCAATTACTTAGGTATTTGTCGAAATATGTTGAACGATTTTGTTGAAAATTTTACGTTTTTATTAACCGGAAAATTTAACGTACAACATTCACAATGTGCTTCATATAGTGCAATGTGTCAAGGAAATTGGTCACTTACAAACTTTTTCTGCGTATAAATTTTAAAATTATCTTCAACTTATTAAACGGAAAATTAAAAATCCGTCAAAAATATTTGAGGAGTTGTATAACAAGTTTTACTTGCAAAACCACTATTCTTCTAGCAACAAAGCGTGTCTGTAATTAAAGACAGCTTTTCACTCTCTCTTAAAGCATCAAGGAATACATGCCTTCTATTAAATAAAATTATAATAAAAATTTCAAAATTTGAAGAAAACAGTTTACGTTTTTGGGAGAAGGTATACAAATCTAGAATCTTATTTTGAGGCTCCGCTTAATTCTGGTAAAGATTTAGGAATATTTACAGGTTCATTAGAACATGAAGAGCAACAGTTTTCTCTAAAAGATATTATTTCAAAGTATATATCTGTTAAAATCGAAAATAACTTTATTCTTATGCCTTTGCTTCGAAATATAACAATTGAAACATGTCATAAATCTTCAAACATAACAAAACATACCTAACCTGCGGAACAATATTTATGAAATTTACTCTGACAAAGAGATGGCTAGCGGCAACATTGCCAAAAAAATGTATGGGGGATTTGACGAAAGCACTAGGCTAGATGCTATTGAGAAAGTTCAGGGAGAATTGATGGAAAAACTGAACAAGATACAAGGTTGGTGCTAAATTTTTAAGTTATTCATATATGTGATTGTATAGTTACTTTACTTTCTATATTTCTACAGAGGAACAACGTCATGGTTTCGCGAAAATTTTTGCCACTCTGAACCAAATTTTGCAGAGAAATTTACCTGTTGCCAGGACGATTTCCAATTTTCCAATAAAAACAATGGAGCTTTAGAAATAGTAGACAAAGAAATTGGACAAAAAATGGAAAATTATGTATGTTTTAACTTTGATGCTTTCATATCGACTTATGTTTGCTTTTACAAATTTCCTTCCAGATTCCAACTTTACGAGCATTAATATGCTGTCAGGGATTCAAACTTCGATAGAATGGTAGGGGAAGAAATAATATTTTCGTGCAACTACGATGGCGCCTGCTGCTTTTAAAGAGTATAAAATCCTAAACATGGCTTTGTTTGGTAAGTATTTTAGTATCAATTATAAAGATAGTGGTATATGGCATCTCTCCCACTTTTCAGAAGCTATAAAGAAAGATGGTACGAAGGAGAAGTATTATATCAAATCCATACGCGAATGCTTCAGAAGTTACAAACATCTATGACCGCAAGAAGACAAATTTACTTCAACCATCTCAAAATACTATAGCATAAACATTTATATTAAAAAAAGAAAGATATGATTTGTCACGTGAAAAAAGGTCGAAAAAATACAAAAATTACAATATCTCAAAATTTAACCTTGATTTTAGAATTCAGCAGATGAAAATACATAAGAAAAGTCACCTCTCATCAAATGTACATGAAAAAATTGTATTTTGTAAACTAGTGTTATTAATATATACTACAGCTTAATTAAAATTACCCTTAATTTCTTAATGGTCTACTTTTACATATAAGTTAATATTCAATATTTTCAAGGTTTAATAAAAGACGAACCCTGAGGAATTACGTGGAACAGTGAGCATGTTGGCAAGAGAACATTAATGGCTCTGCAACGTCTATTTCGATGTTAAAAAACGAGTTAGTTATGCCGTTTCACTGTATTTTTAATAGATTCATTCAATTATGTCTTTAGATTGTTTTAAAATAATTATTAAATGATACTTATCATTATTATTATTATTATATTTTAGGCGCATTCGATTCGCCACTCTATCGACGATAGGAGAGACATGTATGGAAAAGATATCGAGTAAATTATACTCGGATTAAACGAGTGAATATTTCCATCCTCAATAGAAAAGTGCTTCCAAATCGAAAATTGCTTGAAACCCAACGAGATTAAAAATTACCCATAAAAATTCTCTGGGATTTTTTATATTTTAGCTGTTTAAATTTAAAGAAAATAAAAATTAATCATTGGATTTTGTATTTTTTATTTTAAATATTATTCTGTTGATTTAAATTATATTCAGATGGTTAGTTTGCATAAAAAATAGAAAGAAAGTAAATGTTTAAAAAACAGTTGAATGAGTGCTGCCACTTACTCGAGTGCTGTTTTATTCGCACAAATCGTTATGAGCTTGATACAAGTGACGAATCGAATGTCATTTAAATTTCATTAATTAAGTATTTATGTTTTAAGAGTGTTTCGAAATAAAAAAAATAAAAATAAGGGTAAAAGGTAAAAAAGCACAAATAATTGATAGAGACGGGTAGTTATATTACGGGTAGTTGTATTTTACATTGTCGGGTACGAAAATTCATTCTTGTTACATAGAACTGTTGATGATTTTTAAATTAACGCTTTTTTAATAATTCAACCTCTTGAAATGGAAACTTAGTTTCCTGAAAGGAATATGTACATTCAGTAGAATGGTTTAATGGCTTTCCTCTAACATAAGCAATTCAAGGTACCCCACCGAAAATTACCTTATGTTTTAAGAAGAAAACAAACCCATTATTGAACTCGCTCGCAGAAGGAGAGGTAAAGGGTATTTCGAAGTCGGTCTAACCCGACTTCAGACTTCTTTACTCGTTTTACTTAATTGTGTTTATATGCTGGGAGATTCTTATGTAACAGTAGATGTGTTTAAAAAGTAATATTGTTTATAATATTTGGATGTGTTAAGCTTGCTTTTAAACTTTTAATTTGCATTGTTAATGGTGGCTAAATATGAGTATAAATTAGTTGTATTTATAAATTTTGTAATTGTTTCTATATTCAAGTGCAGTATGTTATTGGGAGTGATAGGTTGCAGAAGGGACCGGGGGGATGAATGTTGTTGTTGTTCATCACGCGTTCGTGTGTTATTTTGGTAAACCCGAGTCGTAGGCGTTCGAATTTTATAATGTCTAGTCTAGTTAGGTTAGGAATGTGTATGCTTTGGACATTTTTGCCAGATTTTTTTGGCATTGTTTATCTGCTTATACCAGTTAGACGTGGATTCCCATAACAGCATGGATTTAGTTTTGTATATGTTTTTAATATAATATGTTATGTCGTTTGCATTGTAATGTTTGTTGTAAGTAGTGGAGCTTTGTTAGCGTCCTTCGCTGATTGATCAGCGAATTCGTTACCCTATACATAAAGTTTGATGGCTGGGTAGTGGTTTATAAGGGTATTTCTGATTAATAGTGGACAATATTTGTTGTTCTCTATATTAGTTATAGCATCTAAGGCAGACAGTGCTCCCATTATGGTAGGCACCTTGGCGTGGTGTGGGGCTTAAGTTGCAAAGATTCGTCGAACTGTTTTAACCCAAGGCCATATAGTGCCCCCTGGTAGGGCCCCCAGTGTTTTTAGACAGACCGACCGATGAGTAACGAACAAAGATCTACCACGTGTGCGTCTGTTTCCCAGGTTAGGGGCGGCACACAACGACGTCTGTTTTCTCCATGTTAGGAGCGGTCGGTTTTCGGAGTCTTTTGTGCGTGGGGTGGTAGACTGTAAAGAAATCTCACGGGAAGGGGGAGTTTTTTCTGGTCTCAGATGTCGAAAACAAGTAAGGAAGAGTTTACGGTGCAGGGGGTCGGATCCCCAGTACCGGGGGTAGGTGGTTGGCGAGGAGGCCACCTGGCGTCGATATGTAGCAACTCCTCAGGCATCGCCGTGGTACCCCAGACCGCGATGTCTGCTAGTGCTACTGGGAGGGTCTCCAAGCCAACTTTGGGTAGGCAAGGGGCCTTTGAGGTGGAGGCTGAGGGGGATCGCATAGGATCTCAGCTTCTGGGCTTACGCATAGACCACGCAACCGATGACGACTCGTTGTCACAGGTCAGCAATGTCTACGACATAGGCTCTGATGTTGAGATGCAATTGCTCAGTCCTTCTCAGCCCTCCGCTCCACAGGCTCCTGAGCCGGAGAAGGAGACAAGGAAGCTGGTAAGCCTCACAAAAGAGCAAAAGGCCAGAAATGGCTATAAGCGCTCGGCTTACTATCTTCGTAAAATGAAGGCGAAAGATCCTTCTTCCTTTACAAAAAGGGAGAAGGATCTCATTAAAAAGCATAAAAAGGTTGTAGCAAGGTTTGAGAAAAATAACGCTGCGGCCAGTTCATGCAATAAAACGGGGCAGGGAATTGCTGGGGCAAAGTCTGATATTGACAACGCTTCGACCTCCAGGAAAAATGGTAAGCCGGACAAGGCCACAGGTGACCGCGTAAAGGTGCCGCCAAAGCCAAAGCCGAGTTCTTCGAAGGAGCCACATGGCTTGGCATCGGGCAAAACTCCAAAAAGAGTTCGGTCTGATGAGCAGGCTCAGAGGGCTTCAAAAAAGCCGAAGCCATCGGCCTCCTTCGAATCACCGATGGAGCTACAGGTAGCTATCATCGACAGAGTCGACCCTGATGGGAAGATAACGCCGAAAAATTGGTTGCTAGTAGAGGCGCGCCTGATAGCGGAGATAGTCGGGGCTGATGGCGGGGAGCTGCAGTTTGATGGGGCCGGCTGGCAGAGGGGGGTTAAGGTCGTCGGTTGCATCAATAAGAAGTCTCTGGACTTCTTAATGCGTGCAATTAGCGGCCTTGACCCACTCTGGCGGGACGCTCGGTTGGAGGTGGTGCCTCGTTCTCTGTTTCCGATCCGCCCGGTTGTTTCGGTGTGGATTCCACCTCCGGTTCCGGACCAGGAATCCATAGTCAAGCTGATCGGACGGCAGAACCAGTCTCTGAATTCGGCAGAGTAGCGGGTGATCTCCGTGACCCCCTGCAAAAATGAAATGGGAAGTGACGCGGTGCTCGCAGTAGACTCCGCGTCGCTATCAAAATTAAGGAGTGACAACTGCATTAGATTCGGGTTCGGCTCTCTTAAGGTTCGCGTGCCGGGTAAGCGGTTAAAAACCAATGGAGAGGAAGCTAGAGGTGGTGCAAATTAATTTGCATCACTCCATCTCAGCCTCGCTCGATTTAATGAAATTCATCGCAGAGGACGATGTGGATGTAGCCCTTGTTCAGGAGCCTTGGCACGTCAGAGGTAAGGTGAGCGGACTCGGGATGGATGGTTATCGTCTCTACATTCCACAAACACAAGGTAAGATCAGAACGTGCATAGTGGCCAAAAAGGATATTAATATTTTTCTTCTTACTCCCTACAGCACTGGAGACCTTACAACGGTGGTATGCGAGCATAGGCACAAACCTAGTTTGTTGCTAACGTCCGCATACTTTCCGTAAAACGAGGAACGGCTGCCACCACAGATCTTCCGGCAACTTATCGCCTACGGTGAGCCACGCGGACTGGGAATAGTGGCCGGCTGTGACGCAAACGGGCACCATGAGCTCTGGGGCAGCACTGATACCAATGGTAGGGGTGAGTCCATTTTTGATTACATTCTCTCCACTAGCCTAACTTTATGTAACAAGGGAAATCAGCCAATGTTTCGTAATTGGGTTAGGTAGGAAGTGATTGACTGGCCACTGGGTCTAATACCATATGGGGTCGACAACTGGAGAGTATCTGATGCCTGTTCCTTTTCGGATCATAGTCGGATACGCTTCTCAGTTTACTCTGAGGTAGTGACCCCACGGCTTTTTAGGAACCCAAAAAAGACTGACTGGTCCAAATTCTCAAAACTGGCGACCCAAAAACTTACTTTGATGAAAGTTAAGGTCGGCGAAGGGAATGCTAACATTGATAATGCGGTAGGTCGTCTTACGAGAATACTGAAACAATCCTTTGACCTATCTTGTCCCTTGACTAGGCCGCGTGCTAAACCAAAACCGGTTTGGTGGAACGCTAAGTTAGGACTGCTTAGGAAAAAGTCAAGAGGACTCTTCAACAAGGCCAAAAACAGTCGGCTGGAAGAGCATTGGGAAAATTATAGAGTCAGTTTTAATGAGTATAAAAGCAAAATTAAGGCTGCAAAAAAGGAGTCCTGGCAACAGTTCTGCGGAACTCTGGAGTCGGTAAATGAGGCATCGAGACTCAGGAAAATACTGTCCAGAGTCACGACGGTTCTCGGCAGTGTGAAGAGACGGGATGGCTCATGGACTGGCTCGTGTCAGGAGTCCATGGAGGTTTTGATGGAAACGCACTTTCCAGGTTGCACGGACTCGCAAACCGTCCAGACGCAGTCGGTAAATCTTGCACGTGTTTCAGGGACCGACGTGTCGGATATCGTGAGGGAGGACAAGATTGCGTGGGCGATAGGCTCCTTCGACCCGTACAAGTCAGCGGGTCCTGATGGGGTTATACCGGCTATGCAGCAACATTCCTCTGAGGGCGTGATTCCCCATCTAGTTCACATATTCACAAGGTATCTCAAGGATGGGTACGTGTCAAAAAGTTGGAGAGAATTCAGGGTGGTTTTCATTCCAAAAGCGGGAAATATAAATCACTCTACTGACAGGGATTACAGACTAATAAGTCTCTCATCGTTTATTCTTAAAACACTTGAGAGACTTATTGATCTCTATATTAGAAGGGTTACCAATATTCGCACAATGGATACTGCGCAGCACGCATACCGTAAGGGTAGATCAGTGGATAGCGCACTTCATGAAGTGGTTGATATTATTGAGAGGTCACGTTGGTAGGTTTTCTGGACATTGAGGTGGCCTTCAACAATGTAAATACAGAGGCGATCTGTAAGGCGCTGAGAGATGGAGGAGTGAAGGAATTTTTGAAGCTAGAATTCCAACTCTATCCAACCAGGGAAGACTGGGAGTCAGGCTCTGTGACGCGTAATTCTGACATTACCATCTACACTGACGGCTCAAAGATGGAGGGTGGAACGGGGGCAGGTGTCTTCTCGGAAGGCTTGCAGGCAAGACAGTCATATCGGCTGCCTGATGCATGCAGCGTCTTTCAGGCCGAAGTCAATGCAATTGAGAAAGCGGCCGGACTGAAACAAAGTAGTACAATTCGGCCTTCGAATATCACTATCTTTGTGGATAGTCAGGCGGCGCTTAAGGCAATAGAATCCAAGACAGTTAAATCGAAGCTTGTAATGAAATGTCGTACCTCACTACTGAACATTAGACCACACAAGGTCTCACTTTGCTGGGTTCCCGGACATAGCGATATAGAAGGGAATGAATTAGCAGACGAGATGGCCAGAAGGGGCTCTGAAATGGACATTAACGAAGCAGATACCTCAATACAAATCCCGATATGCGAACTGTTTAGGAACGTAGATGAATTCACTATTGCAGTGAAAAATAACTTATGGATTAATCGGGACGACTGTGAAGTTTCAAGGCCTTATGGCCTAGGTTAGACATGAAGATAACGAAGGTTCTCTTAGGGCTCAACAAACCTGCAGTAAGGGTGCTTACGGGGGTCATTACGGGGCATTATGCTATCGCACCAATGCTTCAACATTGGCGTATGCCGTCGAGCGGGCTATGTAGGAGTTGCCATGATGAAGAAGAGACAGAGTCGATTCATCACTTTTTATGTCAATGTCCGAGACTACAGTTGAAACGACTTCAATGTTTGGGGTCGCGCTTCTTCACGAGTTTGACAGAGATAACGAAGGTAGATTTATCGGATCTTCTCACTTTCATCTGGAAAACCAAATGGTTTAATAGGGACGGAACTTCCAATGTTTATGGAGATCGAGGGTAAGGACGAGTATGCTTCCTCCTGGCATTTTTTGAAGGCAGTCACAATGGACATACGAGTATATTTCTCCGAGTGGAAGTGCGGATACGAAGTATCCGCACACGCCTTCACAACCTAACCAACCTAACCTAAGGCAGACAGTGAGTCTGTGCAAATGTCAAAATTAGAGATTTCTTTGAATGAATTTTTTTCTTTTAATACAGCATGGATTTATTTATTGCATCTTTTCAATCGAAACCAACAATAGTTTTACAAAGCTTACAACTAATAAATAAATTGTTGCTCCGCGCCAGTGCTTAGAGCAATTTTAGTTCAAGTATTATGTAAATTATGTAGAAAAATAAAAATCTTCTATATACAGTGTGGCCCAAATAAGACCAGCTGATGTGAAACACAAATAACTTTTTTATTTTTTAACATAATTTTGTTTTTCTTTTTGCAGATTATAACTGAACTCTTGGAAATTTAAAATGAATACGTACAGTCCACAACAACGCATTAAAATTATCGAATTTTATTATTCTTCTCAACGATCAATTGTTCTGACGCAGCGAAATTATCGCCGTGTTCATTTCCATTTAAGTGGTTATGTGAATAAACAAAACTGTAGGTTGTGGGGCTCCGAAAATCCAAGGGCAATACATCAGCATCAGTCACACCCAATCAGATGCACTGTTTGGTGCGGTGTTATGGCCACAAAAATCATCGGCCCATATTTCTTTGAGAATGAGGATGAAACGCCAGAAACGGTCTCCGGGGCTTCTTACAGAACTATGATCGACAACTTTTTGCGGCCAATGGTGGAGCAACATCCTAATTTGTGGTTTCAACAAGATGGAGCCACTGCGCATACTGCTAGGCAAACTATTGACATGCTGCGTGAAATTTTTGGTGAACGCATAATTTCAAGAAATTCAGATTTCCCTTGGCCTCCTCGTTCACCAGATTTAACTGCGCCCGATTTTTTTTTATGGGGATATTTAAAAGACAAAGTGTATGTTAACAAACCACAGACACTTGGACAGCTCAAGCAGAATATTCGAGACGAAATACGGCGCCTGCAACCAGAAACATTACGCCGTGTAATGCAAAATGCGCTAAAAAGAGCCAATGCCTGTATCGAGCAAAATGGTGGTCATTTGTCTGATGTCATATTTCACACATAGTCACGTTAAATTTCCATAAAATGTATTTAACATATTAAAATAAATCATTTAAAAAACCCGTTATTACAAGAGTTACACGTGTTTAACATCACTAGGTCTCATTTGGGCCACCCTGTATATAAAAATAAGTTGTCCTATGTTCGTGATTTTATAACTCGAGAACCACTCAACCGATTTTCAAACGCGTACATGCGTTGGAAAGGTCTACTTTCACTGATGGTTTATAAAAAAAATATCGAAAAATTTTTACGAATTTGCGTTATACGCACACTTTTATAATGGTGTGTTTTCCCCACATAAAATGTATTTTTTTTACCCTTTATCTTTAAAAAAGGTAAATACGGTATACTAACTTTGTGCTTTTGAGAGGGGTTGCAATTTCAAGAAGGAGGCGTGGTAGGTATGGACATATATATACAGATATGATCAGAATCACTTTCTAAGCAATTTTTATTTTGTCCGTCCGTCTGTCCGTCTGTCCGTCTGTGGCCACTTTTTTTCTACACCGTTAGAGCTATCTTAATGAAATTTTGCAAAAGTATAGTCTGGACAAAGATACAGAACCAGATTGCTATATGGGCCGATTTGGACAAAGACCAAGCCTACCTCCCATATAAGGAAGTTTTTTCACCCTTTTTTAAAATGACTATAACTTCGGTCCAATTGACGGAATCGTGACATTTATCAGATATGGAGATGTGGGTCCTACTAAACACTGTGCAAAAAGTGGGCGGTATATATTGACTGCCACGCCCACTATTAACAAATATTAGTAACTTAAGATCTGGTAGAGATTTACGGACGAAATTTTACGGGAAGGAACATGTGGATATTATAAAGCTATCTGCAACAAATGGGGCTGATCAGAGAAGCGACACGCCCACTTTTGATATAGGGAACTTTCGGGTCTAAAATTAAAATTAGCCTACCTAAGCTCGTATTGATGCCAGCAGAATAAAAATTTGCAGAAATATACATGGGGTCCATAATAGTGTGTGTGCAGAATATGGAGATCATAATACAACTGCCACGCCCACAATTAGCCAAAAATCATGACTGTGTTCCTATTAAAGATTTATCAACGAAATTTCACAGGAATGTTGCGGGTACTAACATTAAACACCACACAAAAAATGGGCGTGTTATTTCTACAGCCACGCCCACTATTGACATATTATTATAACTTACGACCTATACAATACAATTTTGGACAAAATTATATATTAGTACGTATATGGACCCTACAAAGCCATATACAAGTTTGGGGACCCCACTTAAAGATAATTACCCTATCTATGCTTCTAGTGATGATATATGAAAACAAATTGGTAGATGTATACTCTGGGTCTGTACTAGCATGCATTCCAAATATGGGCAGATTATTACTACGGCCACGCCCACAATTAACCAAAAATCGTCACTAGGTTCCTATTAAATATTTTTCAACGAAATTTCACAGGAAGGTTGCGGGTAGTAATATTAACCACCGCACAAAATATGGGCGTGTTATTTTCACAGCCACACCCCTTATTGGCATATTTTTATAACTTGCGACTTATACAATATTTTTGAGCGAAATTGGTAGCAGGATGTAACAGTTCCGAAAAAGCACGCATGCAAAATATGGGCAGATGATTACTACTGCCACGCCCACAATTAACCAGTAGTCATTTTTGGGGCCTTATGCAAAGCTCGGCAACGAAACTTCATATGAAGCTTCAGAGTGATATTATAAAACACAAACCAAAAATAAGAAAATTAGAGATGCACTTTATGAGCTACGCCCTTTATAGATAGGATCTTAAAACTTTGGACCTATACACAATTTAAAAAAAAATTCTACTTCATAAAGTCATAGAAAATAAATGAGGTGGTCCAGATAAAAGACGGTTTTTCGGTTTTTTTAAAATATTTTTTTAAGCACGCGTCAATTATTCTTATGTATAATCTTCTGTTGGCGTTCAACGTAGTGTGAAGTTGGTAATGTTTACAAAATGGTGGATTATAACATGAAATCAGTACAACATTCAGTTTTTTTTGGCTGCTTTCGGTGTTGCTGAAAATTATGAAATAAAACATTACCGAACTGGTCGATACATCATCAGTAATGAAACAGTATGGCGTATACTCTCTTTTGCAATACATGAAAGATACCCGACCGTTCAAGATTTAGCTGTTCATTTGGAAAATGGTCAGCGTATTTGTTTTAATGAACAAAATGCAGCACAAAGAGCAATTGCGCCACCAAATACAACTTTGACCGCATTTTTTGTGGTCAAAGTTGTATTTGTGTAATATTGTGCCAAGAAGATTCATTTGCAAGAACATTGCTTTATGCTCAGGTTCAATTATATTATACTTGGAATGCATCAAAAAAGGAATTTCAACGTCGAAAGCAAGGCAAACCTGTTCAAGGTCATCCAAATGTGTTTGAAACTGATGCTTTAGGTCGAATTTACACAGTTCACCCAAATAATGATGAGTGTTTTTATTTGCGTTTGCTTTTGATAAATGTTCATGGTCCAACATCATTTAATTATTTGAGAACTCTTGATGGACAATTATGCGCCACTTACCGTGAAGCATGTCAAAAGCTAGGATTGCTTCAGCACGATACACATTGGGAAAATACATTAACTGATGCATCGGTATCAGCATATCCACAACAAATTAGAATTTTATTTTCTATCATTATCTCAACGTCCAATCCGGCTAATCCATCTGATTTATGGATAAAATTTCGTGATTACATGACGGAAGATATTTTACATCGAATACGCACCTTAAATATTAATGCTCAATTGAATTATACAGAGGAAATGTATATTGAGGCATTCATATTGATTGAGGATATGTGTTTAGGAATGGCGAGTAAAGCTTTGGCTCAGTTAGGTATGGCTCAGTTAGGTATGCCATCACCAAATCGTTCAAGAAATGATATTTTTAATCAAGATTTGCTTCGAGAACAGAATTACGATCCAAATGTGCTGACAAATTATATTCAAGAAAATATTCCTAAATTAAATCAACTGCAAATATTAGCTTATGAAAAAATTATGCAAGAATTTGATAATGGTCATGATGGGATGTACTTTTTGGATGCACCTGGTGGTACTGGCAAAACTTTTTTGATAACTTTAATTTTAGCAACTGTACGAGCACGTGGTAGAATTGCTTTGGCACTTGCATCTTCTGGAATTGCAGCCACTTTATTGGATGGTGGTAGGACAGCGCATTCAGCGCTAAAATTGCCTTTGAATATGACGATAAATTAAGCACCATCATGGAATTTATCAAAAACCTCTGGCATGGCTAGAGCTTTGAAACAATTTGATATTTTGTTGTGGGATGAATGCACAATGGCACACAAGAAATCAATTGAAGCTTTGGATCGAACAATGAGAGATTTCCGTGGAAATCAAAATTTATTTGGTGGTGCTTTAATATTGTTAGCAGGAGACTTTAGACAAGCACTACCTGTTATCTCAAAATCAACACCAGCTGATGAAATAAATGCGTGTTTGAAGCTATAAAATCTATGGAGATACGTTAAAACGTTAAGACTCACCACCAATGTTCGTGTGCAATTGCAAAATGATCAATCAGCTGCCACATTTTCAAAGCAATTGCTTTTAATGGGTGATGGTAAAATGCCAATTGAGAATGATGGTTTCAGTACAATTCCAAGAGATCTTTGCATATTCACACAATCAAAAGAAGAACTAATTGAAAAAGTCTTCCCAAATATACAACAGCAATACAAAAATCATGCTTGGTTGAGTGAAAGAGCTATATTGGCAGGAAAAAATAAGGATGTCAATGATTTAAATTTCATCATTCAATCTCAAATAGGTGGTGAATTGATCACATATAAATCTGTTGATACTGTGAAGAATCAAGAAGACGTAGTACATTACCCAACTGAATTTTTGAATTCTCTTGATTTGCCTGGAATGCCACCGCATAATTTACAATTGAAAATCGGATCTACAATCATTATGCTTCGTAATATAAATCCACCAAAATTATGCAACGGAAAAAGACTTGCGGTCAAAAAATTTATGAATTATGTAATTGAAGCAACAATTTTAAATTGGAAATTCAAAGGCGAAGATGTTTTAATACTACGCATCCCAATGATTCCCACTGATATGCCATTTCAATTTCAACGATTACAGTTTCCCGTTCGTTTGGCTTTTGCAATGACTATTAATAAAGCTCAAGGCCAGTCGTTGCAAGTTTGCGGAATAAATTTAGAATTTCCTGTATTTTCACACGGTCAATTTTATGTTGCATGTTCACGTGTTGGGAAGCCGTCGTCTTTATTCATTTTTTGTAAAAATGGCAATACTAAAAATGTCGTTTACCACCAAGCTCTGCAATAAATTTTTTTCTTTTTGATGTTCTCACTTTAAAAAATTTATATTATTTTGCAATTCTTTTTCAGGAAAATGTCTGTTCTTTTTAGAAAATTTAATTTTTAATACAAAGACGTAAACGTATGTTATTGTATTGTCCAGCAACGCGGGTAGGGTTACTCTAGTAAAAATATAAATATAAAGAAACTCTATTTTAAAAAAAGTGGCCTTTTAAGACGAGATGTATTCATCCTGTGAAGCAGATTCCTTGCTAGTTCGTTAGGATGACACTGGAGTTTGGATTGCTATTTTGTTTTTAAAACTGCTAGTTCTTCTTCAACGGGTGCTATATTAAGGTCGCGGTGAATATTTTCGTTTCTGACGAACCATGCAGCGCCGCTGATAGTTCTCAGAATTTTCGATTGAGCCCTTTGAATTATTTGCAAGTTTGATGCACTAGTAGTGCCCCATATCTGAATACCATAAGTCCAAATCGGTTTAATTACAGCCTTGTATATAAGTATTTTATACTCTAATTGCAGTTTTGATTTTCGATTGGTAAGCCAATACAAGGAACTTGCCTTGAGTTTCATTTGCATTTTCTTGGCTTCTATATGTTTTTTCCAGGTGAGCCGTCGGTCAAAATGCACTCCTAACCTATTTAACCTCTGTTGCTTGCGGGATTACAATGCCATTTAAGGAGACTGCCTGACAAGAACTGGGCTTAAGAGTAAATGTCACATGTACACTTTTTTCCCCATTTACTTTGATGCGTCAATCTGCTAGCCAACTTTCTATTTTTTTAAGGTGTTCCTCTAAATCCCGGGAGGCTATCCATGGATTTAGGTGAGAGCTCAAGATAGCTGTGTCATCCGCGAAAGTCGAGGTAACGAGGTTTTTATCAGAGTGTAAAGCATAGGTCCAAACACACTATCTTGTGGGTCTCCAGCCATAATTTCAAAGTCTGGCGTTACAAATTCTTTATATTTAACCCTAAATTTGCGATTTGTTAAATATGACTCCAGAATCTTATTCGAACTTTTTGGCAAAAGTTTTTTAATTTTATATATGAGTCCTTCGTGCCAGACTTTGTCAAAGGCTTGTGCCACGTCTAGGAATATTCCGGAGCAGTACATCCTCTGTTCAAATGCTCGCCTTATTTCAGAGGCAATACGGTGCACCTGTTCAATAGTTCCAAGATGTTTTCGGAAACCAAATTGGTGGTGAGGAATGATTAAATTGAACTTTGGTGCTAATTTTGCCAGCAATAAGCGTTCGAGCATTTTAGAGAGCGTTGGCAGGAGACTTATGGGCCGATAAGAAGATACCTGAGTAGGGTCTTTTCCGCGTTTTGGAATCATTATTATTTCCGATGTTTTCCATGTTGTAGGGAAGTAGCCCAGACGGAGTATTGCGTTAAAAATGTGTGTGAGATGTATTAGAGCTATTTGCTGCAATTCACTTACCATTTTATTGGTAACTAAGTCACAACCAGGTGCCTTTTTTGGGTTTAGACTCGTTGTACTCGTAAATAGGCGTATAACTTCCTTTGGTTTAAAATTAATTGGTACTGCTGACTTCGTAATTGAAAAGTTCTGTATGCTAGAGTTGTTGCAGATCGGCGGGTTAGGTTGAAATACTGACCTCAGATGTGCTGCAAATAAGTTGCCTTTTTCTTCTTCTGTTTTTGCCCAATTTCCATCGCTTTGTCTTAGAGGCGATTCACTATCCTTGGGTGTTTTAACCATTCTTGTCGCTCTCCAGAGTGAGTAATTGGTGACTTTGAGAGGAGCCAAATCTTCAAGGTACTTATTAAGGTTTTCTTCCTTTTCCTCCCGTAGAGTGTTTTTCAGCTGATTTTGTAATGACTTTAATTTTACTCTTAGTGCTGGAGATCTGTATTTTTGCCATTCACGCCTTAATCTCCTCTTTTCTCTAACGAGGCATGAATGAATGAATGAAATAAAGAGGGAAAATGTACCTCGACCAATTTGATTTAATGTACTGCTCCTGCATGTACCTATTAAAGGTCTTCTATTAGACCAACAGTTCTAAGGAGGCTAAGTATTGAATTGGGGTTCATTGCTCTAATGTCTCTTCCCTCGGGCCAGTAATGCCCCAGATATTTCTTCTTACTGCGAGCTAAGGCTTCGCAGTGCATTAGAAGGTGCTCTGGTGTTTCTTCTGCATACGTGCAGAACCTACACGTGTTTACTGGTGAGAGTCCCAGTTTCATGAGGTGTCAGAGTTTTCAAATTGTTTTTGCTTAACTGTAGACATAAAGCTGCACGTTTTGAGTTTTAGTTCTCAATCATGAGCTTGGATTGTCTATATTTTGGAAGTGAGGCCCAGTAGCCTGATTTTCTGGATTTTTCCTCCTGTCTTAATTTATCTGTTATGCTATTTGCCCCTATGCCAAAGAATGGTTCAGGCCCAATAAATGGTGTGGCTGCCCCTCTCCTGGCAAGACTATCCGCTTTTTCATTTCCGGGGATCCCAGTGTGTTCTGCGACCCATATTATGGAGAGTTTATTTAAAAGCTCTACGCATTCCCATATGAGCTTAGAATGAATCTTGTATGAATTGAGTGCTTTTATAGCTGCTTGGCTGTCAGACATGATAGCAATGTCTTGAGCCACAAGGATACGTTGGAGATTAAAGATAATACAGAGGTGAATTGTACATATCTCTGCCTGGAATATGCTGGGTGATTTCCCCATTGGTTCGAAGTGGTTGACCACGGCCCAAATATGCCAGCTCCAATCCCTTCTTCTGTTGTTGAACCATCTGTAAACCACTTGATGGTATGATCTTTTAGGATATCTTGATTCAGCTTTTCATTCCTTCTTGTTGACAACTTGCACAACTGAGAAGCGTTTCTCAAAGTTATACATTTTGTTCATATCGTCTCTAGGTAGGTCCACGAGGGGTATAGTGGCAACGATGCTGTCTCGTTGTTTATTACTACAAATTTTCTCGCGGCCAGCACCTTCCTTGACTATTCTTAATAGGGTTCTTTTTGCAGCCATTTCTACTATAATATGTAGCGGAGTGAGATCTAAAAGTGTTTCCATTGCTGCTGTGGGACACGTTTTCATAGCTGCGGTAATACATATACATGCTGGTCGTTGTACCTTGTTCAAAATGTTCTTCATGGTGAACAATTTGGTTCTTTGAGCCCATGCCACTGCTCCATATATTAGAACCGGCCCAACTATCATGGTGTACATCCATTTCAGAATGTAAGGTTTGCAACCCCATGTCTTCCCAGCTAAACTTCTACACACCAGTAATGCTCTGATTGCCTTACTTGTTACAAAGTCCGTATGTGCTTTCCAGAGAAGTTTGGAATCTAGTATTATTCTTAGATATTTAACCACCCTTGACAAACTAATCTCCAAATTTCGGAGTTTGATTGGATTCATATGCGGCAACTTCTTTTTCTGAGTGAACGGTACAATGGTTGTTTTTGTGGGGTTTATGTTCAGTCATCCTGAAGTGTACCATTATTGAGTAATAAAGAGTCCTGTCTGTATTATGTCACAAAGAGTGCTTTCAAATTTACCTCTTGCTATTATTACAATGTCATCGGCATATCCCTGACATGTGATGCCGTTGTGCTGTAGCAGATTACTAGGCTCCAACATGAGTGGGGAAAGTACTACTCCCTACGGGCACCCTTTTGTGCAGAGCACTTCTATTGCGGTATCGCCCGAATTAGACTCTATTATTGTCGTTTGAAACATATAACTCACCCAGCGGGTTATGGCTGTCTCTGTACTTTTCCTGCGGAGTGCTCTTCCAATTGCCTGATGCGAGGTGTTATCGAAGCTGAAACACGGCGCTCTCCGTGGACCTTAATCCTCTGTCCGCATGTTGATATCTATTTAGAGGTGATGTGACTAGAGTGTGTGTTCTTAAATAATTGTCCATAATTTTCTCCATTGTTTGGAGTACAAAGGAAGTTAGACTTATGGGTCTGAAGATTTTGGAGAAGTGAAATCCTTCTTTCCAACCATCGGTATAAACGTAACTAGAGCTTTCCTCCAAATTGCTGGAAGATACCCTGTCGCCAAGCTTATTCTGAATAACTGCGGAGCCAGCACCTTTATTCCTTTCTGTAAAAGAGCGGGCACTATGCCATCTGCGCATGGTGTCTTGTAGTTGTCAAAAGTTCCTACAGCCCAATGTACTTGCTGTGGTGTTATTATCTTTGGAGCAAGTCTCCAGTCTTCCATACTTGTGAGAAACCTTTTTGAGGTAAGTCATTCTTCGACGGTTGTTGCGTTTGAAAACTGTGTTTTTAAAAGAAGTTCCACCCTCTGTTTGTCGTTCTATGTATAGCTGCCATCCGTCAGCTTCAGTGCTATCCTACATTCTGTTTTAGCCTTCGCCAGTGTCTTGTGTAGCCTGGCAGCTGTCGATGTGGATGAAATATCTTCACAGAAGTTCCTGAGTTATCTCTTTTAGCTTTCCTAATCTCAATATTATACTTGTTTAACGCTCTAGCATGATCTTGCCAGTTACCGGTGCGTTTTGCTCTATTGTATACGGATACGTTGGATCTTAACTGTGCCAGTGTGTTATTCCACCAAGGTGTTTTCTTCCCCCCGTTGCTAGAGCTATCTCTGCAATTAGCTTGAAATGCCTCTAATATTACCTTATCTATCTTCAGTACGATGCTTTCAATCTCTAGCGAATGATCGTCTTTGCATTGAAATTTAAATGGCCTAGGTTATCTGATAGGTCATTCATGTACTCATTCCAGTCCGTATTTCTAAGGTTTTTCCTAAGCACCTTCTCAGGGGGTTTTCCTTTGAGAGAGTACTCTATTATACTATGATCAGCAAGAGATGGCATCGTTGATACTCTCCAGTTTCTGAAAAAGTAACCCATACTTTCGTTCCCTATCGTTAGGTGTAAGACCTCCTGCCTAGTCCTTGTGACAAATGTAGGGGTATTTCCCACATTGTAAACTTCTAGGTCATTACTTATAATAAACTCTAATAGGTACTCACCCCTCGTGTTCGTGTGACTACTTCCTATGTTATGCTTGTTATTTGCGTTGGCGTCGCTCCCAATTAATAGAGGCAGTGCGTTCTCCTTGCAATATTGCACCAGTACTTGTGCTTTACAGGTTGGAATGACGTCGGAGTCCCCTGGGAAGTATGCCGATGCCAACACAATCGATTTTTGATTACCACCGATGTAGGCGGATGTCTCGATGGCAACCAAGTCTCGACTCATAAATTCTGAAATACAAAGATTGTTGGTGGAGTTGTTAACCATTATCCAGGCACAAGGTTTCTCGGACCTGGGATCCCCAATTACTTTAGTATTCTTCTCTGTTAGTCCTCTTACCAGCCCCAGGTAGTGCCAGGGTTCCTGTATCAGCGCTGCCCCAAGGATTTCTTGAGTGAACTTCCGTGTGATGACAGCCGAGGCTGCTTTGCCATGGTGGAGATTCACCTGTGCCACGCTGAAACAGACATCTTCCATTATTGCAAAGCAGTTTAGTGGATTGGGTTACTGCCCAATCCCTTTCTTCCTCCAAAAAGGGTTGCTCGCCTCCTCCTTCCAAGTACAGCATCGCTAGGTCTATGCCTTCAATCAGCTCCTGGGAAGTCGGAATTTGTGTTATGGGACCAGGTTCAGTATCTATGGCCTGGTCATCACTCTTTGGTGGCTCGTCACTCGTTGTTGTCGCTGAGGGGGGTGCGGCTTTCTTGGCAGTGGGGACATGCACCTTGCCGAAGCGGAAATTGAGCAGGCCGCTATTGGTTTTTATGGCTCCGATGTAATCATCTTCTATTGCCGCGGCTATCAATTTTCCCTCATCACGGCTATTGGTGATCCTCCAGAGCTTGGTATTCACGCCCTGGTTTTGCGCTTAGATGAGGGCCAAGATGCTCTCGCGCTCTTGTCCTGAGCCTTTCAGAAGAAACACAGGGATGTTGTGGATCCGATGCATGCTCTGAGTTGCGCCGCGTTCCATGGCAGTTTTGGAATTGTTTGTTGCAGCCATGTCGAGGTATTCTCGTCGGAGCAGTCGATCAGCAACATTCCTAGTTTGAAGTGTATCCCTTCGAAAACCAGTGGTGATAACCAACCTTTCGCAACTTCCGATATAATAGCTTCTTCTAAAACTGTTAAATCTTCCTAGGTAAGCATCTGTTGTGAATATTCCTTCGCTAGAACTGCCACACGGGTGCTTTTAAGGGCGTGCACGTAGTTGATGTTACGTTCTGGCGAGGGTGGTTGATGTCCTTCGTCGCTGTTTCCTGTAGATTTTGCTTGATTTCTTTACCTCGATCTTTTAGATAGGAATTATCTGGTCACTTTTCTTCAGCTGTTGAGAGAGAGGATTGTTAGCTCTGTACCTCTGCGTTTTCTCCAGCTATCTTTGGATCCATCTCTGAGGTATCGAAGATACCATCTAACACTGGATCCACTAAGGCCTCTTCTCAGTGGATCATCTAAACCCCCTGGCTCTCCTAGGGTTGGCAGCTCGGCAAAGCGTCTCTTAGTTGCCTCTAGCCCTTTTGCTATTTCTCCCTTCCCATCTTTTTCCCTCCTATCAGTGGGTTTCCGTGAGTGAACGGGTTTTGATGGGTTGGCCATGGTTCCTCTCGAGTGCAGGCTTCCTCGACTGGTGATGGATACATTTCCTGGCCTAGGAGGTGGGGCTGCTGCGATAAGTACTTTTTCGACAAGAGGGGTTTTGCCTTTGCGTGTACCTACAGCTTGTTCCGATCTAGGGGGTGTTCCCCTACGACCAGTGTTTGACCTAGGTGTGTCGTCTAGATACTGCTGTTCTTCTGCATTGCCAGCCTCTGTTCCGGAGTAGTCCCGCCAATTTGTATTTGTTTTAATTTCTTTTAAAATTCTCCATAAACAGATTTTTTTTCAAAAGGGACTGGGAATATCGGCCATGGAAGAGCCCGTTTCCATGGTAAGGCCATCATTAAAACGTGATTCAGCCTGGTTTCAGCAGTGCGCCGTTATAGTATAGCCGGTATACCCCTTGGCTGCAAACCTAGTCCAATGGGTACGGTGTCGCATGACACCCTGGATTAAGGGGGGGACAATTCTTAGTTACTGCTCATCAAAAAAACTGCCTTTCTGACATGGGTGACCCTACCGGAGAGCATCTGCTCCCCGTCAGCATAGCCAGATGAGTCATTGCAGGTGATTTTCCCTTTCGTGGGGGATAGTTTTCTTTAGTTGCGTATTTGATCGCTATGATTTCATGGATATCTATTATTTCAGCAGTAAATATGGAACTGCAACTTGGTGGGTTTGAGATCTTAATGTTTTGGTTGAGGGAGCTTACACTGAAACGAATTTTGTTTTCCATTTTTGAGCCGTCGGTATAAATGAAAGAGTAGTTCACACGGCGTTCTTTTATTTTTAGAAACATAGATTGGAATATTTTAGGCTTGATGTCGATTTTTGTAAAACGGCGTGGAGAGATGTCAATAGAAGAGATTGTCCACGGTGGATATATATTGTTTATGGGACTTAGAGGGCATGTTGGGAAGTGGAGTTGTTCGGAGTTTTGGATGATTCTATTTATTGTTGGTATGAGTTTTTGGGAGTTTAGTACACCTTCCTGGTTTTTGGCTATGCTGTGTAAAGGGCTAATATGACTTCTTATTAGTGTTTTAATGAGTTTGTGGTTGTGTAATCTCGTTGGTCTTCGATTATTCGCAGATTGGATTCGAAGAGCAAGTTGTTGATTGGTGATGAAAGGAGCCAGGAGCTGTTCTAACGGCTGCGTTAAAAGGAGTTTTAATCTTATTTAATATTGATTATTTGTGAGAAAATCCATAAAGGCATATTCCATAACTTATTTTTGAGACGATAAGTGCTTTGACTGTGTTAATAATACAGTGTGTATTGCAATTTAATTTGTTACTAGATAACCCTTTTATTAAGTTTAGTTTTGATGTTAATGATGAATTCAATTGTTCTATTCCATTTATAACGTTTATTGAAAATGACTCCTAGATTTCGTAAGTTCTCAACTTCCTCGAACTGTATGTAATTGTTGTGGATTACGGTATTACAATTGTGTTTACGACAGATGTGTTGGTGTTTGCATTTTGTATACGAGAGAATTGCACCAGATTAACCGCACCATTCTGCAAAGTCTCGTAAAAGGTTGTTCAGATAAATGTTTTGGTTTTTGTTTTTGTCCTGTTTTATAAGTAAATAGAAATCGTCGGCGTATGCGCAGTAGTTTATTTCTTTTTGTAGTAATATGATTGTACAGAGTTTGTTATAAGCTATAAGAAATAGAATAACTTATATTGGGGAGCCTTGGGGATTCCGTTTTGTAATGGTCGGATGTCTGATAGATATTTGCCTATTCTAGTGATAATTTTCCTTTTGGTCTCATGTTATAAATTTCATTTTGTAACATATTTGATCAAGTTTGGTCCAAGTTTCCAAGAATCCAATTACTGTGTGGACATCAATTTTGTCGAAAGTCTTTTCGAAATTAAATGAGATTCTGAAAATGTGATTTTGAAGGGAGGGAGTCTGCAGCCTGATAGTCCACATACAGTAGGGTATCAGATACAGATTTGCTTTGTCCGCGATAAACCACAATAGCCTGTTGGGAATTATTTTGTCTAATAATTTAGATAAACATGGAATTATTGAAATAGATTTGTATGATTTAATGCTAGTTTTATTTCAGCCGGATTTTAAAATGTGTATAATTAAACTAGTTTTGTGGGATATAATTTTTATACCCTTTACCTTTAAAAAGAGGAAATAGGGTATACTAACTTTGCGCTTTTGAGAGGGGTTGCAATTTCGAGAAGGAGGCATGGTAGGTATGGACAGATATGATCAGAATCACTTTCTAAGCAATTTTTATTTTATCCGTCCGTCTGTCCGTCTGTGGCCACTTTTTTCTACACCGTTAGAGCTATCTTAATGAAATTTTGCAAAAGTATAGTCTGGACAAAGATACAGAACCAGATTGCTATATGGGCCGATTTGGACAAAGACCACGCCTATCTCCCATATAAGGAAGTTTTTTCACCTCTTTTAAAATGACTATAACTTCGGTCCAATTGACGGAATCGTGACGTTATTTGGCAGTTATGGAGATGTGGCGGTCCCCTAAACACTGCAAAAAGTGGGTGGTATATATTAACTGCCAAGCCCACTATTAAAAAAATATTAGTAACTTAAGATCTGGTAGAGATTTAAGGACGAAATTTTACGGAAAGGAACATGTGGACATTACAAAGCTATCTGTAACAAATGGGGATGTTCAGAGAAAAGACACGCCCACTTTTGATATAGGGAACATTCGGGTCTAAAATTAAAATTAGCGAACCTATGCTCGTATTGATGCCAGCGGAATAAACATTTGCAGAAATATACATGGGGTCCATAATAGTGTGTGTGCAGAATATGGAGATCATAATAGAACTGCCACGCCCACAATTAGCCAAAAATCATGACTGTGTTCCTATTAAAGATTTATCAACGAAATTTCACAGGAAGGTTGCAGATACTAACATTAAACACCACACAAAAAATGGGCGTGTTATTTCTACAGCCACGCCCACTATTGACATATTATTATAACTTGCGACCTATACAATATGTTTGGATATTAGTACGTATATGGACCCTGCAAAGCCATATACAAGAATTGGGGTCTATCAGATAAAGGATACGCCTCCCTCCCATATAATGAACTTTGGGGACCCCACTTAAAGACAATTACTTATATATGCTTCTAGTGATGATATATGAAAACAAATTGGTAGATGTATACACTGGGTCTGTACTAACATGCATTCCAAATATGGGCAGATTATTATTACTGCCACGCCCACAATTAACCAAAAATCGTTCCTAGGTTCCTATTAAAGATTTATCAACGAAATTTCACAGAAATGTTGCGGGTACTAACAGTAAACACCACACAAAAAATGGGCGTGTTATTTTTCCAGCCATGCACACTATTGACATATTATTATAACTTACGACCTATACAAAAATTTTGGACCTAATTTTATATTAGTGGTTATATTGACACTACAAAGCCATATACAAGAATTGGGGTCAATATAATCATTTCAAGGTATCCTACCAAAAATTACCGTGAATTTGCTCCTAATGATGATTTATGAAGAAAACATCTCAATTGTTGAACTCGCACGCACAAGAAAAGGTAAAGGGTATTTCGTAGTCGGTCTAACCCGACTTCTGTACTCGTTAAACATATTGTTGACGGTGGTTCATTTCGTAAGGAAGGTTCTTTATAATTGAATAAGATATTCTTTTACAGTTTTGGAAATTAGTAAAGAAATCTCTTTTTATTTTTTTATTTAGTAAATTGTAAATTAATTACAAGTGAGCTTAATGCAGCTATAGCATTTAAAGCCTTAAGCTTAGTAGGTAAAAATGTTATATAAATACAGTTAAAATTATATAGTGTTATATATCAAAGTATAGATTTAATTTGCAAATAAAATTTATGAAAACTATTATTGGAAGACCTATTGGACCAGAAATTACAGAATTTATATGATATTTCTTGTTGGTTTATTGTGGGTGTGGATGGAGCCTTTACTGAGTTTATACAATGGATGCCATGAGTGTATTATAACCACAGAATCGTCTGATGTAGTACCAAATTTTAGCAACTGGTGTCGAAGGGTTTATTTCTGATGTAAAGTCTTTCACTAACGCTTTTGATTTCTCGTTTGAGCGTGGTATTTGCTTTTTGATCCGTGTGAATGGAATTTGTAGCATAAAGTTGAAGCGTGTTATGTGTTAACTTATATAATATATTTATATAGTAAATAAAATACACTATGCTCTTTTTATACCATTTACCTTTAAAAAAGCTAAAAAGGGTATACTAATTTTGTGCATTTGAGAGTGTTTGCAACCTCCAGAAAAACGCGTGGTATGTATGGACTTAAATATACAGATATGATCAGAATCACTTTCTAAACAATTTTGATTTTGTCTGTCCGTCTGTCGGTGAAAGGCCACTTTGTTTCTACACAGTTAGAGCTATCTTAATGACACTTTGCAAAAGTATAGTCTGGTCAAAGAATTGCTATATGGTTCGATTTGAACAAAGACCACGCGTACCTCCCATATAAGGTACTTTTCTCACCATTTTTAAAATGACCATACCTTCGATTCAAGTAATGAAATAGTGACGCAATATGGTACTTATGGAGATGTGGCTTCTAGTAAACACTATGCGAAAAATGGGCGGTATATAGTAAACGCCACGCCCACTATTAACAAATATTCATAGCTTAATAAGATAACTTAAGAGATTTATGGGCGAGATTTTATGAGAAGCAATATGTGGACATTATAAAGCATTGAAGTCGATTAGAGAAAGAACACCCCCACTTTCGGGTCTAAATTTAAAATTAGCCTACCTATGCTATCAGAAAAAAAACCGAAATCTACGTGTAGTGCATAATAGTGTGTATGCAAAATGGACATCATAATACTACTGCCACGCCCACAATTAACTAAAAATCATTACTCACATAACTGCGAAATAACGTCACGAAAAGGGGTAGGCGTGGTCTTTTTCCAAATCGTCCCAAATAACAATCTGGTTCTGTATCTTCGTCCAAAGTATACTTTTTCATTTCATTAAGATAGCTCTAAAGGTGTAGAAAAAAAGTGGCCACAGACGGACGGATAAAATAAAAATTGGTTAGAAAGTGATTCTGATCATATCTGTATATACTCGTATGTATATACCTGAAGTGCAACCGCTCTCAAAAGCACAAAATTTGTATACCCTATTTAGCTTTTTTAGAGGTAAATGGTATAAAAAGAGCATGGAGTATTTTATAAATATATTATATAAGTGAACACATAACACGCTTCAACTTTATCCTACAAATTCTATTCACACGGATCAAAATGCTGACGACGCGTCTACTACACATCCGCAGTACATTCTCACGGTGGTTGGCATGTGCAGGTATGTGAAGGCTCAAGTGATTTAACAGATAAGAAATTAACTGTAAGAGATTACATATAAACTTATAAACATCGTTACAATTCGGATCTAATTTAACTATGAAATAAAGCGGACCTATTTTGGTCTCCTTTTTAAAAACCTAACAAATAATAAATAAATTTAACTTATACAACTGCTGCTACTGGTTTCCCATTAGGTCTGTTACTATTTTGCGTTTAAGCCATCGACGCTGTGCAGTCGCCTGGAGTAGACTTGATGCTTCAACGTTGACATGACATCTTAGTCGCTGTTTGTGAGCCATGGCAAATTCTGTCGCCACGTTAATGATGGTTGGCTTGCCAAGATCACGATGGAGGTCACAATTTCTCAAGTAGTATGGAGCATTAACTATCTCTCACAATACCTTGTTTTGAGATCTCTGGATAGTGTTAATGTATTTTTCGCTGGCACATCTCCAAAATTGTATTATAAGTCCAGACCGGCTTCAAGAGTTTGTTATAGGTTGAAAGCGTAGACTGTCTGCCAATGAGGTAATACAATTTGTTTACCTTTAAGTCGAGTTCTTCCCGTGTTTTCTTCACATGCATCTTCCAGCGGAGCTTAGCGTCAAGCGCAATATCCAGATATTTTGCTTGAATATTTTTGTGTTGTAGCGGCAACTGACTCGATGCCAAGATCGCGTTCGAGATCGCTGCTTCGGATATACCAAGGTGCATTTACTGCACATCTGAATACTTTATTTTTTAATTTTTGGATCTGCGTTATATTGCGGGAACTTGAGCAACCCCATAGTTGAATTCCAGACGTCCATACCGGTTTAACCACTTGCTTGTATAAGAGAATTATTTTATATGTGGATAACGTAGGTCGCTTGCTCATGAGCCAATACATATTTCTGAATTTTAATTCAAGTTCTTCCGTTTTCTTTTTGACGTGATCGTTCCATCTAAGCTTGGTATCCAGGGTCATACCTAAGTATTTAGCGGTGTTACGGTACGGGATTTGTACGCCGTTTATATATAATGGAAGATATCGGGCTCTATTGTATGTGTAGTCTATGTGGACTCATTTAGTTTCGTTCGGTTTTATTCGCCATATATCCAAAATATATATATATATATATATATATATATATATATATATATATATATATATATATATATATATATATATATATATATATATATATATATATATATATATATATATATATATATATATATATATATATATATATATATATATATATATATATATATATATATATATATATATATATATATATATATATATATATATATATATATATATATATATATATATATATATATATATATATATATATATATATATATATATATATATATATATATATATATATATATATATATATATATATATATATATATATATATATATATATATATATATATATATATATATATATATATATATATATATATATATATATATATATATATATATATATATATATATATATATATATATATATATATATATATATATATATATATATATATATATATATATATATATATATATATATATATATATATATATATATATATATATATATATATATATATATATATATATATATATATATATATATATATATATATATATATGAACGGTTTGCCATTTCTTTTGAATGGTTTGCCTTCTTTTCCTTTGAACGTGTTCCCTTCTTCTGGGTTGGCTTCATTTTGAGATAATACGAATAGAGTAGAGCAGAAAATTTTCGCTATTCAGAAAGATAGCGTCTTTTCTTATAACTAGAAAATATCTCCTTATATCGTCACTTGCATACTACTATAACTTTTCGAGTACTATTTAAGGTGTTCATAAACTTTGCCTCGAAAGTAAATAAACAGATTGCATGCTTTTTTTCTCTTAAGTTTTTTAGTGGTCCCATGGTTTCTGTCTGGTGTTGGTGCTTCCAAAACGGAGAACAATCCATAGACATGTTAACTGAGCCCCTTTGATGAAACTTGTTTCAATTAATATTCCGATTCTTTGATTGTGTGCTCCGCAATCTAATTCCTAACTAATCTTAAGGATAGTGAAACGAATTATTTCTGACTGAAAACGTTTTCATGGTCCTTTAATCTCGCCAAGTCTCTTAAAATCTTTCAGAAATTTTACAGAGGATTGTTCTTAACTAGTTATATTATATATATTTTTGGAAATCTACGTTGTCTGTGTAAGTAAATACGTAAAAATCTTATATATATAAAAGAAAGTGATGTTAGTTACTACGCTTATAACTCAAGAACGCCTGGACCGATTTCGATGATGAGCACCAATTCGGTTAGGTCTCCACCCAAACAAGAAGAATACCCAAGAAAATTCCGGAAATTTCCCCGAAAAAAAAAATTATGAAGAAAATTCATTTTCCCATACGTTTCGTATGGAGCGATTTTACAACGCCATCTTAACTCAAGAACCCATAAAAACGAACATAATTTCAAATGCTGGTTTCGGTATTGCCAGTAGATGGTGTTGTGTGCATCAACTTCTGACAAACAGAACAGTTGAACAGTTTCTCAAATTTGTATCAGCTTATGACAGTTATTGTAAATAAATTTGATTAAATACATTTATTGTTTTCAAACGATTTTTTGTGAATTTGCTATTACCAGCGAAAAGAGACGTTAATTTCGGATTGTGCAATTAATTTTTTGGTGGATTACTTTGAAAATCAATTCTTATTCGCTGATTATTTCATTCAGAGTGATCATTTTAGTGTGGAATTCTATTTTCAAACGGTAAGTTGTAATGAAAGTTGTTTATTTTGTGAGGTTATGAGCACATGTTTTGTGTGTTTATTTCTCAGTGTAATTCACAGTGCCGCGAGCCAGAAGATCTAATCTTTCGCGTCGTACCCGAAATGCAAGTAGAGTTCGGAATATCGCCTATCAGCCATCAGAGCGGATAAACGACCTGCAGGAACGCACGAACGCCAATTTAACGCTCCAACAATAGATGAGGTTACAGTTGTGATTGTTGGCGAAAACCGGGAATCACGCGATATTGTGATCACACGTCGGGACTCTGTGCAATTGGAACGATTATCCGAAACACATCGTTCATACTATGCATTGCAATACCCACTGATGTATTGGCAAGGAGACGATGGATATTATATCAACATCAAGATGATAAATCCATCGACCGGTGAGTATAGATATCAAAAAAATTTTCATTTCAATATGACACTAATGTCACTGATATCATTTAGGTGAGGAAACTACCAGGAAGGTCAGCGCAATGAATTTTTACGCGTATCGTTTGATGATTCGCCAAAATGTAGACAACTATTTGCTTCGATTTCGCCGATTGTTTCAGCAATTTTGCGTCGATATGTATGCCAAAATAGAAGCAGAGCGCCTCCTTTTTATCAGTTAAAATCAAACCAAACTACGTACGGAGGAGTACATTCATTTACGCGATGCAATTTGCACCGAAGGAAATGCATCTGATTTTGGTCGGTTGACCATTTTACCGGCGACGTTCGTCGGCAGCCCACGTCATATGCATGAATATACGCAAGATGCAATGACATATGTACGTCATTACGACCGTCCAGACCTGTTCATCACCTTCACGTGCAATCCAAAATGGATAGAAATTGTTCAATTGCTGCTTCCTGGCCAAACATCAAGTGATCGGCATGATAACACCGCACGTGTATTCAGGCAAAAATTCCGGTCACTCATGGACTATATTGTTAGACATCGTGTCTTTGGGGATACTCGATGTGGGATGTATTCGATTGAATGGCAAGAAAGAGGATTGCCGCATGCGCACATTCTCATTTGGTTAGTCGAAAGAATACAGCCAGACCAAATTGATGACATCATATGTGCCGAGATTCCTGATCCCGAAACCGATCTAGACCTGCATGATGTCGCAATAACAAACATGATTCATCGACCGTGTGGCTCCATTAACCCATAATCACCATGCATGGTTGACGGCAAATGTTCCAAGCGTTATCCACGAAATTTGACTGATGAGACCATCACTGGCAACGATGGTTATCCACTGTATCGGCGTGGATCATCTGCTGATGGCGGTAGAACAATTACAGTCAAAGTAAAAGGAAATGATTTCGTGGTCGACAACTCTTGGGTTGTTCCGTATTCGCCACTTCTTTCCAAAACATTCAAGGCGCATTGTGACGTGGAGTATTGCAATTCAGTGCCGTCCATCAAGTACATTGTGCAAATATGTCACGAAGGGCAGTGACATGGCGGCTTTTGGTCTTCAAGCTCCTGACCCCAATGGTGAAATCACGCGCTATCAAGTTGGTCGGTACGTATGCTGCAATGAGGCGATTTGGCGTATATTCTCATTGCCCATTCACGAACGCTATCTGACTGTTACACATTTGGCAGTGCATCTGCAGAACGCTCAACGAGTTTATTTCACTGCAGCAAATGCCGCTCAACGTGCTCAAACCCACCAGCGACAACATTGACCAATTTCTTCTCGATTTGCCAAAGTGATCCGTGTGCACGTACGTTACTTTACTCAGAGATGCCGCGTTATTACACTTGGAATGCTTCATCGAAGAAATTTCAACGTCGAAAGCAAGGCGATGTAGTTGCTGGTCATCCGGATGTGCGTTCTACTGAAGCTCTTGGCCGTATTTATACAGTTCATCCGAAAAATGATGAATGCTTTTACTTGCGACTATTGCTGGTGAATGTTCGTGGCCCGACATCATTTGAATCTCATCGAACTGTCAATGGTGTAGTGTTGCCAACATTTCGTGCAGTATGTCAGGAGCTTAATTTGATAGAAAACGATACGCATTGGGACACGACAATCGCTGAAGCAACTGTTTCCGCATCTCCAAGTCAGATACGCACATTATTTTCAATCATTATTTCCACATGTTTTCCATCGAATCCACGTGAATTGTGGGAGAAGTACAAGCATGACATGTCAGAAGACATTTTGTATCGAGTTCGTGTCCATTCAGAGAATCCCCATCTTGAGATGAATGAAGAGATGCACAACCAGGCTTTGGTTTTGATAGAAGACATGTGTTACCTAATGTGCGGTAGTTTGTTAGTCAGGTTAGGAATGACATAGCCTGATCGTGGAATAAACGACGCTTTCGAACGAGAATTGCAGCGGGAGCGTGAATACGACACAAATGCATTAAGCCAATTGGTTCGAAAGAATGTACCTTTCTTGAATCCCCAACAAAAAGAAGTGTACTATACGGCGATGAAGGCAATTGATGATGGAAATGTCGGCATGATTTTCCTTGATGCCCCTGGTGGCACTGGCAAGACATTCCTCATATCATTGATTTTGGCTACAGTTCGTGCAAGATCAGAAATTGTTGTAGCAGTTGCTTCTTCTGGAATAGCAGCTACGCTGCTGGAAGGTTGCCGAACCGCTCATTCTGCATTAAAATTGCCATTAAACTTTCAAGCGATTGAAGAACCAACATGTAACATAGCGAAACATTCAGCAATGGCCAAAGTTTTGGTAGCAAGCAAAATTTTTATCTGGGACGAATGCACAATGTCGCATAAACTAGCGTTAGAAGCTCTGAATCGCACTATGAAAGATCTGCGTAATGACGCAAGATATTTTGGGGGTGCATTGATTTTATTCTCAGGTGATTTCCGGCAAACACTACCAGTAATACCACGATCGACCGCTGCCGATGAGATCAATGCTTGCCTGAAATCATCACCATTGTGGCGTTATGTGAAGAAACTTCGGCTGACGACAAACATACGAGTTGCGTTGCCAAACTATCCATCTGCCGAAGTGTTCTCCAATCAACTGATAACTATCGGTAATGGTCGTGTTCCTGTCGACGCATCGAATGGATTGATTTCATTCCCGTAAAATTTTTGCAATTTCGTCTCAACGAAAGAGGAGCTCATCAACAAAGTGTTTCCGAACATCATTGCTAACCACCAAAACTACGATTGGTTGAGTGAAAGAGCAATTTTAGCGGCAAAGAACAAGGATGTGGATCACTTAAGCTTCACAATTCAAAATCAAATCGTTGGGTCACTGCATTCCTTCAAATCTATCGACTGTGTAACAAACGAAGACGAAGCACCCAACTACCCAACTGAGTTCTTGAATTCATTGGATGTGCCTGGCTTGCCGCCGCACAATTTATAATTGAAGGTTGGTTCAGTCGTTATCATGCTTCGCAATCTCAACCAACCAAGATTATGCAACGGAACGCGTTTAGCGGTCACAAAACTCATGAGCAATGTGATTCACGCGAGACTACTAAAAGGAAAATTCAAAGGTGAGGAAGTTCTCATTCCGAGAATTCCAATGATCCCAACCGATATGCCATTCGAGCTTAAGCGAATACAATTTCCAATTCGTCTCGAATTCGCCATGACAATTAATAAATCACAAGGCCAATCATTGAGTGTTTGTGGCCTGAAAATGAATGTTTTTCACACGGACAACTGTATGTCGCATGTTCCCGTGTCGGAAAACCATCTGCTTTGATCGTTTTCGCACCTGACAACAAAACGAAAAATATCGTTTATCACAGAGTGCTTCAATGAGGGGAAATACAATTCAATAAATGCAAAAATAATTTCATACGAGTAAGTACACATAAAGTACTGGCGACGAAGAGTATCAGTTTAAAGCCGGATTTTATTATTATTTTAGGTTCGTCAGCGGAGGGACGTGGCAAATGAGTTGTTTAGAGCAAGAAGGCTGAAGATATATAGTACTGACGGAGACAGATATCAATTTATATCTGCATTTTTCATTTCAGTTTCATTGGTGGAGGGGTATGATCAATGTATGTTTTAGTCCTAAATATATATATGTACATCTATAGTACAGATCATGGGACATTTTTAGGCAAAAGAACGTTTGCCTGGTCAGCTAGTAAGTATATATATACAGAAACCTGCTTACATCCAAAACCATCATATGCCCAAAATTTGGCGGCATTTGGATTAGTAGTTTATGAGATTAGCGGTATTTTATTTTGATAATGTTGCAGTTGTGCGATAGATTCTGTCACTGATTTTTCCACCGATAGAATGGCTGTGTCGTCTGCAAATGTTGCTGTGACGCAGTTTTCGTCCTTTGGTAAGTCACATGTAAAGAGTAGGTACAGGATGGGTCCCAATATACTACCCCAATACACTGCCGAAGAAATTTAACGCCGCCAGGAATTTGAGCGTGAATGACAGTTTTGTTTTTTGGGCATTGTGGCAACTCATTGGATGAGATTCCGGGCCAAATCTTGTGGAAGGCGAAAATCTTTGAAAAAAATCTTACAAAAAAAGGTCACTGTCATCCCTTAATGACCTCAATTACCTCCTATTCTCCAACTTTTATTTCTTCTTTGTGGCCAATATAGCACAAAAGATACCAAATTCGGCAATCGTTGTCATTATTTATTATTTATTTATTTAATCCTACATAAAATAAATTTTTTTTTTCAATTTGTTCTCAGTTTTGTTACCAGCAGGTTCTTGCCAGCTCCTCTTGATGTACAGTCAAAAATTACTGTCATATGACAGAATTTTGACAGAGACCTTTTTTAGAATACACTTTCCTGACAAATATACAACATTCTCTCTTATGACAAAAATGTTATAATTGTATAATATGTTATAATTGTATAATATAATTGTAAATAGAATTAGGGTGTTAATTTGCACTAGTGAGATGCACTATACCCCACTCTTAAAAGAAAAATTAAGGGATGAAATCGAGAATTTTTTCTGAAGATATTCTGTGTATGAAATTTTAGTATTATATACTATTTTTGCATTTCCTTAGCTATTCCATTATAGTATATTATAGTATTCACTCCTGTCTTATCTAGTATCTTATGTAGTCCTTTGTATGGCTTTGTATTTTTCATAATTCTAATAAAACTAAATCTCCTATCTCTGCTTAAGTATATTTTGTATATTGTTTGTATCTTTATCTACCCATTTTCTTTACTTGTATGAGCATTTGTTTTGCTTTTTCAAGGGCGTAGCGTAATCTTGCTTGCAATTCGTTTAAGTAATTGTCGAAGTTATAAATGTTTGTTTTATTTTGTATTATGTCGTTTGGTAAACATGGGAGTTTCCCATATACCAACTCATATGCTGTATATTCTGTGTCAACATGTGGGGTCGTGTTGCATGCGAAAGTAAAAGATGGAATCCTCTTATCACATTCGTGGCCATCTGTTGATGTTAGAAGGAATTCATAGAGAGAACCCTGTGGTTGCGCTCGAGTAAGCCTATTGTTTGGTGGTGGTATGGTGTCAAGAATATTTGTTTGATTTTTAGAAGTGCCCATATGATTGACATTAACTCGTTCGTAAATTCTCTCCCTCTGTCAGCCTTTAGTATTTTTAAATGTTCGTATTTTTGGATGAATTCTTTTCTGTTGTATGTTGCGTGTGCGATTACAAATTTTGTTAGTTCGCATTGCATTGTCAGAATGTAACGGAATGCGTTTAAAATGGTCCTGTGGCGTCAACGGATGGTCCTACGGTGTCAATGGATATTACCTCAAAACTATTATTACGGGTGTCAGGGTTCTTTTTTGTGTCTTGTTTGTTTGCATTTTGCGCATTTTTATCATTTGGTACATGTTTTTCCAAATGAATCCATCATTAAATTTTTTTGTGACTCCGAAATGTGCTATCTTGTGGCATTCGTTAATAAATTTATATTTGATAAGGTTATCTGTTGAAGGGGCATATATAATTATGTATGTATATGAGGACTCTTATTATTTAGTAAGGTTTTTTAACTACTTCTTTAGTATATATTTTAAATATTTCACTTTCATTTGTTATAGTTGATTTTTTAATATTTACTTTCTTAGTTTTGGATGACAATTTCTTCAGAATTTAGTCAAATCTCACTGATTAATATAATTTGGTTAATTTGGTTTTCTAATGCTTCTTTTTAAAATTTCTTTCATTCTACTAAATATATGAATTAATATACATAATATAATTAATTTCAATAAATAAATGTTTATATTTTAAAGAAAGCCTCAAATTGTTGATTAACATTATAATCCGTTCAAGATTTATTTTTTTCAAATTTCGGTATCAAATTTCAAAACAATTGTAGACGTATTTTAAGATTCAAGCTTTTTTGAATTACAGTAGATTACTTGTAAAGTCCATTTAATAGGTAGACATTTTTTTACTTTTTTCACATTTTTTGTTTTTTTTTATGTTTATACAAATACATATAAAAGGTGTATTTGTTGGGTATGTCTGCATTTTTGCCATAAAAGTTGTTTATAGAATATTAATTGTTTGCTTCCAATAATATAAAACCTACATAAAGATCGCTTCTTCAATGCCAAAGACAGTTATGCAAGTCGCTTTAAGTCCCTTATCTTTAGTTCTTTGAGTTAGTAATAGTAAACTTGTCCTGGCTTCTGGCGCCTTCAAATTTGCGATTTTTCTTCTGTTGGCGTTATTTACGTGCTGTACTAAGTACAAACAATTTTAAGTTCTGCACTCAGAGCAAGAAGACACAATTTGTCACCTTGATCATTCAAACTATAATGATATTTATTGATTTATATTATAATTGGCTAATTGACAAAATTTACAATATTTCTTATTCTTACACTTTATTAATTGCATAATTGTGAATTAAGCAAATTATTACATATAATTTATTCTTTAAGCAAAAATACCATATACTCCAAAATCGAAAAAAGATTAAAGACAACCTCCGTGAACTATATTGGCTCATAGGGAAAGCTAACTATTTTAAACAAACTTTTCCTACTACAATTATTATACCAATATGGACCTAAGGACCATGAATATGGGGAACATCGAAAAGTTCAAACCTAACAATTCTTCAACGATAACAATCTAGAATCTTCAGGACAATAGTTAATGCACCTTGACACGTCTTAAAAAATTATATATAGAGACTTACACATAGAAACTGTAATGAAGAAATCAAGAAAAAACGACATGCTTACTGTAATCTGTCATCCTAACGATGAGGTCAACACATTAATGCAGAGGAAGTACAGTACGGATTTGCTGCACAGTTTCTAAAACAGATGATATTGAATGTAAATATTGTACTATAAATATTGTATTAAGCAAAATTTCACTCTTACGTATCACAAAAAATTCTATTAGAGCATTGGCCCGAAGTGATACCTAAATCCCAATTCCAAACCAATTGTAAACAAAGTTACTTAATGTTCTCGGACAGATACAAATATGCATTGGAAATAAAGTAACTAGTTGCATGAAAACATTTCGGTTCAAGAGGGTACAGATATGTAAATAATATTTTTTTAAATCGGACTAATTTGTAGAAAAGTCTTTAATGTGCCAATTTACTATTTTTCTAGGCTTTACTTCGGAACTGTACTATAATAGAACTAATAGTGTTATAGTTTTTATTACAGACATTTATATAAAGTAACATATTTTACTTTGGTCAAGATGCATGGCCATACTTTAATATTGTGCAGGTTGTTGTAGCAGTCATTTGTCAAAACTATATTTTTTATAACCATTACTCCTCTATTTCATCAGCTCATGTCATCAACAGCCAGACCATGCCCTGTCCCTCAAGTCAACACTGACTTCTCTCAATACCAGTCACGCTTCTTTTACAAGCAATTCAAGTGAGCAGAGGAAAAACATAAAGATCAAAATACACCAAAAAATTTCACATTTCCATGCAAATGTATCGCTCATTTTTCTCAAACTGCTCGTCAATCCCTCTAGAAAATGGCAATACCAGACAAATAGAAAACTGGTTGCAAAGACAATATACTATAAGACGTTACATTGCTCTCTTGAGTGAGAATCAACATATTGAAATTGCTGGCAACCACATTGGAATTCAGATCGGCAATTTCACAAAGCAGTCGTCAATATGTATCCATCGGCTGTCACACACATGGCTATTGTTGCATTGCATTCCTATGAATAATTTAGTGTGTGTGTTTTTGTGTGTGCTCACAGCAGAAGCGACTAATTTGAAATCAAATTTTTATTTTCTGTTCTGTGTGGCTGGGGTAAAATACACAAGAATGAATTTTCTGTATGGCAAAGGTTTCTTATTCGGAAAGTGGGGCTGAAAACAAAGCATTTGTGGTTTTGCGTATAAGAAAGATTTGCCATGTCATGACGAAGCATAATGCGTGCATATTAGAACACTTGACAATATAAAATAAATATGCATATTTATGGATCTTTTAATAAGTTCGATAGTGCAAGTGGTAAAGCGTTGGTCTATCAATTTTATGATGCCGGGTTCAAGTCCGCTGAGAAATATTTATTTTTATATTTTTTTAATTGTTCATCCTTTTTTTGAAAGCAAACTAATAATTATTTTTATAAAAAATAATAAGAATAGTTTCTATTTTAGCATAAATTATCCAGTACTAAATAATTTTACTAAACCACATTGAACTGCTGCTGCTCTAGCAGATCATTACAGCAAAGAAATTTATATCTTCTAAAAATAATCATAACGGTGTTTCTTAACTCACATACATACTACATTAATTCATGTGCGCATGAAACTGTGTTAGTTTTGTACGATTTCAATACATTTGTTTATGTTAGTTTTTTGATGCTTTTGCGCAATTCGTCTGACGAAGCTCATACATATGTACATATGTAAATTTCACAAAATCTAATCCAATCCAACATTTCGTTCGTCAATGAATATGTGCAATTTTAGGAAGTTTTTGTTTTTCCGTATATGCTATGTACATACACATGTTAAATAAATTGTTTGATTGGATTTTATTGTTATGGTAGGAAAAGGAAGAATTTTGCAGCTGAATTAAAATTTTTTATATTTATTTTATAATACATTATATACAAAATAAAAATTAACTTAAATTAATATAATTAAATGTATATTATTATAAAATATAAAAAAACATGCAGTTGCATAGAATTTAGACAGAAAATAATTAAAAAATATAACTAAAAAGAAGTCCCAAATATTATTCACGAATGTAGGTCAAAAGAGATAATTTCATTCAAATTATTTCCTATATAAGTGGATACACATCCAAAGACAACTTCACACGCACAAAGAAGCACAAAGCCGTAAGAAGTTTTTGCACATTTTTATTAGTTTCCATAACTCAAGTCTCCACGTCAAGGCGAGTGACGTATTGAGTGGCCGGTTGTAGTATTTCGAATGGCGTTTGTGCAAAAACATGCCAGCAAGTCGACTTGGGTAACCCCTGCACACCTCATGTAGACATTTCTTGAGGTAAATGTCAAATGTAATGGGAAAAAGACGACGCACCTTATGTTAAAATATTTTTTACAAAACATTATGTATTTATCCTGATATAAATTTAAAATTTCTTGTATTTTTAAGTACTTGAAATAATTTTTTATAGATTTTTGATTATAATAATGAAGTGGTTCATTATGCGTTGGAACACAATCATGGTTGAACTACATTTTTCCATAGGAAATGTATGTTTATATATAGGTTATTGCATTATGTACGGTTTTATTTACAAAACTTTGTAAATCAATGTATAACAAGAAGATATGCACTTAATACTAGATACTGAAGTTCATAAAATTTACTTCAAACCTGAACATCATATACTATGTAAATGCATAGAATCAGTGTTCATAGATATGTATGTATGCACATATTCATGTACGTACAAGTGGTACAAGACGAACATAAGAATATTAAAATATTAACACTAGTTTTAGCAAAATAGTTTTTTTGTGCATAATTATTCTTTCTTCGGATAGACTCAAAATATGTTTGATCACATGCTGCTAACGCGAAAATATGTAATATAAGATCGAAAGAGTAAATTGTGCTGATATTTGTCCATACTGAAACTATTGACATATGGGCAAATCCTGGAAATGGTCAACCAGAAGCTTATTTGATGTGCTACGATTTCTTCTTAAACACTTTTTTATGCAACCATTAAATTCGCATAAAAACACGAGGCTTTGTGTAAACCTCTATAATCACTTCCTTTTTTTGTAACGGGCGAACGCAGTTTTTTAAATACAATATCTCTGAGAAAAGACTTGAGAACCCTAATATTTTTCTTTATATATATTTTGCATTTGTAAAGTAATCTAGCAGTGAACGCATTTCAAAAAATATGTCCAATTTCTGTGCAAATTACATGAAAAAAAGCGTCCGAACGTAACGTCCGAACGCTAAGATTTGCCCATATCCAAAACTTCATGACAAATTGAATTCTAATTCTGCTTCACTTTATATTTAAAGAAGCCACACCGCACATCATACAACAAAAACTCCAATCGAGACAAAAAGGCGCTTTATTTTCATTTCATTTCATTATTTTTATGGCACAATTCGCTACCTGATAAATGATCAGAAGACAAATATGTGCATACATATGTACTTTCATCTGTATGTACGGATGTACATATAAGTTAATTGTTATAGCCAACCCTTTCCTCCCCGCTCACAAAACTTAAATTCTAAAATTCTTGATAATTGTTTACTCCAAACATAGTAAACAATTACCAATAATTCTCTCCCAACAATTTCCGGCTAAATGAAAAATTAAAACAAATAAAATTATTGATAATCGTTCACTCCAAATGGCGTAAACAATTATCAATAATTCTGTCTGAACACCTTCCGTTGTTCAGAATGCAAAAGCTTGCACTTATTTTAGCAACCAAATAAAAATTCCCAATAATCGTTTGCCTAAAATGTAACAAACAATTATTGAGAATTCTGAACGACTTCCGCCACACTGTGTGAAAGAACCTAAATGCTTACTTGCATTTAATTCTTCATTTAATTCATTTAATTTAGCAACACTAATACAAACAAGCAATAGATATATAACTAATAAGAAAATATATATGTATGCACTAGCATTAAGGTATTTAAGCGAGAACAATTTGTAATCAAGGCAGTTGATTGACAACCGACAATAAAAGTTCAACACCTAAATTTAAACACGAGTTTTATTTTTGTGGACCTTTTCAAGTTTATTGAAAAGGTCAAAGTATATTTTTTTATACAGAATCACATATAGATTCTTAACTGTTAATCACATTGGTGGTATTAAAGTAAAAAAAATATTTTTTATTGGTGCTATGCACCTTCTGGTGCAGCAATGAAGTTTTGCTGTGCAATTCGATGGTGGCTTTTTTGGGGATAAAACAATAAATTAAATAAATACATATTATTATTTATTAATTTTATACACCAATTTTTTCTTTTTTTTACTAAGTTACAATATAAATTTTAAAAATATTCCCATAATTAGTTCTAATGCCTCGTCTTCGATTGCGATGATTGAAATTCGTTTTCATTCCAATTCCAACAAATAAATAAATAAAATTTTTGCATTCATACCCATCCACACATATGCATGCCATAAACATGAAAGCAAGCATACAAACATTCGCACATGTAGTAAACACACACGCTCATATAGAACGCAAACAACAGAATGTGTATCTATGGACATGTTTTGCCTTTGCATTGCCGAGCACACTTCGGGTTTTGGTCCAATAGGCAGCCACGGTTTTTTAACTCATTTCGCTAAGTGAAGAGAGCAATGTGACGTCCTATAGTATATTGTCTTTGCTCCAAGTTAATCTACGTTTGCTCCAAGTTAAGACGTTATAGTATATTGTCTTTGATTTGAGTAAGCTGATTGCTTTTTAGTTACTTTACATCAGGGACTCTCAAAAATGCGACGGCGAGTTCGTGCCCCACACGAACAAGATCGTGTTTTACACCGATATCAAAGAAGAATAAGAAAAAACCCAAATATTTGTAAAATATTTCAAAGCTTAACCAATTATAGAATCAAATATCTATTTATCATATATTGAACGATTAATATGTTACACGTTCTGAATTGATGTGCTACTTTGTATTTATCATAATAAATTAGTAAGTAATATAAAAAAATCAGAATGTATTTATGAGTCTCCAATAAGCTCAATATAATTACTATAATTTTCACTACAGGGATATGGATATGTTTACAAAAAACACAATAAATTACATACACAATACGTGTGACCAAAAAAAATGGTCGAAACGGTAAATAAAAATGGGGGGAATTGATTGTATTTTCTTATTCTTCTTTGCCGCTACTGCCGAATGCCACTAGCAATGTGCTGATATATGTATGTATATATATATATATATATATATATATATATATATATATATATGTATATATATATATATATATATATATATATATATATATATATATATATATATATATATATTGAATATTTTATTTATAGCCAACATTCACAGCATTAGTCCAGAATTAAGTGAAGCGGGCTACGGGCAAATTCCAATAATTATTGATGGAGATTTTAATATACATAGATTTAACCATATATAATATATAAACTATTTAAAAATTTGTTTAAAACAAGTAAATAAAAATCACTTGAATATAAATGCGTACTATTTTGATTTATCATATCTATAAAACCTATAATCAACTTATACAAATTGGTTTTTAGTATTTTTATTTTAATATTATAATAAGTTTGGTCTGGGTCTAAGCTCGAAGTAATCCCGAACCTGCCAAGAGCGAGGACCTTGATACCAGCTGAATCATCTGACCCTAAAATGGTTCTGGAGATGTTACGGGCATGTAATCCAGGATTGGAGGAGCCAAAAGGCGAGTAAAGCAGTGCTACCTTTGTGGTGAGCACGGACTCTTTGGAATCTCTTTCGCGATCCGATGGTGTCGTGAGCTATGGATTCTCGTCCATTACACTGAGGGTCTACAAAAAAGACGTGAACGTCTCCAATATAATGGATATTGTTGGAGTTGTGGTAGACTCTGACGCCTCATCTCAGCTGGAAGAAGAGACCGACACCACTTCTGCTGGCGGAGTTGGAACGTCATTGGTAGAACCTGGCTCTGGTTCTGGCAAAGCGGTTGCGCTAAGCAGGGCATCATCCGATGGCAGTGTCTGTTCCTTATTGGATAGGGTGGCGCAAGGAGCTACTGGCATCGGACGAAGATGATGCTGATAAGACGGTGGTGGAGACCAGTAACTATGATGTTACGAGTACTTCAAATTAATCTACACCACTCAAAGGTTGCGTCCGCCAATCTTATACTAAATCTGTCAAAGGATAGATACCATATTGTTCTGATTCAAGAACCATGGGTTGTACATTGTCTTGTGTGCGGACTAGGGACTCCAAAATACAAACTGATGTATACACGCTACAGGTAAACCTAGAGCGTCTGTAGAGGGATAAATACTGTTATGCTCTATAATTACAGCGATGCCGACCAAACGACTATCAGCCTGGAGTCGGGTGACGAGCGGATATGGCTATGTCCAACGATCACGAAGAGCTATTTGTCGTTCCTTAATATTTTAATACTATTCAGATTCCAAAAAGTACCAAATTCAATTTAGTGAATACTATTTCTGATTAATAATTTTGATCATTACTAATATTAGGTACACTACTCTAAATGCTAAAATAAATTTAATAAACCTATTATTTAATTCTTATATTAATTTATAATTTTTTTGGCTTGTTTATTCTTTTTAATGAATTTAATGACAACAAAACTAAAAAAATTAAAGAAAATATTTATCTATTATTATTAAACTATGTTGTTAAACTTACTTTAAATGTTTAGTAATAAATATAAGAGAAAAAAGCAACACAATTTTGTACGTATATTTAATTAAATAAATGTTATATAATTTGTTTTTGTTTTGAAGCAACTATTTTTGAGGGCATTTTAATTTCAATTCATAGCTAAAAATCGAATGAATACACAATATATTCTAGGCAAATGACAATGTATTAGTCAAATTATGAAATACCAAATCAGAAAGCAGCATATAAATATATGAAGTCTGCGGAATTTTGTAAATGAAAATATATATAATGCTTCTGCATGTCTACATTTAACAATGAATTCAGTATTATTTTAAATACTAATTTGCATCTATAGTTTATAGATAGATTTGATAGTTTATATAATTACGTTATTTTGTTTATTATTATTGAGAATTCATGTCACAAACATCCAATTAGCTAAATTATAGCGAACAAAATCTTATCTACATGGAATTACTCAACACGTTGTCAAAATTTATACAATTTAATGAATCGCTCAGTGCCGCGTATGAAAGCAATACTATAATATAGTGTAATTTTATTACTATAGTCTTGCAAGAAACATTTAATAAAATACGTTGACTTCTTTTAGTTAAATATTGCTTCAAAATGTATTAAAAAACTATATAAAAACCAAACAATTGAATATAACAATAAAAAGAAAAAAATCTTAACAACCAATTAAGAAAAATAATCGTAATGGGCAATCCAGGTCGAGCTCGGAGAAAAAGTTCACCATTTTCGAATCTGGCGTCCAGTGCCTTAAACGAAACTAAAGCATTTAATATTTTGTGGAGTGAAGTAGTGATTGAGAGTGATTTTAAAAGTGAAATTAAAAAGTGTAATTTCAGAAGCAGTGAGTTATAATTATAAATTGTTTATAAATTTGTAATTGAAGATAAACTTATTATTACAGAGCAAATATTTAGATGTCTGAATAGCGGAAGTGTGTCCTTCGATGTAATGGGTGGCAAAAGTGCTTTAAATTTCCTAAGGAAGGTCCGGATGGAAGGTAATATTATAATATATGTTTTTTGTTTGTTAAAATGTCTTGTATTATAGTGCTGCATTTGGCTTAGTAGATGCGATACATATTTCCTTTTTTCTTGTGTTACTTAGTTTGTTTTGACAAAAAAAAAAAAATTGGTATTTTATTTGTATGTATGTACATTATTAAAGTTTTCCCAGTAAACTATTGATTTACAGGCAGATTAATATTGATGTATATAGGCAGAATAATACAAATTAAGATATTTCCTTATTTTAAAATAGGAAGGCCATATGGATGGAGATTTTAGGTGCGGTTTTTCCGGGAAAAATAATTTATTTATGTAGATATAGATATATTTTTAGATACGTAATGTATAAAAAAACCTAACTTTGCATTAATATATATATGGAAGTGGACCAAAAAAAAATTTTAATATCGTTGCATACAAAGTTTTCTTATTATTATTATTTTATATTATATTTTTATTCCGTTTTACTAATAGAAAATACTATAATGTGATAAATTCTTTTATTCTGATGGTTCCTTTTTTATTTTCCTACAACAATTTCGTAATATGAAATTTTTAGTACAATGGCACCCGTTTTTTCGAGGTAAACTCACATATAGTGTATATGTTTTTTTTTCATAGGGTAAAAAATTTGACGTTTAAGTTACGGCCCTATGATCATACTACATCTGCCACCCTTAGATCTCTTCTGCATGCTCCGCCATTCGGCTCAAGGCGAGCTCACAATGGAAAGCTGCTCCGTATGGACATGAGACCATATTCGAATCCTACACGGACATACCCAGTGATATTGATTACCTTCCTTCTTCCCTCTGTTTCGAAAGAAATTTTTGGGCTAGGATTCCTTCCAGAGAGGAATGGTTCATGGGGGATCCATCACCAGATACTCCCATCAAGATATACACAGACGGATCAAAAATGGATACCTGTGTAGGATCAGGAGTTTATTGTGAAATGCCCTCAATCAGTGAATCCATCAAACTAATGGATCACTGCAGTGTTTTTCAAGCGGAAATAACCGCTATTCTCGAAGCCTTGAATTGGCTGAGGATAAACGAGGTAACCGTCAAGGATATCTGTATTTTATCAGATAGCCAAGGGCTTTGAATGCATTCCAAATAACATCGAGAAGTGTCTTAGACTGTCGCCGATCTCTAAATGAGATGGCTAAACAATTCCATATCCATTTGTGCTGGGTACCAGGATATAGGGATATACCAGCGAACTGCAAGGCTGATCAACTTGCGAGAGATGGCACTTGTATGCAAAGTGTTGGTAGGCATATGGATGTACCTCTCGCGACTTGTAAGCTTCTCATAAGGGAGACACTAATTAATTCTACCCATCAAAGGTGGATCTGTGCCACTACCTGTGAAACCGCCTTTCAAACATGACCGAGGCTAAATATGCGACTATCTAGGAATATCATTAGACTCAATAGGCATAAATTAGAATTTTAATAGGAGCCCTCACAGGACATTGTCTAATAGGATATCATGCAAGAGAATGCAAAGAGAACTTTGATTGGTGTAGGACCCACCGAATTGAAGTTAGGGCCATTTGAAGTTTTATCAGTGCTTTATTTTGGACTCAAGGGTAGCTTAGCTATGAGCGATAACTTTAATTGACAAGAGGCACGAGTACCTTATTGTCACAAAATTTCAAGATTTTATGACGCTCCAGTAAAAAGTTACAAGCATTTGATTATTGCAAACTTTGATAGGTGTAGGATGTACAGAAGTTAGGGCCATTTGAAGTTTTATCAGTGTCTGATTTGGGACTCAAGGTTAGCATAGCTATGAGCGATAGCTTAAATTGGAGTTTATACACATGATTTCTGCCGCAGCTGCTGGAACGAGGAGGAACTGTAAACGATCCAGCATCTCTTCTGTACATGTCCAGCTTTTGCTAGAAATAGGGATCGTTTACTAGGATCCCACTTTTTAACAAGTATAGATGGTCTATGCCAGTCAGGTGTTAATAACCTTCTTCGCTTTGTAAAAGGTTCAGGGTGGTTCAATCTGGAGGGGGAAGCGTAGCCATGCCTCGCATCCGCGGCTCACAACGGACCCAATTGCTAGTCTAAGTGGCATCACTGGTTTATTGGTGACACATAACATATTCGTAAACTAACGATAAGCTATTTAGATGATAAGAGATTTGTAATAGAAAATGGAATTGATACCTTTGTATATATGTATATATATAAACACGCCCGTAGCCGCCCCTGTCTTCACGCCTGTCCCCAAGCATGCATTAGCGCAGCATAGGTAAATGCAGCGATTCTGCTGACGTAGCGTCTGAATGCTTGCACGCGTATCCGGTGCAATACCGCTGCAGCGTGGGAACGGTACCGCGGCAGGGAATGCTGACGCAGTCAGTTTTAGGCCCAGCTTAGAATTTATAAGTTATTAATAGAGTTAGCCTCAAGGAGGACCTCGAGTTTTAAAGACATCAAATTTATTTAAGTGTAATAAATCTACGTGTTATTCGAATTGTGTGTTTGATTCATATCCTTGCAGATAAAGTTTATGTGAGTATGCCGCTGTTGGCTGCGGCTAAAATATTTTTTTAATCGCAGTCCTTTCGACTGCGTTAACTTTTATATATATATATATATATATATATATATATATATATATATATATATATATATATATATATATATATATATATATATATATATATATATATATATATATATATATATATATATATATATATATATATATATATATATATATATATATATATATATATATATATATATATATATATATATATATATATATATATATATATATATATATATATATATATACTCGTATATATTATATATTTTAAATATTAACTTGTGTTAGAATTGTTAAGGGTAAATTTAAATATATCCTATGATACTAAGAAACTCCAAAAAATTCGATTGTATTGCTGTGATAGTAATTAGATTTGGTATTTTACAAAATAAATTTTTTATTTTCGTAATTAATTTAATCAAATTGCATGCTGGGAATACGTAGTGATCTCATGTACACACGTCCGTGTGATTTATTTCGCTGCTTTGCCGTTTGACGTTTAAGTTTATTTTCTCTGTATTCTCTGATTCAACCACAATAAGGAGACATAGTAGGTATAGGCAACAATTTTAATTTTGTTCGTCCGTCTATCCGTCTGACCGATTCTCCGCCTGTGGCCACTTTTTTCCTAAAAGTAGAGTTTAGACAAAGATACAGAACGAGATTGCTATATGAGCCGATTTGGGCAAAGACCATGCCTGCCTCCCATAAAAGGAACTTTTTTCACATTTCAAAAATTTGTAACTTCGGTCCAATTGATCGAATAGTGACGCAATTTGATAGTTATGTAGATGTGGGTCCTACTACATACTACGCAACAAGTGGGCGGTATATATTAACTGCCACGCCCACTATTTAAATATCTATTAGAGATTTATAGACGAAATTTTTCGAGAAGCAACATGTGGTAATTATAAAGCTATCTGAGGTTGACAAGGAAAGGACAATTTTGATATAAGGAACTTTCGGGCCTGAAATTAAAATTAGTCTACCTATGTTCGTATTGATGCGATCGGAATAAAAACTGGCAGAAATGTGAATGGGATCCCATCGACATACATGGCGCATGACGGAGACGTACCACCAGAAGTGGTTGCGTTGTTAACGGCCAGTTTAACCGCTAAAGGTACTCCCCTACTCCTTGGATGCGACGCCAACACGAGGCAAACCCTTTGGGGCAGCACCGAAGACAATGAAAGGGGTGAGTCACTTTTTGATTTTATTAACAGCTCCAATCTAACTATATGCAAAAGGGGGAGCACACCTACTTTCACATTTTCTAGCTCGGCAAGTAACAACGGGTGGGAAGAAGTGCTAGACTTAACTCTGTTAACAGAAAACACAACAACCCAGGTGGTGAATTGGAGGGTGTCCTACAAAAGATCATTTTCGGACCAAAGATGGATAGTCTTTAGTGTGCCTGGGAACAATAGACCCAAAACCTTTATTTAGGAACCCCAAGAGAATCAAGTGGGAAACTTTTTCCAGAATAGTCACGGCCAAACTCAAGGGAGTAAGGGCGCTTCATATAAAATCAACCAAAGACTTGGACAAGCAACTGGATAATCTTAAGGCAGTATTTACTACAGCCTTTAAGAAATCCTGTCCAATTAGTAGGAGTAAAAAATCCTTTCCACCCTGGTGGAATGAAGAACTTTCAAAACTAAGGGAAAGAACAAGAAACCAATGTTTTAAGGATAAAAATTGGCAGGTAATACAAAGGTAGCCTCAAGGACCACAAAAAATCGACCAGGAAAGCCAATAGCGAGGGCTTGAAAGATTTCTGTCAGTCAATTGAGTCAGTTTCACACTCTGCAAGACTCACAAGGTGCTTTCAAAGCAACGTACCAACCTATCCTTTTTTAAAAAAGAGGACGGAAAGAGCGGCTGAGGCACTTGACATGCTTATAAATAAGCATTTTCTAAATTGCTGGGGCGATATTCAATTCGTCCGTAACGGATTATCCTTTCATCACCAGTGTGCGAATCCATAGTTACGGAGGAAAAAATTAAGCACTCAATTAACAGTTCCTCTCCCTATAAATCACCAGGGATGGATGGTATAATCGCAATCATGATACAAAAACTACAGGATGTGGTAATTCCATGGCTTGAGGTGATTTATAGGGCAAGCATAAGATTCAAATATATTCCACTCAGCTGGAGAAGAGTATAGGTAGTATTCATTCTCAAGGGAGGGAAAATCGGTCAAGTGTCAGCCAAACACTTTATGCCGACTAGTCTTACTTCGTTTTTGTTGAATACCATGGAAAGGGTGATTGAACTACATTTTCGGGCAGTAGTGGAACGTTGTAACACCTCAAAATGCCAACATGCTTATGTCAAGGGTAGATCCATGGAAACGGCTCTGCATAATGTCATTCGTATCGCTGAGAGATCAATACAGTTCAAACAATATTCGTTGGGAGCCTTCCTAGACATTTTGGCGGCTTTTAACAACGTGAGCACTGAAGCTATTATAGATTCTCTCAACATGGTTGGTTTAGAACAGGACCTCAGGAACTGGATAGTAGCAATGTTAAAATCTAGGTTAATCCACGCAGAGCTGACAACAAGGTCAGGCGAGCCAGTAGAGTAACACTACTGGGAGGAGTTATTTCACCACTACTGGTATTAGATAAAACGGGGGTGAAGGTAGTAGCATATGTAGACGACATCGTGATAATGGTATCAGAAATGTTCCCAAGCACGATAAGCAAGATTTTGCAAGGTGCTTTGGACAAAATCTCCACATTGGCTGTGGGTTGTGGACTTATTGTAAATCCGGGTAAGACAGAGCTTACTTTTTTCCACTAGAACCAAGGCTCCAATCTTCAACCTTCCTGTACTTAACGAGCAACAACTGACACTGACAACGAATACCAAATACTTGGAGATATTGCTGGATTCAAAGTTGAAGAAGTCGGCAATCGAATTTAGTGCTTATTATGAAATCAACTTAAATTAAATTTTAGATCGGTTAACTTGAACTAATTAAATTAAAGTGAAATTTAAAAAAAAAAAAAAAACTGTTGCAAGAGGAAATGTTTGTAAAGTGTTTCCAAACTTGTATGTGGAAAAAGATAAAAGACGAACTCAATTTGACGACAAGCAGTCAGTACTTACAAGGAAATAAAAATGGAAGATTTGCGACAACAAATTCATTAACTGAACATGCTAGTTCAAAGGCAGGAAAATGCACTGATGTCCCAGGAGGCAAAGTAAAAAGAACAATTACATACTCAGCAACAACAATTATAAACCCAACAGCTTCAAATACAACAAGAAGCTACTCAACAGCAGCAAATAAGTATTAGCATGAGTACGGAAAATGTGATCAGCCAATTTCGTAATTTGAAATCATTTGGGGGCTGCAAAGAAAACAATTTGCTTTCATTTATGAAAGCAGTTGAGAGATGCATCCAACTTTCCGGGAACAACACTCAAACATATCAATTCGGTTTACATATAATTGTGAATGGGAAACTCAGCAGCGACGCTGGAAAATGTGTCGGACAGCTTGGTGACGGGGTCAGCTGGGAGGAAATCAAGACTAATGCAGCAAAACTAAGGAAGTTATGCTGAAGTTTTCAACCACTGCCGTATAGTTAAGGTCAGCAATTTAAGACAATTATTTGAAGTGTTTTCGAATGCAAGTTTTGATATTAATGAATTGTATGAACTTGACGAAACAAAGCCAAAAATATATAGACCCGGAAATGTAGAAAGAGATCTAAAAGAAATATTGTTAGATAAAATAGATGGTAATGCTCGTATTCATATAGATGACAAAGCTAGTCAGTTCATATTCTTATATCATAAAAAATATCATTTCATATCCTTATAGCTTACAATCATGAATAATTTAATGTTAAGAAAGATTACAATTACCAAAATGCAAATAGAAATGTACAAAAATTTAACTCTGCTATTTAAAACAATCGCAATCTGACAACAACTATAAATTTGTTCAGGAAAGGCAAAACTACAGTGACACTAACCGGAATTTCAGTTTTCCACCTTCTAGCAGTATGTTTAATAATAAATCAGATAGAAATTTTAATAATACACCGCCACAAAATAGAGGCTTTAACAATTTTAGGCAAAACAATGGTTCAGCGCAACAAAGAAGTGCAAATTTTAATAATTCTTCGCAGTATAGGAACTCTCGGTATACCAACAATTCTGACTGACGTATTCCGTCTATCGAACCAATGGAAGTGGACAATATTCGAGAACAGGAGCTAAATTTTACAATACTGGACAGAGATCAAAACTACCAATGATAGAGGTTACGATCCAAAACAATGGCATTAAGTGCTTGACAGATACAGGGTCTTATACCAGCATCATTAGACCAAGCATGTTCGACACGCTTAGTGAAGAAGAAGAGGGCAGGAGTATTTGGACCTAGAACCAACTACTGGGAACCAATGGGTTCTATCCCAAGCATTTTTCAAGCGGAAATTCACGCTATTGAAAGATGTGCCCAGATCAACATTGGCAGAAAATATCGGCGGAAAAACATCGTGATACTATCTGATAGTCAAGCAGCACTCAAGAGTCTGAGCTCACCCTTAGTGAGGTCTAAACTTTTGTGGGAATGTATAGCTAAACTCCCTAGGCAGTAAGAACAAACTATCTCTAATGTGGATACCAGGCCACATAGGAGTAGAGGGAAATGAGAAGGGTGATAGCTTAGCTAGGAAGGCTGCGGCCACTCACTTCAGCGGCCTTGTACCCTTCTGTAGACTATCATCTAATACCATTGGATCGATGGTTTGGATGAGCAGACTCTCTCTTGTAGGGGTCAAAAAAGCTCTATCAAAACTACAACGTGCTGTGGCCATATGTTGTACTGGAGCATTTCCGACTACTCCAGGCCCGGCACTTGATGCTTTGGTGAATCTCCCGCCACTAGATGTCTTCATCCGCGGAGAGGCCGATAAGGCAATCTGCAGAGTGAAACATAGTGGCCACTGGTATGGGGTGTACTCGATATTGGACGACGGCGCAGGCACTGAACTCGATTCTGCAATCCTGTCTATGCCCCCGGACTCCATGTCGTCAACCGTCATACTAGAAAAGCGGTACAACGTGTTGCTGCCAGAGGCTCGTTCATGGTTAGATCCCGAGAACGATCCCGGCAAACACTGCTGCCGTATTTTCACTGATGGCTCCAGGACTGAAGAAGGTTCAGGTTCTGGTGTCTTCGTGGAATCTTGTGGGACCCGTCGGTTCTTTGCCCTTGGTCTGCATGCGTCTGTGTTTCAGGCGGAGGTATATGCGATACTTAAGACGATGGACTTTGTTGTGGAAAACAGGTGGAAAGGCAAATCTATTTGTGTCTGCAGTGACAGCCAAGCTGCGCTCATGGCCTTGGATAGTCCGACCACCACTTCCACGATAGACAGGTCCTGCAAATCTAGGCTAAATTGTGTTGGAAAACATAATAGTCTGACGCTGATTTGGGTCCCGGGACACGCTGGCATTGCGGGTAACGAGACCTCTGACTCTTTGGCCAGGATGGGCTCCGAGGCTGTTTTTATTGGCCCTGAGCCTGTTCTGCCACTCCCTTCTGCTGCCATCAAAGCCACTGCAAAAAAGTGGCTTGTTTCGACCCACAAGCGAGCATGGCGGGCTGAGAGAGGCTGCGGATGGACGAAAATTATGCTACCTGTTATCTCTGACCGATGGTCGGGGTTCCTTCTAACTTTAGGTAGGAGGGACTGCAGGCTGTTGGTTGGCGTGATGACAGGGCACTTTCTATGGGCTAGGCACGTGGAAAGGATTGGCATATCAGACAGTGCGCTGTGCCCAGCCTGTGGAGAAGAAGACGAGACGGCGGACCATTTTCTTTGCGTCTGCCCTGCCTTTGCTCGAATCAGGTTTAGGATTTTTGGCACTGATGTGCTGAGGAGTAACCAACTTGGCTCCTTGGCACCACAGGATCTACTTCTATTTCTTCGGAGGTCGGGTAGATTTAAAGCCGAGTAAAAGGGAACCTTAAGTGCAGTACAATGGATATATACTCTGTCTGAGTGCTGCGCTTACTAGATTGTTCCGACAAAAAAATAAATAAAAAAAAATAAAATATCATTGGAGGTCTGCTGAAGAAGAGTACAGATGCAAAAAGAAGTCAAACCTGGAAAACTCTTCCGGGATTAAGACAGTCAAAAGTTCTTCTGGGAGATTTTAATCCTAAAAGAACTAAGGGGTTAATAAATATGCCTCGGAGTAAATTAAGAATCATCACAGGCATTTTAAGCGTACATTGTAGACTCAACTACCATTTGAACAAGTTTGGTATATCTTCAGATGCCATCTGTCGATTCTGGGGAGAAAGTGAAACTTCACTGCACCTGATCACAGACTGCGGACCATTGGCACACAATAGACTCTAGGTGATTTGGAGATTATATCTTAGATATGAGCAAGATCCCTCATCTTGATTCCTCCAAAATATATGAATTCCTGTCGGAAATTAACCTGACAGAAGATTTATAGATGAGACTATCCTCATCTTTCAAATAAATAGGGGCATCACAATAGATCTTTCAGGTCGCAGTGTATAACACCCTTAAATATATCTAATCTAGTGAAGAAGAATTAATTATTCCACTTTGGTATAGGACACTAAATGGTCTAAAGAAAATTACTACTAGATTAATTACACCAATCTCTAGAGAATTCAATATATCGGGTACCTTCTCCTGGAAGGTTGTGATTTTTCTGGTCGTTCATATTACGCCATCATCGGTATAAATTTTCTAAACGCTTTTTTTCCGTCAATCACCACAAAATATTTTTTTTTATAACGATCAGTGCCCTTATCAGTGCCCAATCACTACTACTAATAATCCCATATACTCCAAAATTTTTAAATATCCCGCGATCCATCAAGATAAAATTGGAAAATAAATAACAGAAATGCTTAAACATGCCATAATACAGGAGAGTAAATCTCCTTATAATAGCCCTTTATGGATAGACGAAGAAAAACTTGATAATGCAGGAAAAGTGAATTGGAGAATTGTTATCGACTATAGGAATTTAAACAAAGTTACAATTGGAGATAAATTTCCAATGTCAAATATCGAATCAATTCTCGATAAGCTTGGCAAATCTCAATATTTCACAACCATATACTTGGCCAAAGGATTTTACCAAATATTTGTCAAACCGGAAGATAGAAAGAAAACAGCTTTTTCAACACCTTTTGGTCATTACGAATTTATTCGTATGCCATTTCGTCATGAAAAATGCTCCTTCCACTTTCGATGCTTCGGGAATTTATTAATAACAAATGTGTTGTATACTTAGATGATATCCTCATCTTTAGTACATTATTAACAGATCACATCAATAATATTCGAAAAACTAAAACAGGCAGGACTTAAAATTCAAGCTAATAAATGCAGTTTTTTAAAAAGGCAAACGAAATATTTAGGGCATATTCTAACTGCAAATGGTGTTAAGCCTAATCCAAGAAATGTAAAAGTCATCCAAGATCTAAAAATTACAACTACTCAAAAACAAATACAATCATTCCTCGGAATGACACGATTTTACCGATAGTTTATTAAGGAATACGCTAGAATAGCGACTCCATTAACAAGATATCTGAAGAAAAATAGCAAAGTGAATACAAATTATCCAAATTACATCGAGAAGTTAAAAACTCTTGTAACTAACCCTTCTATTTTACGATACCCCGATTTTAATAAAAAATTGAAACTTCTAACTGAAGCCAGCAATTCAACATTGGGTGCGACATTGACACAGGATGGTCACCCAATTTGTTTTGCGTCAAGGACTCTTAACGAACATGAAAAAAATTACAATTGAAAAGGAAATGCTAGCCGTAGTATGGGGAATTAAATACTATAGATGTTACTTGTTCGGTGTAGAATTTGATCTGCAAACAGATCATCAGCCCATCAAATGGCTGCATGTAAAATATGCCGGTAAAGATACAAACCCACGTCTACAAAGATGGAAGAATATAATTTTAAAACAGACTATATAAAAAGCAAAGATAATATAATAGCTGATTTTTTAAGCAGGGTAAATAGTATCACGAATGAAATCAATAAATTTGACTACTGTAATTCTGACATATTACTTAATAATTTATTCGAAGAAAACGTTTCCAATACTGAAGGAGAAGATGGAAATGATTCTGAAGATTCTTTCAATGCGGTTCACCCTTAAGAGGAAGATTTGCAGGACCATTTAACAATATTGGATGCAGTCGTTACTAGATTTAGAAGTCAAATAATAATAGTTGATTAAAAGGAAGCGGAATACGAAAGAACTTTCAATAATAGAAGAATTTATATAGACATACCTGACAACATAGCTGATATAGTCCGAAGACATATCAACAAAGGTAAAATCGGTATATATTCAGCTTTAGATGACAGAACATACAATAAAGTACAGCAACAACTAATTGAATTACAGAATACAAGTCACATAAAATTTTTCAAATGCAGTTACTTTGGAAAAGATTTAAAAAACGACGACGAGGCCCTAAAACAAAAAGCTTTATTTCATAAAAAAGAGTCAAGCCATTCTGGAATAACATCCAACTATGAAGATATGAAACATAAAGTTTAGTATCCGCAACTAAAGACATAAACGAGTACAGAAATCTGAAGTCGGGTTAGACCGACTTCGAAATACCCTTTACCTTTCCTTGTGCATGCGAGTTCAACAATGGAAATGTTTTCTTCATAAATCATCATTAGGCGGATAGCTACGGTAATGTCCGGTCGGGTACCTTGAATTGATTATATTAGTTGGAGGCGTGGCCTTTATCTGATCGACCCCTTTTCTTGTATATGTCTTTATAGAATCAATATATTGAAACGTGATTGCATATCAGTGAAACGGGATTGCATACTTTTAGGATCCCATCTGGAGTTTGAGAATGAGTGCACCACCCTGTGTGTGTAAGTCAAGATACAATCTATTCGAATAAAAGCTTATTTCGTTGTAGAGATTGTGGTGTAAAGAATTATCTCGAAAGTAAGAACTTCCTGAGGTGTGTATAAGGTTCTAGAAAGATCCAGAAACTTCTAGTGTATTGTAGAAGTTTCTACCTCAACCATTCGAAACTATAAAAGCACAAGACTGTGCAAAGGCGATGACATTCGAACAGAGATCGTAACAGTGTGTACATCGACCATTACAATCGAAGCAGCAGTATTTGTGATTATGCAAAGTGATGAAATTCATTAGTAAATAAAGTGATTCAAGAATTGTGAAATAAAGTACAAATTGTAAGGAAGTAAACTTTGAGCCTAATATTAAATGTGTGAATAGCAATAATTAAATAAAATTAGTTATTTTAATTTAACCCGCGATTGTTTGATTACTACACGATCCAGTGGTACGAATCCGAGTACAGAGAGTTAGAGTAAATTGTCAGGAGGGTAGTTTCGTAACAGCATAAATTGTCAAGAGGGCAATTTCGTAACAATATGTACTAATATAAAATATAGTCAACAAGTATTGTATTAGTCGTAAGTTATAATAATATGTCAATAGTGGGCGTGGCTGTAAAAAAGACGCCCATTTTTTGTTCACCTTCCTGTGAAATTTCCTTGATAAATCTTTAATAGGGCCTAGTAATGATTTTTGGATAATTGTGGGCGTGGCAGTAGTATTATGATCTCCATATTCTGCACACACGCTACTATGGACTCCATGTATATTTCTGCAAATTTTTATTCCGATGGCAATAATACGAGCATAGGTAGGCTAATTTTAATTTTAGACCCGAAAGTTCCTTATATCAAAAGTGGGCGTGTCTTTTCCATGATCAACTCTATTTGTTGCCCACATGTTCCTTCCCGTCGTCCATAAATCTCCACCAGATCTTAAGTTATGAATAATTGTTATTAGTGGGTGTAGCAGTTAATATATACCGCCCACTTTTTGCATAGTATTTAGTGGGACCCACATCTCTATTACTGCCAAATTGCGTCGCTATTCCTTCATTTGGACCGAAGTAATAGTCATTTTAAATAAGTTGAGAAAAGTTCCTTATATGTGAGGTAGGTGTGGTCTTTGTCCAAATTGGCCCATATAGCAATCTGGTTCTGTATCTTTGACCATAATATACTTTTGCAAAATTTTATTAAGATAGCTCTAACGGTGTAGAAAAAAAGTGGCCACAGACGGACAGACGGACAGACAAAATAAAAATTGCTTAGAAACTGATTCTGATAATATCTGTATATATATGTCCATACCTACCACGCCTCCTTCTTGAAATTGCAACCCCTCTCAGAAGCACAACATTATACTCGTATATATCAATCTAGGGAAAAAAGAAGAAAATCATCTGTGATAATAAATTCCATAACATAAACATGAAAGAATTTTGGAGAAATGAAGGCATTGCAATCCATTTTGTAAAACCGGACATGCACACTGGAAATTTGGATATAGAAAGACTTAATAATACATTGATAGAAAGAATTAGAACTTTAAATTTAGAAGAGAAGGTCCCGATTTGAGAACAAATACCAAAAGCTGTAGAATTTTATCATACCATTCAAATGTTTAATGTCCACTTTAAGAAAATAGAACACACAGTCATTAAGGACAGAAAAGAAAGAACAAAAAAAGGACAATAAAAAAACTAAATCAAAATAGAGTAGATTGTAACGAGACTAGAAAAGAAGGTTTCATAAAAAACTATGCTAATCTTCGACATAAAGAACAGCCTAAATTTAGGAAATACCCACCTTTCAAACTTGTAGGGCAAAACACTCGTAGTGCTACTGATGATGGTGATGCTTTAGATGTCGAACCAAACGCTAACCATTGAAAAGTTGGAATCGGACATGGTTTATATTGTATTGTACGTCGATCAAGAAGAAATAGTTTGTAAGTACGACATGATTTGGCACATAATAAGTCCGAAAGAAATTTTGAAAGTTGTAAATGAATTCGAAATATCACTTACACTGATAGACAATGAGGAATACAGGAAAATTCTAGAAGAAGAAATAGATATCACAAAGGCGAGTTAAACGAGGACTGATAAATGGTATGGGAATGGTTCTAAAGTGTTTATATGGCACCTTAGATGATGAAGACAGAAAAGATATAGAGAACCATTTTGCAGCTATTGACGAAAATAACCATAACATAGTAACTAACAATAATCAACAGATAAAAATCGAGTTTCAACCAAAATAAGGAAATGTTGACACATGGATTATTTACGATACTTATGTTTAAATTGAATAACATCATACAAAAAATCGAACATATACAGCAAAACGTAGCTTCAGCAAGGACAGATATTTCACAACCCTCCATTCTGATTAACGAAGAAATAACCAAATATAATATTGATTTTAGAAAATTATAAATACTACATTAGGAGTAGCCATATACATGGACGATAATATACTATTTGTAATTAAACTTCCAATAGAATCTCTCAAAGTAAATAAGAAATTGCTTGTACAAATAAAAAGATGTCAAAAATAACCTCCGATATTGAATATTTTGTAGAAATAAAATACAAAATGTATACATTTGAAGATAATAAATCAGTCAGAGTCCTGCAACTAAGCAAAAGATGCGTAAACGGGTGTTCAACTAAAAAATTTCTAATGTGTTATTGTATATGATAGATTGGGTTGATGAATGACTATCTGTACAGACCTCTCGTCTAAGCAGCGATTTTGACTTCTTCTAATATAGCCGTTCTGTGTGTACATATACTGAACACTGTGTACATATACTGAACTGTGTACTGTGTACATATACTGAACAAAAATTTACTCAAATATTGATATTACGGTTGATATAAAAATTTGGAATATAAATATATATTCTGAAATTTTAATCCATTCGGACTTTCAATCAAACTCAATACAACGGTAGTCTTGCCACAATTCGCTGCGCCAACAATTAATGCTCGCAAAGTATTTGGTAATAGTGAGCTATGTCTCACCCTATTCTTAAACGATTCATTCACTGTCTTAAAGTCTGAATTATTAAGAACGATATTCATATTGAAACGTGATTGCAAATCAGTGAAACGGGATTGCCTACTTTTAGGATCCCATCTGGAGATTGAGAATGAGTGGCCCCTGTGAGTCAAGATGCGAACCATTCGAATAAAAGCTTATTCAAGCACCATCGGTCGGTAATGTCAAAAAGAATATTCTCGACTTCTGTCGAAGTGGATAGAAACTTCTAGCAATTTCCAGAACAGCGTGGAATTTTCTACTCCAACCATTCGAAAACTATAAAAACGACAAGACCGTTCAAAGTCGAACGCAGTAGATCAGAGATCGTGACAGTGTGTACATCTAGCATTATAATCGAAGCAGCAGTATTTGTAATTGTGCAAAGTGATGAAATTTATTAGTAAATAAAGTGATTCAAGAATTGTGAAATAAAGTACAAATTGTAAAGAAGTAAACTTTAAGCCTAATGTTAAATGTGTAAATAGCAATAGTTAAATAAAGTTAGTTATTTTAATTTAACCCGCGATTGTTTGATTACTACACGATCCAGTGGTACAAGTTCGAGTACAGAGAGTTCGAGTAAATTGTCTGGAGGGCAATTTCGTAACAGAGTAAATTGTCAAGAGGGCAATTTCGTAACAATATGTTGCTTTATGTACCGCATTATCACAACTAATGCAACATCTATAAAATATAATACGATTAATACGATTTATCTATTCTTAAGTCTTTAAACTATACTAGTTATATCAAACGAATAAGAATAAATATCGAATGCACGAATGCTAAAACAGAAGAAGCCGGAGAACATTGACGATTCTGATAAAATTGTTCCCAAATCGCTCTCAAGAAATTTTAAAGGTAAAAAATTATCTATACCGATTCCGAGAGTTATTCCAATACCGAAAGTAGGTGGTTAATTAATACCAATACTAACAGAGCAGAGTACAATAGGTGGATTGGCAACAGGAGGTGCGTCAGTCGTAAAGGCGCTCAATGATACGAAAGCAGCAAGAACGAAATTAGAAGAGCCAATCGCATAATAAGTCATAAGGAGCGATAGCAATATATAAAGGTTTACATCTCCAACCGTATAGAAAAGGTTGATTATATTATAGCCCGCAAGCAAACAACTTTTAAGTAAGCTACCTATGATGATCTGAGTAAATTCACTACATACTTGCCGCATTTACAGGAGTTTTCATGCGTGATGATCTAAGAAAACGTTCACGTTACAATAAAAGCAGAATTGCAAATCTTGATTCTTCTAGCGGTAATGGTATACATTGGGTAGCATACTATAAAAATATAAATCATAAAGAATACTTCAATAGTTTTGCAAATTTACCACCACCTCAGGAACTATTCTATTACCTTGGAAAGTATATGAAATATAATAATAAGCAATATTGAAATATAAGTGAAACGTAATTGCATACTTTTAGGATCCCATCTGAAGTTTGGGAATGAGTGCACCATACTATGTTCCTCAAAAACCCCCTGTCGATGGTAAAGAATGCTCTATTATGTTCTCGAAAAGTTTACTCAAGAACCCCTTTCGAAGTGTAGGTAAAATTCGAGAATGATCCAGAAACGTCTTTAATAGTGTAGGGAATAGTCTAGAATTTTCTACTTGAACCATTCAAAAAGTATATAAGCAAAGGTAATTCAAAGTCGAGAACAGTTGAAAAGCAACCGTAACAGTTTACATCGCGCATTTTAATCGAAACAGCAATATTTGTAATTATGATTTTGTATGGTAATAAAGTGATTTAATGAATTTTTAAATAAAGTGCAAATTGTAATAAAGCAAAATACATTTACCAGGTATTATTAATAGAAGACCGCTCTCCAAATGTAATTTTCTCTCAGTCATAATAAGTGTCAAAATGAATAAACAATGTTGCTTCTTTTGTAAATTTTGGCCGCTATTTTTGGGCTTGCAGTTTTTTTCGTAATAAGTAAAAACTCAAATGCCCTTTATTTTTATGGGTTTTTTTCATTTATTATTATTTAAAAACTAAATTATACATACACACATATAACAACTAATACAACTTAAAATAATATTTTTAATAATTTATTATTGCCTATTATTGTTGTTATTTTTGGGTTGCTAATCTTCTATTTAAAAATTTAATTCGAAAATACATTCGACATGTTTTTTACCGCCTTTGGTAAAGTAACTTCAGTGCTTAATTCCATTAACTTATCACGGGGATTATTGCAGTGCACAATTTTATTTCCGTTGAACTCTATAAAAATGATTTCTAATGATTTGATGAGACACAAAAACATTTCTGAAGGCTTCTTAAGACTTCCTTTTGAGACTTGGTCCACCCATGTCCAAGTGCTGCCTTCAAATTCATGCTCATTAAGCTTAAGTCTTCGAATAATATTTCAAGCACAATAATTTATTTATTTCCCTTTTTTAGTTTGTTTTCGTATACAAAATTCGTTAAGAGAGCAGATTTGACACATATTATGAATGTTTTCCTCTCACTCTCTCAATTAATAATACCTGGTAAATGTATTTTGTAATAAAGTAAACTTTAAGCCTAATATTAAGTGTGTAAATAGCAATAAATAAATAAAGTAAATTATGTTAACTTAACCTGCGATTGTTTGATTACTGCACGATCCAGTGGTACGAATCCGAGTATTGAGAGTTAGAGTAAATTGTCAGGAGAGAAATTTCGTAAGAGTATAAAACAATTCCTTATTTTCGTTTATTTAATACAAATAAATGCATACTCGTACATACATATATATTTAACACAATTGTTTTATTTATTATTTTTTTTTCGTATTCCATACAAGTTCTACCGCCAAAGATTAAATGCAACTCAGTTATTCTGTATTTTCTCTTATATATTATTATTATTATTATTATTATATCTTACACCTTAATTAATTATGAATGAAAGGTGTTGGGGAGTGAGTACTAGCTACTGAGGCTTTCGACTCGAAGAGAAAATGATTTTATAGAAAGAAGCATTGTTGGAGACCAAGCCCGTGGCATGATTTGAACCCGCGACCCTTGGGGTGTTAGTCTAGCATGCTAACCACTAGACCACAGAGGGCGATAACTCTCTTATATATATTTATTTGCTTTGTCTCTTTAGGTAAATTATCACATTGTGTGAGCACGTAGTTTTTTGCCACGTGGTCTTTTTCAAGTAAATATCGAGAGTAATACTTGCAAAAATCGTTCGTAAAAAGTGCTTAAGGTGTGCTTTTAATATTACGAATAGTTAGTGTTAGTGATAGTGGTTATAGTGGTGAAAGAAAATAAATAAAGTGTTTACATTCATGGAAATAAGTTTCCATTGACTTTTACATTGAAGGAAATAATTCTCCATTGATTAAATAATGAGTAAACCTAATAAATATTGGATATATTCTAAAACGTTTAAATTAAATAACGTGTAAATAAAATAAATATTGGAAAAAATATTTAATATTCCAGAAAAGCTTAAATTAAACAACGACTAAAGAGACAACAGCAGAAATTCATCATACACCAGACTTGTTGCTGAATACACCAGGACATCTTTTTTTTACCAGAAGAATCCTTAACAAAACGCTAAAATTAAACAACGAGGAGGTTTTATGCATGATGCTATTCTAAAGAAACCTAATCAAAGAGAATTAGACACGTTGGGTAAACCAAAAAATATTTTTACTTTGAAAGCTTTGGAAATTTACCACCACTGAAGGGGGTAATTAATAATTAAAGGGGAAAAATTGAATATAATTATGATCAAGAACAAAAATATAATTAATTAATTAATTTATTTTATTTATTTATAAAAGAAAGATAAGAATCAATTCTTATCATACGATATTTAGGAGCACTAGCTGCCAGGGCTTTCAGCTCTATAATTAATTTAATTCCGGACATTTATGTTTAAAGTTCCACTATAGTTCAAATAAAAAAAAACATGAGAAAACAATAAAAGAAAATGTTAAACAAAATTATTTTCCAATATTTTATTTAATATACTAAAACACAATTTTATTAATTTAATAGTTTGTTGATATCTATGAATGATGAAGAACCAGATGCAAGTATCTAGCCCCAGTTTCGTTTCGCTTTTTCTCCAAGGACAATTGATGTAATGTTCACCATATATTGAGTCCACTTTATGTCCTCCATCAACTCTCTCAAGCAACAGTTGAATGTTGTAAAGTTCTCTTGAATGTTCTTCCAGTAAACATTCCTTGAAATTGTCTATAAAATTTTTGATTTCTTTTCTTTTCTTTTTTTTCTCTGCTTACGAATGAGTTGATGATGTTAGTTTTGTGGTTATGTTTCAACTAATCTTTTGGATATATTCCATAAGTTTGCTTATATTTTTTACATTTATTATTTCAAAGTCTGAGTGTACATTTGAATCCATAATTTTTACAACTATTTCTATTTCAGCACTGCTTAACTTTCTCTCAATTTCATACTCACGATATATACTCAAAGCAATTTATATTCACCCCAATTCTCAATAAATTTCGGCAGTGAATTTTTTCACTTTCCGCTTTCCCATATTCTAAACAAAATCCGCATGTGATTTATCACATTTCAATTTTCGAATTTGCAAAATAATCCCCAAATAAATTCCGCATCCGCAATATCAGGTATTCTAAAGAACATAAATTAACGAAAATTTTGCACATTTCACTAAATTTTGTTCGCCAACATTTTTGATGTTTAATTACTGGAATCTTGTGAGTTTTTAATTAAAACTTCTTAAAAATGCAATTCTTTTAATAAAATGGGGTTATAAATTAAGTTGATGAATGTTTATCTGTGAATTTTTTTTAGGAAAATTAAAAAAAGCGCAACAAAAGTGTAATTAAGGAATGTTGTAGATTGTGAATGCTAAACATCCCTTTTCTGTTATAAAAGAGGTGCTTGTTGTTTGACGGCGCAATAATGCGGACATGTGTTCCATCTACACAACAATATTTATCATAAAAAAATAATTAATATAAACCGAAACACAGATATTTTTAATCACTTTACGTAATATTTTTTTTAAACTTTTTGCGTTCTAATTCTAACACCAAATCACATAAGAAATTCAACTGTTTGTAAGTTCGAAGTGTGTTTTGAAACTTTCCTACGATATTCAAATCCGCTTAAATTTAGAATAGGAGGGAACGAGTACAGAAGTCTGAAGTCGGGTTAGACCGACTTCGAAATACCCTTTACCTATTCTTGTGCGTGCGAGTTCAACAATGGGGATGTTTTCTTCATAAATCAACATTATTAGCACATCTACTGCAATTTTCCCTGGAGTGCCTATAATTGATTATATCGACCCCATTTCTTATGTATGGCTTTGTAGGGTCAATATAACCGCTAATATAAAAAATTGTCCAAAATATTGTATAGGTCGAAACTTATAATAATATGTCAATAGTGCGCGTGGCTCTAAAAATAACACGCCCATTTTTTGTGTGGGGTTTACTGTTAGTACCCGCAACCTTCCTAGGAACCTAGTTATGATGCTTCTTAATTGTTGGCCTTGGCAGTAGTAATAATCTGCCCATATTTGGAATGCATGCTGGTACAGATCCAATGTATACAACTACCGATTTGTTTTCATATATATATCCCTAGAAGCATAGATAGTGTTCATATACCGATTCCTATACGATTCCTTGGGTGCAATACCGAAGGATAGTGATGATAACTTCAAGTGCAATACTTGAAGTCTGAAGTCTCTTTGGGTACATTACCGAAAGAGTGTTATGGCTAATCAAGTAGTATTCTTGAATTAACCTTGTAGTTGATATTGGCGACAAAGGAAAACACTGTTGACTTCAAAAGTATTGAAACGTGATTGCATATCAGTGAAACGGGATTGCATACTTTTAGGATCCCATCTGGAGAATCAGTGCCCCCTGTGAGTCAAGATGCGAACTATTCGAATAAAAGCTTATTCAAGAATCATCTGTCGGTAATATCAAAAAGAATATTCTCGACTTCTGTCGTAGTGGATCGAAAATTCTAGAAAATACGAGAATGGCGTAGAATTTTCTACTCCAACCTTTCTTTCCAACCTATAAAAGCGACAAGACTGTTCAAAGTCGAATGCAGTAGATCAGAGACCGTAACAGTGTGTACATGTAGCATTATAATCAAAGCAGCAGTATTTGTAATTGTGTAAAGTGATGGAATTCATTAGTAAATAAAGTGACTAATGGTTTGTGAAATAAAGTGCAAATAATAACTAAGTAAACTTTAAGCCTAATATTAAATGTGTAAATAGCAATAATTAAATAAAGCTAATTATTTTAATTTAACCAGCGATTGTTTGATTACTACACAATCCAGTGGTACGAGTCCGAGTACAGAGAGTTAGAGGAATTGTCAGGAGGGCAATTTTGTAACAGAGTAAATTGTCAAGAGGGCATTTTCGTAACAATTGGAGCTCAAGAAGGAGCTTGAGCGCTTAAATTTGCAAACACAAGGGCTTAAAGCGGAGCTGCAGGTGAGACTAAGAAGCGCTTTAGAGGAGCAGGGTATATATGTCGATGAGCATGAATTTCAGTGTGAAGAGCCAACGACATCTCGACACGAAGAGACACCCCCAGAAGCTAACACGGGTAACTTTGACATGAGTGTACTCATCGGGATAATACCATCCTTTAAACAGGATATGCAGCAGCAGTCACAACAAAATGCTGAATCCGTCGAACAGAGTGTTGCTTCCATCAAACAAGCAGTCAAAGAGGATGTCAAAGAACAGTTGGAACAGTAACTACAGAAAAGCGATGACAAGTTACAGCAGCGGTTAGAGCAGTATGAAACACGACTGGCTCTACTAGCGGAACAGAACTCACAGCAGATGAAAGAAATGACCGAGATGGTAGACAGGAAGGTTTGTGAAATTGAGACACGGTAAGAATCGTTCGAAAGAACAGTAGTACAAAAGCAGAACGAATTTAAGCAACAACTAGAGCAAATAATTCACCTACTACAGGAAGGTGCATTGCCTATGCCAGCCTTAACTTCAATAAAACTGAAGCCTCCTACCTATGATGGAACCACGACATTTAGCGTGTTCAGAATGCAGTTTGAGACTACCGCTAGCACAAATGCTTGGAGTGCTCGCGAAAAAGAGGCTGCATTAACCGTTTCATTAAAAGGTGCTGCCGCTGATGTGCTTCAAACTATCTCAGAAAGTGAACGAGACCGTTATGAAAGCTTGATGAATGCCGTTCAGCGCAAGTATGGTAGTGAACATCGCAAGCAGATGTACCAAGTAGAGCTACGAACACGTGTACAAAAGAGTGGTGAGTCTCTTCAACAGTTTGCGGCGGAAGTGAAGCGGTTGGCTCATCTTGCCTACCCAGGAGAGATCACTGAGAGGTCTATGATGGACACTTTCGTATATGGCATTCGCGATGCAGAGATAAAGCGTTCGGCAATAACTAATCCGAAAGCTACATATATGGAGACAGTAGCTGGCGCTTTAACTTCAGAGACAGCAGCCTTGGTGTACCAGCCAGTATACAGAGTCCGTCAGGTACAAGTCGAAAGCGGCCAAAGTTTCACGGGCAAATGCTTCACCTGCGGAGAGGTCGGACACATGGCTCGTAATTGTCAGCCGAGACGGAAACGTTCTAGATCACGCTCACCGGTAAGACCCCCAAAGCAAGTCAGATTCCAAAATAGGGAATCAGAAAATGTTGTAAAGCCGTCGACAAACTAGATGGAGTCAGTCTCGAGGGGCTTGATCTGACTCCCACAACATGTAGCCCCAGAATCTTCGTTTCTCAGATGACACGAAAAATCAACAGCCTAACTGTCGACAGCGTAGTAAATGGAAGAAAAATCGTGGTAACATTGGATACGGGTGCATCACATTCCATAATTAGAAGGGATCTCGTTCGGGGAATCGAGCCGCTTCAGGGAATAAGATTGCGTACGGCAACTGGAGATGATGCACCGGTACTGGGAAAAGTTACACGGAAAATAACTATCGGCACCACAACAGTGACGCACGAGTTTGTAGTTGCGGATATTGTGGACGAATTAATCTTAGGTGTGGATTTTATGATTCGGAATGGATTCACCCTAGATTTGAAATGCCGAATGTTGAAGTATGCGAATACCGAAATACCGTTATCCGTTGGTGAGGATAAGTATGGAGGTATCCGACAAGCCATTGTATTGTGGCGGACAAAAATCTCAGCAAAGTCAGAGGCAGTCATATGGGCCAAAATGGACGGAGATGTGGGTGGACGAAGAACAAGTTGTGGGTTGTAGAGACTGATGAAAAATTCGCACTGGATGACAACATAATTGGAAAAACCCTCGTAGAAGAACAGCAGAACAGAATAGTGCCAGTAAGAGTGGTCAATCTTGCAAATTCCGCTAAAACCATAGAGAAAGGACAGATAATTGGAAATTGCCGGGCAATTTTGGCAATTGTAAACTGTGAAAGCCAGCCGCGAGACACAAAAATGAAGATACCAGCTGATAAAAAGGTACTCGACGATCTCACGAAATAATGGAGCAAAGACTTATCCACAGAGCAGAGGAAGACTGCCAGCCAACTTTTGGCAAGACATTGGTCAGTATTTGCTGAAAAGGGTAAAAACGAAGGCAGAACAAAGATGGTGAAACACACAATCAACACTGGTGATGCCAAACCCATTCGTCAAGCGTCAAGAAGAGTACCTCTGGCAAAGAGAGAAGAGGTGAATGTATTGCTGAAGGAAATGCATCAGAACAACGTCATAATGCCATCAGCGAGCCCCTGGAGTTCTCCAGGGGTATTAGTCAAGAAAAAGGATGGCTCCACACGTTTCTGTGTAGATTATCGTAAACTAAATGAGGTAACGAAGAAAGATAGTTATCCATTACCTCGAATCGACGATACGTTGGCCACACTTTCTGGTTCAAATTGGTTCTCAACGCTGGATTTACAAAGCGGATATTGGCAAGTGGCAGTAGACGACCAAGACAAGGAAAAGACAGCATTCAGTGCCGGTGATGGACTATGGCAATTTTTGGTGATGCCATTCGGACTGTGTAATGCTCCAGCTACATTTGAACGCTTAATGGAACATGTGCTAAAGGGTCTCCACTGGAAAACGTGTCTGGTGTACCTAGATGACATCATCGTTATGGGAAAGGACTTCGAGGACCACTTAAAGAATTTGGAAGAAGTATTGATGCGATTAGGAGCTTCAGGGTTGAAGAAATGCTCGTTCTTCAAGAAAGAAGTCAAGTACCTTGGACATAAAGTCACACCTGAAGGAGTACACACAGATCCAGATAAGATAGACTCAGTAAGGGAGTGGCCAAGACCAACTAGTTTGCATGAGCTACGCAGCTTCTTGGGTCTTTGCACCTATTACAGACGCTTTGTTCCAGGCTTTGCAGACGTGGCTGGTAGTCTGCATGCATTAACGAGGAAAAATTGTCCTTTTGAGTGGAAAAGCGAACAGGAGAAGGCATTCAACAGATTGAAAGAGCTATTGTGTACAGCTCCGATCCTTGCGTATAGCCTACTTCAGCAATATCTTATCAAAGCCAGAGCGAAATTACTGTGTAACACGGAGAGAACTTTTGGCGGTTATGCAGTGCGTGAAGCACTTTAACAAGTACTTGTATGGACAAAAGTTCTTGTTGAGAACAGATCACGCTGCTCTGCGGTGGCTATTACAATTCAAAAATCTCGAAGGTCAGGTTGCGAGATGGATTGAGAGACTCCAAAGCTACGATTTCACAATAGAACATCGCAGAGGCGGAAACCACGGGAATGCTGATGCACTATCACGACGTCCTTGCAGTATGGAATGTAAGCACTGTTCTAAAGCTGAAGGGAAAGAAGGAGTAGTCGATGTGCGCTTAATGGCTGTTTTACCAGACGATGAATGGACAGCGGAAAAGATAAAAGAAGAACAACGAAATTACCCAGATTTGGCAAAAATCGTATCAAGTAAGAATGAAGGAAAAAGGCCTGATTGGAACGAAATCTCGACTGAAAGCCCCATAACTAAAGCATATTGGGCTCAATGGAATAGCTTAAAGCTGCAAGATGGATGCCTATTCCACCTGTGGGAGAGCGAAAATGGATAAACCACGAAGAACTTGATTGTGGTACCCAAGGCAAGAATAAGCGAAATTCTCAAGGAATACCATAGTGGGTCAAGCGAAGGACATTTGGGAATAACAAAAACAGTCGAGAAAATTAAAACACGATTTTATTGGGTTGGTTGCCTGTAATCGGTAGTTGACTGGATTAGTGCTTGTGAAAAGTGTACAGCTTCCTAGGGACCGAGCCGTCGCAGTCAGGGGAAGATGCATTTATACAACGTGGGAGCGCCATTTGAGCGTATTGCAATGGACATAGCAGGTCCGTTTCCAATTAGTGATTCCGGCAACAAATATATTCTCGTCGTAATCGACTATTCTAGTAAATGGCCAGAAGTATACCCCATTCCCAATCAAGAAGCTAAGACCGTTGCAGATGCATTTATCAATAATTGGGTCTGCAGATTCGGAGCTCCCCTCGAGATGCACTCGGATCAAGGCAGAAATTTCGGGTCAACAATATTCAGGGAAATGAGTGAATTGATGGGCATACGCAAAACTCGTACAACCCCTTTGCACCCACAATCCGATGAAATGGTTGAAAGATTTAATCGTACGCTTGAGGAACACCTAAGGAAAGTCGTGGACAGAAACCAGAAAGATTGGGACCAACACATACCCCTCTTCTTAATGGCATACCGATCGGCAACTCACGATACAACATCTACAACACCAGCTAAGGCTATTTTCGGTTGTGACATAAGATTGCCTGCAGATCTGAAATTCGGTGCCTACTCATCTACGGAAGTTTCATGTAGCAGTTGTGTAGCTGACAAACGAAGACAGCTGAATGAAATTCATGGAACCATCAGAAAGCGCACACAACTGATGAGTGATAAAATGAAAGCCAGATATGATCTACGAGCAAACTCCAAGGGATTTCAGGAAGGGCAGCTAGTTATGCTTCATAATCCGCAAAGGAAAAAGGGATTATCGCCAAAACTGCAAACACACTGGTAAGCCCTTATAAGGTGATAAAGCGGCTCAACGATGTAGTATACCGCATCCAGTTGGCGAGAAATGCCAGGAGCAAAATGAAAGTCGTTCATTTAGAGAGGCTATCTCCTTATAAAGGTTGCAGTACTATTCTTGTTCGGGACGAACAAGATTAAGCGGAGGGCAGTGAAACGTGATTGCATATCAGTGAAACGGGATTGCATACTTTTAGGATCCCATCTGGAGAATGAGTGCCCCCTGTGAGTCAAGATGCGAACTATTCGAATAAAAGCTTATTCAAGAACCATCTGTCGGTAATATCAAAAAGAATATTCTCGACTTCTGTCGAAGTGGATCGAAAATTCTAGAAAATACGAGAATGGCGTAGAATTTTCTACTCCAACCTTTCGAAAACTATAAAAGCGACAAGACTGTTCAAAGTCGAATGCAGTAGATCAGAGACCGTAACAGTGTGTACATGTAGCATTATAATCAAAGCAGCAGTATTTGTAATTGTGTGAAGTGATGAAATTCATTAGTAAATAAAGTGACTAATGGTTTGTGAAATAAAGTGCAAATAATAACTAAGTAAACTTTAAGCCTAATATTAAAAGTGTAAATAGCAATAATTAAATAAAGCTAATTATTTTAATTTAACCAGCGATTGTTTGATTACTACACAATCCAGTGGTACGAGTCCGAGTACAGAGAGTTAGAGGAATTGTCAGGAGGGCAATTTTTTAACAGCGTAAATTGTCAAGAGGGCAATTTCGTAACAGTATTTATCAATTTTAATATATTAATTGATTGAATTTATATCATAATTTTGCTTATTCTACAGAATTAAATATATATGTATGTGGTGTCTGCCATTATGCGCAAGGTACCAGCGTTTGTGCATACTTAGGGCAAATTAATGCTTAGATCACATGTGTAAGGAAATACTAATGAGGCTTCACACGCTGGATGTCTGTTCGTCGGGTGTACTGCTTATTCAGCGTTCAAGAGCAGGCAGTGGTAATGGGAATTGCTGATTGTATTTCGTTGCTAAATCTTTAATAGCAACCCAGTAATGATTTTTGGTTAATTGTGGGCGTGGTAATAGTATTATGATCTCCATATTCTGCACACACGCTACTATGGACTTCATGTATATTTCTGTAAATTTTTATTCCGATAGCAACAATACGAGCATAGGTAGGCTAATTTTTATTTAGACCCGAATGTTCCTTATATCAAAAGTGGGCGTGTCTTTTCCATGATCAACCCTATTTGTTGCAGATAGCTTTATAATGCCCACATGTTCCTTCCCGTCGTCCATAAATCTCCACTAGATCTTAAGTTATGAATATTTGATATTAGTGGGCGTGGCGGTTAATATATACCGCCCACTTTTTGTATAGTGTTTACTGGCACCCAAATCTCCATAACTGCAACTAACAATTGCGCCGCTATTCCATCAATTGGACCGAAGTTATTTGTATTAGTTATAGTCAAATGGGGCTGATCAGAGAAAAGACACGCCCACTTTTGATATATGAAACTTTCGGGTCTAAAATTAAAATTAGCCTACCTATGCTCGTATTGATGCCAGAGGAATAAAAATTGGCAGAAATGTACATGGGGTCCATAGTAGCGTGTGTGCAGAATATGGAAATCATAATACAACTGTCACGCCCACAATTAGCCAAAAATTCAAGGTACCCTACCGAAAATTACCGTAGATATGCTCAAATGATGATTTATGAAGAAAACATCCCCATTGTTGAACTCGCACGCACAAGAAGAGGTAAAGGGTATTTCGAAGTCGGTCTAACCCGACTTCAGACTTCTGTACTCCTTTAATTAAATCAAGCCTGAAAACGTCTATTGCTTCTATTAAAATATTCTGGTTCTGCTGACGCTGCTGTAGTTGTTGTTGTTGTTGTAATTACTGTATTATTTAGATCAATGGTGCCCAAGCCCTATACACTTGGTGCACATTTGTTTTTGTGAATGCACTTAGGCATAGGCTGTGTTTTCTGATACGCAACCACAGCACTCTGCACTAAGCAATACTAAATTCACAAACAATTTTGTCTTTTTAGCTTCTTCCTTGCCTATACCAAATTGTGAAGCAACAACACTTTCGAATGCTTTGTTGGTACACTTTGACGACAGTGAAATAAATACATCGTAATTTTGTTGTTGTCTAACGCCTGACAGGTACTCCGCTATCAAGCATTTCTAGAAATGGTCCCTGAGCTGGCGAGCTATGCGCCACTGTTGCCGTACGGAACATGTGGTGGCTTTGTCTTCATCTATACCGGACGTATTCGCGGTATTGGCTGACCCCAACAAGAAGTCGTTTGGCGTTAACGGCTGCTCCTGGTTTACGCTGATCGGCAAGTGAGTAAGCGAACGGGAATTTACAACGTTCTCCGCCTCGATTAAAAAACAGTTCAGTGTATGCTCCTTTGGAGCTACCTCTTTGAGAGTTTGGCGTAGGACTCGCTTGACGCACTGGACCATGCGCTCCCTTGCTCCTCCTTCGGCTAGGTTAAACGGTGAGTTGAAGACCCAGTCAACGCCCCTTTTTGACAGTTCGCCTTGGATTCGCACACAGTCGAAAACTTCGTCGAACCGCTTCGCTTCGTTGTTGACGCCTACAAAGTTTTTTCCGTTGTCAGACCTCAGTCGGGTAGGCAAACCGCGACGATTTACAAAGTTTCGAATAGCAATTATGCACGCATCGGTGCTGAGGTCGCGCGCTATATCTAGGTGGATTGCTCGTATAGTGAGGCACGTAAAAAGGGCCACCCACCTTTTCTCGGTACTTCTTCGCACTGTCACATTCAAAGGGCCGAAATAGTCTAAGCCCGTATATGTGAACGGCCTAACGTATGGCGTGAGTCTGTCGACTGGAAGTGGCCCCATCATTGGAGGTATCGGAACTGTCTTACGAAGGCGACATACCAAACAGTTGGCGATAACGCTGCGTAGAAGAGTTCTCAGGCGCGGCAGCCAATAACGATGTCGTATGGAGCATATTGTTGCTTCTATATTTTGATGACCCATACGTATGTGATGGTGCGCAGTTACCAGCTTCGAAAAGACGTGAGCTGACCGCAGAATTATGGGGTGCCTCACTTCCATCGGGAGCCAACTGGCAGCGTCAATGCGTCCGCGTACACGTAGAACATCTTCATCATCGAGATACGGCGAAAGTTGCCGCAATGGACTATGGCGGGATACTTCTTGGCGATTGCGGATTCGCTGAATGTCCATACCGAAAACTTCGCATCGATTCGGCACAGAAGATGTTCCGACATTTCAAGGTCACTGGCCGTCAGTCCATAAGGCTTTAGAACCTGAATTCGGCGGCGGCATATATTGGTGAATAAAATAACCCAGGCTGTGGTTCGTACCAACCTGTTAAATGAGGAGAAGGGATTAAATCGTATAATATCACAACTTACGATGTTTAAAGCATATTTTGAGCGAAGTTCATCACCGGGCTCATCCTGTTCGACAACCGTGTCATCTTCGGATGGCCAGGCATGTTCCCTCTCTCGTAAAAACAGCGGACCATATGTCCAACGGGAGGTTGGACCAAACTTGATTTTGTTATTAAACCGTTTGGCCACATCCGCGACGTTTTCCGTTGTGGGTATCCATCTCCAATTGGACACATTCGTGGCGGCCAATATTTCCGCAACCCTATGCTGCACAAACGGCTTGTACCTCCTATGTCCGCTTCGGATCCACTTTATGACAGTCTTTGAATCGCTCCAGTGGAAACATTCATTAATTTTGGCGCCGTGCCCTTCACGTTGTAAGGAGCAAATTTTAGGCTTAAATTTGCCCCTACATATTTAGTTTTGCCATAACGCCCCAAGCGTGTATATTTAAAATAGGGGCCAAGTGCTTAAACAACCAACCCTAAAATATACACGTTGATAGTCCTAAGACTTTGGCTCCTCCCACCTGTATTGCTAAAAAGCACATACACAACCGCCATCATATTTAGTGCAGCAGCCATCATACAAGTGAGTCTAAGACACCTCCCACCATAGTAATGCTGCCAACAACAAGTGTTATACTCTGCATTGGGAGGACAGAAGACACAGCCACAATTAAGTCAGACAGTGGAACCCTGTGATAAGCGACGAAAAACATACAACGAAGTCAACAACGCAAGATAACACAGGAGAATATCACACAAACAATTGTGCAACCGGCTGACCACAGTTAAAATAATATGAATTTACAACAACAGTGCCTAACGCAATGTTAGAAACTTACAAGAGATCGCGACAGAAGTTGCCGACTGCATTAGTTCGGAAAATTAACCCACTAACAACACCCAAACACGAAGGCCAAGCACAAAGTGGAACACGACAGACCGATCGCTAAGCACACCAACAGGCCGGACAAAGCATAAAGAGGAGAAGCAAAAATTAAATATCCAATGTTTTAATATTTTTAACTATTTTAAGCCATCAATAAAAAATATCAACAAAGTGCTGAAGGTGGCCGAAGGACAAATAGCAACAACAACAAACAACACAAGGAACAACAACAAGGTAAATCATCACAACAACAACACAATATTGAAGGTGGCCCAGGGGCAAAAACTTACAAGAACAACAGCGAGAAAAAACAACAATGTGCTGAAGGTGGCCCAAGGTCAAATTCAAACAAGAAGAACAATGCGGGAAACTGTAGCAACATGCCACAACAAACTACAGTTCCCGCACAACAACAACTATTGGATGATCTACACTAAACCTGGAGCATAAAAGCAGGAGCAACTGGCAACCCAGTCTCTTTCTTTCATTCGGCATCAGGCAGACAAGACACACTCCGATCCCGCGGCAGCAAAACTCCAGCACCAGTAGCACCAAGGTAAAGTATACTTTTACACAAGACTAGACTTACTCCAACGCTAAGACCGCCCCACGAGTTTATGGTTCAACCGATTCTCGTGGTGACTTATACTAACGCTAAGACCGCCCCACGAGTTTATGGTTCTACCGATTCTCGTGGTGACTTATACTAACGCTAAGACCGCCCCACGAGTTTATGGTTCTACCGATTCTCGTGGTGACTTATACTAACGCTAAGACCGACCCACGAGTTTATGGTTCTACCGATTCTCGTGGAGACTAATACGTACGTACAGAACCGCGAGTTTATGGTCCTACCGATTCTCGCGGAGACTAGCACTGCCAACAGCGACCACACAGACGAGGCCCCAAGCGACTAGCAAGTCTAATTATTTAGGTAATTTAAATTAGAACAAAACCAAATTTGAATAAGTTAAGCAAAATAAAACTATTTAAACTAATTTAATTAAACAAGTTATTTAAGTTAATTAGCAGAGTAAAATCATTTTCAAACTAATAAATTAATATAAATCAAATTATAAACAATTATAATTAAATAAATGAATTAAATAAACCACATGTAAGTACACACCGGCTTTTAACATTAATTTCTGTATACGACCCCTGGAACCCGCTGAGTTTTACCCCAGCCGAAATAGAGTCGTTACAGTGGCGCCCGAGCAGGGACTCTCAGAATAAAGAGAGTAAATACAACAAAGCTATATTATCCAACCCACGTCCCATCACCAGAGTCTGACACAGGATGGGAAAGACGAGTTGGGTGTACACCGTGCGAAAAGACCAACTGGTAGTCTGTTGTGTCGAGTTTGGCCTAGAGGCCACGGGCACAGTGGAAGAGCTACGAAAGAGGCTTGCGGAGTTTATCACCGACACAGAGATGACTCTAGACCAGGAGGTTCGGCTGGCAGAGCTACAGGCCCGACTCACGAAGACTTTGTCGCCAGGACCCAGTCCACACTTGAGAGCTAGCCCCAGCGCAGAGCGATCTATAAGCCCCGGACCATCGACAGCCACGAAGAAAGACACGCTATGGGCAGCCGGAAATGTTCCAGCTGTATATGATACCGCGTTCCAGACAGTAGTCCCTGAAGTCTCGCGAAGCGGGATAGCCATCTACTCGGCAGTCATCGACCACGTTAGGAAATGGTCCTTGAAATATGATGGAGGGCATGACCCGATAGCTTTCATAGAGCGAGTGGAAGAATTATCGGAAGTCTATGGACTAAACAAGCACATGCTGCCTCGAACTATGCCAGAACTCCTAAAGGAGCGTGCTCTGCTCTGGTATAGAAACAACAACCGAGCATGGTTTGATTGGGTTTTATTCAAAAAGGACTTCTTGAAGTTTTTCCTACGCACCAGGTACTTCGAAAAGCTGGAGGATGAAATTCGCCAACGACGGCAAAACCCACGTGAACACTTCAAACAGTACGTGGTAGAACTTCAAAACCTGATGCGTCACGCAGGATACACGGAGGCCCAGAAGTTAGAGCGAATCTTTCGCAACAGCCTAGAGGAATACCAGTGGTATGTCCGTCGAAAGGATTTCGATACGCTGGAAGAATTGGTGGAAATGGCGGAAGACCTCGAGGGCATACGTGGTGACAACGAGGCTTCACGAGCAGCACCACCACGACCACCACCAACACGCCACGAGATACAACCACGGGTCGAGCGCATGTCCCCATGCGAAACCAGAAACCGACAAGTAGCACCAGCCAACTGTACCAACAAGGTGGTACCTATAAATCCACGAACAGCATGCAGAAGATGTGGTCAGTCTGATCACATAGCGCGACACTGCCGCAATGCCCAAGTACTTTTCTGTTGGGAGTGCGGTAGGAGAGGAACTAGAACAGTTGAATGCTGTAGGACGGTAGGGGGAAACGAGCGGGGCTGCCGCCAGCAACGAGGCATGGAGCAGCCCACGGACAACAAGCCTCAAACGCAGTAAGTGCACTACGCTACGATGGACAGCGTATCTGTGCCGCCGTCACCATTGGCACAGAAAACATCACGGCCACACTAGACACAGGCACCACAAGGAGTTTCATCAGCGAGCGACTCATTTCCCATTTAGGTGCTACCACCGGTAGAGTAAACTCTACATACACTAGAGCACGGATGGCGGATGGTCGAACAAGGGATATTACTCAAGCGTTTGTGACGTGTGTCAAGCTTGGTGGAAAGGTATGTCAGCTGGAGCTACTTAGCATGCCCGACTCCACCGACGACTTACTGCTCGGCCTGGACTTCATGACACAGAAAGGCCTATCCATGACATGTGGAGGCCAGGAAATCCAGCTAGGCCCAAGACGGATGGTGTGCAATCACAAGTTATCGCATCGTGCACAACCATACGACATGAAGCCGCTACGGACGAATCAAAGATAAAACTGTTTCTGGCCACAGAGTTGGCTAAATTCACAGACGGGCCAAACGTGACCAATATCACAAGCCACAAAATAGTGATGCGCGATGACCGACCCATCAAACAACGATACTACCCGAGAAATCCAGCGCAGCAAGAAATCATTGGCGCGGAAGTGGACGAATTAATAGTTAAAGGCTGTATCGAACCCTCGCATAGCCCCCACAGCGCACCGATTGTGCTAGTAAGGAAACGGGATGAGAAATGGCGTCTGTGCATCGATTATCGACAACTCAACGCCAGGTCCATACCCGACGCATACCCACTGCCGCGAATCCAACACATCTTAGACCGACTGCGTGAGGCTAAATACATCAGTAGTCTCGATCTGAAGAACGGGTATTGGCAGATACCCATGGAGGAGCAGAGCAAGCAGTATACCGCATTCACGGTACCCGGCAGAGGCCTCTTCCAGTGGCGTGTTATGCCTTTCGGGCTACACTCCGCACCAGCAACCTTTCAAAGAGCACTGGACCAAGTTATTGGCCACGACATGGAGCCACACGCGTTTGCCTACCTTGATGACATTATTGTCACAGGGAGAGACCTAGAAGAACACATGAGAAACCTGCAAGAGGTGTTCCGACGGTTGAGGGAGGCAAATTTGAAACTGAATCTGGAGAAGTGTGCATTCTTTCGGAAGGAGCTAAAATATCTGGGACACGTGGTCAGCGACAAAGGAATACATACTGACCCAGATAAAATCGCTGCCATACGGGAGCTGCAACCACCAGAGAACATACGACAGCTACGTCGCTGCTTGGGCATCGCATCTTGGTACCGCCGTTTTGTACCCGACTTTGCAAAAGCAGTACACCCTTTAACGATGCTGCTTAAGAAAGGAAAACATTTCCGATGGGGTACCGAACAACAGGAGGCTTTTGAATTACTGAAACAACGATTGACGGAAGCTCCGATTCTCGCCTGCCCAGACTTTAGTCAGAAGTTCACGCTCCAGACCGACGCCAGTGACTACGGGTTGGGAGCAGTGCTCACGCAGGAGATCGAGGGGGCGGAGCGAGTAATAGCGTACGCTAGTAGACACCTGAATGGAGCTGAGCTAAACTACTCCCCAACTGAGAAGGAGTGTCTAGCCATAATATGGGGCATCCGGAAAATGCGGCCATATCTGGAGGGCTACCACTTTACCGTGATCACCGACCACCTATCGCTGAAGTGGCTAAATTCCATCGAGAGCCCTTCAGGACGCATAGCACGGTGGGCGCTAGAACTTCAGCAGCATTCATTCGAGGTACAATACCGCAAAGGAAAACTAAATGTACTGGCGGACGCACTATCAAGACAACCGGTCGAGGCTGCATGCACTGTCACTGTGCAGGACCAAGCAGAGCAAAATTGCAAGTGGTGGCTCAAGCGAAAAGGAGAAATACTTGCCAACCCGGCTAAATTCTCCGACTACACACTGGAAAACGGGCAGCTGTATCGCCATATACCAAATCGCACAGGTGATGAGGACTGTACACCATGGAAGCTATGCGTACCTAGGCCTCTGAGGGTACGAATTTTGCAAGAGAACCACGACGCGCCAACCGCAGGACACCTAGGCATCCGGAAAACGATAGCCCGAGTTGCAAATAGGTACTACTGGCCAGGACTGTTCCGGGACACCAGCCGCTACGTTCGTCAGTGCACACTATGCCAGAAGTACAAGCCCAGCCAACAACAACCTGCTGGAGAAATGCTGACGCAAATACCCCTGGAGCCGTGGGCCATATTGTGCGCGGACTTTGTCGGACCCTTACCCCGTTCCACGCATGGCAACACCATGCTAGTTGTGTTTTTCGATAAGTTCTCCAAATGGACAGAGATGGCTCCCCTCCGAAAAGCCACCACCGAGACATTACAACGGGCTTTCCGGGAACACATACTGTCGCGTTTTGGAGTACCCAAGATTCTGGTGACGGACAATGGGTCACAATTCACCAGTCGAGCATTCCGACGATTTACCAAAGACTATGGCATCAGGCACCAGTTCACGGCACCCTACACTCCACAGGAAAATGCGGTGGAACGGACAAATCGCACCATCAAGACTATGGTGACCCAATTCGCGAGTCAGCGGCAACAGAAGTGGGATGACTTGCTTCCAGAATTGACGCTAGCAATCAACACTAGTGTGTCGGAGACAACAGGGTACAGTCCGGCTTATCTGGTACAAGGACGCGAACCGCGACTACCAAAGGCACTGTACGATGAAACAACTTTGGGTACGGGGCTACCTCCACAGACTCCTAATGAGCGAGTGGAGCAGCTGCAAGAAACTTATCGCATCGTGAAGCAGAATTTGGAGCGAGCAACCCAGGACCAGAGAAGGTACTATAATCTGCGACGCCGAGCCTGGAAACCCAGCATTGGCCAACTCGTACTGGTTAAGCAACACCACCTGTCCAAAGCTACCGATCACTTTGCTGCTAAACTGGCACCACGATACGACGGCCCTTACCGAATAACGAATTTTGTTTCACCGGTTATCACTGAGTTAAGCCACACGGAAGGGGAACGCGGAAGAACCGCCCACGTCAGTGAACTGAAACCATACTGTGCGCCTGATACCATTGAAGGTCACTCCACATCATCCGATCAGAAACAGTTTTAAATATAATTACGAAAGCAATGGGAAAGCCAGACAGAAATTGTTGAATTCAAAGAGAAATAATTACCGTTATACCAAACCACCGTTACCGCTGGAAAATAGTATAAAAGGACGGCCACATCAGCATATCAGCCTCTTTGAAGAATAGCTACCAACAAGTAAGTATCAAAAATTTTACACAAAATCTGAAGAAAAAAAAATCCAAAATCATGGCATCGACTCAAGTGACTCAAGTCAACCGCATCAGCATCGAATCGGAGACCTTGAACCCAACGACAGCTACCATAATCCTAACCTCAGAAGACGAGGGTAAGCAGGATATCCAAGACCAGGTGCTCGCAGTATACCCACCAGGACCGGGCGGAATCACGATCAGGAGAGGCGATGTTAGTCGCTTACGGGAAGGCTGCCTCCTGAACGACATACTGGTCGATTTTTACCTGAAATGGGTGCAACTAAACCTGATACCGAGACGGCAACAACACCGAGTCCACGTGTTTAGTGCACAATTTTATTCTAAACTAACCCGGCACCGAGGAACAGCCGCCGGAAGACACTCAGGCGTAGAAAGGTGGACCAGCGGGGAGGACCTGTTTGATAAAGACTCTATCCTGATCCCCATCAACCAGCACCACCATTGGTATCTGGCCATCGTCTGTTTCCCTGGGGCGATAGTTGCCGGGAAGAAGGGCACGACAATACTAATGATGGACTCACTCGGCGGGGGCGCACACGAAGCTGAGGCCAACATACTGCGGGAATACCTGTACGAGGAATTTAGAACCAAATTCGGGAAGACGCCAAGTAAATCATTCAACGCCGATAATATACCCTTGTACCGATTACGAACACCACAACAACCTAACCAGATCGACTGTGGTGTTTACGTAATGCTGAACGCGGAGAAGTTTTTTACCGAACCCATACAAGGAAACTCGTGGGAGTCCGCAGACATGACGGCATGGTACAACCTCCAAGATGTGAAACAAAAGCGAAAGGAGGTGATACATTTGCTGAAACAGCTAGTGGAAGCAAATAAACGGGCTCAACACATTCCAACAATTACTAAGCCGCCCATCGTGGACCCAGCCGTTACCCGGACACGTCGACAACGGGAATCGGACACATCGGACAACGACGACGAGGTTACCTGGAAGCGGCAGAAAACGGGTGCTCCAAAAACAAAAATCAGTCAGACACCCGAGGAACCCCTATTGTTTAACAATATAGACGAACTCCAAGGACCCAAGGGACGGGGATTACCTGAAGCATTAGTGGACGGGATAGTGATGAAATTCAAGGAGGAAGAAGGCAAATGCATTAAGGGGCGCATACGATTTGGTCGGTACCCATATAAAGTAGTTATTTACCACGGAACGGTACAAGTCCGCTACCAGCCGTAAAGTAGGGAGGACATGTAAAGAGCAAATTTTAGGCTTAAATTTGCCCCTACATATTTAGTTTTGCCATAACGCCCCAAACGTGTATATTTAAAATAGGGGCCAAGTGCTTAAACAATCAACCCTAAAATATACACGTTGATAGTCCTAAGACTTTGGCTCCTCCCACCTGTATTGCTAAAAAGCACATACACAACCGCCATCATATTTAGTGCAGCAGCCATCATACAAGTGAGTCTAAGACACCTCCCACCATAGTAATGCTGCCAACAACAAGTGTTATACTCTGCATTGGGAGGACAGAAGACACAGCCACAATTATGTCAGACAGTGGAACCCTGTGATAAGCGACGAAAAACATACAACGAAGTCAACAACGCAAGATAACACAGGAGAATATCACACAAACAATTGTGCAACCGGCTGACCACAGTTAAAATAATATGAATTTACAACAACAGTGCCTAACGCAATGTTAGAAACTTACAAGAGATCGCGACAGAAGTTGCCGACTGCATTAGTTCGGAAAATTAACCCACTAACAACACCCAAACACGAAGGCCAAGCACAAAGTGGAACACGACAGACCGATCGCTAAGCACACCAACAGGCCGGACAAAGCATAAAGAGGAGAAGCAAAAATTAAATATCCAATGTTTTAATATTTTTAACTATTTTAAGCCATCAATAAAAAATATCAACAAAGTGCTGAAGGTGGCCGAAGGACAAATAGCAACAACAACAAACAACACAAGGAACAACAACAAGGTAAATCATCACAACAACAACACAATATTGAAGGTGGCCCAGGGGCAAAAACTTACAAGAACAACAGCGAGAAAAAACAACAATGTGCTGAAGGTGGCCCAAGGTCAAATTCAAACAAGAAGAACAATGCGGGAAACTGTAGCAACATGCCACAACAAACTACAGTTCCCGCACAACAACAACTATTGGATGATCTACACTAAACCTGGAGCATAAAAGCAGGAGCAACTGGCAACCCAGTCTCTTTCTTTCATTCGGCATCAGGCAGACAAGACACACTCCGATCCAGCAGCAGCAAAACTCCAGCACCAGTAGCACCAAGGTAAAGTATACTTTTACACAAGACTAGACTTACTCCAACGCTAAGACCGCCCCACGAGTTTATGGTTCAACCGATTCTCGTGGTGACTTATACTAACGCTAAGACCGCCCCACGAGTTTATGGTTCTACCGATTCTCGTGGTGACTTATACTAACGCTAAGACCGCCCCACGAGTTTATGGTTCTACCGATTCTCGTGGTGACTTATACTAACGCTAAGACCGACCCACGAGTTTATGGTTCTACCGATTCTCGTGGAGACTAATACGTACGTACAGAACCGCGAGTTTATGGTCCTACCGATTCTCGCGGAGACTAGCACTGCCAACAGCGACCACACAGACGAGGCCCCAAGCGACTAGCAAGTCTAATTATTTAGGTAATTTAAATTAGAACAAAACCAAATTTGAATAAGTTAAGCAAAATAAAACTATTTAAACTAATTTAATTAAACAAGTTATTTAAGTTAATTAGCAGAGTAAAATCATTTTCAAACTAATAAACTAATATAAATCAAATTATAAACAATTATAATTAAATAAATGAATTAAATAAACCACATGTAAGTACACACCGGCTTTTAACATTAATTTCTGTATACGACCCCTGGAACCCGCTGAGTTTTACCCCAGCCGAAATAGAGTCGTTACAGTGGCGCCCGAGCAGGGACTCTCAGAATAAAGAGAGTAAATACAACAAAGCTATATTATCCAACCCACGTCCCATCACCAGAGTCTGACACAGGATGGGAAAGACGAGTTGGGTGTACACCGTGCGAAAAGACCAACTGGTAGTCTGTTGTGTCGAGTTTGGCCTAGAGGCCACGGGCACAGTGGAAGAGCTACGAAAGAGGCTTGCGGAGTTTATCACCGACACAGAGATGACTCTAGACCAGGAGGTTCGGCTGGCAGAGCTACAGGCCCGACTCACGAAGACTTTGTCGCCAGGACCCAGTCCACACTTGAGAGCTAGCCCCAGCGCAGAGCGATCTATAAGCCCCGGACCATCGACAGCCACGAAGAAAGACACGCTATGGGCAGCCGGAAATGTTCCAGCTGTATATGATACCGCGTTCCAGACAGTAGTCCCTGAAGTCTCGCGAAGCGGGATAGCCATCTACTCGGCAGTCATCGACCACGTTAGGAAATGGTCCTTGAAATATGATGGAGGGCATGACCCGATAGCTTTCATAGAGCGAGTGGAAGAATTATCGGAAGTCTATGGACTAAACAAGCACATGCTGCCTCGAACTATGCCAGAACTCCTAAAGGAGCGTGCTCTGCTCTGGTATAGAAACAACAACCGAGCATGGTTTGATTGGGTTTTATTCAAAAAGGACTTCTTGAAGTTTTTCCTACGCACCAGGTACTTCGAAAAGCTGGAGGATGAAATTCGCCAACGACGGCAAAACCCACGTGAACACTTCAAACAGTACGTGGTAGAACTTCAAAACCTGATGCGTCACGCAGGATACACGGAGGCCCAGAAGTTAGAGCGAATCTTTCGCAACAGCCTAGAGGAATACCAGTGGTATGTCCGTCGAAAGGATTTCGATACGCTGGAAGAATTGGTGGAAATGGCGGAAGACCTCGAGGGCATACGTGGTGACAACGAGGCTTCACGAGCAGCACCACCACGACCACCACCAACACGCCACGAGATACAACCACGGGTCGAGCGCATGTCCCCATGCGAAACCAGAAACCGACAAGTAGCACCAGCCAACTGTACCAACAAGGTGGTACCTATAAATCCACGAACAGCATGCAGAAGATGTGGTCAGTCTGATCACATAGCGCGACACTGCCGCAATGCCCAAGTACTTTTCTGTTGGGAGTGCGGTAGGAGAGGAACTAGAACAGTTGAATGCTGTAGGACGGTAGGGGGAAACGAGCGGGGCTGCCGCCAGCAACGAGGCATGGAGCAGCCCACGGACAACAAGCCTCAAACGCAGTAAGTGCACTACGCTACGATGGACAGCGTATCTGTGCCGCCGTCACCATTGGCACAGAAAACATCACGGCCACACTAGACACAGGCACCACAAGGAGTTTCATCAGCGAGCGACTCATTTCCCATTTAGGTGCTACCACCGGTAGAGTAAACTCTACATACACTAGAGCACGGATGGCGGATGGTCGAACAAGGGATATTACTCAAGCGTTTGTGACGTGTGTCAAGCTTGGTGGAAAGGTATGTCAGCTGGAGCTACTTAGCATGCCCGACTCCACCGACGACTTACTGCTCGGCCTGGACTTCATGACACAGCAAGGCCTATCCATGACATGTGGAGGCCAGGAAATCCAGCTAGGCCCAAGACGGATGGTGTGCAATCACAAGTTATCGCATCGTGCACAACCATACGACATGAAGCCGCTACGGACGAATCAAAGATAAAACTGTTTCTGGCCACAGAGTTGGCTAAATTCACAGACGGGCCAAACGTGACCAATATCACAAGCCACAAAATAGTGATGCGCGATGACCGACCCATCAAACAACGATACTACCCGAGAAATCCAGCGCAGCAAGAAATCATTGGCGCGGAAGTGGACGAATTAATAGTTAAAGGCTGTATCGAACCCTCGCATAGCCCCCACAGCGCACCGATTGTGCTAGTAAGGAAACGGGATGGGAAATGGCGTCTGTGCATCGATTATCGACAACTCAATGCCAGGTCCATACCCGACGCATACCCACTGCCGCGAATCCAACACATCTTAGACCGACTGCGTGAGGCTAAATACATCAGTAGTCTCGATCTGAAGAACGGGTATTGGCAGATACCCATGGAGGAGCAGAGCAAGCAGTATACCGCATTCACGGTACCCGGCAGAGGCCTCTTCCAGTGGCGTGTTATGCCTTTCGGGCTACACTCCGCACCAGCAACCTTTCAAAGAGCACTGGACCAAGTTATTGGCCACGACATGGAGCCACACGCGTTTGCCTACCTTGATGACATTATTGTCACAGGGAGAGACCTAGAAGAACACATGAGAAACCTGCAAGAGGTGTTCCGACGGTTGAGGGAGGCAAATTTGAAACTGAATCTGGAGAAGTGTGCATTCTTTCGGAAGGAGCTAAAATATCTGGGACACGTGGTCAGCGACAAAGGAATACATACTGACCCAGATAAAATCGCTGCCATACGGGAGCTGCAACCACCAGAGAACATACGACAGCTACGTCGCTGCTTGGGCATCGCATCTTGGTACCGCCGTTTTGTACCCGACTTTGCAAAAGCAGTACACCCTTTAACGATGCTGCTTAAAAAAGGAAAACATTTCCGATGGGGTACCGAACAACAGGAGGCTTTTGAATTACTGAAACAACGATTGACGAAAGCTCCGATTCTCGCCTGCCCAGACTTTAGTCAGAAGTTCACGCTCCAGACCGACGCCAGTGACTACGGGTTGGGAGCAGTGCTCACGCAGGAGATCGAGGGGGCGGAGCGAGTAATAGCGTACGCTAGTAGACACCTGAATGGAGCTGAGCTAAACTACTCCCCAACTGAGAAGGAGTGTCTAGCCATAATATGGGGCATCCGGAAAATGCGGCCATATCTGGAGGGCTACCACTTTACCGTGATCACCGACCACCTATCGCTGAAGTGGCTAAATTCCATCGAGAGCCCTTCAGGACGCATAGCACGGTGGGCGCTAGAACTTCAGCAGCATTCATTCGAGGTACAATACCGCAAAGGAAAACTAAATGTACTGGCGGACGCACTATCAAGACAACCGGTCGAGGCTGCATGCACTGTCACTGTGCAGGACCAAGCAGAGCAAAATTGCAAGTGGTGGCTCAAGCGAAAAGGAGAAATACTTGCCAACCCGGCTAAATTCTCCGACTACACACTGGAAAACGGGCAGCTGTATCGCCATATACCAAATCGCACAGGTGATGAGGACTGTACACCATGGAAGCTATGCGTACCTAGGCCTCTGAGGGTACGAATTTTGCAAGAGAACCACGACGCGCCAACCACAGGACACCTAGGCATCCGGAAAACGATAGCCCGAGTTGCAAATAGGTACTACTGGCCAGGACTGTTCCGGGACACCAGCCGCTACGTTCGTCAGTGCACACTATGCCAGAAGTACAAGCCCAGCCAACAACAACCTGCTGGAGAAATGCTGACGCAAATACCCCTGGAGCCGTGGGCCATATTGTGCGCGGACTTTGTCGGACCCTTACCCCGTTCCACGCATGGCAACACCATGCTAGTTGTGTTTTTCGATAAGTTCTCCAAATGGACAGAGATGGCTCCCCTCCGAAAAGCCACCACCGAGACATTACAACGGGCTTTCCGGGAACACATACTGTCGCGTTTTGGAGTACCCAAGATTCTGGTGACGGACAATGGGTCACAATTCACCAGTCGAGCATTCCGACGATTTACCAAAGACTATGGCATCAGGCACCAGTTCACGGCACCCTACACTCCACAGGAAAATGCGGTGGAACGGACAAATCGCACCATCAAGACTATGGTGGCCCAATTCGCGAGTCAGCGGCAACAGAAGTGGGATGACTTGCTTCCAGAATTGACGCTAGCAATCAACACTAGTGTGTCGGAGACAACAGGGTACAGTCCGGCTTATCTGGTACAAGGACGCGAACCGCGACTACCAAAGGCACTGTACGATGAAACAACTTTGGGTACGGGGCTACCTCCACAGACTCCTAATGAGCGAGTGGAGCAGCTGCAAGAAACTTATCGCATCGTGAAGCAGAATTTGGAGCGAGCAACCCAGAACCAGAGAAGGTACTATAATCTGCGACGCCGAGCCTGGAAACCCAGCATTGGCCAACTCGTACTGGTTAAGCAACACCACCTGTCCAAAGCTACCGATCACTTTGCTGCTAAACTGGCACCACGATACGACGGCCCTTACCGAATAACGAATTTTGTTTCACCGGTTATCACTGAGTTAAGCCACACGGAAGGGGAACGCGGAAGAACCGCCCACGTCAGTGAACTGAAACCATACTGTGCGCCTGATACCATTGAAGGTCACTCCACATCATCCGATCAGAAACAGTTTTAAATATAATTACGAAAGCAATGGGAAAGCCAGACAGAAATTGTTGAATTCAAAGAGAAATAATTACCGTTATACCAAACCACCGTTACCGCTGGAAAATAGTATAAAAGGACGGCCACATCAGCATATCAGCCTCTTTGAAGAATAGCTACCAACAAGTAAGTATCAAAAATTTTACACAAAATCTGAAGAAAAAAAAAACCAAAATCATGGCATCGACTCAAGTGACTCAAGTCAACCGCATCAGCATCGAATCGGAGACCTTGAACCCAACGACAGCTACCATAATCCTAACCTCAGAAGACGAGGGTAAGCAGGATATCCAAGACCAGGTGCTCGCAGTATACCCACCAGGACCGGGCGGAATCACGATCAGGAGAGGCGATGTTAGTCGCTTACGGGAAGGCTGCCTCCTGAACGACATACTGGTCGATTTTTACCTGAAATGGGTGCAACTAAACCTGATACCGAGACGGCAACAGCACCGAGTCCACGTGTTTAGTGCACAATTTTATTCTAAACTAACCCGGCACCGAGGAACAGCCGCCGGAAGACACTCAGGCGTAGAAAGGTGGACCAGCGGGGAGGACCTGTTTGATAAAGACTCTATCCTGATCCCCATCAACCAGCACCACCATTGGTATCTGGCCATCGTCTGTTTCCCTGGGGCGATAGTTGCCGGGAAGAAGGGCACGACAATACTAATGATGGACTCACTCGGCGGGGGCGCACACGAAGCTGAGGCCAACATACTGCGGGAATACCTGTACGAGGAATTTAGAACCAAATTCGGGAAGACGCCAAGTAAATCATTCAACGCCGATAATATACCCTTGTACCGATTACGAACACCACAACAACCTAACCAGATCGACTGTGGTGTTTACGTAATGCTGAACGCGGAGAAGTTTTTTACCGAACCCATACAAGGAAACTCGTGGGAGTCCGCAGACATGACGGCATGGTACAACCTCCAAGATGTGAAACAAAAGCGAAAGGAGGTGATACATTTGCTGAAACAGCTAGTGGAAGCAAATAAACGGGCTCAACACATTCCAACAGTTACTAAGCCGCCCATCGTGGACCCAGCCGTTACCCGGACACGTCGACAACGGGAATCGGACACATCGGACAACGACGACGAGGTTACCTGGAAGCGGCAGAAAACGGGTGCTCCAAAAACAAAAATCAGTCAGACACCCGAGGAACCCCTATTGTTTAACAATATAGACGAACTCCAAGGACCCAAGGGACGGGGATTACCTGAAGCATTAGTGGACGGGATAGTGATGAAATTCAAGGAGGAAGAAGGCAAATGCATTAAGGGGCGCATACGATTTGGTCGGTACCCATATAAAGTAGTTATTTACCACGGAACGGTACAAGTCCGCTACCAGCCGTAAAGTAGGGAGGACATGTAAAGAGCAAATTTTAGGCTTAAATTTGCCCCTACATATTTAGTTTTGCCATAACGCCCCAAACGTGTATATTTAAAATAGGGGCCAAGTGCTTAAACAATCAACCCTAAAATATACACGTTGATAGTCCTAAGACTTTGGCTCCTCCCACCTGTATTGCTAAAAAGCACATACACAACCGCCATCATATTTAGTGCAGCAGCCATCATACAAGTGAGTCTAAGACACCTCCCACCATAGTAATGCTGCCAACAACAAGTGTTATACTCTGCATTGGGAGGACAGAAGACACAGCCACAATTAAGTCAGACAGTGGAACCCTGTGATAAGCGACGAAAAACATACAACGAAGTCAACAACGCAAGATAACACAGGAGAATATCACACAAACAATTGTGCAACCGGCTGACCACAGTTAAAATAATATGAATTTACAACAACAGTGCCTAACGCAATGTTAGAAACTTACAAGAGATCGCGACAGAAGTTGCCGACTGCATTAGTTCGGAAAATTAACCCACTAACAACACCCAAACACGAAGGCCAAGCACAAAGTGGAACACGACAGACCGATCGCTAAGCACACCAACAGGCCGGACAAAGCATAAAGAGGAGAAGCAAAAATTAAATATCCAATGTTTTAATATTTTTAACTATTTTAAGCCATCAATAAAAAATATCAACAAAGTGCTGAAGGTGGCCGAAGGACAAATAGCAACAACAACAAACAACACAAGGAACAACAACAAGGTAAATCATCACAACAACAACACAATATTGAAGGTGGCCCAGGGGCAAAAACTTACAAGAACAACAGCGAGAAAAAACAACAATGTGCTGAAGGTGGCCCAAGGTCAAATTCAAACAAGAAGAACAATGCGGGAAACTGTAGCAACATGCCACAACAAACTACAGTTCCCGCACAACAACAACTATTGGATGATCTACACTAAACCTGGAGCATAAAAGCAGGAGCAACTGGCAACCCAGTCTCTTTCTTTCATTCGGCATCAGGCAGACAAGACACACTCCGATCCAGCAGCAGCAAAACTCCAGCACCAGTAGCACCAAGGTAAAGTATACTTTTACACAAGACTAGACTTACTCCAACGCTAAGACCGCCCCACGAGTTTATGGTTCAACCGATTCTCGTGGTGACTTATACTAACGCTAAGACCGCCCCACGAGTTTATGGTTCTACCGATTCTCGTGGTGACTTATACTAACGCTAAGACCGCCCCACGAGTTTATGGTTCTACCGATTCTCGTGGTGACTTATACTAACGCTAAGACCGACCCACGAGTTTATGGTTCTACCGATTCTCGTGGAGACTAATACGTACGTACAGAACCGCGAGTTTATGGTCCTACCGATTCTCGCGGAGACTAGCACTGCCAACAGCGACCACACAGACGAGGCCCCAAGCGACTAGCAAGTCTAATTATTTAGGTAATTTAAATTAGAACAAAACCAAATTTGAATAAGTTAAGCAAAATAAAACTATTTAAACTAATTTAATTAAACAAGTTATTTAAGTTAATTAGCAGAGTAAAATCATTTTCAAACTAATAAATTAATATAAATCAAATTATAAACAATTATAATTAAATAAATGAATTAAATAAACCACATGTAAGTACACACCGGCTTTTAACATTAATTTCTGTATACGACCCCTGGAACCCGCTGAGTTTTACCCCAGCCGAAATAGAGTCGTTACAGTGGCGCCCGAGCAGGGACTCTCAGAATAAAGAGAGTAAATACAACAAAGCTATATTATCCAACCCACGTCCCATCACCAGAGTCTGACACAGGATGGGAAAGACGAGTTGGGTGTACACCGTGCGAAAAGACCAACTGGTAGTCTGTTGTGTCGAGTTTGGCCTAGAGGCCACGGGCACAGTGGAAGAGCTACGAAAGAGGCTTGCGGAGTTTATCACCGACACAGAGATGACTCTAGACCAGGAGGTTCGGCTGGCAGAGCTACAGGCCCGACTCACGAAGACTTTGTCGCCAGGACCCAGTCCACACTTGAGAGCTAGCCCCAGCGCAGAGCGATCTATAAGCCCCGGACCATCGACAGCCACGAAGAAAGACACGCTATGGGCAGCCGGAAATGTTCCAGCTGTATATGATACCGCGTTCCAGACAGTAGTCCCTGAAGTCTCGCGAAGCGGGATAGCCATCTACTCGGCAGTCATCGACCACGTTAGGAAATGGTCCTTGAAATATGATGGAGGGCATGACCCGATAGCTTTCATAGAGCGAGTGGAAGAATTATCGGAAGTCTATGGACTAAACAAGCACATGCTGCCTCGAACTATGCCAGAACTCCTAAAGGAGCGTGCTCTGCTCTGGTATAGAAACAACAACCGAGCATGGTTTGATTGGGTTTTATTCAAAAAGGACTTCTTGAAGTTTTTCCTACGCACCAGGTACTTCGAAAAGCTGGAGGATGAAATTCGCCAACGACGGCAAAACCCACGTGAACACTTCAAACAGTACGTGGTAGAACTTCAAAACCTGATGCGTCACGCAGGATACACGGAGGCCCAGAAGTTAGAGCGAATCTTTCGCAACAGCCTAGAGGAATACCAGTGGTATGTCCGTCGAAAGGATTTCGATACGCTGGAAGAATTGGTGGAAATGGCGGAAGACCTCGAGGGCATACGTGGTGACAACGAGGCTTCACGAGCAGCACCACCACGACCACCACCAACACGCCACGAGATACAACCACGGGTCGAGCGCATGTCCCCATGCGAAACCAGAAACCGACAAGTAGCACCAGCCAACTGTACCAACAAGGTGGTACCTATAAATCCACGAACAGCATGCAGAAGATGTGGTCAGTCTGATCACATAGCGCGACACTGCCGCAATGCCCAAGTACTTTTCTGTTGGGAGTGCGGTAGGAGAGGAACTAGAACAGTTGAATGCTGTAGGACGGTAGGGGGAAACGAGCGGGGCTGCCGCCAGCAACGAGGCATGGAGCAGCCCACGGACAACAAGCCTCAAACGCAGTAAGTGCACTACGCTACGATGGACAGCGTATCTGTGCCGCCGTCACCATTGGCACAGAAAACATCACGGCCACACTAGACACAGGCACCACAAGGAGTTTCATCAGCGAGCGACTCATTTCCCATTTAGGTGCTACCACCGGTAGAGTAAACTCTACATACACTAGAGCACGGATGGCGGATGGTCGAACAAGGGATATTACTCAAGCGTTTGTGACGTGTGTCAAGCTTGGTGGAAAGGTATGTCAGCTGGAGCTACTTAGCATGCCCGACTCCACCGACGACTTACTGCTCGGCCTGGACTTCATGACACAGCAAGGCCTATCCATGACATGTGGAGGCCAGGAAATCCAGCTAGGCCCAAGACGGATGGTGTGCAATCACAAGTTATCGCATCGTGCACAACCATACGACATGAAGCCGCTACGGACGAATCAAAGATAAAACTGTTTCTGGCCACAGAGTTGGCTAAATTCACAGACGGGCCAAACGTGACCAATATCACAAGCCACAAAATAGTGATGCGCGATGACCGACCCATCAAACAACGATACTACCCGAGAAATCCAGCGCAGCAAGAAATCATTGGCGCGGAAGTGGACGAATTAATAGTTAAAGGCTGTATCGAACCCTCGCATAGCCCCCACAGCGCACCGATTGTGCTAGTAAGGAAACGGGATGGGAAATGGCGTCTGTGCATCGATTATCGACAACTCAATGCCAGGTCCATACCCGACGCATACCCACTGCCGCGAATCCAACACATCTTAGACCGACTGCGTGAGGCTAAATACATCAGTAGTCTCGATCTGAAGAACGGGTATTGGCAGATACCCATGGAGGAGCAGAGCAAGCAGTATACCGCATTCACGGTACCCGGCAGAGGCCTCTTCCAGTGGCGTGTTATGCCTTTCGGGCTACACTCCGCACCAGCAACCTTTCAAAGAGCACTGGACCAAGTTATTGGCCACGACATGGAGCCACACGCGTTTGCCTACCTTGATGACATTATTGTCACAGGGAGAGACCTAGAAGAACACATGAGAAACCTGCAAGAGGTGTTCCGACGGTTGAGGGAGGCAAATTTGAAACTGAATCTGGAGAAGTGTGCATTCTTTCGGAAGGAGCTAAAATATCTGGGACACGTGGTCAGCGACAAAGGAATACATACTGACCCAGATAAAATCGCTGCCATACGGGAGCTGCAACCACCAGAGAACATACGACAGCTACGTCGCTGCTTGGGCATCGCATCTTGGTACCGCCGTTTTGTACCCGACTTTGCAAAAGCAGTACACCCTTTAACGATGCTGCTTAAAAAAGGAAAACATTTCCGATGGGGTACCGAACAACAGGAGGCTTTTGAATTACTGAAACAACGATTGACGGAAGCTCCGATTCTCGCCTGCCCCGACTTTAGTCAGAAGTTCACGCTCCAGACCGACGCCAGTGACTACGGGTTGGGAGCAGTGCTCACGCAGGAGATCGAGGGGGCGGAGCGAGTAATAGCGTACGCTAGTAGACACCTGAATGGAGCTGAGCTAAACTACTCCCCAACTGAGAAGGAGTGTCTAGCCATAATATGGGGCATCCGGAAAATGCGGCCATATCTGGAGGGCTACCACTTTACCGTGATCACCGACCACCTATCGCTGAAGTGGCTAAATTCCATCGAGAGCCCTTCAGGACGCATAGCACGGTGGGCGCTAGAACTTCAGCAGCATTCATTCGAGGTACAATACCGCAAAGGAAAACTAAATGTACTGGCGGACGCACTATCAAGACAACCGGTCGAGGCTGCATGCACTGTCACTGTGCAGGACCAAGCAGAGCAAAATTGCAAGTGGTGGCTCAAGCGAAAAGGAGAAATACTTGCCAACCCGGCTAAATTCTCCGACTACACACTGGAAAACGGGCAGCTGTATCGCCATATACCAAATCGCACAGGTGATGAGGACTGTACACCATGGAAGCTATGCGTACCTAGGCCTCTGAGGGTACGAATTTTGCAAGAGAACCACGACGCGCCAACCACAGGACACCTAGGCATCCGGAAAACGATAGCCCGAGTTGCAAATAGGTACTACTGGCCAGGACTGTTCCGGGACACCAGCCGCTACGTTCGTCAGTGCACACTATGCCAGAAGTACAAGCCCAGCCAACAACAACCTGCTGGAGAAATGCTGACGCAAATACCCCTGGAGCCGTGGGCCATATTGTGCGCGGACTTTGTCGGACCCTTACCCCGTTCCACGCATGGCAACACCATGCTAGTTGTGTTTTTCGATAAGTTCTCCAAATGGACAGAGATGGCTCCCCTCCGAAAAGCCACCACCGAGACATTACAACGGGCTTTCCGGGAACACATACTGTCGCGTTTTGGAGTACCCAAGATTCTGGTGACGGACAATGGGTCACAATTCACCAGTCGAGCATTCCGACGATTTACCAAAGACTATGGCATCAGGCACCAGTTCACGGCACCCTACACTCCACAGGAAAATGCGGTGGAACGGACAAATCGCACCATCAAGACTATGGTGGCCCAATTCGCGAGTCAGCGGCAACAGAAGTGGGATGACTTGCTTCCAGAATTGACGCTAGCAATCAACACTAGTGTGTCGGAGACAACAGGGTACAGTCCGGCTTATCTGGTACAAGGACGCGAACCGCGACTACCAAAGGCACTGTACGATGAAACAACTTTGGGTACGGGGCTACCTCCACAGACTCCTAATGAGCGAGTGGAGCAGCTGCAAGAAACTTATCGCATCGTGAAGCAGAATTTGGAGCGAGCAACCCAGAACCAGAGAAGGTACTATAATCTGCGACGCCGAGCCTGGAAACCCAGCATTGGCCAACTCGTACTGGTTAAGCAACACCACCTGTCCAAAGCTACCGATCACTTTGCTGCTAAACTGGCACCACGATACGACGGCCCTTACCGAATAACGAATTTTGTTTCACCGGTTATCACTGAGTTAAGCCACACGGAAGGGGAACGCGGAAGAACCGCCCACGTCAGTGAACTGAAACCATACTGTGCGCCTGATACCATTGAAGGTCACTCCACATCATCCGATCAGAAACAGTTTTAAATATAATTACGAAAGCAATGGGAAAGCCAGACAGAAATTGTTGAATTCAAAGAGAAATAATTACCGTTATACCAAACCACCGTTACCGCTGGAAAATAGTATAAAAGGACGGCCACATCAGCATATCAGCCTCTTTGAAGAATAGCTACCAACAAGTAAGTATCAAAAATTTTACACAAAATCTGAAGAAAAAAAAAACCAAAATCATGGCATCGACTCAAGTGACTCAAGTCAACCGCATCAGCATCGAATCGGAGACCTTGAACCCAACGACAGCTACCATAATCCTAACCTCAGAAGACGAGGGTAAGCAGGATATCCAAGACCAGGTGCTCGCAGTATACCCACCAGGACCGGGCGGAATCACGATCAGGAGAGGCGATGTTAGTCGCTTACGGGAAGGCTGCCTCCTGAACGACATACTGGTCGATTTTTACCTGAAATGGGTGCAACTAAACCTGATACCGAGACGGCAACAGCACCGAGTCCACGTGTTTAGTGCACAATTTTATTCTAAACTAACCCGGCACCGAGGAACAGCCGCCGGAAGACACTCAGGCGTAGAAAGGTGGACCAGCGGGGAGGACCTGTTTGATAAAGACTCTATCCTGATCCCCATCAACCAGCACCACCATTGGTATCTGGCCATCGTCTGTTTCCCTGGGGCGATAGTTGCCGGGAAGAAGGGCACGACAATACTAATGATGGACTCACTCGGCGGGGGCGCACACGAAGCTGAGGCCAACATACTGCGGGAATACCTGTACGAGGAATTTAGAACCAAATTCGGGAAGACGCCAAGTAAATCATTCAACGCCGATAATATACCCTTGTACCGATTACGAACACCACAACAACCTAACCAGATCGACTGTGGTGTTTACGTAATGCTGAACGCGGAGAAGTTTTTTACCGAACCCATACAAGGAAACTCGTGGGAGTCCGCAGACATGACGGCATGGTACAACCTCCAAGATGTGAAACAAAAGCGAAAGGAGGTGATACATTTGCTGAAACAGCTAGTGGAAGCAAATAAACGGGCTCAACACATTCCAACAGTTACTAAGCCGCCCATCGTGGACCCAGCCGTTACCCGGACACGTCGACAACGGGAATCGGACACATCGGACAACGACGACGAGGTTACCTGGAAGCGGCAGAAAACGGGTGCTCCAAAAACAAAAATCAGTCAGACACCCGAGGAACCCCTATTGTTTAACAATATAGACGAACTCCAAGGACCCAAGGGACGGGGATTACCTGAAGCATTAGTGGACGGGATAGTGATGAAATTCAAGGAGGAAGAAGGCAAATGCACTAAGGGGCGCATACGATTTGGTCGGTACCCATATAAAGTAGTTATTTACCACGGAACGGTACAAGTCCGCTACCAGCCGTAAAGTAGGGAGGACATGTAAGGAGCAAATTTTAGGCTTAAATTTGCCCCTACATATTTAGTTTTGCCATAACGCCCCAAACGTGTATATTTAAAATAGGGGCCAAGTGCTTAAACAATCAACCCTAAAATATACACGTTGATAGTCCTAAGACTTTGGCTCCTCCCACCTGTATTGCTAAAAAGCACATACACAACCGCCATCATATTTAGTGCAGCAGCCATCATACAAGTGAGTCTAAGACACCTCCCACCATAGTAATGCTGCCAACAACAAGTGTTATACTCTGCATTGGGAGGACAGAAGACACAGCCACAATTAAGTCAGACAGTGGAACCCTGTGATAAGCGACGAAAAACATACAACGAAGTCAACAACGCAAGATAACACAGGAGAATATCACACAAACAATTGTGCAACCGGCTGACCACAGTTAAAATAATACGAATTTACAACAACAGTGCCTAACGCAATGTTAGAAACTTACAAGAGATCGCGACAGAAGTTGCCGACTGCATTAGTTCGGAAAATTAACCCACTAACAACACCCAAACACGAAGGCCAAGCACAAAGTGGAACACGACAGACCGATCGCTAAGCACACCAACAGGCCGGACAAAGCATAAAGAGGAGAAGCAAAAATTAAATATCCAATGTTTTAATATTTTTAACTATTTTAAGCCATCAATAAAAAATATCAACAAAGTGCTGAAGGTGGCCGAAGGACAAATAGCAACAACAACAAACAACACAAGGAACAACAACAAGGTAAATCATCACAACAACAACACAATATTGAAGGTGGCCCAGGGGCAAAAACTTACAAGAACAACAGCGAGAAAAAACAACAATGTGCTGAAGGTGGCCCAAGGTCAAATTCAAACAAGAAGAACAATGCGGGAAACTGTAGCAACATGCCACAACAAACTACAGTTCCCGCACAACAACAACTATTGGATGATCTACACTAAACCTGGAGCATAAAAGCAGGAGCAACTGGCAACCCAGTCTCTTTCTTTCATTCGGCATCAGGCAGACAAGACACACTCCGATCCAGCAGCAGCAAAACTCCAGCACCAGTAGCACCAAGGTAAAGTATACTTTTACACAAGACTAGACTTACTCCAACGCTAAGACCGCCGCACGAGTTTATGGTTCTACCGATTCTCGTGGTGACTTATACTAACGCTAAGACCGCCCCACGAGTTTATGGTTCTACCGATTCTCGTGGTGACTTATACTAACGCTAAGACCGCCCCACGAGTTTATGGTTCTACCGATTCTCGTGGTGACTTATACTAACGCTAAGACCGACCCACGAGTTTATGGTTCTACCGATTCTCGTGGAGACTAATACGTACGTACAGAACCGCGAGTTTATGGTCCTACCGATTCTCGCGGAGACTAGCACTGCCAACAGCGACCACACAGACGAGGCCCCAAGCGACTAGCAAGTCTAATTATTTAGGTAATTTAAATTAGAACAAAACCAAATTTGAATAAGTTAAGCAAAATAAAACTATTTAAACTAATTTAATTAAACAAGTTATTTAAGTTAATTAGCAGAGTAAAATCATTTTCAAACTAATAAATTAATATAAATCAAATTATAAACAATTATAATTAAATAAATGAATTAAATAAACCACATGTAAGTACACACCGGCTTTTAACATTAATTTCTGTATACGACCCCTGGAACCCGCTGAGTTTTACCCCAGCCGAAATAGAGTCGTTACAACGTATGGTCTGCAGCAGACGTGATGCCAACACAGCTGCTTGCAACTCCAATCGTGGCACAGTAAGGGTGCGCACTTGGACTTCGCGCAGATCAGTGTGACTTCCAATTCTCCGTGGCGGTCTCCAATAAGCGACGGCGGCAAAGGCGTTCTCGCTGGCATCCACGAATATATGAAGCTGCAACTCTTCCGGCTTACCATTGCGGAAGTAAAATCTGGGAACGGCAAATTCAGTTAAGTTCGGCAATTGTTTTCGCCATTTTCCCCATAGCTCGGCGATGTCGTCACACAGTGGTTCGTCCCAAGTTGCCTCATGTCGCCAGACCTCACGCATCAGCATTTTAGCACCTATGATGAAATGAGCCAGAAATCCTAGTGGGTCGAATATCGACATGACAACACTAAGCAGCTCTCTCTTGGTGGGGCACCTGTCTCCTCTCAACACTGATTCGCTGATGTTGTTGAACCTAAGTTGAATGGTGAAGCAATCTGTGACGGATGCCAAAATAGACCCAGCACCCTTTCCGCCGACACGCCTTCCCCCTTACCAAGAATCTTTTTGACATCGACTCCATCCAACGCTGCAGTCACCTCTGATGAATTCGATGTAAAATTGCGAATCTCGAATCCCGCATCCTTATGAATCGCCCTTACTTGTGATGCTATGGCGATAGCTTCCTTCGGTGTGTCGAAACTATCCACAAAATCGTCGACGTAATGGTAGTCCACAATAGTTTTTATAGCACGGGCAGTGCTGCGATCGTCTCCGCTATGTTGCAAAGCGTTCTGTTTTTTGACATAATGCGCTGCGCAGGGCGAACAAGCAGCTCCAAACGTCATGACACACATTTCGTATATGTCCGGCTGTCTCTTCGCATCTCCGTCTCGCCACAGAAATCGCTGGGCGCATCTATCCTCCGGGCGAATAAGTACCTGGTGAAACATCTCCTTGATGTCAGCGCACACACCAACTGCTCCTTCGCGGAAGTGGAGAAGAATGGACGGCAATGGTCTGTATTCTTGGGGGCCCTTCAGTAGGTGGCGATTACGGGACACGCCATGAACCTCGGCGGCAGCATCGAACACGATTCGCAATTTGGCCGGTTTGTTCGGTTTAACCACGGCGAAATGTGGTAGATACCAAGTGCGTGGCGTTGTCGTAACAGCCTCTGACTGTGATAGCTTACGCGCATAACCCTTCTCAACGTAAGAGTCTAGCATGCGCTTATAGCTGGAGGCAAAGCTTACGTCACGACTCATACGCCTCTCCACGTTCATCAGCCTCTTGAGCGCCATACCGTAGCTGTCGGGTAATTGAACGTCGTCTCGTTCCCATAAAAGACCGGTATGGAACCTTGCACCAACACGAACAGTCGTAGACTTCAGGACTGCTCTTGCTCTTTATATTATTCAATGAATTAGTCTAAGAGAAATCTCTAAGTTTCTTCATTTACACCTAAATCAAACAAATTTATAGGAATTGGATTCCCACCCATTAATCCAATATTGTACATTATTAAAAAAACTACATATAAAAATATGTTTTACATATTGAATAAAGACATCATTTTTGATGGATGTGTGTGTGTCTTAACAGAGTAGAAAAACGATTGACTGAATTTAATCCAATAACAAATGCTTTTTTTATACATACAAGTGTTTACTTAAAATTTGGTAATATTATGCACAACAAAAGACTTTTGTGACATACTGTATACATACATATATTTGATTTATGAATTGAATGATGTGAAAAAACTCTTTATTTAAATGTTAGAACTACATACATATTTTCAATAACACATCCACACACTTATCAACTATCAAACATTTGCATTAGAACATACAAGCAGCCTCAACTCTTATCACATAAAAATATTTTAATTATAACATAACGCACACGCGAGTTTAGTTTTTAAATAAAAGCGTTTTAGGTTTTTATTTATAACGATTTATTAACGGTCCCTTTTATTAAAGCTAGACCGGAGTCTTTCAGTGAATCTTAAAAACTAAACTTAATACTCTACAAAAGAAGCCAAGTAACTTCTTTTGGAAATCCAAGGGAACTCTTTATTGGAAAGATAATTACTAATGATCATAGATAATGATCATTTACAATTATGATTTAAGCATTCCATCTGTTGTGAAATTCAAATGGAAACAACGACAACTTGCGTTATCAGCATAATTGTATTTGCGATTATGTTTATCTTAACTGCAGCATCGCTATTATGTTTATCTTAACTGCAGCTGAATAAATGTTGCTTAAGGCAACAATGACAGTGGAGATGATTCTATAGGATCATCGCCCAGTGTGTGGGAAGCGTTATATGTAACTCGCTCCCCCTTTAAATTCGAGTCCCTTCGAATTCTTTTGAACTGTCTTAAATATTTTGATACAAGAAAAATTATAACTATGACTATTAAAATATAGAGTACAAAAAGGTAAATATGATAATTTTTATTTCTTGAATCAAACACTTGTTCAATTTCTTGTAAATTGTTAAATTCTGGTAATTTTAATATTTCTGTTGTATTTTCTGAAATTATGTTAAAATTTGGAATAATCACATTCAAATTACTCTCAAAGCGTTTCAAAACGAAATCATCAATTTTTATTTCACATTTGTCAGATTTTATTAAATAATTTCCATTTAAAAAGTAAGTATAATTATTACATGTACTTGTAAGATTCGTTTTAACATTAATTGCCACTACGTTTCCAATATCTATTTCTTTTATAACAACTTTTTTTAAAAACACTTTTTGTACATTCATTATAGTTGTTCTTTAATAAATTTTCAATACAATGGTTAACTTTTTCCATTTTTAATATATTATTTTCTTCATTAACAATATACGTAGCATTATAGACAGTTACAATTTTTGTCATTTCAATATTTATTTGTGTAGAATTTTTGTTTGGGATTGGTAAAATTATATTGGTTTTGAAAAAAGTTTCCAAATAATTCGGTATTAAAATAGCAAAAATTATTAAATTGTTGGATACAAGACCAATGTTACATCTTTTATTTTATAATTTTAAATTGTCAATTTTATAAAAATCAATTTCTTCGTTTGTTAGTATAAATCGGTTCATGATATTATATTTTGCTACGAGTATATTTTCTTGAATTTTTTCAATTTTTTCCTTAATTTGATTAATAATATGCAGATAATTATTATATTTTGTTAATTCTATATTATTTGCTATTTCTTTAGTGTATGTCTCATTAAATATTGTTTTATGAAATGTGATTATTAAATTAATATTTTGCAAATACTTTTGCATATCATAATTAATTTTTATTTGCTTATTTATGTTTGTAATAATATTCTTTTGATTTAAGTCAATTGTTTTGAAATGATTATCAATATGTTCCTTATCTTCATCGTCCATGTTACCAAAAATCCATTTTATGGCTCTTCCTCCTATATTAATTAAAGGTCTTTTCCCTCTGCTATGTACACTTAGTGTAGCTAACGCGTGTATTAAGTCATCTACTTTGTGTTGTAGATTTAATATTATCCAACCGTTATTTAAACTGAAATCTCTAGCAATTCCTATTTTAACCTTATTGATGGTGCTGCTTATTTCTTCTAAATTATAAACGTGCAAAAGCTTTGAATAATTTTGCATTATGGCAATTTCCTCAATTTTAATCCATATCTTCTCATCTGATAAATTGGACTTAATATCAATATTAGTTGCTGAGACAAGAGAATTTATTCCTAAATTATGTAGTATTATTGTTACGGGCACAATTTCACCGGCTACCAAATCCGCGGGCAATGTAGAAAAAGACACATTTAATAATGGCACGTGTGGAATTATTTTAATCCCGAGTTTGTATTCTGCACTAAAAGTTTCCTTAGAGAATAGACTACGTAAAGGTTTAAAAACTACTGGCTTATTTGCAGCAACTATAGTTGCAATCATTTCCTCATCTTTTCTTTTTAGTATTCGTATGTGTTCTAAAAGAGTTGAATGTAACCTTTCAATATCCGAATTACCTGTATGTGAATTCGGTGTTGTAAAATGTGGGGTTATATTATTTTCATTACAAAAAAGTTTTATTAGCGAATTATTAAATTCATTATCCATTATTAATAATTCTGGTTTTCCTAATAATGCAAGTCGTTCCTCTAATTTTGTTCTTATTGTTATCATATTTTTATCACTTAATTTATGAACTGACCCTAATTTCGAAAATTTATCTATTGTTGTTAAAAAACATATTTTATGTATCTGAAATATATCCAGATGTACAATCATATTCGGTCTGTTTGGAGTTTCAGTGTGGTTGAAATATTTTTTAAAAGGTTTTCTATCATACTTATTTTCAGCACAAGTTTGACAATTGTTAATATATTTATTTATATATTTAACTAAATTTGAATAAAAATATTTATGTTTTATTTCTTCAAAATTTTCTAAAACACCCCTGTGATTTGTATCATTATGAATTTTTTCAATAATTTCAAAAACTTGATTTTCGTCAGTTAAATCAACGGCTAATTTACAACATTTAATAAATTTAATTTTATTGTCATTACTGAAGAGATTTATTAATTTCTGTTGAACAATATTATAATTTCTATCATCTAGTTCGGAGAAAATTCCTATTTTTCCTTTTTTTATATTTGCGTCTTCCTTTTTTTATATTAGGTCTGTTTCCCCTATATAAATAATTTTATAAATCCGTAATTTATTTTCCACCTCTACACTTTTTTGTCGGACAATTCTTATTTGTGTTTTATATTTATTGACGATTCCTTCGCTGATAGGGAATTGATCGTTTAAATTTTCTACATCAGAATGGATTGTTTCCATTTCATCATCAGATAGTTCAAACAAGTTTTTTAAATGAAAATCTTCTTTTTCGTTATCATCATTTTCTATTCGACTTAGAAAATCTGCAACCTTATTGTCCTTTCCTTTTAAATAGTCTACTTCAAATTCGTACTCTCCTAACATTATCCTCCATCTGATTATTCTTTGATTTGGATCTTTTAATTGAAACAACCATTTTAATGGTTGATGATCTGTTTGAACTAAGAATTTTCTTCCATACAAATAAGATCTAAAATACCTTATAGCCCACACAATGGCTAAAAGTTCCTTTTCAATTGTTGAATAATTTCTTTCGTGACCATTTAATGTTCTGCTCGCATAACATATTGGTTTATTTTCCTGGCTAAGAACAGCTCCTATTGCAATGTTGCTAGCGTCAGTCGTTAATACGAATTTTTTACTAAAATTTGGATATGCTAAAATTGGATATGACGTTATAAGTTTCTTTAACTTTTCAAATGCTTCTTTATATTCTACATCATTGCAGATCTGATTTAATTTAGCATTTTTCTTCAAATATTTCACTAAAGGATTAGCTATCATTGAATGATTTTTAATGAATTTCCGATAGTAACCGGTTAACCCAAGACATGATTTTATTTCCTTTACTGTTGTTGGCAAACTCAGTTTATTAATTGCATTTATTTTTGAAGGGTTTGGTTTTATACCTTCCTTGCAAATAATATGTCCTAAAAATTCTGTATGCTTGGACAAAAATTGGCACTTACTTTATTGTACCTTTAAATTGTGTTCATTTAATTTCGTAAATATTCCCTTTAGAATCTCAAAATGTTCGGTTAATGACGTTGAAAAAACTAGAATGTCGTCCATGTATATTACACATGATTTATTAACAAAATCACGTAAAACAAAGTTCATCATACGCTGAAAAGTAGCGGGAGCATTCTTTAAACCAAATGGCATTCGAATATACTCGAAATGTCCCATAGGTGTTGAGAATGCTGTTTTTTCTATATCATTTTCATCCATTAAAATTTGATGAAAACCTTTGGCTAAATCCAAAGTAGAAAAATATTGTGAACGACCTAATTTATCAAACAAAGATTCAATATTTGGCATGGGAAATTTATCATCTATAGTTACTTTATTTAATCGATGACAACACGCCATTTCTTTTTTTCTGAATCATCCGATGTTTTCGGAACAATCCATAGTGGGGAACTGTAAGGCGATTTACTTTGCCTTATTATTCCTTCTGACAACATTTCAGTCATTTGTGCTTCAATTTCCTGTTCGTGAATTTGAGGATACCTATAATTTTTGGAATAAATGGGTTTTTGTGTTGTTGTCACTATTTTATGCTTTATGCAATTTGTTGCTGTTAAGTGTTGACCCTTAATATAAAAAGTCTTCTTATTATTTTTTAAAAACTTTGTAAGTTCGTTAACTTCTTCCTTATTTAAATTATCACTTATTAATCCTCTTATATCGAAATGTTCAATTTCCATGCACCTTATTTCTTCATAATTTATTGAAACATTTTCTTCTTTATTTAAAAGTATTTCTTGATTGTTAACAATTAACTTGTTTTCTAATAAATTTATAATGGCTCCAATCGGTTTTAAAATATTGTTGCCAATTATACAATCAAATGGTTTATCTTTAAAATCTGTAATTTTTATTGACATAGTCTTATTTGAATCATTAAATTCTGAGGGCAATTTTATTATAACCTCTTGAGTTACTTGAGCAAAACCAGTTAGAGTATTTAGTCTAATCGGTTTTTCTAAATTTCTTAAACTTTTGAGTTTTCCAAAAACTCGATAATCACCTAAAGTGGTTGCTGATCCAGTATCAATTAAACATTGTACTGGTACATTATTAAAAGTTAATTTGGTCATGGGTAGTCGCTGACTACCGGTCGTGTTTGAAAATTTTCAACCTGGATGTTGCTGATATCCATGGGCTCGACGCTTGGATTGCGGTTTGGTATCACCGAAGGATTAAGTTCCTTTCGATTGCCATTATTCTGATTTCTTTGGTAAGAACTTTGTAAGTTATTATTATTGTGAAAAGTTCTAGGCTGATATGTATTATTTGAATTTCTATTATTTGCTAGATTTCTATTTGGATATCTATTACCCCAATTTTGTGTATTATTATTTTGGGCATATCTAGTTTCACCTCTATAACCAGAATGTGTCTGATTATTATTTGAATTATTCGAAAATCTCTGTGGCTTTCTGTTGGAATAATTATATTGTCCTCTAAGAACAATATCTTTCATTAAATTATTTTCAACAAAATAATCATGAGCTTTATATAAACAATCCATGTTATTTTGAATTAGTAATGCCTTAATATGGATTGGCAAAAAATTTAAATATATGTTAAAAATAATCCTTTGATTATGCTCTGGTTTGAAATCCTCATTTTTTTCGATTTCAATATTACATTTTTTATTCATTAACCCTAATATTTTTTCTAATTTGTAGTGTAACTCCTCTAAATTGTTTGCTTTAACATTCATAGCTTCTTGTCTAAGATAAAAATAACTTTCTTTAATTCCAAATTCCTGTCTTAACTTTGTCTGAATTTGGTCCCAAGATGGATCACTAAGTGTTTCAATTTTCCTTAAAGCCTTTCCCTGAAGCTTATTTGCCAAAATTTTTTGTATAGTAACGTGATAAGCTGCTTCTGTGAACTGAAGGACGGCACTAATATCCCTCAAATAATTACCAAGATTATAACTCCCTTCCCCAGTAAATACCGGTACACTTCTTGCTTCTCGTAAGCATTCAGATAACGTTAAGGTTGTCATTTTCTTATAATTTTTTTTTTTTTTTCAATGTTATATCCTGGAGGGTCCTAATTTAGGAATCGCAAGATTAATTTTCGTTCAATTTATATATTGTTAAAAATTGATAAAATATACAAGCAAATTTTCTTTTAAGTTTTCTACTTAATACTAATTAGAATTTAGTTTAATATAATACAATAATAATTTGATAAATACGAACGTTTTCCTTCGTCCTGGTTGCTTTGCTGCGGTTTCCTTTTGTTGTTCAACTTGTTGCAAATTCTTTAGTTTGTTTGTTATGGAATACTCCTTTCCTGGTTCGTCAATTGTACTTCCTTTGGTTTTCCTTCAATTTTTTACTAAGTTTTAGCGATTAGCAAATTTAGGATAATTTTTTAATGATGTTTTTTTTTTCTTTTTGTTTAAAGTCTTTTTAAAGACTATCCTTCTTTTAATGTCTTATAATGTTATTTTGCACTAACATTAGGTTCTTTTAATTATTTTAAAAGGATTGACATTTTTCACTTGTCAATCCCATCCTCGTCGCCAGTTTAGTTTTTAAATAAAAGCGTTTTAGGTTTTTATTTATAACGATTTATTAACGGTCCCTTTTATTAAAGCTAGACCGGAGTCTTTCAGTGAATCTTAAAAACTAAACTTAATACTCTACAAAAGAAGCCAAGTAACTTCTTTTGGAAATCCAAGGGAACTCTTTATTGGAAAGATAATTACTAATGATCATAGATAATGATCATTTACAATTATGATTTAAGCATTCCATCTGTTGTGAAATTCAAATGGAAACAACGATAACTTGCGTTATCAGCATAATTGTATTTGCGATTATGTTTATCTTAACTGCAGCATCGCTATTATGTTTATCTTAACTGCAGCTGAATAAATGTTGCTTAAGGCAACAATGACAGTGGAGATGATTCTATAGGATCATCGCCCAGTGTGTGGGAAGCGTTATATGTAACTCGCGCCCCAAATAAACAAAATATATTTTCATGCATTCATACATACTCGAACATACATATATACATACATACATATGTAATATATGCAAACTCAACCTATTAAAAAACCTGTATGTTGCTGCTGCCCCGCTGTCGGCTCATAACGCTGCACAAAAATGTCTTTAAGAACATGCTGGCGTTCAGCCTCAACTCTTATCGCATTAAAATATTTCAATAATAACACAGCACACAATATACATATTTACATAAATATAATGTATGCCAAGACAATTCATTTGAAAATTTATATGATGCTGGTTCATTACGTGCCCAATTTATATAAACACACTCACTCACCCACACACACACACACACACACACACACAACCAGTCCCATTCAAATTTCTGGTACAGGCAATCCAACTCACCACCAGAACAATAACAAAATCATGCTACTATACAAAGGTATTTTCTGGACCACGACTATGACTAAGCCCAACATAGAGAATGTTTTGAGCAAATCGGAGCAAAACACAACTTTATTCCAGAACATTTATACCACAATCTTTAACATTGTTCGACTTATTACTCCGATTTTTCATACAGAACAAAAAATATTTATAATTCTTACATTCACAAACATTTTTTTTTACTCATTTCTACATTTTTACTCCACAATCCCCACACAAAAACTACAATTCATACCAATGTAGCCAAAAAAAAGAGCAAAATGGTCCAGAAGACACCTTTCTATACTACTGAGACTATATAGAGAAATAAAAAAAATCAAAAATTGCGTTTTCTTGCTTAACACAGATACTTAGCATACACTCCTTGCATACACTCCCACTTCTCGTTGAGTGGGTTGTAGGGGCTTTTCTCATAGTGGATTTACAGCGAGTGTGCTTATTTCCTCTTAAATTATATGCAACTTGGCAATATTTGACAATCCATAAAATTTTTTTAAATGCATAAGCTAGCTCGAAATTCACTAAAACTATATACATATGTATGTATAACTATAATTAAATAAACTAACAACAAAACCCGTTTTTTATCTGAAGCAACGAGCAACCATAGAGTTACTCTATGCGAGCAACCGCAAACAACACACACAAATAGACGCTGCCATCATACACAGAACACACAAAACAACACCACAAAATCCGCCTCCTTCTTACTAAATGCGGGAAACAACACTCATAAGAATTTTAATTCTGTGGCAACTCTGACGAATTTAAAAAAATTACAATGTGATAGCGTGCTGCCAACGCGTGAGCAGTAGAGAAGAAGCGATTGTAGTCAACAGACGTAAAGTTAAAATAATAAATAAATTCGTACATTATCATATTTTGTTTTAAATTATTCATTAGAATATTTAATTTTCGGTTGAGTGAAAGAGTAAAAAAATACAGATAAAAAAATTCATTACAATCTGCATTGTAAAAACAGGAAATTTCCGCTTTTAGTTAGTTCGGGTTTTCAAACGAATTCTGCAACCGAAAAACGAATATCGATATCATTATGAATAGATTTCTTTGTGAATTTTGTGGAAGTGATTTCCATTCAAAGTGGAATTTGAAGCGACATGTTTCAAATAAACATAATGAAGTAAATTTGAAATGTAATATATGTGGAAGAACCTTTTTGCGTTCGGCTAAGTTAAAAAATCACATGAAAAAAGGACATCAGCAACAACGAAAACAACATCAAAAACAAAAAAAACAACACAAACAACAAAAACAACAGCAACACCAAGAACAAAAACAACTACAAGAACAAAAACAACAGCAACAAATACAAGAGCCACAACAACAAAAACAACAACAACACGAGCAGCTGCAAGAGAAACAAATTGAACCACAACAACTACTTCAAGTAATCAAACAACAAAAGATATTCATGAAACAACAACAACAATATCTAAAGCAGTTAATAAAACAACAGACCCTACAACTCAAACTCACCGAACAACGACGTAAGAAGCAAAAGAGATCTAATCCAAAGTGTATAAAGACAAAATGTAGGAAAGTAAATAATAACTCTAGAAAGGCTAAGATCGAACCACAAATAAATGTAAAAAAAACCTGTATAGAAGCCCAGACAAATGAAGAAGAGCCAACATGCAGTTATAAACATTGTGGAACATGTAAGGCTAATATACCGATTAAATCATGGTCACATCACTTGAGCTCAGATGAGCATAAGAAAAACAGTTGTTTGCAATTAAATGATGATTTACACTTGGTGAAAGAATTACACAATAATCGTACTGGAAGGTATATATATAGAAATCGAGATGAAACTAATTTATTTCCAAAAACGTTCTTAAATAAAGCTAAGGATACTATAATCCAATTATTAAAAGAACAATTAGAAGACTATGATGGTACATTTAAATATAATTTTGAACTACTTTGTGAATATATGCAGTCCAATTCTCCTAATATTTATGATAACGGTGATTGTGATTCCGATATGGCGTATATAGATTTAAAATCTTTTCAAACAGAAATGATTGCAGCAGAAAATATTGAAATAATATCAAGTGACTTTGACGCAAAATGTGCTAATTTAAACATCAAACTTGAAGAGTTTCAAGAAAAGAATGACGGATGGTCTCTAACTAAAATAATTCAATTAGAGATTATGCTAAATTGCTATAACAGATCTGCGACTCACTGTGGTGTTGTCAATAATGAAGTTGCTGCGATTCATGTGTGAAGATTGATCGTAAACTTTAAAGACCTGTCATTTCCAGTGCCATTAGACGAAATTAGACAATTACAAAAATCAGCGTTGAGATTTTAGATGTTCTACGAAAAGTGACCGAATTATCTGTCCTTACTACATTACATAACTTTGGAAAGGGAGAGTCATATTAACTTATTGTTTTTACAAAATGACGATATATAAAAGATTATAGAGTATATCTGCTACATAATAAAGTATATGATGGTAAAATGTATGTTTTCAGACCAAAAATTCATTAAATTTATACACTGTTAAGGGCTAAAATAGTTTTATATAGTGTAGATAAGCTTATTTAGATTAGAGAAGATAGAGTAAATACATACGCTTTCGGTCATTATATAATTGATTGAAACTGACTAATTATTTGTATCATATATACTATTATTTTTATATAATATTCAATATTATTTTCCAAAATGAAATCTATTATACATTGTTTTTTAGTTCATCATAGTTCCACATCAATAAATTTTAAACTTTTTTTAAATAATAGCGATACATAATGCGATTGCAATGAGTAAGAATTGTACATTTTTCATACAGAATTTTTAAATTATCACAACAAAACTATTCAAAATTACCAATATTTTAATTTAGAATATTTTAGTGACGAAGAAAAAAATTCTTTTTTGGAACATTTTACTCTTTTTTTGCTCCTTTGGTATGATTTGCAGTTGTTTTGTATGTGGATTGTGGTATAAAAATCGGGAAATGAGGAAAAAGGATGTATTTATGTATGCGAGTTTAAGAATTGTAAATATTTTTTGCTCCGTATGAAAAATCGGAGTAATTTCTTTATGTATTCTTAAAGATTGTGGTATAATTGTATTGGAGTAAAAGTGTGAATTGCTCCGATTTGCTCCAAAAATTGTTCATAATGGGCTTATGGGTCATATTTGTGGTCCAGAACAGATCTTTGTATAGTAATTTTGTTGTTCTGGTGGTGAGTTGGATTGCCTGTAATAGAAATTTGAATGGGTTTGATGTACTTGAGTATATACTTGAAGGGAGCGGGGGCGGGGATGAGCGTTTGATGATAATAGCTGATGAAATAGTTAGAGGGTAGCAGGCAGCCACAGCCGAGCTGTGTATGTGTATTGGGCACGTAAAGAGCTGGCAACATATAAATTTTCAAACGAAATATGTTCGCATACATTAAATATACATATGTAAATATATTGTGTGTATTATGGGCGTGTGTGTGCTGTGTTATTGAAATATTTTAATGCGATAAGAGTTGAGACTGACCGCCGACATGTTTGTGCGTGTGCGGCATTATGAGCCGACATCGGGACAGCAACAGAATACACGTTTTTTAATAGGTTGAGTTTGCATACATTACATATGTATGTATATATGTATGTATGTATGTATGAAAATATATTTTGTTTATTTGAGGCGCGTGTGCGTTATGTTATAATTAAAATATTTTTATGTGATAAGAGTTGAGTAAGTGTAATGCCAATATTTGATACTTGATAAGTGTGTGGATGTGATAGTTCAAATATGTAGTTCTAATTAGATAAAGACTTATTTCACATCATGCAATTCATAAATCAAATATATAAAAGTATAATACCTTTTGTGAATGCCATTATTTGAATTATAAGAACAGTAATAACAACAACACTATAATTGATAATTAAAAAATTTACATACATACATATAAGTTAGTAGGGTACATTGTAACTTTCCGCCGGCACTTCATGTGCGCGTACAAGTTGTCGATCCGTCAGCGTCAGCTCTTGCTTGTATGTGCAAACTGTCCGTCTATCCGTCCACCATGCGCGTATGAGACATCCGTCCGTTCAATGCTCGTCGCTCTAAGGTATTTGCTTCGGTTAGACTTCCGCCCCACAGCACCCAAACGACGGTGCTGCAGTTCGATTTCCTGCATTTCGCTGATTCTGCATCGATCAAGTGCATTCGGACAAATCGAGTGCGATTGGTCAGTGCTCCGGAAAGCGAAAGTGGTGGGAACCTAAACTGTGGGAGCGTTGAGGTTTGCTGTCGCGGCACTTTAGGGCTCCGAACCGAGGCTTTGTGACTAACTTAAAATTAGGAACTGTCTCAGTGCGATTAGAAGATCAAAGAACACGGTTGTGCGGTTAAAACCCCGAATTAATTGTTTTACTGTTCAAAAAACTAAAAACCAAATTGTAGTAATAACATGAATTAAAAGTTTTGTAAAATCGTTTATTGAAATTGTGAACTCTAGTTAATTATTTAAGAAACTAAATGTGAAAACCAAAATGTGAACTATTTGAAAAACTAAATGATAGGTCTAACTAAATGCTTTCTCAATAAACTGGTAAACGTATTAATTTATACATATGAGTTAACACAGTCGGAAGGACTGCGATTAAAAAATATTTTAGCCGCAACCAACAGCGGCATACTCACATAAACTTTATCTGCAAGGATATAAATTAAACACAAATTTCAATTACACTTCGATTTATTACGCTTAGATTGATTTCAGGACTTGACAACTCGAGGTCGTCCTTAAGGCTAACTCTATTAATAGCTTATAAATTCTAAGCTTGGCCTAAAACTGACTGCGTCAGTATTCCCTGGACGCGGTACCGTTCCCACGCTGCAACGGTATTGCACCGGATGCGCGTGCAAGCATCCAGACGCTACGTCAGCAGAATCGCTGTATTTACCTATGCTGCGCTTATGCATTCTTGGAGACAGGTGTGAAGACAGGGGCAGCTACGGGCGTGCTAACTCCTCCCTCCTTAAATGTAAGCGTCCGGCAGATAGACATGGGTCACCGCCGGAACTTCGTTGGTTTTTTTCGGAGAGGATTCGTCTTGCTGCATTGTTGTGCTTTGATGCATGCCAGGGATTCTAATGTTCACAGTTATTCGTTTCCAGATTATATAGCAGGCCGTGGCTAGGGTGAGTAACATTGCAGCTTCTATCGCAGTTGAAACATGGTATTTGTCACCGAACTTGCTGAGACAATTGATATTTTCAAGTCTAAGCCGTGAACATACTCCAGGTTTAATTTAAGGCCCTCCTCATTGGTTATGTTGCTCAGCACCGATAGCAAAGCTTGAAGGCTTCTGGTCTCCCTGCTGACAAAAGTTCGATTGCCAATTTTCACTGTTTCATTATTGAGCTGTATGAGGAAGGAGCCCTCTAGGCATCTTGATTCTTTTCCACCACGGACGGTTCCATTGAAGTTTGTTAGAAAAATTGTGTTTCCGTTACTCATCTCCACGACATCATCACTGTCTGTTTCAAACCGGCATTTGACATCGCCACCTTTCTGCAATCTTGCTAAACATCCTTCTTCAGGTAGCTTCTTTATCAGGCGCTCCTCACAAATTGTCGCGTTGTTGATAGAGAGGCAATCGCCAGTAATACCATAAGTTTCTTCAATATTCATCAGCAATCTTTTGTACAGGACATCGACACGTCGACGTCTCACCAGTATTATACGATATTTATCCGGCTTCGCCTTTGGCACCGAGAGCACGTATACGAGCATAGTTCCATTTGTATATATAGATGGCTTGGCATATTCCATTGCTTCTACCAGATTTTGATAAGGTGGCGCCTCTTCTTCAGAAATAACCTGCTCGGTTTCGGCCTGGTCTAAACGATTGGTGTTCACGATTTCAGTTTTTGCCATCTGACAAGCTCGGACTATTTCTGAAATTTGCTCTTTTACGACGAGAAACTTGTTAGCCAACAAAATTTAGAGCTTTTCCGCATTGAAGTGTTTGTCACCGTCATTTGCAAAATCAACCACGTTGTTGACCCTTTTTATAGCTTCTTACGTGACGGTAAAGATTTTTCTGTTAATGGAAAGCTGGTTATTGTTGTTGTCGACCAACTGATTTTGGCTACGCAGAACACAATCCCAATCAGTGGCGTCAGGAGATCCTGCTACCCATTTCCACGCCGATCCAATCAAATTTATAGAGCGGGGTTTTCTCGATTTAGTACCCTGCAATTCGTTAAGACGCATTTTCGTCTGGCTGAGTGAAGTTCGATTATCGTCTTCATCGGAGTTGCCTCAAGCTCACGTTGCACTACACCCGTTAGTTCCAAAATAATTTTGTTGAATTGAGTGAGGTCTATGGTATATAACAATTTGAAGTGACCATTCCATCCACTTCCATGTTCGATTGTCACCAGCGGAGATTTGTAGTTGAAAACGTTGAACCCGCAAGCGCAGGGAATTACAAGCAACCTATTTTGAGAAAAATTTCATATAAAAATTCATAATTTTCTCTGATATAAAATAAAATAATCTCAAAAAATCGTGGCTTCAGCGCTTAACAAACATTCGCATTGTCGCGTATTCTTTTCCTGGGAGCTCTATGTCCTTGATTGCAGGAAAACATGAGTTATGCGAAAATCTTTATTCATTTTTGTTTCAAATTCGAAAATTCAAGTCACGAAAGAACAGATAGCTTCCTCAAAAGAAGAGCTTTACAAGTACAGCATATCTTCAAGAACAAACTTTTGAATTCTCTTAACATAACTTTTAACAATTCGATCTCTTTTTTTATATCATATGCACAACCTACTTTTGTACTCGCGAGATAGCTCCATATTTGGAATTTTTCATTTTATGTTTACAATTTACAACTTACAAATTATTAAAACAATTTTTTATATTTAAATATTACTGTTATTAAATTATATTTAAATAAAACAATTCTTTTTATTTTGTTTTTTGAATTAATTATATTTATATTCGAGCCCGCGAAGGAAGGTGGAATTGGGTTGAAAAAATCGATGTTTTACAAATTTTTACTTGAGTCCTATGGATCCTTTTCTCATCGTTCCTAGTTACTGTGACCCTGTTATCACTGCCTACAACCTCTTTTTTTTATAAAGTGGGAGTTGTTTTGCCTTAATTTCCTTGTTCCTCACTTACACCACGTCCCTCTGTGCATACTTCTTAGGGTCATTCCTTTTTTCATTCAATCGGGTATTTCGTGACTCCACTAAATTCGTTTTTTTCTTTTCTGTAAATAGCCTGCAAAAAACTCAAAAAAATATTAACTAAAGGACAAAATATAGAAGTTGAAAATTACCTAAAAAACTTGACGCCTACCCAGGATACTAACTACTCATTATGGAAATGCACAAGAAATTAAAAACTCAGATAAGGTATAAGCCACGACTACAGAAAGATGACAGCTCATGGTCTACAACCAATGAAGAAAAGCAACAACATTGGCTAAATACTTTGAAAAAGTCCTATCGAATGACGAAGATAAATATATTGAAACATGCAACGACTTAAATATAGACATTACAACCAAAATAAAGAAAACAAAGACAACAGAAATAATTAATTGCATTAAAAGCCGAATAAACATAAAAAAGCACCAGGATACGATATGTTGACAGGAAAAGCTCTCGCTGAGCTACCTACTATAGGTTATAACTACTTAAGGAATGTTATTAACTCAATGTTCCGACTACAATTTTTTCCCAAAGTATGTAAAGTTGCTGAAATTATTGCACCGAAGCAGGGAAAAGATGCTACAACTGCTTCGTCGTATAGACCAATTGCCTTACTTTATTAATTTCTAAAGTTGTTGAAAAACTATTACATGATAGACTTAGCCAGATCCTTGACAATAAAAACATCAAACCAAATCATCAATTCGGCTTCAGAAAACGACACTCAACAATTCAACAGATACACTGTATAACAAACAAAATTGAAACAGACATAGAATATAAGCGGTACTGCGTTGCTGTATTCTAGGACGTTGCAAAAGCTTTTGGCATAAAGGACTGCTGCATAAACTGCAGACGATGCTGCCACTTGACTATTATTTGATTGTTGGCAGTTATCTTAGTGATCGTTACTGTTACGTCAGATATAATGAAGAGTGTTCGTCTATTCATCTTACAACAGCTGGAGTTCCTCAAGGGAGTGTTTCAGGACCACTGCTATATGTCATATTTACCTCAGATATACCACTTCCAAAAGAACTGAATACCACAATTGCTACCTTTGCTGACGACACAATCCTCTTAACATCTGACAAAAATCTATATACAGCGACTGCAAATCTACAGATATACACAGATAATGTTAAGGAATGGTTGGATAAATGGTGCTTGCAAATTAATGAAGATAAGACTGTACAAATAATTTTTACAACTAAAACAAAATTTAACCCACTACCTATTAAAATAAACAATAAAGATTAAAAAATAGGGTCTATTAGTAAACACCTTGGTATACCGATGGACTCAAAGTTAAATTGGCACTACCACATCAAACAAAAAACGAAACAAATAAAATAAAATTTTGGCAACTATATTGGTTAATGGGTAAGCAATCTAAACTCACAATTAACAACAAGTTGCTGTTATACAAGTGTGTTATAAAGCCAATTTGGACATAAAGCCAATTGGGACTCCAAGTATGGGGAACGGCAAAGCGGTCACACATACAAAAAATTCAACGATAGCAATCTAGAATATTAAGAGCGATCATAAAGTCTGGTTGGTACACAACAAATGACATACGCCGCAAACTAAATATGACAAGATTTGACGAAGAGATAAAAAATATATCCACAAAATTGAGTGTAATGTGTGACGAATAGACGTGTTTGTTTTGGCTGGCGGTTGCGTCGCGTGGTTTCAGTGTACTGTTTTGTTGTTGATCACGGGTTATCTTGGAAGTTGGAGAGCCGGAATTGTTTGATTGGTGGAATTGTTTTTGTTCTTGAAGTGATTGTTTGTTTTTTAATAAGACTTTCAACTTGAATGTTTTGTGGTTTGAAAGCAATGCCTACCACTCGAAAAGCCGCGCCAAAAAAATTGACGTCCGTCTCTTCGCCGCAGTATTTGACTCCTACTCAAATACATGAAAAACTTGGTGATTCACCACTACCACGAAATTGGTTACAGCTTGAAGAGAAGCTTCAACTGCAGCAGGAGTGCATTGTTAAGCAGGTGACTCAAAGCATAACTGAAGCTGTCAAACTAGCTGAAGAGAGAGTTATGCAGAGAATGAGTGAGTTATCTGGTGAGCTAATCAATGTCAGGTCTGCTGTGGCAAAAATGGAGAAGCGGGTTGCTGTTGTGGAGGAGATGGATGCTGATAATCGGGCTCTTGGAAGTGAGGTAGCCACGTTGCGTGATAAAGTGGCCAAATTTGAGAACGATGCGGTATCCTCTGATTTGATTATCAATGGTATTCCCCATGCTGCAGCTGAAAATGTGTCTGCTATTTTCTCACAAGTTTGCAAAGCGGTTAATGTCAGTACTCCACTAGTGAGAGAGGCATTCCGTCTGAGAAGTAAGGGAAACCTGAGCAAAACCACTACAGCTCCGATTTTGGTGAAACTCCACTCGGCACGTGATAGAAGTCAGTTGCTCAAGCACATTGCTGGCTTCCGCAAGTCCAGTAAAAGGCCGCTGTTGCTAAATGATATTGGGGTTCAGGGTGACAGCTCGTTTTATGTACATGAGAGTCTAACGATTAACAATCGTGAAATATTGCGTCGGGCCAATGAGCTCAAAAGACAAAAACTTCTAGTGTCAGCGTTTACAATTCGGGGCCGAGTCTTTGTGAGTGCCGATCCGAATGCTGAAGCAATAGTAGTGAGTAGCAGAGAGAGCGTAGATGCAGTTGCCGGCAGAAGCTATACTGGAGCATAAAACTCAACTTTTACTTGATTATTTTAATTTATTATTCTATTTAATGTATTATTCTATTTATTTTATTTTAATTTATTATTCTATATTACTCTCAACTTCACTATTTAGTTTCTTCTTTATTTTTATTCAAGTGTTTAATTGCACATTTACATATATTAATAGCTTAAATGCTCTCTCTCTATATGCCTTGTGCTCGACTATTTTTTTAAGTAATTTCCTCTTCTCTACTATCTGCTTCTTCTATTACTGTAGTGCTTATTGTTGTGTTGCTCATATGTATTTTTATGCTAATTATGGGTGATGAAGTTTCTGCCTCCAGTGACGTTCATAAAACATTGATTGGCGTTTTATGCAGCCAGCGCTCTGGATTAAACATTGTACATTTTAATGCGAGGAGTCTAAGTGATTCTAAGATGGATTATGTTAGACACTGCTTTGAGAATTCATCTGTTGATGTAATTTGTGTATCCGAAACCTGGTTGCATGAAGGTATAGGTGACTCTTGCCTGAATATAGGTAATTACAAGCTTTTTCGAAACGATAGATTAGACAAAAAAGGCGGGGGTGTGGCAATATATTGTAAAAGTAATTTAAGAGTGAATTTGTTGAATATGTCTGGAGGCTCAGATGTGGAATTTCTAAATGTTGAAATTTATGACAATAGCACAAAAGTTTTTCTGTCTTGTGTATATAATCCTTATCGTTACTGCTGTTTGGATCCGTTCTTTGCTACTTTGTCAAATTGTGTAATCGATTATGATCATTTTATTGTGTGTGGTGATTTCAATATAAACATGTTATGTAAGGACAGTCTTGCCAAGCAATTCATTTGTAAAATTTCTGAAGTTGGACTGCAAGTGCTGAATACCAGTATGCCAACACGCTTTGCAGATAATGCTTCTCCAAGTTTGTTGGATGTTTTTCTGGTTTCGGATATTTCTTCAGTTATGATCTTTGACCAATTATCGTTTATATCCGACCACGATCTAATTTTTTGTTCAGTGAATGTAAATCTAAACCCAGTGGTTGCTGAAAATTCTTTTTCCTTTCAAGACTATAAATCAATTAATCTTGATTCTTTGTTTAATGACCTGTCACTTATTAATTGGTCTGAATGTAGGCTGTTTAGCTCTGTGAATGAAAAGCTGGATTCTTTAATGTACAGAATTGGTGCCTTGTTTGACTTGCATGTTCCACTTGTTACTCGTTCTGTCACTAACAGCAGTTGTCCCTGGTTTACGAAGAATGCCCAATTGGCTATTAAAAAACGGCATAGAACATACAATCAGTGGAAAAGAAATCCAACTGCATCTAGATGGGAAGAGCACAAAAGAGCTAGAAATGATGCAAATTCTACTATTAAATTGGCTAAGCGCAGATTTTTCATGTCCAAACTATGTTTGGCACGACCTTCCAAGCAGCTGTGGAATAATTTGAGACAAGCTGGGGTATGCAATGGGAAATCTGAAGATTGTCGGATTGATCCGGGTATTCTGAATGACTATTTTGGTTGTAGTTCAGTGTCTGCTGATGATATGTCTGCTGTAGTTGCGAGGGACTGTGTTTCTGAATGCCCATTTGTGTTTGAGTTTATTTCTGTGGGTGAAGATGATGTTGCTGGCTGTGTCAACAAGATAAAGTCAAATGCTGTCGGAGAGGATGGAATTCCTATTAAATTTATTAAACTTATTTTGCCTTTCATTCTAAGCCCGTTGACCCATATAATTAACCATTGTTTAACGAGCTCCTGCTTCCCCAGTATTTGGAAAATAGCGACGATTATCCCTATAGCTAAAAAGTCCAATGCTAATGTACCGTCTGATTTCCTTCCTGTAAGTTTGTTGTCTGCTTTATCAAAGGTATGTGAATCTCTCATGGCTGAGCAAATCTCAGAACACGTCAGAAAATTTGACCTTATTTCCCCACTCCAATCTGGTTTTCGGCCTGGACACAGCTGCTCCACTGCTGTTGTTAAAATATTGGATGACATCAGAGAGTCATTTGATATGAGACATTTGACCTTGCTTTGTCTGTTAGATTTCTCTAAAGCATTCGATTCTGTAGATCACTCATTACTATGTGAAAAGCTACGGTTGAATTTTGGTTTTTCCAGCTCGGCGGTCCGTATGTTAAATAGTTACTTGGTTGGAAGGTCTCAAAGGGTTAGGATGGGAAAGAATGTGTCTGCGTTCAGTAATTCAACCTGTGGGGTGCCTCAGGGGTCAGTGCTTGGTCCACTTTTGTTTACACTGTTCATAGATGACATTTTCAGTAAGTGTCGTCATGTTACCATGCATGCATATGCTGATGACCTTCAATTGTATTTGTCCAGACCTATTGGTCTCATTGATGATTTATGTGCTAGGGTAATCGAAGACTTGATCATAATAGCAGAATGGGCTATAGCTAATAGGCTGAAGCTCAACTCCCAAAAATCATATGTCCTCCCGATTTCCAAGTCTGGTTACCCTTCCTCTGATATACCGACAATTTCACTAAATGATACAAAACTTAAATTTGTTGAAAAAGTAAATAACCTTGGATACCACATTAACTCCGTACTATCCTGTGAGGATCACATAAATTCAGTGGTGAGTAAGGTATACTATACCTTAAGGAATTTGAGGAGGACTGCATCATTTGTGCCTGCTGAGACCAGAAGGAGGTTGGTGCTTCAGCTTATTGTGCCGATCATGACTTACTCAGAGGTTGTTTATGGTAAACTTGACTCGGGTTCCAGGCATAAGTTGCAGGTGGCATTCAATAATGCTACAAGATATGTATATGGTTTAAGAAAGTTTGACCATATTAGTAAGTTTTGCAATCAGGTCCTTGGTTGCAATATTTTTAATTATATGGATGCTAGAAATTGCATATTTCTACATAACTTAATATACACGCGAACACCTAATTATTTGTTTGTAAAGTTGAAGTTTTGTAAATCGAGGAGAAGTATGAACCTCTTAGTCCCTAATTACAAGTATTTAAACTCGAATAGACTCTTTTTTGTGAACGCCATCAGGTTGTGGAATTCGTTGCCTTTGGCAATTAGGAGTATATCAAGTAAGCACAACTTTAAGCAAGCAGTTTTTCACTACTTCTCTTAATGCTATTTTTTTTTTTTCTCTTTTCTGCTTTTCTAATTTTTGTTTCCTTTTTGTTTATTCATTGTTTTTCTGATCTGACTTTTCCTTATTTCAGAAAAATTATTTATTTTTAAAGTTAATTATTTATTTATTCAATTATTTATATGTTTAATTATTTATTTATCTGATCTTAACTTATTTATTTGTCTGATCTAATAATTTAGTTTAATTTAACTTACATTCTTAGTCTTATTTTAAGTAATTTTTGTTATATATAATTCATTATTATTCGGATACTTCTTGACGCATTTAAAAGACCCTGTCTTATATGTGAACGCTTTAAAATAAATTTAAATTTAAAAACACTACGATACACTGCATGGGCATAATAACAAAGAAATAAACGAGTTGCTACATCTAGAAGAAACCACCATGCGCCTTTTAAAGAGAATTCGATCAAACGACCTAATGATCTAAGAAATCCAGACTACACATATTCGTTATAGTATTACAAATGTAAATGTAAATTATTATTATAAATATAATCTTTATTATAATTAAATCATAAATTGTTATTATAATATAATTATAGTATTACAGTTAATGTAAATCATTTTTCTTGTATCACTTTTTGGCACTGGCCAAAATGTGTTTTTTTTTTTATTAATTTCCAAACAAATTGTCAAATCGTGTACTAGGTGTCAATATAATGGTGACCCGATTGTGCACATCATGGTGAATATTCAATTTTCATTAAGGAACCTCTGTCCCATTTTCAATGATCGCTCTTAAGCGAATTTTGAATAAAAAATAAAAGTAAAATTCTTTATGTTAGGTCTGAGGGTCTTCGGGGTCACAGAGCCTTTTTCTTTTGTTATATCCTGGAGGGTCCCTTGGGAATCTCAGGATGTAGACGTAGGGTTTTATTTGTTTCTATTTGTTATTTCTACATCACCATGTTCGCACAATATTTTTCAAGGGCCACTATATATGCATCGGAAGGGCTATGCTTTATTTTCCTCTTTTCAGTATTAAATCACTTTTACATTGCCAGGAGGGTCCCCCGAAGGTGGTGAATCGCTGAGGAATTTTTCACATATTTGTTAATTTTATTTTAATTATATTTAAATTATCTTTGTATTAAGCCCTTCCGATTTTAGGGAGCCCGCTCTGTTAGTGGGTTCCTGCTCGGGCGCCAGATAAAGCAGTCAGAAGGACTGCGATTAAAAAAATATTTTAGCCGCAACCAACAGCGGCATACTCACATAAATTTGATCTGCAAGGATATAAATTAAACACAAATTTCAATTACACTTAGATTTATTACACTTAGCTTGATTTCAGGTCTTTACAACTCGAGGTCCTCCTTAAGACTAACTCTATTAATAAGTTATAAATTCTAAGCTTGGCTTAAAACTGACTGCGTCAGTATTCCCTGGCCGCGGTACCGTTCCCACGCTGCAGCGGTATTGCACCGAATACGCGCGCAAGCATTCAGACGCTACGTCAGCAGAATCGCTGTATTTACCTATGCTGCGCTTATGCTTGCTTGGAGACAGGTGTGAAGACAGGGGCGGCTATGGGCGTGTTAACTTATGTATACCAATATGTTTTGGATTCAAGCATTAAAACAAAGCGATACATTTTGTATTTGTCATGGTCACATTTTAATATTGCACAAATTGTTGTAATAGAATAGTTAGAAGTATTTGTTACACCAGAAGATGAAGATAATTCTTTATTATTATCTATACTGTGATACGGTGAAACACATCCATATATGAAACATATCCATAAATGATATTGAATTAACATTTTCAACACGGCAACATGTTCGATTTGGAGTGAAGGGCGGGACATAACAATTATAGGTATCTCTTATAGTAGTGGTAGAAGAACAAAAGACAAACAAAAATTTCCAACATCATGTCCATTTAGCGATATAGATGATTTATATAATGGAAACTATCAAAATCATCATAACAGTGATGAAGATTTAAATCTTTCAAAACTGTTTGAAGAGAATAGTTTGCAACCCACTGCAAGAACAACCAAAACGATTGCATCAATAACAACACCACCAGCAGCATCAGCATATCCACAGGAAAATTATAGAACGATGTAAACTTGTATTCTAAAATTTACATAAAATAAAATATTGGAAAATATATTTTTTAAAACATAAACATAATTTCTTTTATTGTGCTCTCATGTTTTTATTTTATTCAATCTATAAAGAAATTTTAATTCCACAATTAAATGAATTATATTTTTGTTCTTGATCATAATTATATTGAATTTTTTTACCGAATAATGAACAATCTCCTTCGGCAGTTGTAAATTTCCAAAGCTATCAAAATAACATACATAATTTTTGTTTTTATAATAATCTACCCAATGTGTCCAACTAACATTAGAAGTATTCAAGTTCACAATTCCACATGATCTTTGATTAGGCTTCTTTAGAAGAGCATCATTCATAAAAACTCTTCTAAAGTGTGGTAATACTTCTTGAAATTAAGGTTTATAAGAGCTCTCTTGGGTAGTTGTTGCATTCGTTTTTTGAATGTGAATCATAAAATAAACCGAAACCCTTCGGATATGGTGTAAGATAACGTCTTTTGCCCATAGCATTTGATTCCATAGTTTTGTTATTACGATTTTCTTCTACTAACTGCTCCCTAGCGGCTTTAGTCTCATTTATAACTTTTGCAAGGGCGCTCACTCCATAGGCTAAACCACCAATAGCACCAAGAACAGTTAAAATTGGTATTAATGGTAGAAAACCATTTACTTTAGATATGGAGATTGTAACATGAATTATCGATCAAAGTAACCGATCGTTAATGATCTCATCCCTACATTGTATATTACCCTCCCTGACAAATTAATGAAGTAATAAAACCAGTTCGGTAATTAATGCTAACAAGAGCAAACGTGTTTTATTAAAGCGTGTGATACAGAGATAACTGGGTACTTTTATTGACTTGTTTCGGCTTGTATTTTTTATAACTTTATTTGCAATTTTAATTGCGTTTTCAATATTTTCCGGTTTTCAGCTTTTAGAAATTTCTTTATAGTTGTAGTGAAAGGTTGTATCCCACATATCTACTTAACTATCTTCTTTGCCCGCTTACATATTGGCTTTATGCGTACTTTGTTCGAAATATTTCCCCTACCAAGTTTTAGTTTTCATGACATTTATAACTAACCAAGAGTACGTTTTGATAGACTGCTGTCTGCTGATTTAACGTCTCTTCTCCATGCCTTTTCAGCTAATATTTGAACTGCTGTATGTCATTAGTTTATATATTTTGTTTGAGAGTATGAAATACCACGCTGCACCCCAATTACCTAAACGCGTTTTTAGTTTGGCCCCTGTCCCACAAAATTTATATCCTGGTAAGTGTAGTTCAATTGGCAGAGAATTGATGAAGATATTTACTAAGCCTCTTCCTTCTACAGATCGATTACAACTAGCAGTGTTTTTATACATTACAGTCATATTATTGCGTTTGAACTCGTTAATATTTCAAGTAAAAATTATGTTAAACAATAGAAACACATGTTTCATATATGTGTGCATTAGTTGTAAAAAGGATGAAAAAATTATTGTTAGGAATATTGATTTTCCAACCAAAAATTCCTCTAAAGTCAAATATAGTTCACTTTTACCGAATTCCATAAGAGATTCAATAGTCGGTCCCTCAAATTGTGGAAAGACTAATGTCATGATAAGTTTAATAGAAAGTTCTATTGGTCTTCAATTTGAGGATGTGTAAAGCCCGTCTGTTGTAAAGCGGGTAGTAGTTGTTGTTGCACGCCCTGTCGTGGTTGCAACCATTTCCTCTTGGCCTTCCCTGCATGAAGAATTTGCCACCGAATATTCAAATTGGCGAACTGTGTTTCAAAATTGTTCTTCCAATCTTCTTTGTGGTCATGGTTTTAGGGACTTAATTTATAATTTTTGCTCGTCACACATTTTAAAGGCATCAATCGCTGAAGGTTTTAATAGACCTCTCAAAGGAATGATGTGGAAAGCATTTAGTTATCAAGGGACATGCATTCATAATTATATAAATTTTATTAATGAGTGATGATAATAATAATATTCATAGAACTATAAAAATGTCGCCCAATAGCATGGCAAAACATCCGTTCTGTCTACAGATTATTTTCCACCAATAGAGTTAGATTCAAATTATGTATGTGGTCTAACCGATTTTCAATCATATCACTCAATTCCAAATATCGATGTTTGAAATAATCTATTTCACTTGATATACAAGCGAATCATAATACACTTGAATTAGAAATTTTCAGCAACGAAAACATTTACTTTAAGGAAGATCGGACAATTGGTTCATTATTAGGATTAAGTCGAAGAACGTTGGAAGCAGAGAAAGAGCCTATATCAGATCTCCCATTAAATATAACAAACAATGTAATTCGAACAGTTGGTTCATATATTAATGATTTGCCTGCCCACACTATTCACGAGTTTTCTATAAACGCTATCCCTGGTTATAAAATAGATGAGAATCTATTTACCAGTTAATAGCAAGCAGATAAGTTCCATCACAGTGAAAATTGTTGAGTAGGATAATATATTAATTAATTTCCGGGGAGAAACAATAACACAAAGGTTACATTTGAAACCACAGGACTAATGATTATTTATAATAAAAACGTAGGGCGAAGTGTACCTTTTATCACTTTCCCACCAACAGTTGAGGCTTCCAATAAGCTCATTAAACGTAAATAATTAACAATAGATAATCGAGAATTTTTAAAGTCAGCCGAATTTGAATTAAAAACTAAATCAAGATTGATATAATTAATGTTCTACTAAAACTATTTTATGATGAGAGCAATATAAAGAAGGAGTACCATAGCTATTCACCATATTTACAATCTTATAAGAACAATGATGAAATCGGAATCTCAACTCAAAATCAGGATCTCTATGTTTTACCCAGCGAAAGTTTTATATATATAGAAGGTTATGCTACCTTAATTGATGGTGCAATTTCACATAATATTAAATTAAAAACTAATTGTATGGTATATTTGTATGATGAAGTTCGATATGATCTTATTGGTTTAGAAAACGATCTTACACGTCACTTGGGAATAATTATAAAAATTACAAATTACGTTTCTTTGAATAAAAGTAAGAGTAATACGTTAATAATTATCTGACGGTTACTTTAATTTATGTGGACCACTGAAAATGTTATTGGGATTTGCTATGGACTTTAATAAAGTCGTGGTAAACTTGAATTAATATTATTACGTTCCAAAAACGATAAAATTTTTGTAACCTCAAGTGATTGAAAGGAAAACATAATGCTAAACATATCAATATCACATGAAAAATCCCTCATGTGTAATTATCTAATTTTGCCAAAATAGGAATGTTTAAGGCAGTAAGCAGTGGTAAACCATTAACATTAGCATTTCGCAGTTGGGATTGCCACTTTAATCCCATGCTATCTCAGGGAACAAATCACTTGTGGAATGTTGCATTTTCATTCATTATTCGACCATTATTTTCATCTTTCATCATTCCTAAAGTTTTTTTATTTCTTAAAGGTAAATTAAATTTACTATCACTAGGATATTCTGATCAATATCATAACGAATATCTTCATAAAAATCATCTGTTTTTATAGAATATGTAAATGAATCTGTATCCATATAGTCGGACTGTAATTTTTCATTAAATTTAGGTTTCATATACTCATAGTGGATATCTTACATATTGAATTTTGATCATTCTAAAGCAGTAAATCCCAAGTATATTGGTTTATTATAGGTGACTCACGAGAAATTTCTATTGCTATCATGATATGTATATACATATGTTGAAAGAATACATTTATTTAGGAACTTATAATACATTATTTCAAAGTAAAAAGCATAGAAACGAATAACTGCCTAAATTTTAATTACAAGTACAGTTACGAAATAGTTGCGTTGGAGCTACACATGCCAGATAACCTTTCAACACTCCTTCTCAACGAATAAGAATAATAGGGAATCATTACTAACAAAGACTAAGTAACTCAGTAAACTTTATATGTTTAATTTAAGGTAAATTTTTAGTAAATACATCAGCTTCCATATCATTTGGGTTAACATATTCTAACACAATATCTCAGTTTTTCAACACCCCTCGAATATGATATTATTTTATACGTACGTGCTTGCTACGTACGTGATACACCGGATTCTTTGCCAGCTGCTGCGCGTTTGTCCATGTGTATAACAATGGTCGTCGAATGCTGTAAATGAAAACCAGTTTCTGCTACAAGGCGCCGCAAGTATTCTGCCCCTTTGGCCACCGTTTATAAAGCTACGTACTCCGCTTCAGTGCTACTCAAAGTAACTGCACACTGTTTCTTACTTCCTCAGGAAAAAGCGCTCCCACCTAAAAAAAAATGCGTAACAAGTGTCGGACTTACGATCTAGGGTATCTTCACCCTAATCAACATCGACTAAGCCATAAACTGATTTTTGACTCAACGCGTAATGCAGTTTAAAATCTGCGGTTTTCGACAATTATCGTAAAATGTGTTTTGCGCTTGTTTCGAGCTCGGGATGTGGATTTCTATTTCGCTGAGCCAGCTTGCACACTGGATGTAATATGTCTGGGTGCATTGTTAGCGACAAGTACATTAATGTGCCGGTAAGAGACTGGTATGCAGTCGTATCCACGTTCTTGCACTCATCGTTGTCACACCTTCTTGAAAACTGCTGTCTAGGAGTCGCTGCAGGTCGACAGTTGACCAGTCATATTGGTTCAAAAGGCCTTTAATATACTGCTTCTGTCCAACAGAAAATTAACCTGTTTCTCCTTCAAGTTTTATCCCCCAAACAAAAGGCGCGTACCTCTCGGTGTAGTTGATGCCATACTGTTGAGCGCAACCTTTCGAAATGAGTCTCTCTTTGAAACGTTCAATGCTACCGTCTGCGTTTTTCTTCATATTGAACACCCAGCGGCTACCCATTTCTTTATGTCCTTGTGGCAAATCGACTAACGACCATGTTTTGTTTTTAATATGTGCCGCATACTCTTTGCGTATAGCTTCCTCCCATTCGACAGAATATGCGCTCGCTAAAGCTGCACCTCGATAATGACTCTGTTTTTCTCCATGGAGTTTAAAGCATTGTACTCCCTTCCAGAACGTAGTTTTCGTGGCCTGTTAAGTAAGACCTTAATTTCTGAAACGTTTTCTTCGTTTTCTCCTGCTTGCGTGCTTGCATCTGTGATAACGAGCCCATTTCTGTTATAGTCTCCATGACTGCTCGCCCTTGCTTCGTGGTCTCCTTCTGCAACTGCGAATTCTTCGACTTTGAACCCATTGACATCTAGAATTACTGAATCATCAAATATCGTTTTTTCCACAAATTCATTAAAGCTTTAATACGTCTCTTTTTTCAACAACATTGCGTTCTTGCATATCCTAAAGGGTAAGCTTTTGAAGTAGATGAGTACCCAACCATTACGTAGTCTTTTCTTTTTTGGCGGAACTTATGAGTTTGTGTCTTGTCAAGCGCAATAGCACGCGAACCATAAATCTTAAAGTGTTGAACCCTTGGCTTTTTGCCATGCCACATTCGTATGGAGTTTTATTGACTATAATTTTGGACGGTGGCCGATTTGGCAAGTATACCGATGTCGCTATTCTGCCCACAAGTACAAGGTTAACATGTTGGAGCATACTTCTTCCCATCTCCCTTAATAGAGATGACAAGGCCTTAATCGCTTCAATTTTTTATTTATATGTTCCATGCTCTCTTTAGAGAATATTCTTGGTTTACCATCTTGGTTATAAAAAAATACAATACTTTAATAAAAAAATAATTGTTTAATTTTTATTTTCCTGATAAAGTGTTAATTTATTTACTTGCGTGAAATTGCTATGCATTGCTATTAAGTGATGTGCTTATATATTCTAAGTTAAAATATTTTTTTTTGCATATATAATACAATGTTGTTGCTAACACCCCTTCGACTGGTCTGCCACGGCTAGGTCACAGCGACGGTCGGGGTTCGCCACACTGCATCGGGGAAAAGGATCAATAAAAAGAAGTAAGTTAAATGATATCAGATTTACCCACGGCCGTGCGCAGGATTTGCTCGTGGCGGGGTTTTTTTTTTTTAATCAAATTTCATTTAAAAAGGAGAGGAGCTCAAAGAGATCTATCAACAAGTGGATGCACATAATATATGTTATATCATATAATTGATGATTACATATACATACATTTTTATTCTCGTACATATATGTATTTACATTTTATTGAAGCTAAAAGCCCTTTTATTGTAGCTAAAAGCCCTTCTTTGTTTCAACACCCAAAACCCCCGTGCGCACGGCCCTGGATTTACCTACAATCTCTAACTCATCATTTCTTTCCTCCCCAGCCGGTAATCCTCTTCCCGCGAACCGCCAAGCGAGCCGGCCCCATCTCTTCCGCCTTATCCTAACATTTTTCTTAATAGATACGTTAGTACTCTACGGTTTACTATTATACATTATCCTATCTCTATGGAACTTTAAATTGATAGTTTATTTTATACGGATTTAATACAATAATCATATGTACATATTCATAATCATACATCTATATAGCTACACTGCTTATCTTTTGGGGTCCTCGTCGGATGGGTCGGAGCAGTCTCCTGCTCCTATTTTCTGCTCTTATATTTTGGCTTATTTAACTAAATGCCAAGAAGGCTCACCCAGAAACAGTTTTCGGTAAATGAACTTCACTGTCGAAACCTAACTCCTCGTTTTCTTCTGCGTTAATTTTTAGGCGCTTTCAATCACAATTAAAGTGCAAAGCAGGGGCAAATTGATATTTTATTTAAAATGATCATTTATAAAACCGTTATTTCATTTATTTTTAAATTTAACGTTTATTTTCGACACAAGTAACTAGTAATTGAATTTACCATTTTATTTGAATCGATCACACTTTTAATGCCTAAGAGCAAATCACAAGCACCAGACGAGACGAGAGACCATCCATACAAAATAATACCAGTACCAATGAACCTTCGCACTCGACTTTCTTCCAACTTTCAAAAACCACCAGAGCAACCGGCAATACGAGTGATTATCGCCTCCAAACAATACCGGCCCAAACTCGACTGCCGTGAACTCTTTTTCAAAAGTCTTTTCTTTCGCTCTTCTCCAATTCTACATTCCATCGCATCACCTCATATCCTAACTGGACTCAATATTGCCTTCTCCAGCGTACTCCCTCCCTCTCCACCAGCAGTGTCATGATAACTATTACAAAACTGCTATGAGCCAGTCTTCAATGTCTCGAACAATTCGAGAAATTGTTGACTTGCTAGTGCGAGTGAAGGGACTTGCTGTGCGTTTCTCAAGAACTCAGGAAGAGTTCTTTCGTGTTTCTTGTTTGTTTCTGTAAATGTTAAAACTAATATAACTGAGATGTTTGTAAAATAGCCCGTAGGCTAGTTTTAAGTTCCGCATTGTTTAAGCTTAATTTGTAACGATAGTCTAATAACAAAGTCAGTATAGTACAGACCACACAAGCTGCAGTACTCTTCTATTCCTGAATACATACATAATAATAACAATAACATTTACTTTTACTTTACTGTCTGCCATTTTTGCGGTTTGTGTGAAATCACAGCTGTCAAATCATCATAACAGTCCGCTGTTATACTAAAACAGCTTTCGTTAATATAACAGCTTATTCAAAGACAGAATGAATTCAGAGTTTGGGGTACAAAAGTTTTCTGCCTTGTGATCTCTGACAAAATAGACGGAAACTGTCATATGACAGAAAATTTAGAAGTAGTGTGTAACTATACCCTACATTGAAGCAAAATATCTTGATATTACGCTTGACGCTAAGCTCCGTTGAAAGGCGCATTTGAAGAAAACACGGGAAGAACTCGACTTAAAGGTAAACAAATTGTATTACCTCATTGGCAGACAGTCTACGCTTTCAACCTATAACAAACTCTTGAAGCCGGTCTGGACTTATGACATACAATTTTGGGGATGTCCCAGCGAAAAATACATTAACACTACCCAGAGACTTCAAAACAAGGTATTGTGACAGATTGTTAATGCTCCAGACTCTTAATGACTATAACTTCGGTCCAATTGACGGAATCGTGACGTTATTTCGCAGTTATGGAGATGTGGGTCGTACTAAACACTCTGCAAAAAGTGGGCTATATATTAAATGCCACGCCCACTATTACCAAATATTAATAACTTAAGATCTGGTAGAGATTTACGGACGAAATTTTACGGGAAGGAACATGTGGACATTATAAAGCTATCTACAACAAATGGAGCTGATCAGAGAAAAGACACGCCTACTTTTGATATAAGGAACTTTCAACTTTGCCTGCGAGTTCAACAATGGGGATGTTTTCGTCATAAATCATCATTAGGAGCATATCTACGGTAATTTTCGGTGGGGTACCTTGAATTGATTATATTATAGTGAAGGATTGTCTGATCGACCCCATTTCTTGTGTATGGCTTTGTACTGTCAATATACGTACTAATATAAAATTTCGCCCAAAAATATTGTATAAGTCGTAGGTTATAAAAATATATCAATAGTGGGAGAGGCTGTAAAACAAATCCCGGCCATTTTTTGTGTGGTCTTTAATGTTGGTACCCGCAACCTTCTTGTGAAATTTCGTTCATAATTCTTTAATAGGAACCTAGCAATGATTTTTGGTTAATTGTGGGCGTGGCGGTAGTATTATGATGTCCACTTTGCACACACACTAATATGGACCACATGTAGATTTCGGTTTTTTTCTGATAGCATCTATACGAGCATAGGTAGGCTAATTTTAAATTTAGACCCGAAAGTTCGTTGTATCAAAAGTGGGGGTGTTCTTTCTCTAATCGACTTCAATGCTATATAATGTCCACATATTGCTTCTCATAAAATTTCGCCCATAAATCTCTTAAGTTATCTTATTAAGCTATGAATATTTGTTAATAGTGGGCGTGGCGTTTACTATATACCGCCCATTATTCGCATAGTGTTTACTAGAAGCAACATCTCCATAAGTACCATATTAGCAATCGAGCAATTCGTGAAATTGTTGACTTGCTAATGCGAGTGAAAGGACTTGCTGTGGGTTTCCCAAGAACTCAGGAAGAGTTTTTTCATGTGTCTGGTGTTTCCGTAAATGTTAAAAGTAATATAACAACAAAATTTACTTTTACTTTACTGTCTGCCATGTTTGCGTTTATGTATGAAATCACAGCTGTCAAATCACCATTACAGTCCGCTGTTATACTAAAACAGCTTTCTGTTTAACGTAACATCTTATTCAAAGACAATGAATTTAGAGTTTGGGGTACAAAAGTTGTCTGGCTTGCGATCTGACAAAATAGACAGAAATTTTCATATGACAGAAAATTTGGAATTAGGGTGTTAAATTCGAATTTGAGAGCGACTTCCACCGGTAAAGAAAGCTGTTTTACTATTTGATGAGAGAGCTTTTTTTGTTGACTTTTTAGTCGGTGTCAGATCTAGAAATTTTTAATAATTTAAATTTGGAAGTTTGAAAATTTCAAATTTTTGATATTGCAACCTATTTTAATAAAATTTTTGAAAATTAAATAAAATTTTATAATTACAGAATGAAATTGTAGGTTTTTTAGTGAAGTTTGCACAAACTTATTGCACTTTTTAATGTTTGTCTTGAAATTTTTCCTGAGGGAATTCTCCGTGTGTCAACGCTGCTCATTTGCTTAAATTGGCAACATAATTTACATTCTGCGGAACGCTGAAAAAATAATAAACTTAAAATTAAAAATAATAATTAATTATGGATGGAACTCCAATAAAAAAAAAGAAAAATGTGGCCTGAAGAAGGAAAAGTACTCTTTTTGAATTTATGGGAGGAGAAAATGCCAGATCTTTTTGGTATGCCCAGAAATTACCATGTTTACCAAGAAATGTCAGCAGAGTTTGGTATACATATCTACGATTTCTGCGCATCAGAAATTAAGGAAAACATAAATTATTTCTCAAAGAAATATAGGAAAGAATATATCTGTGCATATATGTATTTCATAATATTGCATATTAATATCAATTTATTAGGAGAGAAAAGCAACAAATGGGCAGTAATGGTGGCACGCGTTCCACCTGGCGTCATTATGAGCGTGTCCACAAACTCATTGGGTCACAGGTACTCAATAATGTGGAATATTTGGTTGCAGAAAGTATTTCAAGTGAATAAAATAAATTTTCTTGATTAGTTTTTGAATTTTATTAAATGATAATTAAAATTTCAGGCGACTCTTCCCAGCCATCGCCTTCGCCATTATCTATTGACCCTCCATCTCCATTGCTATTTCCATCAGAGGCAACTCAAGAAGCAGCATCAACGTCTTCACAAGCTGAATCGCCAATGCTATACCAATTATCTAAAGGGAAGAAAAACGACGAAATACTAATAAATATATTGAGCAAATTGAGCGGAACTATTGAAGGTGCTCTTCAGGAAAACAAAGCTCTAAATGAAGCAATAAATAAAAACGAAGCGGAAAGAAAATAATTTTGCTCGATATGCGCGACGATATGCGTCGCCTAACCGATGGCATATTGAAATTCCTGGAGAAAATGTGAATTTGAACATTGTTATATTTAAACAAACTATGTCCACAACTGCTATGTCGAAATATTAATAAAATTACTCACTGAAATATAAACTGAGTGCTGCTCTAATGTCTTCTAATGTCTTCTGCTGTCGCTTCACTGTCATTACAAGTTGTAGACCTATGCGGATAATTTCTCTGCCGTTTAATGATTTCTTGCTCTTGGAGCCATATATGAGGCTCGTCATCCTTTTCCTCTATTAGGAGGTTAAGCAATATACAGCACGCTTTAACAATTATGTTGACACTATCAATATTGTTGTCACTGCCCTATCCTATCCTTCGGAATCTGATAAATATGTTTATACGCTTACTTTCATATTTTAATACAAATAATGTTTTTACCTGGCTTTCAGATGCCTAATAATAGCTTATAGTGAAATTTTTTTTTGCGAGGTTGACTTTTGTGTTTTTCTATAAGTCAGGAGCTTACTATATCTAGAAAGCCCAAGACCGACCATACAGGGCAAACCCACACCCTGCTCGAGGGGCCCCTGCTAAACCTGAATATGGCGGATCTAAAGAGGACAACTCGATAAAACCCGTAATCCCGGGTGTTATCCGAAACGTGCCCGCGGAGGCCTCCAGATAATGGGCTACCTCTGGTTGTATTTTAACCTTCCCAGAGGAAGGGGCTCTTCTATGGGTGACATGTTGTTCCCCTTTACTTGTGGGGGAACGAGACTGCTGTCAGAATGGCGGTTGAACTCGAGAACATGGACATTGGTCCAAACGTTGCAATCGACCCAATTGAAACGAATGAGAAGGATGCTCTGCTATCCCCCCCTCCGGAACAAACCATGTTGAAGGGGAACGTCAGGTGCCCAGTGCATTCGACTAAAATTATTCCTTTAATGTGGTGCAAGCCCTGAAGAAGCCAAAAGGTTAGCCGAGATGCCAATGGATCAGGGCAAGAAGTAGCTGGCGAATCTTACCGATAAAATAGGTTAGAGGGACCGCTCCGAAAGCACCATAGCGACCCTGGACCAATGAAGGTCGGGTCCTATGGATGGTAGGTCACAAGTCAGACCTTCGGCACAAAAAGCGAACGAAACGTACGCGAATGTTGCCAAAAAGAGATTTGCCTCCAAAGAACCTAATTCTGTGGTAAAAATTGGTATAGCACCACCCGATTACTCCGAGGTTCTCGAGTTGCAGGCAATTCAAAAGACCATTCTGGACAAATTGCGACAATGTCGAAGAGGCTCTAAAAAGCCTAAGTTTAACGGTTGCACCTTTCGTCCTGAGTGGCTTAATGTATGGTGTGCAGCCCAATGGCTCCACCAAATAGCCCCTTCTCTCCAACCTTGGAAAGAGACTGTGTAGAGGGTATTCGAAGAGAAAGACGTACCCAAAGCTCGAATCTTCTTGGGACATTTCTCTGAGGAGCAAAACTCGAGTGTGGGTGGGATCCTGGCCTTTCTCAGCGGAGACAATCTGCAAGAAGAGGAACCTCATAGACTACGGTTTCGGAGAGGTGAGAGCTCACTTCAGGGAGAAACCCGAGGGAGCAACAAACACCTGTGCAAAGGAAGGGGCAAAGACGGTGGAACAGGCTGCTTTGACAGTTGCCAAGACGCCAACCTCTTCCATGTCTGAACAGCAACCTCGCTACTCAAAAGACATAAATAAGGGAAGTACAAAAAGGAACACAACGGTAGTTACTTTACTGCCCAGCTGGCCCAACAAGTGCATTCTCTCCTCCACACCTGTTAAATTAACTAAAACCATCCCCGCACATGGCTTTGTTGCGAAAGCGCACAAAGGATCAAGTAGGAGGGACGGGTCACAGGAGGAACTAACCGTGCGCCAGTACGGTAGAAGCAGGAAGGTCGCATATTGTGCCAAAAAAAACGGCAATGGCCAACCGCCTAAAAAATAGGCACTCCACAAGGCAACTAAAATGCTTACAGGCAAACCTCCACCATACAAAGGCCGCTTCTGACGTCCTAAACAGGAGGTTTACATACGAAACTTTAGGCCTGGCATTCATTTAGGCCGGAGATTGTCACAAAGCGCCTACAAGGGAGGTAATTGCTCTAACGGAGTATTGTGCCAAAGAAGGACTGAAGTGGCTATTATGTTGTGATGCAAACTCACATCATACCACCTGGGGCGGCACTAAGATAAATTCTAGGGTTGAGTACCTTTTAGAATTCATATGTAGAAGTTAGAAATACTTCATAGAGGTAACGAACCGACCTTCGTGAACGCCATCAGGGGTGAAATCAGTGATCTTACCCTGACCAGTTCTAACTTGTCGTCCGCTATCTTGAACTGGCATGTCTCAAAAGAGGTATCGATGTCGGATCATCGTCATATAGGATATGACTTAGATGCCTGAATGGAGATATGCCAGAGATTTCGTAATCTCAAGAAAACTAATTTAGATTCAATTCGCTTTCACATAAATGATAATGTGCATTACTCGACTGAACCTACAAAGACGGCACAGAAGCTTGAGATTGAAACAGGAAATCTTCTGAACAACCACAAAAATGCTTTCGAGGAGAATTCCCCAGAAATACTTAGAAAGTCTCCAAGGGACGTCCCCTGGTGGAACAATGTGCTCAATACTCTGAGAAAGAAAGTAAGGAAACTCTTTAAGAAAGCAAAGAGGAAAGGTGACTGGGAACCCTATAAAAATACCCTTATTCAGTATAATCGAGAGGTCAGAAAATAAAAACGAGATACATAGAGGGAGCAGTGCGGAAACATCTCAGATCTCCTCAAAATGTTTCGCCTTCAGAAAGCCCTTCGAAAAGAACATTCCAATGGTCTAGGTACCCTCAAGAAACAATTTGTAAACTACGCAAGCTCGCCTGAGGAAATATGTTCTCTGCTCTTGGAAACACATTTTCCGGGTAGCCAGCCCGTGGGCCCGGCTCCAAACTTGATGCAAGAGCAGTCCTTGACTGCCAACAATCAAGGAAGGAGTGTAGCAGCCAAACTCATAAATAATAACAAGGTACAATGGGCCATCTCAACTTTTGGCACATACAAATATCCTGGACCAGATGGTGTCTTGCCTTGCCTTCTTCAGAGGGGCTCGGGCATAATTGCCTCCAGTCTGGTCAGGCCTCCTGCTTGCCCACATTCCATTAAAGTGGAGGGAGATAAAAGTTCTATTTATACCCAAAGCAGGTCAGCAGTCAGTTCAACTGCCCCAAACTTATAGACCCATCACCATCATCTCCTTTGTGATCAAAGCAATGGAGAAGTTGATACACTGAAACATACGACTAACCTATTTGAAGGACAAGTCTATATATGGTAGTCAATTTGCTTACCAAATGGTCAGATCTACAACAACTGCTATACATAGCCTAACACAAAATATTGAAGAAGCTATAAAAGTAAAACAAATAGCCCTATGTGCGTTCTTGAACATCACAGGTGTTTCCGATAATATGTCATTTGAAGCTAACAAAAATGATTTAATCCAAAAGGACATTCCTCCCCTAATCTCCAACTGGATTATAAACATGCTAAAAAACAGCGCCATCAATGTTGAGCTAGAAGGAGTAAAAAAAGCCTTATATACAACCAGGTGTCCGCAAGGAGGGTACTTTCTCTGGTTATTGATGAACTCCTAGAGAATCTAAATGGTCTGGGATTTAGAACACAAGGTTACGTTGATGATATAGTCATATATATTCTGGGTGGCCATATATATTGAGAGGAGACCATCTGCTCTCTCCTACAACAGGCCCTAAACAAAACCATCAGCTGGTGCAGGGAAAAAGAAATATCCTTAAATCCGCTGAAATATACAATAGTTCCATCTACCAATCGAAGTCAATCTGGCTAAACTTTCGTTGAATGGAACAATTTTAGATTATTCCAAAGAGGCGAAATATCTAGGAGTAATCCTGGACAAAAAGCTCACTTGGAACTCTCATCTAAATTTCATATTCAATAAAGCAACAAGAGCATTATTTGCATACCAACAGCTTTTTGGCTCATCCTGGGGAATCTCCACAAAACTAACATACTGGTCATATAACACCATAGTACGACCAATGGTCACCTATTCAGAACTAGCTTGGTGGCCCAAGGTACGACAAAATATAGCCAATATAGACAATGTCTTCGTAGAAGACTAAAAGGCAAGCTTATATACATTATGTCAGATAGCCAAGTTGCCCTTAAGGCACTGAGATCGTACTACTATACGTCCACATTGGCTGAAGAATGTTATAAAATCCTGAATGAACTAAGCAAGTCACAATTTGTTGGGTGGCTGGACATGAAGGACACGCTGGGAATGAAAGGACGGACTGCCTCGCGAAAAGGGGGGCCGCTCCTTCTACTCATTGGCCCTGAACCGTTCTGCGGCATGGCTACGTGCCACTCTGAGGACTTACTTAAGAACTGGTGTTGGGTCAAGCATTTATCATAATTATTATTACATTTTTCTTTCTAATTTCTAAACTTTCTAAACTTCAATTATTAATTTACTTAAAATTTCTGATCATTGAATTATATTATTTGGTTAACTTTACAGTACAGGGTGGCCCAAATAAGACCAGCTGATGTGAAACACAAATAACTTTTTAATTTTTTAACATAATTTTGTTTTTCTTTTTGCAGATTATAACTGAACTCTTGGATATTTAAAATGAATACGTACAATCCACAACAACGCATTAAAATTATCGAATTTTATTATTCTTCTCAACGATCAATTGTTCTGACGCAGCGAAATTATCGCCGTTTTTTTAACGTAAGATCAGCGCCCACATCTTCCATGATTACAAGTTTACTTCGCCGTTGTGGGGTCCGAAAATCCAAGGGCAATACATCAGCATCAGTCACACCCAATCAGATGCACTGTTTGGTGCGGTGTTATGGCCACAAAAATCATCGGCCCATATTTCTTTGAGAATGAGGATGAAACGCCAGAAACGGTCTCCGGGGCTTCTTACAGAACTATGATCGACAACTTTTTGCGGCCAATGGTGGAGCAACATCCTAATTTGTGGTTTCAACAAGATGGAGCCACTGCGCATACTGCTAGGCAAACTATTGACATGCTGCGTGAAATTTTTGGTGAACGCATAATTTCAAGAAATTCAGATTTCCCTTGGCCTCCTCGTTCACCAGATTTAACTGCGCCCGATTTTTTTTTATGGGGATATTTAAAAGACAAAGTGTATGTTAACAAACCACAGACACTTAGACAGCTCAAGCAGAATATTCGAGACGAAATACGGCGCCTGCAACCAGAAACATTACGCCGTGTAATGCAAAATGAGCTAAAAAGAGCCAATGGCTGTATCGAGCAAAATGGTGGTCATTTGTCTGATGTCATATTTCACACATAGTCACGTTAAATTTCCATAAAATGTATTTAACATATTAAAATAAATCATTTAAAAAAAACCCGTTATTACAAGAGTTACACGTGTCTAACATCACTAGGTCTCATTTGGGCCACCCTGTACCTTATGTTTAACTAAAAGCGTTACTATTCACAACTTATTTGCATCTCTAAAAAACTCTCTTGGCAAAAATTAACTAATTTTTTACTTCTTAAACTTAATAAAGCCAGTAGATGATTATCGTTGAAGCCGTGCCTTTCATTTCTCGCTGTTTTTATTTGGACACCATTGTGCATTTAATTTTTTTTTATATTTCTTATTTGGAACATGCGTTTCACTTAATTCATAATTGCAGTGAAATTATAAAATATAATTTAAAGTGTAAACGAATTTGACTGCTGGTCAAAGAAACTCCTTTGAATCGTTCATCGGCGCCCGAGCAGAGACTCGTGTTCTAAATATTAAAGTTTAAAAAAAGCTGTTTTTGTGAAAAAATTATAAAATCCTCATTTTATGTCGACGATTTTCTATGCGGAGAAGACTCTGGAAGAATTGTTAGCAATAAAATATGAAGTTTCTACTATTTTGCAAAATGGGTGCATGGAGCTTGCTAAATGGCATTCCAATGTTTATTCTTTTGTTGACGACAAATCCATGAAAAACCTAAATTTCAGTGACGCCACCATTATCAATGCTTTGGGTATTATTTGGGATCAGAAACAGGACCATTTTTTGTTTTCTTTTTCTCCAAAACACCTACATAAAGGTAAGTCAACAAAACGTACCATTTTGTCACTCGCTTCATCGCTTTTTGACCCCCTTGGTTTACTTGCTCCACTGATTGTTATCGCAAACATTATTTTGCAAGAGCTGTGGATCCTAAAATTAAATTGGGATGAAACAGTACCACAAAACCTGCACACTGTTTGGGAGAATTTACTTAAGCAGCTCTATTCGCTCTTATTTATTGTTGTACCTCGCTATTGTCTTCGCCCCAGCCTTCAGCATGTGCAATTGTTCTGCGACTCATCAATACGTGCCTCTATTTTCGCGTAGAAGACTTATCGGATAATGTGTCTGTGCATTTACTCTCCGCAAAATCTCGTGTTGCGCCTACAAAAAAAGAGTCGTTGCCGAAATTTGAGTTATGTGGTGCTTAGCTGCTGGCCAAGCTCTTTAACAAAATTAAAACCAACTTCAATCATCTGAATTTTGAAGTTTACTTGTGGAGTGAGATTCAATTTGGTTTACAGGCCCATTTTATTGGTTACGCCCTCAAAATTGCTGGCCGGAGACTATTCACTCTTTTCCTGACATGGAAGACGTCAACAAGGCAAAGCGTAAGGCTACATTCTTCGTCGCAAAGAAATATAGTCACATCATCAATTGCATAGCAAATTTTAGCTCAGACATGACTTCTGTCCGTGTAATCGGCTGGATGCTACGTTTTTATCAGAAGGTTAACATATCACTCAGTACCATCAGCGATTCAGAGTCACTGTCTTCGCAAGGAATTGAAACCGGACTTTGGTGCATCGTGTGGAACATCCAACAGCAGTATTTCAAAGAAGACATTCGTCGTGTCAAGAAAGGCATAGAAGCTCAAGCCGCGCTCAAATATCTCAACCCTTTTTGTGAGGATACCAGCGGATTCAATTTGTTGAAGATTGGCGGTCGTCTAGAGCTAGCATCATTACCTGATGTGCAAAAGCATCCAGTCCTGTTATCTAGTAAATGCCATTTTGTTGGCTGTCTCGTACGCCATTTGCATATTGCCAACTATCACGCTGGACCTAAGGCTCTTGTCGCTCTCATTCGTCTCAGATTTTGGGTCATCAATGCCAGACACATTGCGCGTCGCACTTTCAGGTCGTCCGTACACTGTATGCGTTGCAAACCAAAATTGCTCCAGCAAATGATGGGTAACTTACCAGTTGAACGGCTCACACCTTGTAGACTATTTTCGCGGGCGCTGTAGATTTTTGTGGTCCAGTCAGCACATATATTCGCATTAGAGGCAAAACTCCTTATCAAATACACATTGCCATTTTTGTCTGCCTATGGTCGAAAGCAGTACATATTGAAGCAGTGTCGGACCTTTCAACTGAAGCATTTCTAGCTGCGCTAAAACGCATTAGAGGCAGGAAGGGCTAACCGACCGACATTTTTTGGGACAATGCTACAAATTTTGTCGGTGCCAACCATTAGCTTGCTGAGCTGAAGAAATTCATGTTTAATTCAGAGAATAAAAAGTCAATTGTTGATTATTGCGCTAACGAATACATACATTTTAATTTCATTCCACCCAGGACACCTCATTTTGGCGGTTTGTGGGAGGCGGCAGTAAAGTCAACGAAAGGCCATCTAAATCGCACACTAGTCAACGTGCGCCTTACATTTGAAGTGCTGACAACCGCCCTTGTCGAAATAGAAGCCATACTCAACAGTCGGCCGTTATCTCTACTTTCATCTGATCCAAATGACTACGAAGTTCTGACACCTGCTCATTTCATCATTGGCATCTCTTTAAAAGATTTACCAGAGCGCACCGCTGCAACAGAGAATTCATCATGTTGAGAAATAGGCTCGTATTAACGCAGTAAAGCAAGGTTTTTGGCAGCAATGGTCTCGAGATGTTTTAAGCGAGCTACACTCTCGTACAAAGTGGATTCGTGATCAACCAAAGATTCATGTTAATGCACTTGTGCTCATACACGAAGATAACGTTCTACCGCAGCGTTGGATCACAGGCAGAATCATAACTGTCATACCAGCCAAGGATAATCGTTTTAGAGTCGTTGACGTAAAACACCAAAGGGTATAATGCAGCGTCCCATCCACAAACTCTCACTTCTACCAGCTTCAAAGTTCTTTCAAGGGCGCCGGGATGTGGGTCAAGCATTTATTATTATTATTATTACATTTTTCTTTCTAATTTCTAAACTTTCTAAACTCCAATTATTAATTTACTTAAAATTTCTTATCATTGAATTGTATTATTTGCTTAACTAATTCTTTCTACGCATAGTACCTTATGTTTAACTCAAAGCATTACCAAAGAAGACTAAGAAAAGACATTCAATTCCCTCCATATTTATTTACCGTTCCGACCATTTTTTTTGGTCACACGTATAGTGTATGTGAATTTATTTTGTTTGTTGTAAAAATATTCCATATCCCATAGTGAAAATTACAGGCAGTCTTCAAAATATACTCATAAATTTAATAGTAAAAAATCAAGTGGTTAATTTACTAGTTCAAAACTTATCTATAAGTTAACCAGTTATTAACTTATGCGGCAATTGGCGGTGCATACTAAATTTTTCCTTAATTGCCAATTTAATAAAAAATGTAGTAAAGACAAACATTGGAATTTGAACAAAAACAGTTCTTTTTATAATTTCAACCACTTTTTGTAATTCCTCATTTTAAAGATAAATCTTCAAGTTAACGCGTGTTTTAAAATATCCGCAAAGTGTTCGCAAAGAAAAGAGGAAATGCGGCTCCATGAATTATTGAGAATTGTAAAAACACTTTCAACTAAAAATCAAAGACTTAGAGTGTGTCATTAAAACAGGTCTTAATGCGAAAAAGTCCCCTGGATATGACCTAATCACAAATAAAATGGTCATGGAATTACCATACATAGCGTTAATATGCCTAACGAAATTGTTCAATGCTATCCTTCGCTTGGGTCATTTCCCGCATATATGGAAGATATCGCAAATTACAATGATTCCTAAACCAGGAAAAGATCCAATGCAGGTGTCCTCATATCGGCCCATAAGCCTTCTACCCGCCCTCTTAAAAATATTTGAAAAAATGTTACTTGAGAAAATTATGCCCTATCTAAATCAAAATGCCAACATTCCTACTCATCAATTCGGATTTAGAAAAGAGCACGGTACAATAGAGCAGGTGCACCGTATAACATGTGAAATTAGAAGAGCTTTCGAACAGAAGAAATACTGTTCAGCAATTTTTCTAGACATTGCCCAAGCCTTCGATAAAGTCTGGCATAATGTACAAGATTAAAAAGTTTCTGCCATACAACACAAACAGAGTGCTGGAATCTTACTTAGTGAATAGGAAGTACAAAGTGAAATACAAGCAATTTGTAAACCCCGAATTTCAAATATTTACTGGAGCACCACAAGGGAGTGTGCTTGGTCCTATTCTCTACCTAATATATACGTCTGACCTACCAATAAATAACAGCCTAGTTACTTTCACATTTGCTGACGACACAGCTATTTTAAGTACCCATCAAAATCCGCATATCGCCTCTCGTAACCTAAACGAACACCTTAAAGATGTAGAAATTTGGCTGGCAAACTGGCGTATTAAAGTTAACGAAGCGAAATGTACTCACATAACGTTCTCCCTCAGCACCAGCACCTGTCCAGCTGTGTCACTAAATGACATAAAAATACCACAAGCAACAGAAGTGAAGTATTTAGGAATCCATCTTGAGCGTAGATTAACTTGGAGCAAAGACAATATACTATAGGACGTTACATTGCTCTCTTCACTCAGCGAAATGAGTTAAAAAACCGTGGCTGCCTATTGGACCAAAACCCGAAGTGTGCTCGGCAATGCAAAGGCAAAACATGTCCATAGATACACATTCTGTTGTTTGCGTTCTATATGAGCGTGTGTGTTTACTACATGTGCGAAAGTTTGTATGCTTGCTTTCATGTTTATGGCATGCATATGTGTGGATGGGTATGAATGCAAAAATGTTATTTATTTATTTGTTGGAATTGGAATGAAAACGAATTTCAATCATCGCAATCGAAGACGAGGCATTAGAACTAATTATGGGAATATTTTTAAAATTTATATTGTAAATTAGTAAAAAAAAGAAAAAATTGGTGTATAAAATTAATAAATAATAATATGTATTTATTTAATTTATTGTTTTATCCCCAAAAAAGCCACCATCGAATTGCACAGCAAAACTTCATTGCTGCACCAGAAGGTGCATAGCACCAATAAAAAATATTTTTTTTACTTTATTAACACCAATGTGATTAACTTATATGTACATCTATACATACAGATGAAAGTACATATGTATGCACATACATATTTGTCTTCTGATCATTTATCAGGTAGCGAATTGTGCCATAAAAATAATGAAATGAAAATAAAGCGCCTTTTTGTCTCGATTGGAGTTTTTGTTGTATGATGTGCGGTGTGGCAGAATTAGAATTCAATTTGTCATGAAGTTTTGGATATGGGCAAATCTTAGCGTTCGGACGTTACGTTCGGACGCTTTTTTTCATGTAATTTGCACAGAAATTGGACATATTTTTTTAAATGCTAGATTACTTTACAAATGCAAAATATATATAAAGAAAAATATTAGGGTTCTCAAGTCTTTTCTCAGAGATATTGTATTTAAAAAGCTGCGTTCGCCCGTTACAAAAAAAGGAAGTGATTATAGAGGTTTACACAAAGCCTCGTGTTTTTATGCGAATTTAATGGTTGCATAAAAAAAGTGTTTAAGAAGAAATCGTAGCACATCAAATAAGCTTCTGGTTGACCATTTCCAGGATTTGCCCATATGTCAATATTTTCAGTATGGACAAATATCAGCACAATTTACTCTTTCGATCTTATATTACATATTTTCGCGTTAGCAGCATGTGATCAAACATATTTTGAGTCTATCCGAAGAAAGAATAATTATGCACAAAATTAGTGTTAATATTTTAATATTCTTATGTTCGTCTGTTGCCTATTCCATCAGAAAATTTATCTAAATAATTTTTAGATTAAGGGTACAATCAACAAAATCAATGTTTTAAACGTTTTTTACTTTTACTTTATCAGATCCGCTTGAAAAACCATAACCACATTTTATTACAAATTAAACCACTTGTACGTACATGAATATGTGCATACATACATATCTATGAACACTGATTCTATGCATTTACATAGTATATGATGTTCAGGTTTGAAGTAAATTTTATGAACTTCAGTATCTAGTATTAAGTGCATATCTTCTTGTTATACATTGATTTACAAAGTTTTGTAAATAAAACCGTACATAATGCAATAACCTATATATAAACATACATTTCCTATGGAAAAATGTAGTTCAACCATGATTGTGTTCCAACGCATAATGAACCACTTCATTATTATAATCAAAAATCTATAAAAAATTATTTCAAGTACTTAAAAATACAAGAAATTTTAAATTTATATCAGGATAAATACATAATGTTTTGTAAAAAATATTTTAACATAAGGTGCGTCGTCTTTTTCCCATTACATTTGACATTTACCTCAAGAAATGTCTACATGAGGTGTGCAGGGGTTACCCAAGTCGACTTGCTGGCATGTTTTTGCACAAACGCCATTCGAAATACTACAACCGGCCACTCAATACGTCACTCGCCTTGACGTGGAGACTTGAGTTATGGAAACTAATAAAAATGTGCAAAAACTTCTTACGGCTTTGTGCTTCTTTGTGCGTGTGAAGTTGTCTTTGGATGTGTATCCACTTATATAGGAAATAATTTGAATGAAATTATCTCTTTTGACCTACATTCGTGAATAATATTTGGGACTTCTTTTTAGTTATATTTTTTAATTATTTTCTGTCTAAATTCTATGCAACTGCATGTTTTTTTATATTTTATAATAATATACATTTAATTATATTAATTTAAGTTAATTTTTATTTTGTATATAATGTATTATAAAATAAATATAAAAAATTTTAATTCAGCTGCAAAATTCTTCCTTTTCCTACCATAACAATAAAATCCAATCAAACAATTTATTTAACATGTGTATGTACATAGCATATACGGAAAAACAAAAACTTCCTAAAATTGCACATATTCATTGACGAACGAAATGTTGGATTGGATTAGATTTTGTGAAATTTACATACATATGTATGAGCTTCGTCAGACGAATTGCGCAAAAGCATCAAAAAACTAACATAAACAAATGTATTGAAATCGTACAAAACTAACACAGTTTCATGCGCACATGAATTAATGTAGTATGTATGTGAGTTAAGAAACACCGTTATGACTATTTTTAGAAGATATAAATTTTTTTGCTGTAATGATCTGCTAGAGCAGCAGCAGTTCAATGTGGTTTAGTAAAATTATTTAGTACTGGATAATTTATGCTAAAATAGAAACTATTCTTATTATTTTTTATAAAAATAATTATTAGTTTGCTTTCAAAAAAAGGATGAACAATTAAAAAAATATAAAAATAAATATTTCTCAGCGGACTTGAACCCGGCATCATAAAATTGATAGACCAACGCTTTACCACTTGCACTATCGAACTTATTAAAAGATCCATAAATATGCATATTTATTTTATATTGTCAAGTGTTCTAATATGCACGCATTATGCTTCGTCATGACATGGCAAATCTTTCTTATACGCAAAACCACAAATGCTTTGTTTTCAGCCCCACTTTCCGAATAAGAAACCTTTGCCATACAGAAAATTCATTCTTGTGTATTTTACCCCAGCCACACAGTGCAGAAAATAAAAATTTGATTTCAAATTAGTCGCTTCTGCTGTGAGCACACACAAAAACACACACACTAAATTATTCATACGAATGCAATGCAACAATAGCCATGTGTGTGACTGCCGATGGATACATATTGACGACTGCTTTGTGAAATTGCCGATCTGAATTCCAATGTGGTTGCCAGCAATTTCAATATGTTGATTCTCACTCAAGAGAGCAATGTAACGTGTTATAGTATATTGTCTTTGCTTATACTAATAACTTATAACTTAACTTATAGTATATTATCTTTGCTTGGAGGAAGCACATAGAAGCGAAAGGAACTCAAATGAGACTAAAAGCTAACTTTCTGAATTGGTTAATCAACAAAAAATCAAAGATGCGCTTGGAATACAAAGTCCTTCTATACAAAGCTATAATAAAGCCCATATGGACATATGGGGTGCCACTTTGGGGTATTGCGAGCACCTGAAATCTATAACTTATCCAAAGGGTACAGTCGAAAATCCTAAGAACAATTACCGGCGCACCATGGTTTATCAAGAATAAAAACCTTCACAACGATATATATATATATATATCCACTATAAAAGAAGAAATCGTAGAATTAAGGCAGAAATACTTGAATCGCCTGCAAAATCATCCGAACATATGTACTTGCAAGAAGTCTACTCCAGCAGAATTCTGCTTCACTCCTAAAGAAACCATGTTTCTAAACTTATTTACAAACTAATCTGTAATATGCATTTATGTATATAAAATTTTGTTTCCCTCTTCTTTTTAAAATTATAATTAATTAATATATATGAACTAGTAGAACCCAAATAGCTCCAAGCAATAAGCAAAGAGCATATTTAATACATTAGTTTTAAGATTTGATAACTTTTTCTTAGTTTCCAATGGAGTAAGATACAATAACAAATAAATGGTTTAATAAAAAAAAACAAAAAAAAATTTAATTCTTATATTAATTTATAATTGTTTTGGCTTGTTAATTCTTTTTAATGTACCTAATGCCAACAAAAGTACTAAAAATTAAAAAAAATATTTATCTATTAAAAGAAAATATTTATCTATGAGCATTAAACTATGTTGTTAAACTATGAAACACTTTCTTAACAGCAAATTTTTTGACTATTTTTGTTTTGTTATGTTTTTGTAATAATTAAGTTTAATATTGATTTTTTTTGTTACTGATTTTTAATTTTTTTATTTTTTATTTTGGTATCGGTCATGTTGTGCATTTGGTTTTTACAGCCTACTTCGCTCCGACTTTTTGTGAACTTTTGAACGGGAACTTTGAGAAATCATTGTCCGAAGGCACCTACATCAAAATTTCGATTGAAAAAAAAAATAAAATAAAGAACACGCCCACATATTTTGCAAGGAGTAGAGTACCAACTTGGACAACAATTTCTACAAATGCTGCCGCACTATCAGTTATTTTTATTTCCATACCACAGTTTTATTAGTTCATTAATCACCTGGAAATTTTTTGGTTAACCGATAGATTGGAGAAATATAAAATTATTATTAGCACATTCAAACTAAACTATTACCTCTGGGCCTCTGTAAATATACTCGCAAATACCATTCCTCTACTTGATGCCATCTTTTGCGGTTGACTCTTCTCTTTTGTGCTTTTGTCGGAAAAATTAGTTTATAAATAGCACGCATAAGACGTCCATTGTACTATATTTGACATTCCATCTTTGTTTTTTTCGAATCGACATGAAAGTTGAAGAAACTGTGTTCCTAAGTAGCCGAAGTTTGCGCTTCTGATGTTGTCAGTGCCAAATACCTCGAAACTGATTTTTGCGAAAGCAGGGCATAGGCACAAAAAGTGGTCTCATCTTAGCCCACGCAAAATGACCTGTCAGCAGTCCTACTAGAAGTCTGCAGTTTCGCTACCAAGTAACAGAAGAAACCTTGACGTTCTATTGGAAGTAACAAGCAGCATAGCCTTTACCCATCTGCTGCCTCCTACTGCCCTCCATTCGCGATTCTATGCAGAGGCAACCCAATCACTAATTGTGGCCCTAATGCACCAAAAGTTACGGGAAGCACAGGTTGCGGGCCAGTAAAACTGGTCTCAGATCCTTTATTCGCAAGTTTATCTGCGACTTCATATCCCATAATGCCCAAGTGTCCTGGAACCCATGCTAGCATTAGACTATTATGCTTTCCAACATAATTTATATGGAGTTGCAAAACAGAACCAACTTAGAAGTGACACGTGGGCTGAGCATGGCCTTCAACGCAGCTTGATTGTCACTGCAGCCACACATACTTCTGCCGCACTATCTGCTTTCGCATGTGCATCGGCCTTAGAATTGCATAAGCTGTCGCCTGAAAGACAAAAGCATGATGAAAAAGTACGTAATGGAGCTGAACTACGTTGAGTTGCACGGAAGCCCCAGGACCAGATCCAATATATGTTCTGGAGCCATCAGTGAAAATCACACATTGCAACTACCAGACTCAGTAGTTCCAGCATACCATAAGTTAGCCTCTGGAATTTTTATGCAGTGCCACCTTTTTGTTAAACGCGAGTATCCAATCAATGGGCATAGAAAGGGTAACAGTATCCATAGTAGCGCCAACAATATCTTCAAGATTCCAACGCGCGCCCACCCACTCAATATTGTGCTTTAACCTATAAATGGCCTGCTTAAAAACATATAGGGTGGGAAGATTAAGCAGGGCATACATGTAAAAGTAAAAGGAATTCTTTATTAAATGATATTAGTTCGGTATTTGAAAATATGTAGTTTGTATGACACGAAAATAAGTTTATCTTTTATGACCGACTGACAAATGATATATTAATATGAAAATGAGATTAGTTCTGTATTTGAGATTGTAATTAATACGACACGAAAAATGAGGATAACTTTGGTGACCGACTGACAACTGATAGACTGCTCTTTCCAACTGCTCACGACTGACTGCCGTGCTTCACACGGCTGGAATGTTGATATGGCGGCGTTGGTAGTGTTGCCCTGTTTACATCCGGCCATCCTGTTCATCGTCATCCGACCCCGATGACAAGTCATCTTGATTCGCTTCTACGTAGTGCCAAAGCTTCATATTATCCACGCTGGTAGATGTGTTATTTGGGTCTTCTGCATCACCCACTTTGCGAACTTCGTAGCGACCGCATCTCTTGACTTTAATGATCTCATAGGGACCCAAAAACTCACTTGCCAGCTTTCGTCCAGCGACAAATTGGGTTCGCTTTATTGCCACCGATTTTGTACACTAAGCCATGTTTGCGCTTCTTGTCATAGCTGCTTTTATAATTTGCTTGTGCTTTAGCGATTTCAACCCTAGCCTTTGTACGGAGTTCTTGACGACCCTCTTCAAACTCGTTCTGCATCTCGACTTGAAGCAGATTAGTTATTTGATTGTCAATACCATCCCTCATGCGTACGCCAAACATTAGCTCAAATGGTGTGTAATGCGTAGAGCTGTGAATAGAGATGTTAATTGCTTTTTGTAATTGCCCAACATACTTGAACCATTTGCTGGGATCATCTGCTGACAGCTTGGCGATAACATTTAAGATTGTCCTATTGACTCGCTCGATCTGACCGTTGCCTCTTGGAACACCTGTAGTTGTCATCACGTGCTCTATGCCATTTGTCTTGTTGAATTCTTCAAACACGTTGGTGACAAATGCAGCACCCCGATCACTAACGATTCTTGCGGGATTTCCGAAGACTTCAGACCATTCGTTGAGTTTTCGCAGTACTTCTTCATGTCCAGTTGACTTCATTGGGTATAGCCACACAAATTTTGAGAATCCGTCAACCATTGCGAGTATGTGCTTGTATTGTTTTTAAGTGGCGTCCATGGGCCCAAGATGGTCTACGTGCAACGTGTGCAGCGGGCAGTCGCCCTTTTCGATACAGCTTAAAAATCCTTCTTTTTTCCCCAGCTTTTTATTGAATATAATGCACTTGACACAGTTTTTGATTAATTGGGTGACTTTTCCCTCTATATGTGGTATCCAATACTGCTGCTGTATAGCGTGTACGGTTTTTTGTACCGAAAAATGACCAACTTCATGAGCCCTTTGTATTATTTCTCGTTCCATAGCTTTCGGTACTACGAGTAGATCAAAACCATTAATATTTTTGAATAAGATGTTACCTTTTTCTTTGAAATTTAGAATTTCGAGGACAGCTTTACAGTGCTCGTCGTGAATCTGCGCCTTCCTTAAACATGCTGAAGCTTCGAACGACACGAACAATATGCTCGGATAGCGACTTAAAAAATCTGCCTCAAACTGCTGCCGCTCCGGTGTTCGATTTGATAGTTAAAGTCCTGCAGGTGCATAATCCACTGCACTACTTCACGTGGTACATCAGCTTTGTTAACGGTTTGTTTAAAAGCTGCGCAGTCTGTTACTAACTTAAATTGTATCCCCAGTAAGTATGACCGGAATTTTTTCATGGCCAGATAGGCGGCTTTTACTTCGAGTAAATAGCTATGTTGTTTATCTTCGCGTTCCAATGTTTTCTTACTCCAATATGCAACTGGATGTAGTCGTCCCTCAAATTCCTGCAAGAGTGCTGCTCCAAACCCATCTTTCGATGCATCTGTGTGCGGTTCTGTTGGTGCGGTTTGACAATAAATACAAAGTACTGGTTCTTGCGTAAGTATTTCCTTAATCATTCATTACAAAGGGCGTGTCTTTTTTTAGCAAGCTTGTTAGAGGTCGGGCAATTTGGGCTGTGAGACCCAACAGTGATTGAACCGCTTTAACATCCTTAGGTAAAGGGAATTTGATTATAGCCTTAATTTTTTCCGTGCCTGGCCAGATTTTGCCTCCTTCAACTCGGTAGCCCAAAAAATCAATTTTGTTTTTTAGAAAACTGAATTTTTTCCATTTAATATTCAGGCCCCATTCAGCACATGTTCGCAGTACTTTCTTTAACTTATCTAGACATGATTCAGCGGTCTCCCCGTATAAGACGATATCATCGATGTACAGTTCCATAATGTCTTGATTTATCAACTCTTGGAAGATACACTTTACATACCGCGTAAAAACTGCTGGTGAATTGCAAAATCCGAAGGGCGCTCTATTAAACTCAAAGAGCCCATCTTTGGTCGTAAAAGATGTGAATTTTTTGCTAGATTCCTCTATGGACACGTGGAAAAAACCATTTTCAAGATCCATCACCCTGTAGAATTTTGCTGCTTGCAGCTTAACCAAAACATCTTCAATTATCGGCATCGGAAATCTATCCCTCAAGACCATGGCATTTAGTTTTCGAAAATCTATGCATACGCGATATGAACCGTCTTTTTTTTTAATTACAACTACTCTGCTTGCGAAATTTGAATATGATTTTCGGACTATACCTTGTAGCATTCAGTCATTTATCTGCTTTCTGACTGTTTCTTCTTCGACTGACGACAACCTGCTCGGCGATTGGTGAAAGGGTTTGATATTGCTATCCGGCGTGATGATTAGCTGCACAGGACTCTCTTCTTTGGCTGCTTGTTGATACTCCTCTACCAGAGTCTTAATTGTGTTTTTGTATTTTAGCGGTACATCAATTTCTTGAGTCGTTTCCGTAATATTATAAACAAGATCGATGTGGTTTATCGACTCGCTGGCGTAGGAAGGTCTTATTCCCGTAAATCTGTACCCGTTTTCTCCTGATTCGTAATAAAACTTGCGCACGATGTCATAGCCAAGCAACATTTGAAATTTGACCGCACCGTCTGAGACTACAACAACGTTATGTTCCATTTTTAAATTGTCGACCGAAATATCACAATTAAATTGTCCAATTGGAAATGTCTTGGTGTTTCCTAACCCGATTAGCGTTGTGCCGGTTTTACTCAAACGAATATTGTTTAGTTTATTTAAAACACAATTTGCAATAATTGTAACGTCTGCACCAGTGTCTATCAAACAATTTATTTATACACCGTTTATGTGAATTTTTTTGATACGGCCCTCTTTGATAACACGATTAATATTTCGCGAACCTTCCATACAGTTTATCGCTATATGGCCCGTTTTGTTACATTTAAAACACTTGGTTTCTGCACGACACTCTTTACGTTTGTGCTCCGTAGAGCCACAGTTATAACAATGAATGCTTTTTTCTCTATCAGTCTGAGTATTGGTTTGTACTTTATTCATTTTTTCTTTCGGCTTTTCGTATTTGTTTACCCGTTCATAAATTTCGTATTCGGCTTTTAATTCTTTAAATGTTTTGCAACGATATAAAAATAATTTATATTCTTGTTTAATCCATATAAAAATAATTTATATTCTTGTTTAACCGTCCACAACATATCGAATAACTGATAATTCCTCTACACCACCATTAAATGCAATTTTTTTCATTTGCAAAATATATTCCGAAAAACTTTCGTCATCAAGCTTCTTCCTTTCAGCCAACGATTTATGTACGTCGAAACTGCTGTACTCTGATGTAAATTCATCAACTAGCAAATTTTTGAATCCTTCATAATCGCTCACTATTTCTGATTCCAAGAACAACTTTGCTGCTGCTGTCATTTTTCCTCGTGCCTGTACAAATTTCTGTTTGTTACTCAATCCATATGCTTCTGCGTTCTTTTCAAAATTTTCCAACCACTTTCCAATCGGTAACGACTTCCCATCAAAGTCTGGAACGATCTTCTCGAAATTTTCTGCTGTTATTCCTTCGCTGTTTGGTTGTTGTTCTTCCCTTTGGGCTTTCAAGGTTAGCAACTTGTCAATTCCGTTTCTTCGCTTGCCATTTCACGATTTTCTCTTTCCCCTTCTGTTAGGTCTTCGTACTCAGATGAACTGCTGCTGTCGTCTTCTTCTATGTTTGTTTTAATTTCTACGTTTGGTACTGCTTCAACAGCCGATGCGCTGCGTAGCCCTGATCTCGTAGTTTTGTTTCTTTTCTCAGTTTTTTGCTTCTGCTTGCCTTTGCTGCAGCAATATCGGCCTCCGTTCCTTCCAATTGTTCTGCTTTATCTTCGTTCATGTATCAAATTGAGAACATAGTACGAATGACGAAAACCAAAAAAAAAATATATACAAGTGATGCTCTAGTTTTTTTGGTTGTTTTTGCTGCTACTGCTGCTGCTCGCTTCACGGCACACAGAAATTTTTGTGTCTGTTTCTCCTGCGTACGCGTCTTTACAAAAAAAAGATGACACTCGTTTGGTTGAGCCCCCAAATGTAAAAGTAAAAGGAATTCTTTATTAAATGATATTAGTTCGGTATTTGAAAATATGTAGTTTGTATGACACGAAAATAAGATTAACTTTTATGACCGACTGACAAATGATATATTAATATGAAAATGAGATTAGTGCTGTATTTGAGATTGTAATTAATACGACACGGAAAATGAGGATAACTTTGGTGACCGACTGACAACTGATAGACTGCTCTTTTCAACTGCTCACGACTGACTGCCGTGCTTCACACGGCTGGAATGTTGATATGGCGGCTTTGGTAGTGTTGCCCTGTTTACATACATACCGAAATAATAAAGATCTGCCATATATATATATATATATATATATATATATATATATATATATATATATATATATATATATTTATATATATATATATATATATATATATATATATATATTTATATATATATATATATATATATATATATATATATATATATATATATATATATATATATATATATATATATATATATATATATATATACGAGGTGTAATCAAAAAATAACCGTTATTTTCATCTTTTCGTGAGTTACGTATGTTCGATGTTCGCATTTTTTTGTTGTGTTATGTTGGTACACATGTCTGTTATATATGTTGGCAATACCAACCATTTTGGATTGTCAGTTTGTTTTTGACAGATAAAAGGTTAGTCGTGTTTTGGTGTGCTCTCGGATTTTGTACTATTCGAAAAAATGGATCAAAGAAACTGTATTCAGTTTTGTGTAAAAAATGAAATTAAATGCGCAAGGAAATGTTGACTGTGGCCTTTGGCGAGTCTACTATGAGCAGAACACAAGTTCAATTGTGGTATAACCGGTTTAAGGAAGGCCGAGAAGATGTCAATGACGATGCTCGTCCTGGTCGCCCGAGCACGTCAACAACCGATGAAAACATTGACGCAGTGAAGAAAATGATTTTGGATAATCGTCGAATCACTATCAGAGAGGTTGCTGATGATGTTGGCATATCGTTCGGCTCATGCCAAGCAATTTTTACGGATGTTTTAGGCATGAAACGTGCGGCAGCGAAGATTGTTCCAAAATTGCTAAATTTTGAGCAAAAACAACGTCGCATGGACATCGCTCAGGAGCTGTTGAACATCGTCAACGACGATCCAGATTTCCTCAAAAAGATCATAACTGGTGACGAATCGTGGGTGTATGGCTATGACATTGAAACCAAAGCCCAATCATCCCAATTTAACGTCCAGATGAGCCAAGACCGCAAAAAGCACGTCAAGATCGGTCGAACGTAAAGGTTTTGCTGACAGTTTTCTTTGATTGCAATGGCGTGGTGCATCATGAATTCTTGCCACAAGGTCGTACGGTCAACAAGGAATACTACCTTAAAGTTATGCGCCATTTGCGAGAAGCAATTCGTTAGAAACGCCCAGAATTGTGGAAACACCAATCATGGATTTTGCACCATGATAACGCACCAGCTCACACATCGATGCTTGTGCGTAATTTTTTGGCCAAAAACAAAACCGTTATCATGCCTCAACCACCGTATTCACCGGACTTGGCCCCCGCTGACTTTTTCCTCTTTCCAAAACTGAAGACACCGATGAAAGGAAAGGGTTTTGCTACGATTGAGGAGATAAAAGAAAAATCGAAACAGGAGCTGTAGGCGATACTAAAAAAAGCGTTTCAGAAGTGTTTCGAGGATTGGAAAAAACGCTGGCATAAGTGTATTATATCTGAGGGGAATTACTTTGAAGGGGACAAGATAGTTGTTGATGAATAAATAAATACTTTATTTTTTGATCACACCTCGTATATATATATATATATATATATATATATATATATATATATATATATATATATATATATATATATATATATATATATATATATATATATATATATATATATATATATATATATATATATATATATATATATATATATATATATATATATATATATAATATAATTCGAATATACCTGCTTCGAATAGCCCTGTTTCTGAGATATGTGATACCTCTGTGTACCCACCTTCCGATAAATTGTTGTGCAGCATAATTTTTTCCTGGTGAAGGTTCTGCACATGCTTTCCAGTTTATTGAGACTAGCGCCCGCTTTGCTCTCCAGGCCAACAAAACTGCTGTGATTCAGTATAATTGCCAATGCTGGATTGATGTTGTAGACGTAGCAACCGTCTGGTGTCGTTGAACTGAAGCTGGCAATTTACTCATAACAGTGGGCATAAGCGATAAAAATGGAAAAATAGTTTGGGTTCCGAAATGGTCGAATAGATTGTTTTGTTTTGGTTTAGTCACAATCATTTTTAGGTAGCCTTTCGGTCTGTCCGGTGTATAATTTGTATTTGATTCTCTTCAGATCTAAATCAACTTATAAAATAAATGAACAGTAATGTAGACGCACCTCATCATATCAACTAGCCACATTGCCGAGTTCATTGACAACGTTCACGGCAATTTCCTGTACCCTTTTTTACTGCACAAATTCCAACAAATAGTTGTAGAACGCTCGGCCTAAATGCGAAAAGTATATGCAATTGACTCAAGGGCCATTTGAAAACTGCGCTCTGAAACTTTTTGGGGATCCATTCACTACGATTGTAAAGAGCCCAAAACTTTCCGGTTACCACTTAGAGATACTGATAATTAAATTGCTTCATATAGTGTACAAAGTGCTTTCTTGAGTGTAAGGGCTCTTAAGACAAGGACTAAAGGCTAGTAATACTTTTTTCGATTTCCAAAACATTGCTTCCATAGAGTACCATGAAAGAGTGGGAGCTGGTAAGTTGTGGTCGCGCCTATTTGCCGAATTTCAGTGACGATAGACGGAAAATGATAATATTTGTTCATTTTTTATTGATCATGATTCATTCCTTATCTGATCGGCTGTTGAAACCACTAGTCCCATCCATCCAGTTATCCATATTTCATCTCATTATTCGTGCACTTAGTGTGTAATGCAACGTAAACTGCATCTCGTATAGTGAACAAGGTTTTATCTCAATTAAACATGACAGCTCCCAATCGTCCATGATGGCATGATGTATTTAATCAAGAGTTGGAACGAGAAAGACGTTATAATTGATATGCATTGAGAGAATCAGTTCGAACGATCGTTCCGCTGTTGAATTCACAACAAAAATATACTTTCCGACTCTCTCATAAAAGTTGTGAACAATAGAACTCGAGGGATTCTCTTCTTGGATGCTTCCGGTGCAACAGGAAAACTTTTTTGATCGAAGAGCTTGTAGGAACGATTCACTCGTAAAATGCAATTGCACTTGCTTCATCAGGAATTGCAGCTTCGTTGTTGGAAGGCGGTTGAACAGCTCATTCAGTTGCCGTTGAATATGCAAATTAATGAAACTCCAAAGTGCAACCTTTCGAAGAATTGTGTTTTGGCAAAAGTCTTGCAGCAATGCAAATTGATTGCTTGGGATGAATGTACGATGGCACATAAAAAGTTATTGGAGGCATTAGAATGTTCGATGTAAGATCTAGGAAACAATGAAACCCAGTTTGGTAATGCGATGATTCTGTTGGCAGCTGATCTTAGACAAACATCACCAGTGATTCCACTGTCAACGCCAGCCGATAAGCTTAATGCATATTTGGAAACAAGTCAAGACAATCAAATGAATTATGAACATGCGAGTCAAGTTGGAATCTGGTGAAGTATTTTCAAATCAATTGCTGGAGAGTGGCAATGGCGAAACCCCAGTTGTCATTTCGACTGGATGTATTACATTCCCCGTCAATTTTTGCCAGTTCACCAACACAAAAACCGAACTCAACCGAAAGGTGTTCCCAAAAATTGCTCCTAATTACAAAAGGCATATTTGGTTAGGCGAAGTCATCAGCAAAATATGAGAAATATAAAACGCAGGAACCGTTTATTTTTATTTTCCATCCCTCTCAAGACTACCGGAAATCTTTAAATTTAAAATTAGTTTCTAATGGGAACTAATATCGGGACAAAAGGCCATTTACTCACTATTAGATTTTACGGCATGTTGGTTATGGTCCTCGGCAAAATCACGATATCTTTGTAACACATACTTTCCTTACGGTCTGCCAAGGTCGAAATGTAAAAAAAAACTTCTTTTGAGCCACAAGTAAATACCGAAAATAAAAACACACGATTTTTCCCATAAGAAAAAAGAGCGAACATTGCATTCCAGTCCCTCCATAGAGTACAAGTATTGGCGTATAGTTAAACTAAACTTTACTGACTACTTACTTTCATTTGCAGAAACACTTCCGCACTCTCAGATTCTCAATTCTGAAAGTCCATATTAATTATTTTTATAAGTTTGATAAGAAGCTCTTTTGACAATTCACTGCGATTGTAAAGAACTTAAAACTTTGAGGTTGCTACCTAGACATTGATAATCAAATTCCTTCATATAATGCACGTTGTGTGCTCCTGGTTTTAAAGGCTCTTAAGACAAGGTCAGTGACGTTTTATCTGATTTGCAATTGGATGTTATAGACCTCCCTCCCTTGTAACTACTCAAAGGTCAAAGCATTCCTTCAAGAGAGAACCAGAAACGAGTGCAAACTAGAAATTGTGGTCGCGCCTATTTGGCGATATTCAGGGATGATAGACAGAACAAACACTGTTTATTATTTCAATTGATATTTCATCCCATTGATTCGTTTTCTCCAATCTCCTTGGTGCCGACCACCAAGTAGCATAATTATCCATGCCAAAACTGTTTCCCCAATTCTTCAATTTCAGTACAGCCGTTGTTTGAATCAAACAGTTCAAACTTAGAGTTAAACTTAATAGAATATTCTATTAGTTCCATCCCATCAATTCCCTACGGCGGGTGCCTTATTTTCCTCGTATAAATTCGATTGTCGACTACAGAAAAATAATTCAGTCGAAGAGCATCCGAATATGTGGGATATTTTCACACCCACTACTGGTTGAGTCGAATGCTAGATTTGAAAACTCTACGCTACGACTATGACACACAATGCTGCGACCAATAGCACATGCCAACGCTAGTCAGGAGCGGTTTGCTTCCATTCATGATGTCGTTTACAGCGTCTGGTGAGAGACAACAAACTTTGAGACCCGTACCGCTCCAGGGCTGGAAGGAAGTGTCAGTAGTCAGAGTGAGTGGGACGTCATTATCCGTACTTGTTGCAATTCGTTATTTCCTTCCATAACTGTGAATTCGTTACTGAGCAACTTTCCCCTTTTAAGTAACAGTTCCTTTGTGAGTAAGTAATTTAACGGGCTTTCTTTTCATAGAGGTTGAAATGTTTATGCTGGATATGCAACAACAACATTATCATATACATGTTGGCGGTTTCTTCGAGTAGAATATTAAAGAATGGCACAATTATCTCCTTTGTTTATTTTAAAAGGATTTCTTCAACTTTAGGCAACTCCTGTGCAACAAGAGGTGTTTACTGCATTATATATGCAAATAATACTTTTTATGTTATATAAAGAACATTATTTAAAAAATCCGTGACGTTCCGGTTTCTTTGCAAGTTTAGAATCAAATACAAGGATTTTGTTACCCCTGACTATAACATTAAAGCTGGTGTCCCACAGGGAAGTGTACTCCGATGGGTTCTATACCTAGTGTTTACCTCGGATCTACCCACAGACAGTCGCCTTATAACGAGGACGTTAGCGGCTGATACTGCTAATTGCATCGAGAAATCTAGTCAGCATTTAAAACTAATTGAATCGTGGCTGGCTAACTGGCGCATTCGCGGAAAAGAAAAACAAAAGCTCCCACATGACATATACTTTTGTTTGTAGTTGCCCTAAGGTCACTTTAATAGGCATATCTATTCCACAAGCTAATGAAGTAACCTACTAGGGGTTCATTTCGATCGTAGACTGACTTGGCGCAAGCAAGCAAATCGAAGCAAAACCTACGCAAATGAAATTGAAAGCACAAGGAATGAATTGGTTACTTATTGAAAAATTCACTGCACGTTTAGAGCAAAAATTCTTCTATAAAATGGAATCATAAAACCAATACGGACTTAAGGAGCCCAGCTGTGGGGAAATGCCGGCTCGTGTAACATTGAGTTAATCCATTGTGCACAATCAAAAATTCTTCCAACTGCTGGAAGCTGGCCCTAGTACATTAAAAATGATAACATCCACAGCCATCTTCAGATACCACGAATAAAAACTGAAATAATAAAAACTAAGTGTAAAAATACATCCAAACTCCGACATCATCCCAATTATTTGGCAAGACAATGACTTCAAAAGGGTATACATTATTATATTGCATTGTTATCAGTGGTTTCTACTTTTATACATAAATATTTAAATACTTTACTTTAGTTCCTTAACAACTCTAATACACTGGTTGCGTGTTAGCATTGCTATTAGATTCCAGATTTGAATAGTTACTGCTAGTCTTATTAAAATAGATCTCAATATATAAACCAACTATTAAAAACAAAAAATATATAAATATATACAAATAATTATTGAAAAGTTCCCGTGAGTGGCCAGAGAATGGGCTCGTAAGGATTAATTTTAAATGCGGCAGTTAAAATACGCGCCGGAACGCTGGCAATTAGCTAATGGCTTTTTAATTGGTACCCTAGAGGCGTGCATTCTACGCACAATTGGCTATGGCAGCGACATCGCTCGGGTACGGGTATGTTGGCCAAATCAGTGAAATTATCGAGCTTGGCACAGCAGTAGTCACGGTGAAAGTAGTGAGAAATGTTGAAGTTCTTTCGCATCTACTTCCAGGTTGCCCGCCTGATGGGTCTAGTAAACTTGATTTTCGATCACGTGAAGAACATATACCAGCTGGATCATAAATTGACTCTAATCATGCAGCTGCATGAATATCGCTTATTTGTTCATGTTTTTATATGCGACAATAAACCACTCAAGTTATTACTTCACCTGCGAAACCGATAAGTTGCTAATGTTCATTACCTCCGCATTAGCATGCTCCAGCGTGAACAATACAAGTGCACTATACCAGGTGTGGTATGGGCGCCAGCGCTTGCAACGCAGTCTGAATACACTCACCCGCCTGCTGCAGCAATACGAATCCATCATCTACGCTCCAAGGAATCGCACCAATTTATTCGCTGCACGTTACTTACTGCTCATTAAGTTTTCCTACTCGGTTCCAGACTGTATTTCTCTTTCAAGATCGTGTTTAGTAGAACTGGCCTGTTCAATGATACAGTGGAAGGTACACCAGTCATGAGTGGAGTTTACTTGGCCTTGCAACATACCCTCATCCACTTCACGGAGTACAATGTGTTTGTTTGCTTGATATATTGCAATATGCTGCTCGGCATCTAGCACCAAGAATTGGAAGTCATGCGGCATGATATGAAATTGTCGTATAAATGGCGGGGATTTTGTCGTGATGCTGATGGACTTAGATATCGGGCTATGCAACTGGAACGCAAATTGTTGGGGTTATCAATGCAGCAACAGCAATTGAAAATGGCTATCGACGATGTGGTGGGGGTATACAAGATTCCAATTATATTTTCAATGTGGCGCGGAAGGCTGCCAGAAGCAGCTTTTGAGTGATTGAGGTTAATCTTCACTATTCGTAGCATCTGTGCTACTTGTAGCGCTGGTCACGGTGACGTCCCCATCAGATCCTTCCGTGATTTGTTCCATTAGGATATCCTCCTCACTGAGGGTAGTTATCCCCAGGAGACTTTCCAAACGCGCTACAGTTGACATAGAGTCGTTTCTGGTGCATGGGGAGAAGAAGAAGTTGGGTCAGAAGCTACCCCTATAGAGTTCGCTCTCTCTTGAACCTCGTCAGATGCTTGCCTGTCCTTCCTGTAGACCTTAAGGCTGGTGATCGTGAAACCATAGCTCAATTGGCTTCGGCTAGAGTCGCCAAAGAATAGGTGTTCACCACAAGGGGTTACCTATAATCCCCTCTTTGTTCCCCCACCTTGGCCACCTTCCATTTTTTGGTCGGCAGCTGCTGATTTCTCATCCTGAAGATCTTCAGGATTGCCTTCGGGTCAGATGGTTCGGTTGGGATCCATGCAGGCACTTTAGGTCTACTAGAGATCAGCTTCCTAGGTAGAACTTCGAGCATTGCACCTGGCGATGTCTTGCCGATCCTGGAGATTGCAAATTTGTTAAGGTCCACTGACCTTTGGTCTGCACAAACGACCAGCTTCGGATGGCCCTAATGCCATCTGCTGTCGCGAAAAGAAGGAAAAGTGCCAGGGTTTCCATAAGTAACTAGAGGTAGAGCTTTGATAGGCTGACCTCTACCTTCTTGCAGTGCTCAAGCGAATGGTACCATGAGGGTCGCTCTGGTATATGACCGCCATTACCTGATGCCATTTCATTACTTCGCTATACCGAGCTTGTTAGCTGTTTTGGGATCAGAGTGGGTGGTCTCCTCTAGGGACCGTTGACGGTTCGAAACTTGTAGTAAGGGAGCCTGAGACTGCTTCACGACTTTCGTCGCCCACCCGAGGAAAGCCTTCACCGTTCTCTCTTTCTCCGGAATACGCGACAAGCGTTCAAACGGAGAGCTCACCTTCTTTCTTTATGTACCCGCTTGGAGATGGGAGTGGGCTCACCATCATTACTAGAGCAAATGGTCTTGCCGATGCTAGGCTCGTTGTCGTCAACATCAGTCGCCGCCGCAGAGTTCGGAGGGTATTTTGGATTTTCATCCAATTTTGCATTTTGGTATGTATTCTTTTTTACATTTTATGGCATTCTGATTCCTACTGCCAAGGGGAAGGCATTTGAAAAAGGGAGGGGTTGGTGAACTGTGGCAGTGCCCCGTACCACAGCAGGGACACCGTTACTAGGTGAGGCGGCCCGGTATCAGTAAAGAGGGCTTCGTTAAGATACGACCTTACTTACATCCTGGTTGCAAAATGTAGTCTAATAGGCACGATCCCAAGAACACCCTGTATTAGGAGGGAGAAATCTCTTAGTTAGATTACTCCGGAAAAGAAATCAGTCTGGGTAGGGCAATCCTATAAGTGCCTCACCTCCACCATCCCAACCCATGCAGTTAAGAATATCTGTACTTATGGTAATTATTGTGACTGACTTTTATGATTATGCTGCAGAAGTGAAGGGAAAAGGTTTGTTCGGTCGAAGATTCAGCGTGGACTTAGCTAGCAAAACAACTCTTTCTGGAAAAGAAATTTACCTGCTACAGTTATAAATTTCGAATTCGATATTGTCAGAGAAAGCAGTTCGATTCGTTGAGGAACGAATTGGATTTTGAATTTTTTTATTTCTGTCAAAATATGTTTTTTATTTAAAATGGTCGCGAATAATATTTTCTATGAAGACATCAGCAACTCCGTAGCAGAAATAGAAATGGCCGAAGGACGGCCGAAACAAAGTGATGGTGCGATTTTGTCATCCAGTACTTCATCAGATGTGAGCAGGATGACGTTATATATTATTTACGAGTTGCCCAACGTAAATACAAGTTGGGATCTTTATTTGCATGACCTCGCCATAACGAAGAGAAAGCGCCTCGATCGCACTTATCGGAAGTCGGAGACAATAGATGAGTTTATGGACCGCTTTCCCTTATAAGATAAGAGCACTGATACTGCAGGAGTCCACTCCTATTATATTAGATACAGATAATGATTTTTTCAAACGTAATTTTAGGAAAGTCTAATTATTATGTAATATTGTTAATACTGATAACCTTTTTCTTTGCACTATAAGAGTTTTTAAAACCAAATGTGTATTCATTTTTTCCGAAAATGTCGGAAAACTATTTTAAGCACGTATTAAGATCCGCTCCCAATTCACTATTTTATCCTAATAATGTGCACCGTTTTACCAGCTTCCTATTATCCCTATTTTCAATTTGGTTGCTTTGATATGAAATGTACTCCTTTTTAGATTTGCATTATATTATACAAACTCTAAAGCATTTGATCGGTGACGAGGCAAATACAATAAATTATACTTTTGAAGTATCTCTGCGAATATTTTAACAGATCGCATGTTTCAACCAGTTATTTTAGCTCCAAAAAGTTGATTTTTATTTAATCAATTCGGTATTTTTAACCGTTTGTCTGGTGAACAAAAAGTTTATTAAAGCTAGGATAACATTATTTGTGACATCGATTCAGAAGTTTACAATTATCCTGTAGAATTTTTGAAGTGTTTGTCAATTAGGGAAAATCAATTGTATTTGCTTCTTATTAGAAATTTGAATGCAAAGGATGCATTAGTTAATTGGACCAGAATTAATGTGAAAGTCTTACACCGTCTTTATACAGATATTTTGAATCTATATGTACATTTCTTTCTTTAGTTCAGGTAAAATAAAAGTAATGTAAGAATTACTCCACAACTGAAATGCTTATTGTAAAATTTATCATTAAAATACCTGATATTACAATACAAACACCCTTTGAAATTTTGTTGGAATGTGGAAAAATATAAACTATCTTCAGGGGAATTGCCGAATTTCGGGCATAGGTGATACTATATATATATATATATATATATATATATATATATATATATATATATATATATATATATATATATATATACTAGTTATATATTAACGCAGAAAATCTCCTCGTTACTTGGTAATCCATCAATGTGGTGTCAACTTGTTTTAACTAGTTCGAATAGGCTTGAGAAGAAATATATAAAGTAGTTGGTTCGCACTCAGTGTATTCGGTGAATTCGGAATTTCTTCCCACAAAATCCCTTGTTCTTCCAATTTTGGAATATGCTTTTAGTATTTGGAATCCCCGCTACAACTGCTATATTGCAGTTCTGTTCAAAAGCAGTTTCTGTTATTTGCCCTGCGTTCCTTCAAATGGATTTCGCTGCTTAGTCTTCCACCGTACGAACATCGTTTAAAATGATTGGAATTACCTACGTTGGAAAGTAGAAATAATTAACGTTTGTTTCTAGTCAAATTGCTTAGACGTCTTTACATAATAAACACTTTGTCTGCAAGGGTGTTGGGGAATGAAAAGAAAAATATATATGAAACACTTTTCGAACCAAGGTCCTGGTGGATCTTCCATTCAGCGTTCTTAATATTTATCAGTGAGTTTGATTTATGGTAGAATTAATAATAAATATGTATTTATTTAATTTATTCCTTTATTCTAAAAAAGCCACAATCGAATTGCACAGCAAAACTCCATGGCTGCACAGCAGAACACTAAAAGTGATTTGTTGCGGAATGTTGTGCACAGAATTGAAGCAATCTTCGGTGTTTTGCTAATTTTAGTTAATTCTGAATTGCACCAGCCAAATACTGTAAATAGAGAATATGCGACAATCACCCCTGCAGTACTAAAACGTGTTGCAGACCTAGAGGAATCTCATGTTGCAAGAAATCAACCATGTTTGAAAAATATTTAGAAACATTGTTCTTGTGGACCGAAAGTATGGTAGACAAATTAAAGGAACTTGAGTATTTTCTTTTTTAGTCTCTTCGTGTATTTCGATTTTGAGGAATTCAATAATGAAAAAGTACAAAATACATTTTCTATTATAAAAAATACAATTCCCTTTATGATATGACCACCCTCATATTAGCGAAGTACTAGGAGTGCATATTTTTAAGGCATACACAAAATCACAGACCTTCCGATTGGCTGCGGGAATTTAGTGTATCAGCTTCTTTCTTTACACGCACCAATGTACGAAAACGGTGGAATTTCATGCTTTCGTGTGTGTATCGGGATGTTGAAAATATTACAATTTAAACAGTTATTCTTCATGAATGTAGGTCAACAGAAATCGTATGTTTTGCAGTCATATGTTTTGGAATTTTTGTTACAAAGAATAATTTTATGCTCATGGGCACACACTAAAAAAATTAAAAAAAGGCAATTATTAGTTATTAGTTTCTATATTACATTTCATTTTTAAATATAAGATAAGCCAAATCACCATGTCAGGCTATTGCCATCGATATGGACTTCAATTAGTCTACATGTTGATTTGTTGTTTATTCTAAATTATACCATTACTTAATTCTATTAAAACTATTTAGCCACCAAATTTTGCGAAAAGCATAAAAATCATATTTTATAAAAAAGAAAAAAATATTCTCAGTTTACGTTTAAAATTTTAGGGAGGAAAAATATTCATTTACATTTTGAAGAAAACATTTAAAAAAAGTAACAATAATTTCTGGGAGTCGAACTCGGATCTCCAGGTACTAAGCTTAACCTGCTTACAACCACGACCAAAGAAGCCAACAATCCTTCAACTTATTTATAAGCAGATTACTAAAAGAAACTGTTTGTTCGTCAACAGCTGATTTTTTGGTTTCTCAACTAAAATTATCATAAATGAATATTTTAGTTGAATATCGAAACAGGAGCTGTTGGCGATACCAAAAAAAGCGTTTCAGAAGTGTTTCGAGGATTGGAAAAAATGCTGGCATAAGTGTATTATATCTGAGGGGAATTACTTTGAAGGGGACAAGATAGTTGTTGATGAATAAATAAATACTTTATTTTTTGATCACACAATAACGGTTATTTTTTGATCACACCTCGTATATAAGGTTTCTAATGCCAAGAAGCTTCTTCTTAGACCACAGGAGCACATAAATTCAAGGAACAACCCTCAATCAAATAATTGAAGTTATATGCTCATAACAGTATTGAATAATTGAAATTGTGTGTGTATGCCATTTCAAATTAAAATTGTATGAGTATTATGGCTTGTGGACTATCGAAGGGATATTGCGGTACATATACAACTGCGTGAGATTTTTTAGCCAAAATGCAACCTTGTATTAACGAAATACACATACAAGTAGCAACCTAAACAAAATCATATACATGCTCTAAACAGTTGTGTGTGCAGGTGTGTAGGCAATTTGAAATTAAAGAATAATTTCAATTTCCAATTGAATATTATAAAACATGAAGTTTTATGCTGTTTTCGTTTCTGCTGCCCTTGTATGAATCGCAAACACATTCAATAGAAGAAGACCAAATTGTATTTATTATTATTATAATAATGTAACAAAAGTTACAAAATCACTAAAATATGTATCCATTTTTACAAAAATTTCTATAAATAGAATGTATTTTTGAAATGAAATAATGCAATTTCACGAAAATTGTCAATTTTCAAAATAATATAACATTCAAAAATTACAATATTCATTTTCTCATAATTTACATAACCAGACATCTCTAATGTTGTATGAAATCAAAGAGGCACATACAAATACAGTAAATAATCTATTTAGTGTATTTGGGCACATATATACAACCCTAGGCCACAGACACATATAAATCCAAGGAACAAACAGCAACCAAATAATTGTAGCTTGTGGACAAAACAAGTGATAGCACGGCACGGGGATGTACTCGTACAGATACAATTGGTCAGATTGTTAAAATGCAACCCTGTGTTATACACACATACAAACAAATTCAAAAAAAATTCATATACATGCGGTAAATGTGGACATGGAATGTAACAATTTGAAATTATATAATATTGAATTGAGAATATTGTGAGATGTGAAGTGAGATGCTGTCTTCGTTTTCTGTTACCCTTGTTTGAATGGCCAATATATTCAATATAAATAGGCTTTATTTTATTTATTATTATTATAATAGAATAAAAATTCAAGAATCAGCAAAATTATGAATCAATCCATTTTTACAAACATTTCTAAAAATTTGAAAAGAAAGAAATTCTATGTTCATAATCCACAATTATTCATTCATGGACGTATAAAATGAAGTGTGTATTAGATTTTATAAAATAGTATGTGTTTCTGAAATGAAACAAGGCAATTTCGTGAAAATTGTCAATATTGAAAATAATACCAAATTCTAAAATCGAAATATTCAACTAAAATATTCATTTATGATAATTTTAGTTGAGAAACCAAAAAATCAGCTGTTGACGAACAAACAGTTTCTTTTAGTAATCTGCTTATAAATAAGTTGAAGGATTGTTGGCTTCTTTGGTCGTGGTTGTAAGCAGGTTAAGCTTAGTACCTGGAGATCCGAGTTCGACTCCCAGAAATTATTGTTACTTTTTTTTAAATGTTTTCTTCAAAATGTAAATGAATATTTTTCCTCCCTAAAATTTTAAACGTAAACTGAGAATATTTTTTTCTTTTTTATAAAATATGATTTTTATGCTTTTCGCAAAATTTGGTGGCTAAATAGTTTTAATAGAATTAAGTAATGGTATAATTTAGAATAAACAACAAATCAACATGTAGACTAATTGAAGTCCATATCGATGGCAATAGCCTGACATGGTGATTTGGCTTATCTTATATTTAAAAATGAAATGTAATATAGAAACTAATAACTAATAATTGCCTTTTTTTAATTTTTTTAGTGTGTGCCCATGAGCATAAAATTATTCTTTGTAACAAAAATTCCAAAACATATGACTGCAAAACATACGATTTCTGTTGACCTACATTCATGAAGAATAACTGTTTAAATTGTAATATTTTCAACATCCCGATACACACACGAAAGCATGAAATTCCACCGTTTTCGTACATTGGTGCGTGTAAAGAAAGAAGCTGATACACTAAATTCCCGCAGCCAATCGGAAGGTCTGTGATTTTGTGTATGCCTTAAAAATATGCACTCCTAGTACTTCGCTAATATGAGGGTGGTCATATCATAAAGGGAATTGTATTTTTTATAATAGAAAATGTATTTTGTACTTTTTCATTATTGAATTCCTCAAAATCGAAATACACGAAGAGACTAAAAAAGAAAATACTCAAGTTCCTTTAATTTGTCTACCACACTTTCGGTCCACAAGAACAATGTTTCTAAATATTTTTCAAAAATGGTTGATTTCTTGCAACAAGAGATTCCTCTAGGTCTGCAACACGTTTTAGTACTGCAGGGGTGATTGTCGCATATTCTCTATTTACAGTATTTGCTTTAATTATTATACTCAGTATTATGGTTTTATTTGATGTTGTTTTCCCGGCTGCTGACCAACGACTCGTTAGGCTCGCTTAAAACAGAAAAACACGCAGCAACCGCGTAACGGCGAACTTCTACATAGGAGATTTAAATGGTACATAAACGAACAAGTCACAAAGCAAATATAATAATAAAGAAGGGCACAATAAACATATCAGGGTGTAATAGTTATAGGGTAAGTGGACGTTCTGTAACATCCCCACCCCCGTAAATCAACCCGATTCACTAACATCTAAATCCAGAACGGCCAGCTTGGACGCCGTACGACGCTTGATTCCAGAAGTCGTTCGCACGTCAACCTGTCGAATCTCACCATCCCGACCGGGGTACAACTCGACTATTTCTCCGCGGCTCCACTCCCTTCGTGGCATGTTAGGGTCGCAGACAAATACCAAGTCGCCTTTCCGGAACGGTTTGTGGCTATGTCTATGAACATGTGGTGGCTATGTCTTCATCTATACCGGACGTATTCGCGGTATTGGCTGACCCCAACAAGAAGTCGTTTGGCGTTTACGCTGATCGGCAAGTGAGTAAGCGGACGGGAATTTACAACATTTTCCGCCTCGATTAAAAAACAGTTCAGTGTATGCTCCTTTGGAGCGACTTCTTTGAGAGTTTGGCGTAGGACTCGCTTGACGCACTGGACCATGCGCTCCCATGCTCCTCCTTCGGCTGGGTTAAACGGTGAGTTGAAGACCCAGTCAACGCCCCTTTTTGACAGTTCGCCTTGGATTCGCACACAGTCGAAAACCTCGTCGAACCGCTTCGCTTCGTTGTTGACGCCTACAAAGTTTTTTCCGTTGTCAGACCTCAGTCGGGTAGGCAAACCGCGACGATTTACAAAGTTTCGAATAGCAATTATGCAGGCATCGGTGCTGAGGTCGTGCGCTATATCTAGGTGGATTGCTCGTATAGTGAGGCACGTAAAAAGGGCCACCCACCTTTTCTCGGTACTTCTTCGCACTGTCACATTCAAAGGGCCGAAATAGTCTAAGCCCGTATATGTGAACGGCCTAACGTATGGCGTGAGTCTGTCGACTGGAAGTGGCCCCATCATTGGAGGTATCGGAACTGTCTTGCGAAGGCGACATACCAAACAGTTGGCGATAACGCTGCGTAGAAGAGTTCTCAGGCGCGGCAGCAATAACGATGTCGTATGGAGCATATTGTTGCTTCTATATTTTGATGACCCATACGTATGTGATGGTGCGCAGTTACCAGCTTCGAAAAGACGTGAGCTGACCGCAGAATTATGGGGTGCCTCACTTCCATCGGGAGCCAACTGGCAGCGTCAATGCGTCCGCGTACACGTAGAACATCTTCATCATCGAGATACGGCGAAAGTTGCCGCAATGGACTATGGCGGGATACTTCTTGGCGATTGCGGATTCGCTGAATGTCCATACCGAAAACTTCGCATCGATTCGGCACAGAAGATGTTCCGACATTTCAAGGTCACTGGCCGTCAGTCCATAAGGCTTTAGAACCTGAATTCGGCGGCGGCATATATTGGTGAATAAAATAACCCAGGCTGTGGTTCGTACCAACCTGTTAAATGAGGAGAAGGGATTAAATCGTATAATATCACAACTTACGATGTTTAAAGCATATTTTGAGCGAAGTTCATCACCGGGCTCATCCTGTTCGACAACCGTGTCATCTTCGGATGGCCAGGCATGTTCCCTCTCTCGTAAAAACAGCGGACCATATGTCCAACGGGAGGTTGGACCAAACTTGATTTTGTTATTAAACCGTGTGGCCATATCCGCGACGTTTTCCGTTGTGGGTATCCATCTCCAATTGGACACATTCGTGGCGGCCAATATTTCCGCAACCCTATGCTGCACAAACGGCTTGTACCTCCTATGTCCGCTTCGGATCCACTTTATGACAGTCTTTGAATCGCTCCAGTGGAAACATTCATTAATTTTGGCGCCGTGCCCTTCACGTATGGTCTGCAGCAGACGTGATGCCAACACAGCTGCTTGCAACTCCAATCGTGGCACAGTAAGGGTGCGCACTTGGACTTCGCGCAGATCAGTGTGACTTCCAATTCTCCGTGGCGGTTCTTGGCTCTCCAATAAGCGACGGCGGCAAAGGCGTTTTCGCTGGCATCCGCGAATATATGAAGTCTTCCGGCTTACCATGAACTCTTCCGGCTTACTATTGCGGAAGTAAAATCTGGGAACGGCAAATTCAGTTAAGTTCGGCAATTGTTTTCGCCATTTTCCCCATAGCTCGGCGATGTCGTCACACAGTGGTTCGTCCCAAGTTGCCTCATGTCGCCAGACCTCACGCATCAGCATTTTAGCACCTATGATGAAATGAGCCAGAAATCCTAGTGGTCGAATATCGACATGACAACACTAAGCAGCTCTCTCTTGGTGGGGCACCTGTCTCCTCTCAACACTGCTTCGCTGACGTTGTTGAACCTAAGTTGAATGTTGAAGCAATCTGATGCCAAAATAGACCCAGCACCCTTTCCGCCGACACGCCTTCCCCCTTACCAAGAATTTTTTTGAGATCGACTCCATACAACGCTGCAGTCACCTCTGATGAATTCGATGTAAAATTGCGAATCTCGAATCCCGCATCCTTATGAATCGCCCTTACTTGTGATTCTATGGCGATAGCTTCCTTCGGTGTGTCGAAACTATCCACAAAATCGTCGACGTAAGGGTAGTCCACAATAGTTTTTATAGCACGGGCAGTCGAAACTATCCACAAAATCGTCGACGTAATGGTAGTCCACAATAGTTTTTATAGCACGGGCAGTGCTGCGATCGTCTCCGCTATGTTGCAAAGCGTTCTGTTTTTTGCCATAATGCGCTGCGCAGGGCGAACAAGCAGCTGCAAATGTCATGACACACATTTCGTATATGTCCGGCTGTCTCTTCGCATCTCCGTCTCGCCACAGAAATCGCTGGGCGCATCTATCCTCCGGGCGAATAAGTACCTGGTGAAACATCTCCTTGATGTCAGCGCACACACCAACTGCTCCTTCGCGGAAGTGGAGAAGAATGGACGGCAATGATCTGTATTCTTGGGGGCCCTTCAGTAGGTGGCGATTAAGGGACACGCCATGAACCTCGGCGGCAGCATCGAACACGATTCGCAATTTGGCCGGTTTGTTCGGTTTAACCACGGCGAAATGTGGTAGATACCAAGTGCGTGGCGTTGTCGTAACAGCCTCTGACTGTGATAGCTTACGCGCATAACCCTTCTCAACGTAAGAGTCTAGCATGCGCTTATAGCTGGAGGCACAGCTTACGTCACGACTCATACGCCTCTCCACGTTCATCAGCCTCTTGAGCGCCATACCGTAGCTGTGGGGTAATTGAACGTCGTCTCGTTCCCATAAAAGACCGGTCTGGAACCTTGCACTAACACGAACAGTCGTAGACTTCAGGACTGCTCTTGCGCGCACGTCATCATTGCTTTCGGGTGGTGGTGCGGGTCTCACACCAAAGCTTTCGGTCTCGAAGAAGTCGGCGACCATATTGTGAAGTGTCCCATCCGGATTTCCATGTACGAGGAGGCTTGTTGGTGGCTTGGGCAGGCCTTTACTACTTGGTCCAAACACCACCCATCCCAGCTCTGTATTAGCAGCGTATGGTCCGTTCTTCCTCATCGGTATAGTTGTGGATGCGATACCCAGATGGCAATTATCGATACCGATGAGCAGCCTCGGTACCGCGCCAGATTGTGGTTGCACTGGCAATTGACGCACTCATTTGTCATCGCAAAGTAGGTCTGCCTGGTTAAGGCTTTGTGATGGTAACTCAAGATTCCTGACAGCATATACGTTTTGCGTCTTGTGTTTCCTTTTCATACCCACACCGCTGATAAATAGGTCGACTAAGGTTGCTGGCTCTTGTACGGCATGTCCACCGAACCACTGGACTTTGAGGTGGCGTGGTTGTCCACGCAAGTCCAGCTCTTCGGCGAGCGCGTTGTCGAGCATGGTAATGGACGAGCCCTCGTCCAGTAGAGCGTACTTGTCCACGTGGCGCTGTCTTCCATATACCGTGACTGGAAGGATGCGGAATAGAAGTTTGCTCTCTTTCAAGTTGGCGGCGCAGCTTAATACTACAGCTCCTGCCTGGCTAGACTGGCGACTATCTACTTGTGGCGGCGATGATGGCTGAGTTGAGGTAGCTTGAGTGTTGTTCTTCGACGACGATGATGATGGTACTGCTTGGGCTTCATGCAGTAGTTTGTTATGGATTCGATTGCATCCACCGATAGCACAAACCCTTCGTTGCCTGCAGTCACGTGTCATATGACCAGCTTTCAGGCACGCAAAACATAGGCCACCGCTTCACCTTTCGGCCACTGAAGCTTCAAGAAGGCGTTTGCATTCGTGTTGTTTATGCTGACCCTGACATATCGTCCACGTCCGCGGCAACTCTCTTTAATCTAAATGGAGTAGTACTCGGCGTTTTGGCTGACGGGTGGCAACCTGACTTTCATCGTGAATCGTGCACACAACGTTGGCGAGCAAAGTAATCCACTCACTAAAATGCGCCACTGTGGCACGCGGTTGCACAGTGGCGGCGTACCGACCCCACTCGATGCGTCTACTCATAGGCAGTTTCGATACAAACTCGTCTAGCAACATCGGGTTCGAAAGATGATGCCCCGTGTCGGCTGACTGCATAAACGCACAAATATTTTGAACTTTGATGGAGAAGGGTATCAACTTGCTTAATGCACTTTCCGGTATCGGAGTGATTTCTTTCACTTGTAGGAGCTGGCGACGCATGAGCTGTTCCGGTCGACCGTATCTGAACTTGAGTTGTTCAATAATGCAGGGAACGTTATCATGGTGAATCAGCAATGACTTAATAGTCTCACGAGCATCACCCCTCAGACACCTTTGCAGGCGTTGGTTATTATCAAAATGGCTATAACCATAGACTGCAGTCGATTCATTAAATGCCGTATAAAATACAGGCCAGTCTTCTGGGAGGCCACTAAACTCTGGCAAGTCCAACAATTTCCTCGGCATGTAAGGATTTTGATACGAATCCTGCACGCCATGGCCACAACCACTGTTTGCACCAGAAGCTGGCGCATTGAAAAATTCGCTGATTGCGATGAAAATGCGTTATTTGTATGAAATGTACTGTACATATTATTTGCCGTTGACGTCGTACTGCAAATAACTGGCTGATTCGCGGAACTGTAACGGACTTCGGCGACCGGCAGGCCTGTGTTCGAATATGCGTTTGTTTGTACAGATTCTAACTGTGACATCTGCGTCGACTGCGGTGGTGCTGGCTGCGGCTGCGGCTGCGGCTGCGGCTGTGCTGGTTGCGACTGCGAGACAATTCTGCTGGCATATGTAACGGCAGAATTACCGGTTCTGGGCAGCGTTACCATGAGGGCTTCATTGTCACGTTCTCTTAAGTGTGCCTGTGTGGCCTTTAGGTGGGCTTCCAATAAGGCGATCCGTTTCTCCATGGCCTGGAGATCGATGCCTTGATTGGTTGACGTACCTTGTGTGAGGTTACTAGGAGCTTCGGTGGTGCTGGAATTATTTGCTGGAATGACTCCATCGGCAGTAGATGTAGAAGCTATGGCGGCCAGGACGGCTGTGGTGTCCCTGGGTGGTAAGGTGTCTTCGAACATACCTAGTGGCTCCTCGGCAGTTGTGGTTAACGCAATGACATTATCGTTCATATTGGTAACGGCAGGAACTCCTCCTGGATCGTTTAGGCGGGGTCTCCTCCGAGGTGGAGTATGATGCATCTGTACAATGGCTACTGGCAGTGGCAATGTTAATTTCGATTTAAAACAAAATAAGCGGCACGGAAATTAAATCGAAATTTAAACAATCAAATAAAAGTTGTAGCCGTTGGCCTGGACAAATTTAACGCATACATTACTGATACAATAAAAATGAAACGCGACGCTTTAATTATTACACTCATTATTATGGTTTTATTTGACGTTGTTTTCCCGGCTGCTGACCAACGACGAAAACACGCAGCAACCGCATAACGGCGAACTTCTACATAGGAGATTTAAATGGTACATAAACGAACAAGCCACAAAGCAAATATAACAATAAAGAACGGTACAATAAACACATCAGGGTGTAATAGTTATAGGGTAAGTGGGCGTTCTGTAACAGTATTATATATATAAATGATCACAATCACTTTCTGAGAAATTTTGATTTTGTCCGTCCGTTTGTCTGTCCGTCTGTGGCCAACTAATTTCCACACCGTTAATAAGATATGAAACTTTACAAAAGTATAGTCTGTACCTTAAGACAGATATATGAATACATTTAGACAAATACCACGCCTACTTAGTATATATGCAACTGTAGGCACCTTTTTAAAGTCATTGTAAATTCGGATATTTCATGGCACTTATGTAGATATGGGTCTTATGCAAAATGTGGGCGGTATATATTTACCTCCCCGCCCACTATTAGCAAATGTTCATTAAATAATATCTAAAAGCCATGTATGGACGAAATTTTGTGTGCAGAAGAAATACATATTATAACGCCATATGCAAGAAGTAGGGTTGATGATATAAAACACACGCCCACTTTCCATATAACGAACTTTCAAGATTCAACTAAAATGATCGCAGCTCTGCTTGTATTGTTGATATATGAAAAAAACTGGGAGTAATGTTCCATACTAGTGTGAATATACGAAACAGGCGGTACACTAAAATTTCCACACCCACAATTAACCAATTTTCATCCCTGGGTACCTATAAAAAAACCATCAACGCAATTTCAAACTAAAAACTGGCGGTATAGTTATCTTCAGGCGCTCGCCCATTATTGATTCATGGTTATAAGTTAAGTTCTATATAAAATTTGTGGACGAAATTGGTGTGAATAATTGACGGTATAAAGCCATACTTAGCAATGGGACCGATCATATAAAGGACACGGCTCCCTCCCATATAATCAACTCTGGAGACGCCACAGAATATTCTCTGACTATACTCTTATTGATTATATATATATAATATAAAATGATTGATATATAATTGATTATATATAATATAAAATATATATAATACAATTTAGCTCTATACTATTCTAGAAAAGAAAATGAGCGACTGCCATGCCACCAATTCACACCTGCTGATTAATGGGCCAGTATATAAAACTCATCGACGAAATTATACAAGAAAGATGAGAGTACCAAGTATTAAACGCTAATAAAAAACTTCTTATCGATTTATAGAACTTGGTTGACATAAAAGTTGGTTGAAATTCGATTATGAATATTGGAAATGATAGTAGGCGTAAACTTTCAGCCGGCACTCCCACCGACCTATAGAATTCTTCAGTATGACAAACATGGCGACAGACACATTATTTAATATTATATTATATGGAAACAATCTCACCGCTGGCACGGACCAGTAAGTGAAAAGGGTATTTAGAAGTCGGTCTGATCCAACTTCAGGTTTCTTTTCTCGCTTATTGTAATTATATTTTTCCATATATGTATATGTGCAATATTCCATATATATTAAAAGCATATAAGTAATATTTTGAAGTATTTGCTCTTAGATTCTATCCATTGGGAGGACAATAATTTAATTATTTTAAAACTACGAAAACAAACAACAAGGGGACACTTCCATCCATCACTGTCGCCCTAATAGCGATATTTATAATTGCCACCATGATACCGAAGTCCAAATGAAGTTTCGTGGCTGACTGTGTTGCAGCAGAAACCATTCAGAAGTAAACCGCTTTTGTCGTTCAACATTACCGCAATGAATTCGGAGTTACTCGCAGCCGCTGCACCGTATCAGTGGGTGCTTGTTTTTTTCTCGCTATCCCCACCTCCCTGCTTTCTCAACAACAAGCGGGGCCACGCCAATTGTTGTTGTATTTTTCGATTACTGTTCGCACTTTATACACTTTTGCTTCTGCTGCTTAAAATCTGGACAGCTTATCACAACATTGTCCTCGTCGCAGGTGTTATCAAAGATAGGCAGCTGGATTTCGTCACAAGCCTACTTAGTATTGGAATATACGTATTTGCTACCGTGGCACAGGCTTTGATGCAGATGAGCACACTTCTTGGCAACCAAGCGCAGGCACTTATTACTGGAATTGCTCAACTGGAAGAGGACATAAACCATCGTTATATGAAACGCAGGGTATCAGCACGACACAGCTTTGAATGGTCGTTGGCTAGATGGTCCGGTGTACTACTACTGTGCTTAATAGTCCCGATGCCATGCTTTGCCTTTAATGTATTCGATGATTTTGCGCCGGTTTCCGAACGATTGATTATCGTTTTGTTCGATATACTGCCGCAAATTAAGTACGTTCACTTTTGTGTTGCAGTGCAACTGACACAAGAGCTCCTTATGGCCCTCCAACAGGACCTCCTGAACCTGCGTCATGCAATTAGAATAAGCGAGCACAGTTCCCAGCGAATAGCATTATGTCAGGAATTGCAGGTGAATCAGCAACTCTTGGCTCGGATTTGGCAGTTGGTTCTTGCAGTTGAGCGTTACTTCTCACTACCGATGCTATTCCTCTTCCTATATAATTTTCTCACAATTACGGAAATTGTCAACTGGGGATATATCTGGGCGTCTACAGGCGGCTCCATTTCTAAAAACATATGCAAGTGCTGATATTTTAATTTAAGTTTTGCTTCCATAATTAGTAAAGCACTTAATTTGTATAGTTCGCTTTGGGTACACCTGTTTACTAATCATGAGCATGCTGGTGTCGTGCTGGCTGAGCCAATCCTGTATTAATATGGTAATCAAATTTTATTTTCTGTTGTCAGTGGCGGCAGGTGGGTTTCTTTCCTCAAGAGATCAGTACTGTTCTGGTTAGAAGACAGAAATTATTCAATATTTCGTGAATAGATTTTGGAGTACACAGTACTCTGATCTTTCCGAACGAAACCTGCCGCCAGGTATTCATGGAAGGCACTTTGTTTCAATTCGTATTTCCGCCTTTATCAGTACAATACGTTTGGAGCTGTGATTCACAATTTTGAACCTGACAGAACTGATTTGACGCTGACCATGCGATTGAGGGAGTACTCTCTGCAATTAATGCACCAGAAATTGTTATTCACTTGCGCAGGTTTTTTCGATTTCAACCTGAAAAATTTTGGATTGGTAAGTTTGAATTGAAAATTTTGTGTCATCTCGTTTTGCCGAGCACTGCAAGAATTGTTGATTTTTGAAGTTCATTTATCTCCTTTCTGTCCACACCAACTGCATATGTGGCTGGTAATTAAAATTTATTTCTATTTCTATCAACATCCTTACTTTTATCGATGTCAGAAGAGAATATTTATGATTTCAGATGGTCCTGTGCATCACAACGTACGTCGTCATCTTGATTCAATTCAAATTACAAACGGGAATGGAATTTAGGAGCAGAAGCGCATAATTACGCGTACTTTATAAACACCTAATAATTAATTTTGAAAATATCTTCTGTTTCTAGATACTTACAGTATGCTGGACAGCGTTATCCTGGTTTGCAGTTCGTATCGATTTACTACATTAATAAACTTTTTCATATGCATTGTTTAGTTTTTAAATGAGTGGCTAGTTCCACAAAAACTAGTAAGAAATAAAACAAAAATAAATTAAAAAATTTTACAAAAATTATTTCCGTTATTACGCTTTGCATTAACAGCTTTTGCTCTTAGAATTATGCATTTACGCGCAAAGACCCCACGGCGCTTTGTAATAGGTCAATTTGCTGTGAGTTTGGTTTGACGTAGATCGAATATGCCTGAGAAGAAAAATATAAAGTTCCGTCAGGTTCGCACACAGAATATTCCTAGAGTTCCGAATTTCATTCCACGAAATGGAAATCCCCATTTCCCAGTAAAAAATTTCCTCTGTCTTTCCTCTGTCACTTCTTTCTCTTGTTAAGTTCTTTGCTAATATCTCTCCTCTTCAGTGTTTTGTATTGTTTGCCGTTGCACTTTCGTTCAGAGGCAAGCTATTGCTTAGTTTTTTATTCTTTAGTACTGAAGAAACACCCGATACAACAAATTCAAGAGTTCAAGAAGTGAAAAAGTGAAATTAAAACTAAAATTAAAATTAAACTCGAAATAACCAGCAAGATCGGTGAAAATAGAAGAAATTTCAAATTTGTGCATGTTTATTCAGGAAACACGGGTAAGTTATTTTATTTAATGTAAATTATTTCATTCGAGGTATATTACATACATACATTTTTAACTGGTGTAATTGCAGATTCAGTCGATACAACCGAAACGTTGACGCATATTAAAAGTTAATTGGAACGGGTCGTAGGGAAAGATCGCCCTAAAAAGTTACAGGCTTTTTCATTACTATTTGTTTCAAGCCATGAAGAATACATATACCACCTATCCAGACTGTAAGAAATCAATGCGAGAAGCGTTCCGGAAAATCAAAATGGCCTTCTACAGAAATACGTATGGCCTAAAGCAGCAATAATTAATATTAATTACTTTATTATATTTAAATATTAATCCATTAATGCTTTTTCCAATTTTGAATTGAATTCCCTCTATAAATTTTATTATATATAGGACTAGAATTATGTTCTTTCAATTTTGTATACAAACATTTAATATACAGAATAAGCAATAATCGTTTCTCATTTTACTCGCGTACTATGAATAAAAGATCGTTCCAATACTACTCGCGTAGGAACTCTAACCGAGCGCTCCAATACTACGCGCATAAGAACTCTAACCGAGCCCTCCAATATTACTCGCTTAGGAAGTCAAAACGAGCGCTCCAATACTGCTCGCATAGGAAGTCAAATCGAGCGCTCGCTTCCAATGACCCGCTATGTTAAAAAGGAGCGAAAAATACATGAGCTCTAGAACAATAGGGAGCGATCAATGCCTCGCATTGGATCGATCCATGATTGCTCCGAGAGTGATCAATTTTTTACTGGGTTGCTGCTGGTGCTTATGGAGTGGCAAGCGTTCTTAAGCAAGTACATAGCCATACTTAGCAGTTAATTTTGTTGCTTTGCAAGTTACAAATATCAGAAATCAGAAATTAAAGCTGAAATTTATGTAACTGCTGTTTAAATTAATTGCTGGTAAATTAGTTTACTTTTAATAAGCTCGCTAAACGCTTCGAATTATTTGAATCAGTCCACTGATCGAACTAATTAACTAATTTTCATCAGAGTATATTGGCAAATCTGAAAGTGTTTTTCGGGCCTCTTCTCCATAAAGTATTTGACGATATCATTAAATAGTTTCTGTTTTAAATATGTACAATAAAGAGGAAGAAAGTAATTAGCATAGTAATTTATTGTCAGAGATGACCACACACGTCGTATGAGCAACATTAATACATGTTTATTTATTATTCTTTACATAAACATTTTGTCTTCTAGGTTGTTGGGGAATGAATAGAAAAATATAAGGGGCCTGAGTGGATCTTCCATTGAGCGTTCCTAATATTTAACAGTGACTTTGATTTATCTTAGAATTAAAGTCGATCATGGGATTGAGCCTCAGCAAACGACTTTTTCTGCTGATGGGCTTCCTCTGAAGTAAAGGAAATTTCGTTAGAAAAAATTAGGTTTGAACATACCTTATCCAAAATTGCAAGTCAGCTAGATGGCAGTGCACCAGGGCGTCGTCTCTTGTGATCGTCTGAGTATAAGCAGCGATGATTGTTATTATTATTTATTAATTAAAAGCAATGTAATAAATCACAAATTTAAATATATTTACTAGTACTAGCAACAGAGGCCTTCGACTAGATCCTATTTAAATATAACTTATATAGTTTGACACTTTTGTTGTCAAGGGTAGCAAAACGAGCGATCAAAAGTCTACAAGCACTTAGTATAAAACAAAATTTTAGTGCAAATTTTAAATCTTTTATTCAATTTACTAACTTGTTGGATAACCGTAACGCTTAAGGACTTCCACTAGACGGTTTTTCATCGAAGCCACAAGTTTCCTGGTTTCCTGAGATGTTATTTCGGCCCACTCTTTAAGAATTATGTCTAATTGGAAAGAAATAAGCGTCGGCGAAAGAAAAATTATCATTAAACTTTGGGAAGAAGGAAAGTCGAACAGGGAAATTGGACGTTTAGTTGGTAGACCACAGTGCTCGGTCTATACCGTAATTAATATTTGGAAAACTACGGGAATTATCACGTCAAAGCCGCGAAACTGTACGGAATATACAGGATAGATTTTCAGAAAATATTTCAGTGGGTGGTGAGAAGGTTTTAAAATTAATGTATGAAGTGGTAAAAATACAGTGCACCCCCCTTAACTCTAACTATCGTAATTGCTTAATTCACTTAACTTCTCAAAATAACTGAAAAAATACATTTTTTTTGATAATTTCTCATTGTCAATGAACCCTCAAGATCCACAAGTCGAAATTTTCCAGTTGCGTTTAAGTAAAAAATTAATTCGACAAAATAAAAGTTTATTTTCGTCATTATTAAAGAAAGAAACACTACCTTTGTTTAATTAAAAGCATAAAGCTGTTAACTTAATTCGTTTAGCTGCATTTTTGACCTATTTTGAAGATTTTTCTGAGATTATTGAAACAGTTGTGATATGTGAGAATACTGTAAAAAGGTTTAATTCTCTTTTGAACGGCAATTTCTTAATCTTGGCCTCCTTCTGTTTCAAATTCTAATTCTTTAGTGTTCCCTGTGCTCTTTCATTCGTTCCTGGCCATAGTTAAATATACACGCGGGTGTGTTACTGGGGCAGTCGGATCCCATTTTAATATAAATGAATTTTTATTAATTATTTTAGTTATTAGTAGTATAATATTATGCCAAAAAACCACAGAATTATGATTCTACAACTTATTATTACTATGGTGCGTTTACAGTGAACAGAAGTGTAAATGGAAAGCAATTGGATCAGATTTTACATTAAGAATAGTTATAATTTATGAAAAGAACTTGTTAACATATGAGTTTTCAATTCCAAATTAAATAATACAATTTTTTTTTATTTATTATTTTATTTTCTTTTTAGAAATTTCGCAGTTCTTTTTAAAATACAAATGAAGTGACCCCCTAAAAGTTTAATTTAAACGTAGCCCTGATTTCTTCTGATTTTTTTTCTCCGAATATTCGCTATTTTAGACAGCATCCCAGCAGTGAAATCAAATAGTTAAAATACTAGTAAAACTCATATATATATATATGTAAAATTCATATATATGTATGTACATAATATAATAATGTGTACTCGACATTAATTCAGCATGTTAATTCATGGTGCCGCATTTCCACGAACTTCTTTGCGAACACTTTGCGGATATTTTAAAACACGCGTTAACTTGAAGATTATCTCTAAATTGAGGAATTACAAAAAGTGGTTGAAATTATAAAAAGAACTGTTTTCACTACAGGGATATGGAATATTTTTACAACAAACACAATAAATTCACATACGTGTGACCAAAATAAATATTTTCTTATTCTTCTTTGGCATTACTATTCAAAATGAAGTTCCATCTCTGCTACTCTAAAAAACGATCTTTGCTAAAATTAACTAATTTTTTACTTCTTAAACTTAATAAAGTCAGTAGATGATTATCGTTGAAGCCGTGCCTTTCATTTCTCGCTGCTGTAATTTGTAGAGCATTGTGCATTGAATTTTTTTATATTTCTTATTTGGAACACGCGTTTCACTTAATTCATAATTGCAGTCAAATTATAAAATATAATTTAAAGTGTAAACGATTTTGACTGTTGAGCAAAGAAACTCCTTTGAATCATTCAAATGGGAGGAAACTCAGATAGCTATTCAATGACAGCATGCTTATGACCAAAGGCAGGCAAAGAGATTTCTTACCCCAAACCGTATCTCATAGGGTTAGAGTGAATCATAGGGGTTAGTATAATAGGTCCTTATGCGCCGCGGTGGAAGTACTCCCAGAAATAATAAATCTAAAATCTAATATTTTGACAATGAAACGGTATGGTTTCATCACATTTTTCGAAAATCTGAAAGCTGAGTCACCAATGATGACCACTGGTACTCTTATTCCGTTAAATTCAAGACTCAATTAATCTAGTAGGGTACACTCCTGCAGTTGTTGCTTTAGTTTCGATTTCTCGTAAATCGATGAGTCGTTACAGCGACCTGGATTACTTACGTTGATATACAGCAAACGGTACCTAAAAAAATCAATATATGTACATATGTATATGTCAGCAAACTTTAAATCAACGCGGCCAGAAGTACCACCCTTTAAAATAGAAAGAGTCAACGGCTTCCACTTTTCTTGGCTTTATCTCTAGGTTCCATCTATAGAAAATATATTTATTAATGCATTTCCGGCATGTGTGCATACCCAAAGCTCCTAGACACGGCGGAAACCCAAGTTTATTGAATTCCTTCACGCACTCAATAATTTTATCTCTTTGAAGGGGGAAGCTATTTATAAACATTGGATAAAAGGTAGCCCAAACTTCCACACGAAAACTGTTTGCAATTTTCCCAACACCAGATAAATTGGCCACACTACAATATTCTGCTGTTGGCTTATAGCTGGACAAAAATTTGTGTTCCCAAAATCCGCATAATTTTGTAAAAATGCGTCTATTTGTTGAACAGAATTGGACACGCCTGTCAATTCGATAGTCGGTTCAAGTCCGTATGACAGTTTCCTTATATTTGCGAGTGTGCGCATACAGTTGACTCGGTATGAAGATTCAATTGTATTTGAGTCGTTGTCTCGTTAACTTCTTTTTCTAAATCTTTATTATTAAATACACAAAATTAACAGCGCTGTGTTTTTCATTTCATATTAACGCTTATTACACCAAAAGGTAATTAGTTCAACACTATTCATCCTGACGTTTTGTCTAAAGAAATCTTCTCCGTTCTTCTGGCACTCCACTTCCCAAAACTGGCTTGTGTGCTCCTGCAAACTCTGTTTCGTTAACATTATTGTATACTTATAAAACATTCTAATTTTGCACTTACCAGGTGCCATACAGTTCTTGGAGATGCTTTTATAAATAGCCACATCAAAATATAAACTTGGCATAGCAAGCACCATGCAATCAAATTTAATAAAATTGTCCCCCTCCGCATAAATTCCACATTTATTTTACTGATCTGCTCAATTTTCATAAAATTTTGATTAGTAATAAATAAAATTTTTCCGATTTTAATCGACATTCTGAATCTTGTATTTTTTCGACAGGAAAATTTTGGCGGGAAACGTGTCCACAATTAAACCTTTTTTTCGGTGGGAACGTTTGACAGAAAGCCAAGAGGATTAATGAATAAGAGCTCGCAATTCGCTCACCAAAAATTCATAGTTATAAAACCACGGGAAGTGTAGTAGGTTTCGAACATTTCATTCTTGTTGTTGTTGTCTGGTTGGCTGCTACTGGCATTTATTTAAAAATTTTAGATTTTGGGTTTTTCTGAGTTTTGTTGATATTGCTTCGAGAGAGTTTCCATCCCTCTCTTTGGCAAAAGAGGAGAATCGAAATTCAAATTCAAATTTATAGCAGAAAATGTTACATTTTGACAGCTGTGGGCTGGCAATCGCTGTGGAACTGTTAACAGATGTTAAAAATAACATTTTACTGCTAAAAATGATTCATTACAGAATCATAATAAATTTAATATGAGTTTAGGAGGGAATGGTTTTTATTTTCATAAAAGAAATTTTGTAGATTTAATAGTTTTGTTATTTATTAATTAATAGTATATACACAACATAAAAATTAAAACAATTTAAATTAATAAGACAATAATATCAAATCTACACAATAATCTTTTGAAATTTCAAATTAAATTCACTGTTAACATGCAGCTGTTATAATTATTTTTAGCAGAAAAATGTTACATTTTGACAGCTGTTCCACGGCAATGCCACGAATGGCATTTCCCCTGTTTACTAAAGAGCGATTTGCATAGTCTTGTTGTATATTGTCTTTGACGATACATCATGATCATACTAATATATAATAGTATGAGTAAAAAAGAGAGAAAATATGCATGTATGCGTCACACAGACATGATTCGCTGTGATCACTGATTGAATGTCGAAAATCAAAATCATTTTGATTTTAAGGGAAAATTTGATTATGATTTTGATTATGATGTATGGATGATTGTCGTTTGTGGGCAATTTACATTTAATTTTTTTCAATTGAGTTTGACTACCAATGTGAGAAGATGTTTGCAGATAAAAGTAATGAAAATGCGTTTCTGCTGGAGTTCCTTGAATGCTATTGTATTATTTTTTGTGCCATTTTTTTAAATCCAAAATAGGGTTTTCTTTTTCTTTTCACATTTTGCCTTGCACAGTACGAGCGCTAGCGCATACAAGTTTATCATCCGGCAGCGACATGACTACCTCACTCCATGACGTATATGCAAAAATGACTTGATTAAGGATTTTAATCACTCGTCTGTGGCTGCATCATTCAACACGTACACGAATGAGTATGATCATGATGTACCGTGTGTGGACCGAATAAGGACTAATTTCAATTCATAATGTGAAGTGTGACGCTGTTGTCGCTTTCTGTGATAGATGCGGCTGATAGCCTGACCGCGTTTGTTATTGAGTTCGAGCGAAACTCTTCCGCCTCCCAAAATCTTGAATATCTTCGCCTTGATCTGACTGAATTGGCAGACTTATGGCAGGCGTTGAAGGAGGCGAAGGCTGCAGCGGTCATTGAAGCGAACTTAGACGAGAAATGCATAGCCATTAAAGAGTCTATACGGCAACGATTCGCAGCAAGTTTTGCCATGTATAAACAGGGTCATGCTCGGATCAGTGGTCTCATGCAATCCCTGACCGTCTCTCCAGCGCTGCCTTCCGAGGCGTCTGCTGAGCTGTCTTCTCAATCCCATACTATTCCGGTGCCTCCCTGTGATATTGAGATTTTCGGGGGGGAGTACTCCAAGTGGATCACCTTCCGTGATATGTTCACGGCGCTGTTCCTTCGGAACGCTCGGTTATCTAACATCGAGCGTATGTATCACCTGAGGGCAAAGACTAGGGGGGAGGCGCGAGAAATCGTGGACCAATGCCAACTGACCAATAGCGGTTTTGATCTGGCGTGGGCGAGGCTTACTGCCCGATACGAAAATCGGCGCAAGCTCATTAATTGCCAGCTGAAATCCCTATTCACAATGCGTACCATAGGTAAAGAAAGTGGGTCGGAGTTAAAGAGGCTGCAGCGGGAAGTTAGCAACTGCATTATGGCGTTGCAGGAGCTGTCGGTGGATGTAGGCAGCTGGGATCCAATTTTTATATACTGGAGTTCCATTCGGTTGCCGGAGAGGACCCTTTCTCTTTGGGAGCAGTCCCTTGCAGATCATGCGGATATACCGACTTGGGTGGCGATGGAGGAATTCCTCTCGAAACGGTTCCAAACTTTGGAGGCGGTCTCTGATGTCTGCCAGACGGATCACGCGCGGGAGCCGCTCAACACCACTCCGTAATAGCCACGTGCAGGCTCATCAGGCGAGGGTCAATCCGGAAGGGTGTAAGATATGTACACTACCAGGCCATCGGGTCTCCCACTGCTCTACTTTCATCAACGCTGATGTATCAGAACGATGGGGATGGGTGAATCGCTTCCACTTGTGCGTGAATTGTTTGAAGGGGGATCATCGTGTGTCAAATTGCACGAGTAAATACCGATGTTTTACGTGTCAAGAGTGGCACCATACTCTGCTGCACCGTGAGCCGCTCCCGAACCGGAGCATAAGAGCCCCACCACGCACGACGCCGCCTCGAGGCAGACGGTCATCCAACGGACGCAGCGCGGCCACCACGTTGGCTCAACCTGCTACACCGTCCTTCGCCAACGCTGCACAGGTGGTACCTGCTATAGTCCAGGGACGATCCCGTCCATATCGAGCTCGAGGTCGGCTACCCAAACGTGTGCTTTTAGGTACCGCCATTATTCACGTATGGTATCAGGGAGTCAATTACATGGCCCGTGCATTGATCGACCCTGGGTCGGAAGGGTCTTTTATCTCAGATCAGCTCCAACGACGCCTGCGACTCCCTACGCGTACCGTGCATGCCCAAGTGTCCGGGGTAAGCAATGTGGTGGCAGCTAACGTGACAAAAGCGTGCGATTTAATGTTAGGGTCACCTCTCGACAGTACTGTGCGGCTCCCGGTGTCAGCATTAGTACTGCCCACCTTGACCCGCGAATTACCCCGACTAGGGGTATCAACGCAACATTATACCCAATTGGCCGGCTTACGTCTGGCTGATCCAAGCCTTTCAAACTCTTCACAAGTTGACATTTTTATAGGGGGTGATTTATACCCGATGGTGATGCTTGATGGGTTGAAACGTGACGTTATTGGGTCATTAATTGCACAGGAAACTGTATTTGGGTGGATCCTCACAGGACCCATGCCTGAGAACTCGACACAGACATTCTGTGCTAGAGTACAAGTTACGACCGGCCACCCGGTTGAAGAGCGCTTGCAGAGATTCTGGGAGGTGGAGGAACCACCTAGGGAGAAACGGTTATCGGCCGGTGACCAGGCTTGCCTGGATTTGTATTCCCGGACCACTTACAGAGAGTCTTCTGGGCGGTATGTAGTAGAACTAGCGTTCAAACCAAGGCACCTGCCTGAGGAGTCGCTTGGGGCTTCTCGGCACATTGCGTTAAAGCAGTTCGAGCGCAATGAAGGCAGGTTACTCCGTAACCCTGAGCACAAAGACCAATATGACTCCGTGGTACAGGAGTACTTGACTCTTGATCATATGGTCAAAGTCCCGCCTCCACCTTCAGGCGCTCTTGCTCACTATTATTTGCCTCATCATGCGGTAATGAAACCCGAGAGTACGTCCACCAAGCTGCGAGTTTTATTCAATGCGTCCCAAGCAACCACTAGCACCCTCAGCTTTAATGATGTCTTATATACGGGTCCCACCCTGCAGGCTGACTTGACCCAACTTATCGTGCGATGGCGAATGTTTCAGTTCGTCTTTAATGGGGATCTGCAAAAGATGTATCGGCAGATTAGAGTAGCTCCAAAGCACACCCCGTACCAGCGAATTGTTTTTAGGGCCTCTCCTGCAGCGCCAGTCTCCGATTACGAGCTACAAACGGTTACCTTCGGAGTCAACTGTGCACCGTACTTAGCGATTAGGACATTGGAACAGCTTGCGACGGATGTCGAGGAGGACCTACCCCTAGCAGCCCGGGTATTGCGTGAATGTATGTATGTGGACGACGCCTTGGTCGGCACACATGATGTGAACGTGGCGATACAGACTCGAGATGAGTTGATCCGTGCACTCGACTCTGCCGGCTTTTCCATGCGAAAGTGGACAGCCAATACGGAAGCCATTCTCTCCTCTTTGCCTCCGGACCACTTGCTCCGAGAGGACTTTCTGAAGCTGGATGAAGCCAGCTTGACTAAAACATTAGGAATCCGGTGGAACTCAAAGACTGATCATTTCTACTTTCATCTTCAGCCCATTTGCTTCGACCCACGAGCCACCAAACGCAAGGTGCTATCGATTATAGCTCAACTGTTTGATCCAGCCGGATGGCTGGCACCTGTTGTGATCGTTGCCAAGATCTTGATGCAACAGATCTGGGGGGACAAAACTGACTGGGACGAATCGCTGACCCTCGCTTCATCCAATCGTTGGAGGGAATTTTTAGGGGCTTATGACGGCATCTCGCAGATTCGAATTCCTCGATGGGTGGGGTCTGCACCGGATGTAGATATCCAGTTCCATGCATTTTGTGATGCTTCGCAAGCGGCATACGCCGCCGCGCTGTATGTGCGGTGCCAGTGCGGCGATACTGTCACAACCCACTTATTAGTGGCTAAGTCGCGGGTCGCGCCTCTTAAGACGTTGTCCTTACCTCGCTTAGAACTCTGTGGCGCGGTATTGTTATCCGAGTTGGTGGCGGCACTTCGGACAAGGGTGGGGGTCACCTCCAGCAACTTGTTTTGTTGGACGGATTCGACCATAGTTTTGGCTTGGCTCCAGAAGTCCCCGCATATGTGGAAAACCTTCGTAGCTAATCGAGTTACCACCATTTCCAGTAAAGTAGGTGTAGAATGTTGGAGACATGTCAGGTCTGCAGACAATCCGGCTGATCTTGCCAGTCGGGGGGTAACTCCAGCAGCACTTGTTCATAGTCATTTATGGTGGAATGGTCCGGGATGGCTTACCCACGACTCAAATTCCTGGCCTCAGCCTTCGAAAATCGCTAGTCCGGACGCCCTAGAGGAACAGCGCAACGTTACTTCGCATACAATCCAGGTCAAACAGCACGATGACTTGATGCTGCGTTTCTCGTCGTTGCTGCGGGTTGTGTGCTATATCCTGCGCTTTTCTAAATACGCTATGCGAAAGCTACGTGACCACGCCCCACCCCCGGGGTCGCCTATCACGACTGCAGATATTGTTGCCGCAACACTTCTCGTAACGACCATAACGCAGCAGATGTACTACCCCGAGGAGTATGGATGCTTGCAGAACGGGCAACCCATTTCCAATTCGAATTCTCTGCTCACCTTGAACCCCTTCCTTCATTCCGATGGGTCGATTCGAGTGAATGGACGCCTAGCGCATTCCACTCAGATCCCGTTCTCCGAACGACACCCACAAATTTTGCCGTACCACGGACAGTTTACACGACTGCTCGTTGAGTTCACCCATCAAATCTCGTTGCACGGGGGAAATCAGCTTATGCTTCGGCTCCTTCGAACTCAATACTGGGTTCCACGCGCAAAGGTTTTAGTCAAGGGTACCATTTTACGGTGTAAAACTTGCCTGGTAGAAAAGAAGCGTAGATTGAGCCAGATCATGGCGCCTTTGCCCCCTGAACGCACCACCCTGTCTCGTCCTTTCGCCACCGCGGGGGTTGATTTTGCGGATCCTTTTGAAATTAAAACGTTTCAAGGGAGGGGGTATAAAATGACAAAAGGCTACGTGTGCATCTTTGTGTGTTTCGCCACCAAGGCCGCCCATTTAGAAGCTACCACGGATTTAACTACCCAGGCCTTTTTAGCCGCCCTGGCTAGATTCATTGGGCGACGGGGGTGCCCAGCTAATATGTATTCCGACAATGGAAAGAATTTTGTGGGAGCAGAAAAGGTAGTGCGCATGGAGTTCGCACGTGTGGTTCGAGAAGCTAAGGACCAGGCGACCACGCAGCATTGGTTTCACCAATTGAAATGGCATTTTATTCCTCCAAACGCTCCCCATATGGGAAGACTGTGGGAAGCAGCCGTAAAGAGCTTCAAACACCATTTCAAACGAATGGGTGGGCAGATCCGGTATACGTATGAGGAGTTAGGAACGGTACTAGCCCGCGTCGAGGCATGTCTGAATTCTCGCCCTATTAGCGCACTCAGTGACGATCCCGACGACCTCCAACCACTTACACCAGGGCACTTCCTAGTAGGGGGACCACTTCTTGCACCAGCCGTCTCGGAGGAGACTACCCCTTTTCTTTCTATTCTTAATCGATGGCGTAGGATTCAAGTTCTCTCCCAGCAGTTCTCAGTACGTTGGAAACATGAGTATCTTCTGGAGTGCCAGCGCAGGACAAAGTGGAAGACCATCCAGGATAATGCAGCTAACGGAGATCTGGTGGTAGTGCAGGATGACCACGTTCCACCCAACGAATGGCGATTGGGAAGGATCACTGAGGTTCATCCGGACTCAGACGGTAGAGTGCGAGTCGCGAAAGTGCGGACAGCGCGCGGAATCGTGACAAGGCCCGTCACTAAGATGGTTCTACTCCCTCGAGCGGGAGTGCAGGCTGAGTAATCCCGGCATCCGGTTTTTTGGCTGTTTGTAGTTTGTAGCCTTTCCTGTTTGTATATATACCTCGGTTCTTCTATGGAATCTTTAGCCTTCCTCGTAAAACGGTAGCAGTAGATTCCGCCTGGCTGTGCCACGGGATAGAATTGTAGTACTCTCCGTAGTCTTGAAGACTTTATTTCTCCTACTAATACCTTACTAACTTTTATTATTAGACTTCTCGTAAGCACATGCCTAATTCTAAAATTTGATTTTCCACAGACCTTCCCATCGTGCCGAGCTGACTGGCGTGGAAGGCTACATCGGGCCGTGTCTTACCTGTGTTCTGAGGGTACAGTTGGTCTTCCCAGCCCCCGTGATGCTACAGGAGTCTGCCACCTACCAGGGGTCTGCAACATACCACACTTCGGGGGCAGTGGCGCCGTCTCGTACCCACGATGTATTGACCGAGTCAACCGCTAGAGCGGCAGTTACGCCATCGCGGCCCCGAGCCCGGTCTGCACCACCTGCCGCGCGTTCGCTACCAACGGGGCCGACGAGCGTTCGCCGCCTTCCCAATCCGGGGTCCACGTCAGGGCGCGGTGCACCACGGACGCCACATCCGATGTCCCGCGCCGCAGTAGAGGCTGCACCATCTCGCGCCCCAGTGGTGGCTGCACCATCTCGCGCCCCAGTGGTGGCTGCGACATCTCGCGCCCCACTGGTGGCCGCGACAGCCCGACCAGCAGCGGCAGTCGTGCACCCGGCAGCGGCTCCACAACGCTCGCGCGAGATGTGCAAGCGCTGGGGGCACACCATCGCAGTGTGCCGGGCGTTCCTGACCTTGTCATCGCGGCGCAGGAGAGATGCGGTCGGAAACCGTAAGGTATGTTTCGTGTGCCTGGGGGTGAAACACTTCACCCACAGCTGCGAACAGCCGGGGTGCTCCCGGTGCCACCGGCGGCATCATCACCTCTTACATTGAGGGGTGCATCAGGATGGGAGCCGGCGGGAATAGGTCGTCATCTCTCTTGCAATACTGCAAGGCGGCGGCATGTTCGCGCCGGAGCCCTCCTGCCAACGGCTGCTGCCTGCGCACCGTCACCCTGCGACTCTGAGCGGGGCTCAGTGCGGAGAGAATTCCCCTCATTGTGTCCCGCCAAGAGTCGTGTGGCAGGCCGCAGCCATCTTTATTTTGTTGCCAGATGCAAGGAGAGAGGAGGAGAGTCGATCAGCAATACTGCGTGCCGAGACCAGTATTCTGTGTGCATTCAACCAAGGAGGTGGTCGTTTAATAAAATACACATATATTTTTTTTCGTTCTATTTCGCTCACTGTAAATTAGTAACCGCAGAATATTATCAGCTTACAAATAAGTCAGTTTTTTTTGGATTATTGTTACTTAAGAAAAGAAATAATTTGTTAATACAAACAAGCGTGCTGCGGCTTACAAGCTTGTAATAAAGAAATTTTCCTGGTAAAACGTTTTGGAGTGTTTTCTGATTTAAACGACGAAAGTGGTAACAAATGGAATCGGAAAGATCAAGCAGTCTTAGAAACAGTACTTATACAATAAATTTTATTGTATATGAAATATTATTTATATATTAAAAATATATAAAACTTTTAACTTTTAATTTTAAACTAGTTCTTAAGATTCGAAAACTTATTGTGAGTTTCTTATATTCTAAGAAAGATTCAATAAATAATATATATGGAAAAAAAAATTTATAAATTCGTCCCACACTATATAATTTAAAAATAGCCGCTTTCCAAAAAATTGCCAGCCCATAATTCAAGCAACATTTGAAAATTTTGTATTAACTGGAAGTTTGTCGCATATTCTTAATAGAGAGTATTTCATTAAGACTGGGACATAGTTTCCAGTTAAGAAGAAACAAGTCATTATGCTAAATAAGCACCACAAAGACAATCCCAATCCAACATATTTTAGAAGAATGGGATACCATCAAAAATGCGTATCAACCTACGATCAATCTATGCTGTATCTGACTTACTCTAATTTCACAAAGAAAACATGTACATTGTTATGAACATCTTAAAATTGGGTCTATGAAATAACTCCCACGAAATAAGTCCCACTTTTAAAAACGAAATAAGTCCCACCAAAAATTGCTGTTGTGAAAGTGCGAGTTATTTCGTTTTTAAAAGTAGGACTTATTTCGTCAATTGGTGGGACTTATTTCGTTACGCGTTTTTATTTTAAGTGGGACTTATTTCGTTTTGAGTGGGAATAAATTCGTTTTGTAAAGTGGGAGTTATTTCATACCCCCAAATTTATATTTTGATGGGATTTATTTCGTTTTAAGTGGGACTTATTTCATTTTCATAATTGCATTTTAAGTGAATGCTTAATAATTTTTGCCGTTATTTGTTGCTCTTCACGTTGTTTCTCATTGAATTTCATAATGTTCTTTTTGTTGCTTTTTAAAAAAAATTTATTGTATTGTAGAATATGCTTTCGAAAAGTTCCGTTATTTCTTGCTCTTTGTATCGAATCGACAATGAAACTATGGCAATACTTACTGCAATCCGACTTAAATAAAAACACAATTGTTTTAAGTGGAAAAGCATACGAAAAACCACTTTTTATTGCTCTTATGATTATGCACATACATATGTAGCTCAACAATAAGTCGGCATGTATGGGATGCATGTGTACAAAATATAATTGGAAACAAAATATTACTAGCACATACAGATATACATGTATATAAATATATAGAAAGACATATATTCAGCGAATGTATGTTTACAGAAATTGGCTCTAGGAATACCTGTGGCACCGCTCATACTTGCTCTTGTTTATATATATATATATATATATATAGGCTCCTGCTCTGCACCGCTCTCCTGGCTCAGCTCCCTGCACATGGATTCCGGCCCACATGCACTTAAAATATAAGTATGTATATTATACATATGTGTGTACTGCACATCACCACCGCACTGCTCCTTGCGATCTCTCGCACTGCTCCATTGGCACAACAGCACAGTTCCATCGTCAGAAACGAACTAAACTTTCAAATACTCTATGAACCTATTTTCGCTATGTGCGGAAACTCAAACGCATGGTTGCATTTGATACAGTCCCCGCGAGCAAGAGAAGGACCTCTTGTCTCTGCTTTCATAAAGCCACCCTCTATTCGCTCGGGTCAATTGGAAGCACACGTATCTTCGGAACAGGCCTTGTCAGACGGTTTGTGGCCGTCTGCACAATGACTGAACATATTATACCATTTCGGCTCCTTATTAGCTCACTAAGCCCAAAACCCATTGCGCTGGTGGAAAAAGTTCACTCTTGATCAGCACTAATTGATCCAGGCTCATTGGCTCTCGTTTTCTGCGCAATTTTTTACGCTCTTGCAACGCCGTCAAATATTCCTCTCTCCATCTCTTCCAGAAATGCTCAATTATTTTCTGACGTGCTCTCCATAAACTTGCTCCTTTCATGTTTGACTGCTGCTCGCTCACGAATGGTACGGGAATGATCAATGGCTCCCCTATCAAAAAATGCCCTGGCGTCAAGGCCTGAATATCTTCCGCATCATCACTCAAGGTGTCAAAGACCTTGAGTTCAAAATTGCTTCGATCTCTACTAGGAGGGTAGATAACTACTCTTGTGTTCAAATCTTTTGCTCAGCAATGCGCGTGAGGTGGTACTTCATTGACTTCACAGTAGCTTCATATATTCCGCCATAATGCGGTGCTGCTGGCGTCATGAATACCCATTCTGTCCCCTTGTTGCTCATATGCTCAAAAACATATCTTACTTGGCAGCTCTCTCGTGCTCTTCTCAGCTCCCTTGCCGCCCCTACAAATGATGTACCATTGTCACTTTATGTTCGCTCACATCTCCCTCTTCTGCAAATAAAGCGCTCATAACAAGCAATAAAGTCTATAGAGGTTAAATCAAAAACAATGTCAATATGAATGGCCTTTGTTTTTAGGCAAACAAATATAGCCACCCAGCACTTACGCTCCCTCTTTCGCTCTCCTGCTCTTTGCACTCCCTTTGCTCTAAAAGGACCTGCGCAATCAATACCTGTATATAGAAAAGGCTTGCCCACTTGCACCCTGTCGCCTGGCAATTCAGACATCAGCTGTTGCTCAAGTCTGCGATTATAGCGCGCGCACACCACGCACTTGTGGAGAAAAGCTCTTAATTGGCTCCGTAGTTTTGGAATCCAAAACTTTTGTCTGCTGAATTGCATCATCACTTGCACAGCACCATGCTTAGTCATACGATGAGCGTGGTCCATTATCAGCCATGCTGTTCGAGAACCATCCTTCACTATCACCGGAAGCATCATTTCATAGGCTTCTTCTGATCTCCCCAATCGCCCGCCCGCTCTCAATAGGCCCTTGCTGTCCATTATTGGATTCAACGCACTAATTTTGCTCCCTTCTTGCACCTACCCAATCTCTCTTAGTTTGTCTATCTCTTGTCTGTAATCGCTCTCCTGCGCCTGCTTAAGCAGGAAGTCCGTTGCTTCACATTTCTCTTCCACTGTTGGCGCTTGCACTACTCGGTTGTTGTGCCGAGTTCTGCGCCTCCTCTTTCTGTGCCTTGCCCTTCGCACAAACCTGATGATGTAGCTCAATATGTTGATGCTCTTCTCTAGACTTCGCGCATAGTCAATCAGCGCCATGCTCTTGCCCCTGCTCGGTATAAATATTTGCAAAAACTCGCGTGAGTATTTCACGTGATACGCTCCCAGCTCGTTAAGCCCTTTCGTTGGTTTTTCCGGCTCAAAAATGTTGGCTGGCCAAATGATTTCTGATTTACGTAACCACTCCGGTCCATATAACCAGAGCTTATTACAAACTAGCTCTCTCGCAATGCAGGAGTCTTCATCACAAGGGTGAATTTTTGTCTTCTTCTATCAGCCATTTCAGCCCTAGCACTGACATCTCGTCTTCTCTTGGGAATAACATCTCTTCTTCTCTCTCCGCTCTCATTGCCCTGATTAGTCTTTTTGGCACAGCCGCCGCCTTTTAAGACAGTGTCTGTCTCTTTCGCGAGCACAATTGCTTCTTGCTCAGATAGTGCGCCTGTAGCACAGTCATATAGAAGTCACTCTCTATGATGTCCGCTGCTCTTGGGTATTCATCTATCGCCTCCCTAGCACATTGTATTAAAGCTCGCACAGCATTATAAGCGGGGGACATTCCCTACGTTACAACCGTTAAACCCTATTGTCGTAATGGCTCACCACTATGCTCTCGCCAAAAGATTCTTTGCAAATTTCATTCCCTTTCGGCAACACGCACTTGCCGGAACATCTTCTTGATGTCTGCACATATCGCAATCTTATGACGCCTAAATCTCATGACAATTTCGTAAAGATCCTTTTCTAACTTATCGCCTAAACATTGTACTTGATTCAGAGATATGCCACGATTCGTTTGGCAGCTAGCGTCAAAAACCACCAGAAATTTTTTGGTAACACAGTGATGGGGGATATAATAAACTGGCTCGTCCACTCTTGGCTTGTATAGCGCACTTCATGTGCCCTAATCTCTCATACTCTGTCATGAATTCTACGTATTGCTCTCTCAGCTCTGAGTCTTTCTCTAATTTCAGCTCCAAGTACATAAACCTGCGCAATGCTATTGCCTTTGAAGTGCCTAAACCTTGCACCGTCTCTTTCACTGGAATTGTCACAATAAAACGCCCTGTTTCATCTCTAGTATAAGTCTCCATAAAATTTTGCTCCACTTCCTGCTCCTCATCTCTCTCACAGGGTTGTGCCCAGAAAATGACTAGCCCAAACATGCTCTCATGTATGGCAATGCCTTGCACCTTATTTGGCATTATCGCCTTAATTTGCTCCTAACAGTAGCTCGACTGGTCTCGCCTTCCAAAACTCAGGATCCGCCCATAAACCCTCATTCTTAAATTGCATGGGTATCTCCACAAAATCTCTTGCTGGCAAAACTGGGCACCAGTACATTCTCTTGGTAGCCCCCAAAACTCTGTCTCTAAATAATCATTCTCGCTCTTTTTTTTAATGCTCTACTATGTTTTTTTTTTTAAATTTAAAGTTTAAAAAGCTCTTAAAGCTGGCACTTCGCCCCGGCTCTGCTACCCTTGCGCGCTTTACAAGGTTGCTGTACCGTCAATCGCTCTTAGCCTTCAGCATTGTTGCTGCGGCGGCTCCCCGCTCTGGCTGCTGTGCCACCAACACCTGCTGCTGTGGCTCCCTTTTTGCATAAAGCACGCTATTGTGCTTCTGCGCCTCTGGGCACCGTAAAAATGGCCCCGCAAAACACTCCGACGCCTTATGCCCCTTCTTCAGGCAGTTGTGGCACAGGTTGCGTTTGCCAACTAGCTCCTGCCTAGCTCTCAAAATGAGTGACACGAATTCTGGACACTGCGTGATCTGCGCTGCATATCTCGCACAGCTTGTCTTGGCTTGCTCGTATCGGTGCTGCTCCCGTTGCACTCACACCGTGACCCATTCTCTCCCTGCTCTTGGGTACTGCGCCCGTTGCTCGATCGCGCCCGTGCTCCAATTGATGCGCTCGCCTCGCTTCCCGTGCTGGTAGAGCAGAGGCCTGCTCCTCCAGGAAGGCATATCGGGTACTTGCGGTCATATATTTGGTTGAGCCGCTCCCACGTTTCATTGTACCCGTTGTCAGTGAGCTCCCAATCACCCAACGTGCGCGCTGCCTTATGGGTGAGTGACTTCTTCAAATATGAGAATTTGTAAGAGGCCGCTATTTGCTCATTGCTATGCGCCGCAGCGGCGAACCAATCGCGAAAACCGTGCCACTTGGTCACGCTGCCGTCAAATTCCCCCTAAGTGTTCTGGAGGTCATGCTGCTGGAATGACATGGTCAGCTGCAGTGAGATCCGCAGCTTTGCACTCTGCTCTGCGCTCCTTGCTGTGCCCACTTGCTCAGTTTTACCCTTCAGAGCACCGCTCGCTTCGAAGTACCGCCGCTCTGCTCGCTCCATCGATCTGTCTAGATCGGCGCTCTCATCGCGCTTCGCTCGGGATGCTAACTCCTCATGCAGCTGATTAAAACGCTCCCACTGTTGCTCCAAACGAATCAAACGCACCTTGGCTTCATCAAACCCTAGTCGCCCAAACTCGTCAGCTATGACGTACTCTGCTGCTCTTCGGATGGCTTTGTAGGCAGACTGGTGTTGCCCGTAGCTCATCTTGTCGTTGCTCTGTTATTTTTCTCTGTTAGTGTTGCTCTGTTATTGTTGCTCTGTTGTTGTAGAAAAGAAGAAAAATTAACTAATTTTGAAAGAAGAAAAAACTGTTTCCTCCTTGTTCCTTCTGCAGCCGTGCCAACACTGCATTTTTGTGCTTTAAAATTTTTGAGTCGAATAACCGCACTGGTTTATTAACCCACTTAGCTCACAAGCTCAGCACTAAAGCACGCTCTTATTTAATTTCCTGAGCCGCATAACCACATTGGTTTATTCGCTCACTAGCACGCAATTAATTGCAACAAAGCTCGCTATTATATAATTTTTTGAGCCGAATAACCACATTGGTTAATTCGCTCATTAGCACGAAATTATTTGCACCAATGCTCGCTCTTATATAATTTTTTGAGCCGAATAACCACATTGGTTAATTCGCTCATTAGCACGAAATTATTTGCACCAATGCTCGCTCTTATATAATTTTTTGAGCCGAATAACCACATTGGTTAATTCGCTCATTAGCACGAAATTATTTGCACCAATGCTCGCTCTTATATAATTGTTTGAGCCGAATAACCACATTGGTTAATTCGCTCACTAGCACGAAATTATTTGCACCAATGCTCCCTCAAATTTTAAATTTTTAGACGAATAACCGCACTGGTTTATTCGCTCATTTGCACATAATTTTCGCTCGCTCATAACTAAATTTTGAGACGAATAACCGCACTGGCCTATTCTCTCATTTGCACATAATTTTCGCTCGATCATTTTTAATTTTTTAGTTTAACTGCACTGGTTTATTCGCTCATTTGCACATAATTTTCGCTCGCTCATATTTAAATTTTGAGAAGAATAACCGCACTGGTTCATTCGCTCATTTGCACATAATTTTTCACTCGCTCATATTAAATTTTGAGACGAATAACCGCATTGGGTCATTCGCTCATTTGCACATAATTTTCGCTCGCTCATATTTAAATTTTGAGACGAATAACCGCACTGGTTCATTCGCTCATTTGCACATAATTTTTCACTCGCTTATATTAAATTTTGAGACGAATAACCGCATTGGTACATTCGCTCATTTGCACATAATTTTCGCTCGCTCATATTTAAATTTTGAGACGAATAACCGCACTGGTTCATTCGCTCATTTGCACATAATTTTTCACTCGCTCATATTAAATTTTGAGACGAATAACCGCATTGGTTCATTCGCTCATTTGCACATAATTTTCGCTCGCTCATATTTAAATTTTGAGTCGAATGACCGCACTGGTTTATTCGATCATTTGCACATAATATTCAGCACCAAGCACGCGCACACGCAGCCATGCCACCTCACTGTCGGCCGCCAGCAAGGCGGCAGCCATAGCGCAGCATACTGCGCATCTCTATGACTGCGTCGCATAGTGCTTGCCTGCGCATATTGTACCCACCCCTAAATTCTTTTAGCTTTCTTGAAGCCCAATGCCCAATGCCTGTACCAATTTGTCGTATGTGCTTTGAGCACATACGCCCTTGGTCTATTATTTTTAAGCATTGCAGTGTTGGCTCTGCTCCTATAACTCCGTGGACTGTATTTTATCTTATTGTTCTATAATTTATTTGTTTCTTGAAATTTAGTATATTTCTTTCTGTACCTGCCTGTGCTCTCATCGCTCTGCTCACATACCATATTATAAGTTCCGAATGCGTATTGCGCATTCAGCAATTGATGCTCCTCTAGCGCTTTGCACTTGCTCTCTTTTTCCTTCCCGCAGGCACAACGGATCAAAGGAATTCAAAGGAAAGAAATAGCTATTACCTACCCTGCCAGTACACAATCGCACATACATGCATACATGCATGCATATACGATCTGCGTTTACATAGAGTCTGGTGTGATTTCATAGGAACGCTTAAAATAAAGGCGCAATTAAGTTTTGCACTTAATTTATGTATATACATAGCTACTTAATACTACAAACATACGCATGTATATGCGATCTTCTTTTACATAGCTCTGACGTCATCTCAAATGAATGCCTAAATTAAAGACGCAATTTCATTTCGCACATAATTACTTATAGCTCTACTTAATATATGTACATATTCACATGCATCGCACCATACTTGCTGTATTGCATAGATCACTGGTACGATCCGGCTCGACATGGACCAATGTATCGAATCGACAATGAAACTATGGCAATACTTACTGCAATCCGACTTAAATAAAAACACAATTGTTTTAAGTGGAAAAGCATACGAAAAACCACTTTTTATTGCTCTTATGATTATGCACATACATATGTAGCTCAACAATAAGTCGGCATGTATGGGATGCATGTGTACAAAATATAATTGGAAACAAAATATTACTAGCACATACAGATATACATGTATATAAATATATAGAAAGACATATATTCAGCGAATGTATGTTTACAGAAATTGGCTCTAGGAATACCTGTGGCACCGCTCATACTTGCTCTTGTTTATATATATATATATATATATATAGGCTCCTGCTCTGCACCGCTCTCCTGGCTCAGCTCCCTGCACATGGATTCCGGCCCACATGCACTTAAAATATAAGTATGTATATTATACATATGTGTGTACTGCACATCACCACCGCACTGCTCCTTGCGATCTCTCGCACTGCTCCATTGGCACAACAGCACAGTTCCATCGTCAGAAACGAACTAAACTTTCAAATACTCTATGAACCTATTTTCGCTATGTGCGGAAACTCAAACGCATGGTTGCATTTGATACACTCTTTACGAAATGAATGGTATTGTTTCAAATTTGTTGTTAAGTGTGCTAGTTTACAAGACCTTATCATTATATTGATTAGTTAAGTATGTGAATTTCAATAGTGAACATGAGTGTGACATACCAAATAATTGCAGGGAAGAGGAATAACAGCAAGCTTCTTTATATTTTTTTTTGAGAAACAATTATATATTAAAAAGTGCACTAAATTAGAAAAACATTTTTATGTTTGTTATGTAAAGGATTGTCCATCACGAATAATGTTATTTGGCAGCGAGTGCATTAAAGCAAAAAATTATAAAGCGCACAATCACGATAATCAAGAGGCTCTGTACAAAGAACTAAAATTTTTAAATAATGTAAAAACAAAATGCGCACGTCTTAATGAAAAGCCAACTGAAAACAATTGCGCTGGAAGTATTCGCAATATTTTTGTGAATACTAGCATGGAGTAAGTACCACCCACATGATAATTATTATTTATTAAGTAAGTACTTAATAAAGTCTTTGCAGAAATCAAAACGAAAGCAAAAATATTGTCTTTGATAAAATACAGCGGAGTTTGCAGTATATTGCGAATAAAAATTTTAAAAATTCTCCCAAAACACCGGCAGAAGTGCATGAAGTTTTCCAAGACGCAGCAGTTTATGATAAATTCGGTTATTCCAAATTAAATGGAAATAAACAATGCCAGTTTTTCAACATATCCTACCAAGAAAAAGACTTTGCATATTGCGTTTTTTGTTCCGAAAGAACTGTTGAACTGATGAAAGAATGCATTCCTGTTAATTCGAAAAGAAACATTTTAATTGATGGTACTTTTTCTGTACTTCCTCTAGGAAGCTTTAAACAACTATTAATCTTACATTGTGAATACTTTGGTTCGGTAATTAATTTCATTCATAACTATATATAGATTTATATTATGTATACATATGTACATATATATTTATTATTTTTTCTATTTTAGGTATTCCCCTTTCTTTTCGTACTGATGACAAAAAAGTCTCTAAAAGCATATTAGCATTTATTCAGTTATATACAAAGGAGCATTATTGATCTGTCACAAGCAACTTTTATAACAGATTATGAAACAGGATTGAGAAGCGCAATTGGTAAAAGTTTCCCTGATTCAAAAATATTTGGTTGCTGGTTCCATTATTGCCAGGCATTGCGTCGATTCATAACCATGAAGGACAAAAGGCTCGCTCAATATATTCGGCAAAATAAAGAAGCGTCTAGAATTTATCACAAATTTCTATATCTTCCATCTGGAATGCACATTTCGGATAGCTTCCAACTACTAACCGAAGATTTAGGAAAATTGAACGCTTTAGATAGATTCAAATCATTTATAAAATATTTTGAGAATCAATGGATGCAAAAGGTACAATATTCCCTTTTACATAATATTTACAGAAAGGTGTTATGATTTCATTATTACAGATCGGTCCACATAACTTTTCAGTTTTCGATTCTGAAATCCGCACTACGTCTGCAATAGAAGCCTACAATAGCGTCATAGGAAAAAGCATTCCAAAGAAGGCTACTTTTTTCAAATTTGTAGCATTTTTACAGATGCAAGAATTTGAAAAAGTAAGACAATTTGAACTATTGATGAATACCAATGGTAGTGTGGGAAAAAAGCGTATTAAAAAGTCCTGTGTTTTGAAAGCAGATATGATTTCGAAATTCAAGAATGATCTCTTACAAGGTACTATAACTCCTTCTAAATTCCTTGACCAACTGGTGTTATCAAAAAATGATTTAATTGTACAAATGGAGCCTGATGAAGATCTTTTTGAAGAATTATCATATTTGGAAGAGGACATTGAAGACGAGTCGTTAAACCATATTGAAACCAACCAGGATACAATTAATAATAATATGTGTGTGGTTTGTTTCATAAAGCAGCCAAATATCTTATTTTTTCCTTGTAAGCACTTGAAAATTTGCAGTGAATGCTGTCTTACAATGCAAACTCACAAAATTGATCAAACCAGTAAACTAGTATGTCCATTCTGTCGTGCAGAAGTTCGTGAAACCCTTCAAATATTTATCTGATAAATAAATGATTTTTTTATGGAGGGGTGCGATAGAGCCAAGAAATATAAGGCCATTATGGCTTTATTTCTCATCTTTTTCTTATGCAAAAAGTTATATATTGGACATTTCGTAAAAGGGACAACCATAATTTTTTGTCCTTATGTCTCATGGCTCTCCTTTTTTGTTTATTAATTACTTTATAATTACTATAATAAAAAAACTTTAAAGAAATGTGTACAAATAGGTTCCGAACTTAACTACTGGAAAAACAATATTAAAAAAAATTGTTGACGTAATTACGTATGTATGTGTTTTATTATATTTTTAGTAGGAAATTGGAATTCGTGTTCCATGTTTTCTAATATCACCATTACAAAATACAACGAATCCCAATGCCACGTTAAAACTATAATACCGTCTACCATGCACTGGATCTTCAAGCCATTTATAAAGGTCGATAATTTTAATCTGATGGTCCTTCCGAAACGCTTTCCATCTTAATAATAAGAACAATTGATCTGTACTTAAACCATTTACGAATCCAAACGTTGTTACTAGTAGGCGTTCTCTATACGTTCCTTGACCGAAAAAAGAATTAATAATAAATTCTGGAACTCTATCAAAATTCGTAATATCCATTCCATTAAGAAGCCTTCTGCAAGCTTGCATACGATTTTTCTTTATTATTCCTCTGCTTTGATTATTCATATTATTCGACGTGTGTTTCTTTCGAAGAGCCAAATACTTTTTATTTGAAATCGCATTAAACAGTGAAAAAGTGGGACTTATTTCGTTTATGAAAGTGGGACTTAATTCATTTTAGAAATATATTATTCAAGGGGGAGTTATTTCATTTTGAGTGGGAGTTATTTCATTTCAAGTAAATTTTTAAATCATTTCATTTTGGTGGGACTTATTTCGTTTTCAAAAGTGGGACTTATTTCGTGGGAGTTAGTTCATTTTTTAAGCAATTTTTGGTGGGACTTATTTCGTTTTTAAAAGTGGGACTTATTTCGTGGGAGTTATTTCATAGACCCTTAAAATTATGTGACATGATATATGAAATTTAAGTTAAAACACAACTTTAGGCCTCTTAAGTATATTTTTCGAATTTACTTACATATATAATAAACTATTCAAAATAACAATAATAGTTGATTTATTATATTATATTAAATATAATATTTTTGTTGGATTAATTATAATTTTTTTTTTTAAACTTTCGTAGTTTCTTTAAAATACAAATGAAGTTGCCCCCTAAAAATTTAATTTTAACGTAGCCCTGATTTCATATGATTTTATCAACATTTTACACACATAGGCTGCATTCTGGCGACCTATCGGTTGCCTATCGGGTGAGTGAAACAGCGCACTTTGTTTTAGAATGGGCCGCTACAAAAATTTGTCACTTTATATGTAAACATCTGTTCTACAAACAGCTGTGCTATATGTTGAGTACGGTAGCGAAGAAAATTTCCGCTCAAAGAAATGTTGTTCGCTCAATCAGCTGATTGCAAAAAATTCGGAGAATTCTGATCGGTTGGGTATCCGATGGGGTGCCAGAATGCAGCCATAGACAACTCTTTTTCACATGGAATACGTGTACAACAAACACAATAAATTCAGTTACACTATACGTGTGTAAGTTTGGTTTTTTCACAGCTGAGAGGAGGAATGTCCATATAAAATAAATTTAATAAAATAAATGGTTAACTCTCTAACGCGGTTAAACAAAAAAATTAGAAGAAACCCTGTGGGTGGGTACATGCTATAACAGATATTATTGATGCTACAAAATTGAAATTTGTTGAAAATAAAGATGCTGTGGTAATATACAATAAATATCCAATTATTGATGCTATTTATAAACTTTATGAAACAAGAGCAATAGCTCCGAATGGTGGAAAATTAAATATTGGAAAGAAAACTGCAATTGTAATAATGAATATATAATTGTTAATAATTGCAAACTTGAGATAAGAACAATACTCAAAATAATAATAATACATATTTGGATTCATATACAAAACTTAAAAAATGTAAAATGTCACAAAATGTACTAATCTTTGCGCATTTAAGTTTAATTTAAGTATGCGCTGTGAAACCGGCCCTAAGAGTTGGTGCTAACATCAGGGAAACATCTAATAGATGGTCATATTGCAGACGGAATTTATTTATTTATTTGAGAATTATACAAAGATATATAATGTAACACATGGAAACCCTACATCAATCAGATTTAAATAAAAAAGTCCAAGAACTTTTAAATGATGAAACGGGACGTTCCTTATAAGAAAGAGGGGAGTTAACATGCAGTTTAAGAAGCAAAATTATATTTCAAAGAAAGAATTAATGCGCATCTCTAAGATAATATATAATATATAATATAATATATATATATATATATATATATATATATATATATATATATATATATATATATATATAAATATTTGGCTGCTGGCGTGCTCGACGTTGCGTTGCCAATAAAAAAGGAGAAATATTTATTATCTGTTATATTTAACATATAGCAAATAAATCCACAGGAACGTACTTTTATTATATCGCACCTACCATAAGCGATGGATACGATTTTTACAGATTTTAATACACAAAACGCTCTGTGACACGTCACCACAGATTCAGCACAGAAAGAGAAAAGATCGAATTAAAGGCCGGAAACACGAAGTGTGTTGCTCAGCAGCCAACACAGGCTAGTTCCGGTTTTTCCATAAACACGCTGTGCGGTGGCGTACCCGACAACTGGGTGGGGGTAGTGGTGTCGCCACAGGTATTCCTCCCCCAGTGATCGGCGCAGGAGGCGTGGCGAACGATACCCGTTTTGTCGGTCGACTCCCCGCTGTGGTGAGGGTTGGTCCCCTGAGCGGGGCGGTGGTTGACTCCTCAGATGACTCCTTGGATGGATCGCTGGCGGGTCATTTGTCGCTGACGATGACGACGATTGCGGCGATGGCGATCGGGTTGGCGATGGTGATCGGGATGGCTATGGTGATCGGGATGGCGATGGTGATCGGGATGCCTGCAGCGATGGCGATCGGGATGGCGATGGTGATCGGTATGCCTGCAGCGATGGCGACGATGTTGAGTCACTCACCTCGAGGTGGGCCGGCTTCAAGCAGTCAGTAGAGATGGCTTTCTCGACGCCGTTCAAGTCGATGATGAAAGTCTTGTCGTTGACCCGGCGAATTACCTTATGGGGGCCCGTATATGGCGGCTCGAGGGGCCTCCGGATTTTGTCCAGCTTGCAGAATACGTGCGTGCAGGTGCGCAATTCTTTGAAGACGAACGGCTTCTGTCTCGAGTGGTTGGACGCTGGTACTGGCCTGATCGCTTTTACCAGCTTGCGCAACTGCTCGACGAAAACCGGTTGGGTGGTAGGGTCGTTCTGTTGTCCGAAGAATTCCCCCGGCAGGCGTAGTTGTGTGCCGAAGAGCATCTCGGCTGGAGTTGCTTTGAGGTCCTCTTTGTACGCCGTCCGCATCCCCAATAGCACTGTTGGCAAGGCGTCTGGCCATGGTGTGTCTGGACTGCACATCAAGGCCGCTTTTAGTGTGCGGTGTAGTCTCTCCACCATGCCGTTTGACTATGGGTGGTAAGGCGTTGTGTGGACATGGTTAGCACCCGTCATTTTCGCGAGAGCCGTGAATAGCTCCCCCTCGAATTGACCCCCCTGGTCGGAAGTGATGGTGAGTGGCGTGCCGAAAGTGCAGACCCAACTGTGGAAGAACGCTCGTGCGACGGTCACAGCTCGAATGTCCGGGAGTGGGACAGCCACCGGCCATCGGGAAAAGCGGTCGATGATGGTCAGGCAGTGCGACAGTCCTCTCACCAGCGGTAGCTTGATCAGGTCAACATGAACGTGGCAGAACCTGTCATCTGCCTCCCCGAAGCTTTGTAACTCGGCGCGGTTGTGGCGATGGACCTTCGCACGTTGGCATGGTTGGCATTCACGGGCCCAGCGGAGCGCGTCCTTGCGCATGCTTGGCCAGAAGTATTTGGCCACCAGATGTTTCGTCGTTGCTCGACCACTCGGGTGGGATGATCCGTGTACGATGCCAAACGCCGCTCGACGCAGGTTGGATGGCAAATAGGGCCGTGTCGCCCCATCGGTAACCAGACAGTAGATCTCGCTGTTGTTGAAAGCGAGACGATCCAGTTGGATACGCGGATTTTCCAGCAGGTGAGGCAGCTCTACGTCAGAGGCTTGCTCCAGGCTGATAGTGGCTTCGTCAAGGATGGAAGGCATCGAGACGGTACAGGTTCGCGAAAGTGCGTCTGCCACAACTTTTTCTCCCCCGGGAACGTACACAAATCGTGTGTTGAACTGGAGGATGTAGTCCAGATGTAGGCTCTGCATCGGCGTTGCCTTGTCCGAGCGTTGATGTGCGGCGTAGGCGAGCGGCTTGTGGTCCGTGTGGATTGTGAAGGCATGTGCCTCCAGGGTCCTCCTGAAATGCCTGACTGCGGCATACACCGCGAGCAACTCCCTGTCATAGGCGCTGTAGCGAGTTTCTGGGGGACTGAGCTTCCTGGAGAAGAACCCCAGAGGCTTCCAGGTCCCATCAGGTTGCTCTTGGTTGGAAAGGCATCGATCGCCTCGATCTTTGGGCGCGGGGGCCTGAACCCCTCTTTCGAGACTATTGTTGTGAGTTAGAATCAAGCTACCCACGCGCAGTTGACTCACAGCACCGGCTCCTATTAAATTCATTAAGAACGCACATATTTTTAGGGTGCAAATATTGTAAATGAATAGTATTTATGCACTAATTATGATGTAAACTTTTAGGGTGTCACAGTTCCGCAGTCAAGCTGACGAGGGGCATTTAGAATGTACCGACGACACTTTTACTTTTGAAGTAGGTCGGTTGGCTTGAGCAACCGACACCAAATAACAATTGCGAAACTGGAACACCAGAAAAGTTAAGACGTAGGCGGTAATGTTCATTTGTAAATAGTATATAAGAACTAGTATTTTAAGAATAAAGCTCTCTTGTGATTTTGACTTCTGAACGAAAAGTGTCTGTGAGATTTATGTGAAACAAAGTGGTGTAGGTTCACAGTTCCCGCGACAGGACATTCCAGAGGACGTCTCTCGCCGACAAGCAGATAAGGAGCCCAACATTTTGGCGCAGCCGGTCTAAAGGACATATTGGAGCAATCCCAGGGCAAGGAACCCTGAAGCAGAGAGGCATCCTGCAACGAATTCGAAGGACCTCATTTAAGGACACTGTGGAAAAAAGGATGTCATCGGGAAAAATAATGGTGAGTAGAGTGTATAGTAGCGTAAAATAAGTAGATACTTCTACGACCCTGAAGGCGCCGTAGCGCTGGTCAAAGAAGTCGCAACCTATAGGCGCGTTTGCGCTGTTGCACGCAGCTTTGTATGGGCAACCATAAACCGTCAGTATGATCGGACGGTCTATGTATGTCGTCTTAGCTGTGAGGATTTTTTTTGTAGGGGTTTGTGTTTGGTTGTCGATAGGGACCTTTATATTGTTTTAAATTGTTTTAATTGTTTTCAAATTGATCTGAATATTTGACATTATAAGCTTAGGGTATGAGGCAAAAATACTTCAACAAGTGCTTACAGCACGTGTTGTGCATCAAGTTTATGTAGTTCGGAAACTACAATTTGCGTAGCGACGTTAAAGTAATTTTACGTACTGAAAATACGAAGCATGCAAGCATATCGTTGTGCGAAAATGAAAATGCATATGATTCTACGGTAAAATTTCTTTCTTTGGGTATGAATGTTTTTGGAAGTAATTTTGTGAAACTTCCTCGGAATTAGCAGAAATATTTTTAAAAAAAAATTTTTTTGTTTGTTATTATTAATATAAGTATGATTTTTATGCTAGTGAAATTATAACTGTTGTACTAGGATAAGTATAATCTCGATATATAGTTTATTTCCGCGGCATTACAATAGGGAAAAATGGAAACGAAATTGTGTTGAGTGAGAATTTAAGCACTCACAATTGTTTTATTTTTCTCTTTGCTTTTAAAGAAAACAAAAGTTGGGAATGAACCTGGAAGCACTGAGCGACAACTGAAGGATATAACGTCGTTACTGAAGGACGGAAAGCGGTTTGGGACTAGAAAAAGAGAAGGAGAGCAAACGCGGGAACGGAAGCGACTGGCGTATTTGAGGAAAATACTGGAGGAACAGCAAACTGTGGAGGTCCCTATGCCGTGGGAGCAAGCTAATAGATTGTGGCAAGAGGTATGCCGATTGGAGGAACAGCAATGCAGGAGACGTGGAATGCTATAAGAATAATATCTTGTTATTCATAATTTGTTAGTTTAATTATCTTAACTGGTTTGGCAAGGAGTACTTTACCAAGGATTACCCGTTACATGTCAATGGTTTGACACGGGACTGGTTGACTAAGTTCAAGTTGGATTTAGAGGAGCTGGAAGCACAGGAGGATAGTCGTAGTTCGCAGGAGGACAAGGCTCGAGACAAGCTTAGGTCTCTGCAAACTGAGGTAAAATTGTTCGCAGAAAAATTGTTTGAACAATTGGAAGCGGCAACCAGCAAGAGTGAAGCCCAGGTACTCTGGAGATTAGCGAGAGACGGTGGAAACCTGTCAACTCTGGAAGCAGCAGACCAAGCGTTAGCTACTATTCAGCGTCGGACGGAAGAAAAATTTTTCCAAGTCTTCAAAGATACTGAAGAATTGAAGATAAATACGGAATTCCTTGAAAATAAAACTAGAGTACTTTCTAGGCAACTCCGGGAAACTGAGGAAGCCGCGTCGCATCTGGAGAAGGAAAACTTGGAGCTCAAGAGAATCGGGGCAACTACTAAGCCAGCAAGAGTGAGATCGGCTTCAACCTCTCAAATTCAAACGCAGACAGTATTAGCTCTGCCACCAGAAGTTCGCTGGCCGGAGTATTTAACTCCGGAAGGGATAGGTCGTGTGGTAAAGCATACATTAATATTGACTGGAGAAAGTGAACCGGAGTTTTTATTTGACGCATCGGAAATCGGTGTCGAGCCATTTTCTCCAGGAAGTCCGATTAATAATAAAAATCGGGGTTATCCGCCAGAGGAGCCAGAAGCAGTAACGGTACAGGAAAGTCCCATTACAGTGGACAATATTTCGCCGATAGGAACAAACGGTCGAAGACTAATAAGTTTGAGTCCGTCACTGGTTAAGTACCTCTCAGATTCGGGAGAGGAAAATCTGGAAATCCCCACAGAGGTTAACGCTAATTTATCATCAAAACTTAAGCAAGCAAATAGAAGTAAAATGGGCATTCTGGAAGTAGCTTATGCGGTGGAGAAGCTGGTGCCCATGTTCTCAGGAGTCGAGTTGTATGATCTGAGAACTGAGATACGGCGCTTCAAAGAAGGTTGTGAGTTAGCTCAACAGAGTCTTCCGGAAGCAGAAGGAGAACACTTGATAAAGTGTATTAGACAAGGCACCACAGGTGATGCGTTTGATTTACTCGCACATAGCTCAGTAAGCACCCTGCCGGAGTTATACGCACTTTTAGATCGAACATATTTGAAGCAAAAGTCGTACGACTGTCTTGTACGGGAAATACAGGAATCAACTCAGAAACCCGGGGAGGAATTGAGAGCCTGGGGACGTAGGCTCCAGTCTCTGGGGAACGCTGCTGAGACAGCAGCCAACAGGCAGTTTCCAGGAAATGTTGCGGCATACAAGGCTCAAGTAGAACGAGCTATGATTTCTGTGTTTAAGGCAGGTCTGATAAATAGGGACTTGGCTAATTATACTCTTAATCTCACGCAGAGGAGTATGGCAGAATTAGTCGAAGCGGTCTCTTCCGCTGAAGAAGCAATCCAACAGCGAGCGACAACAGGTGGAATCTGTTGGAATAATGCTCCTGCAGAGGTAGGACCGGTACAGCAGCGGAACCCAAGGGGAGTCGGCAGATTGCTGGATCAAGTCCCGCAACAAAGAGGCCAAGGGTTCCTAGTCGAGAGATTCCAGCCGAGGAAACCCATTTGTTCATTCTGCCATATGCCAGGTCATACAAGGGATGAATGCATTACACGCAAGAATACGCCCTATTGTATGGAGTGCCAAACATATGGTCATGAGGCAAGTAGACAGTGCCAAATAGATATTAAATGGGATCAAAATGAAAGGCAGCCGGGTACGAGGCGCCCGGATCCACCCTTAAGGGACAGCAGGGGCAGTAGTCCTCGAGTCAATTCTACGGAAGGGAATAACCATGGAAGAAATCCTTTCAGCACTGGGAATGGTCAGCAGCGGCCAAATTGGAATACTAGAGGAGGACAAAGGTTAGGCAACACCCAACAGGGGTTGAAATGCTTTTCATGTGGTCGGATGGGACATCGAGCTGCGGAGTGCAGGGATAGGCAGTTCCAACAGAGGAACCAGGGAAACTTCCAGCGGCCCAGTCGAGGCCAATAGACTGGAAAGCCAAAAGAAAGGAAGCAACAGTTAGGCCGGAGGACCGTGTGACTGGTAATGTAGGATGTACAGTCCAGGAAAAGGAGGAGCAAGAGGCTCTCCAATACCACGTACCAAGCAACGTAAGAACAATGGTTCAAGTTATGGAGGAGCAAGAGTCTCTCCGGGAGAAAATTTTTGATTGCGTATTGATTTGGGTAACTGTAGTGATTTTAGTACTTAGATTAAGTTTCAATAAGATTAAAGAGTATAGGCCAATCGCCGCGTACGTGGTACGAGGATGTATAATTAAGGTATTAGGGGTGATTTTGAGGGAGTATAGGATTGTAAGGCATAACTGCGGTGCATGGAGGAGAAAATTGGAAGAGTTAGGAAGTATATACGCGTCCATTTTGGAGTCAAAAGGGCGTTGTTTCGTTGTAAGCAGGGTAGGAGATGCTTTCATCGAGATACCCTGCAAGGAGGCAGCTAGTGGAGAGCTAGTGCTTTTGGTAGATTCAGGGGCGGATACTAGCCTCGTAAGATCTAGTGTTTTACGGAAAGGACTAGTTGTTAACCCAAAAGATGTAAGAACGCTTAATGGAGCATTCGGAGGTTGCATCAGAACACTGGGGTCACGTAAAATAGGGCACAGTAAAGTTAAGGGAATGAGTTTTAGAGTGCACGCAGTTGAGTTGGATAGGGAAGGTATCCCGGCCGATGGGATAATTGGCCGCGATAATCTCTGGGGCCGCACCATACTGGATGCGCTAGAAAAACAGTTATCATTTTATGATGATAATAAGAATAGAATCCTTACTCTCCCATTAAAGTCATGGCAGGAAGGAACCGTGAATAGGGTTAAGAATTGTATAGAGGTAGTGAACGCAAGGTCAACCAGAGTAGTTACTATGCGTGTAAACACGAAACTCAGGACTGTTGTTTTCCACAAGCAGCAGCTAACGGAGGGTGTATATATGGGAGAGACCATAACGCACGTTGACAAGGGTAAGGTGTACGCTTGCGTACTCAACGCATCAGAAAAGGACTACCTGATGGATGAGGATTTTAGACCTCAGTTCACTGGTTACGATAATTTTAAGGAACCGAATTATGGAACGGTTAATCAGATTAAACAGGTAGATATAAGGAAAAGAATGGAGAGAGTGCTAGAATCACTGAGGTTAGACCCAAGCGTAAATTTAGAAGAAAAGGCATCAATAGAGGCCATTTGTACGTCATTCCATGACATATTTTTGCTGGAAGGAGACCAGTTGACATATACACCAGAGGTAGAGCATGAAATACCTACTAGAGTGGATCAACCACCAATAAACCAGAAGCAATACAGATTGCCACAAGCTCACAAAGATGAGGTAAATAGGCAAGTGCAGGGAATGTTGAAAGATAACATAATTTCACCGAGTATCTCGCCTTGGAATTCACCAATAATTTTGGTACCAAAGAAGGGAGGTGCTCAGGGACAAAAGAAGTGGAGAATGGTCGTCGATTTTAGGAAATTGAACGACGCCACTATCAAGCAGGTGTTCCCGATACCAAGGATAGAAGAGATTCTGGATCAATTGCGGCATAGTAGATATTTTTCTACGCTTGATTTAGCGAGTGGCTACCACCAAGTTCTGGTGGATACCCAAGATAGCAAAAAACCGCGTTCAGCACCGGTTTAGGGCATTATGAGTTTAATAGAATGCCGTTTGGATTAACAGGAGCACCGGCTACCTTCCAACGGCTAATGAACCATGTGCTAACAGGCTTACAAGGGTTAGATTATTTTGTGTATCTGGATGATATTGTAATTTATGGGAAGAACTTGCAGCAGCATTCGCAACGCTTGTGCAAGGTGCTCCAGAAATTACGAGAACACAATTGGAAATTGAACACGGAGAAGTGTCAATTTTTGCGAAAAGAGGTGGTTTATTTAGGCCATCGTTGCTCAGAAGCAGGAGCACTGCCTGACCTGCAGAAGGTGGAATGCGTTAAAAATTTAGCGATTCCGAGAAACAGAAAAGAAGTGGAAGCATTCCTAGGACTAGTGAACTATTATAGAAAGTTCGTGGAAGGACTAGCCGGAATTGCGTTGCCAGTGAATAAGTTGCTACGAAAAGAAGCAAAGTTCGAATGGACAGAGAGCTGTCAGCAAGTATTCGAGAGGCTAAAAGAAATAATTAGCTCGCCACCAATTTTGGCGTACCCCGACTTTGAGCAAACCTTTTTGTTGACCACTGATGCTAGCAATGAAGCATTAGGGGCAGTATTGTCGCAAGGGGAAGTCGGTAATGACCGACCAATAGCATTCGCAAGCAGAGCGCTTAGCGACACGGAGAAGAGACACTCCACAATAAAAAAGGAATTTCTAGCCATAGTATGGGCTACGAAGAATTTTAGGGCATATCTGCTAGGACGCCCATTTAAGATATACACTGATCACCAGCCGTTGAGAGGCATAGCCAATTTGAAAGACCAAACGTCTAGGCTAGCCAGGTTCAGACACAAATTGTCTGAGTATGATTTTGAAATCATATACAAACCTGGAAAGAAGAATCTAAATGCGGACGCACTCAGCAGAGTACCGCAGGCACAGAAGGTATCAGTAGTGCAAACGAGGGCCAAAGCACGGTCAGATAAGGAGAAGACCGAGAGAATTCAAGGGGATAAAATTGATTCAACAAGAAATGTTAGCAATGCGGGTGACGCTGCTAATGAACAAGGAGCCAGTAGTGTGGAATGGCTGAAGGATATAAAGGATATCCAGGCTGTGTTAAAGGGTTTCCACGATTCACCTCTAGGTGGACACCAGGGATTCTGGAAAACCCATGACAGAATTAGGCGAGTATACGAATGGAAAGGTATGCTCAAAGACATAAAAAAAATATGTAAGAAGTTGCCCAAAGTGCCAGGCCAACAAAAGTTCAAGGCTAACAAAGATGCCAATGGTGTTAACTGACACACCAAAACAACCATTTGATAAAGTTCATATGGATATTGTAGGTATTCTACCTGAGACTGTTTCGGGCAATAAATACATATTGACGTTCCAAGACGATTTCTCAAAGTATATGGCGTGCGTGGCTATACCCGATGCGGAAGCAGGTACGGTGGCCAAAGCATTCTTTGATGAAATTATAGCACGTTACAACATACCTAAGGTTTTGATAACCGACAATGGTTCAAATTTCGTATCAAAACTATTCTCAGAAACGTGTAAAATGCTGGGAATCAAGAAGTTGCACATAACACCATATCATCCACAGGCGAATGGCTCATTGGAACGTAGTCATCGACCTCTGGCCGAGTACTTGCGCAGTTTCGCCAAGGAAGACGGCTCGAATTGGGATCAATGGTTGACCACTGCAATGCATGTACACAATAATACGGTACATGTATCAACGAAGCAAACTCCGTTTAGAACACTCTACGGGTTTGATTTCAACATGCCAGCGAATTTGAAGCGCAAATGTGCGCCTGTATACAATGCAGATGACCCAAATAAAGTGCAAAAGTATCAGTTACAACGAGCGCACGAATTGGTCAGAGAAAACCAGGATTGTGCTAAACGAGTGGCCAGGGAAGCCTATAACAAGGTACTAAACCCAGTAGTTTTTCATGTGGGTGACCAGGTACTAATGAAGAATCAGGCTAGGAGAAACAAATTCTCACCTGTGTGGATAGGTCCGTATGTAGTAGCAGAGATTCGAAGCCCAGTTACAACAGTCGTAACGATTAAGGGAAAAAATAAAAAGCTACATAATAATTTGTTGAAATTATTCCACTTTAGACCACACAAATAAAGACATGTGTTAGCAGTGTTTCACAAGTGTAAACACAAGAGTAACCACGTAAACATGTACTTGTGTGTATCAAATAACACACACAGCTCCGTTTTTGAACGTAAAGAGAAAAAAAAAAAATGCTTATAGTAGTAGGAAAAATATATATATATTTTTTTTGACATATTAAATGAAGAACATTGAACTCAAATACAAAAATAAAGTATGTAAAATAAAAAAGTAAGACAATCATGAGTAAGTAATAAAATATACACATAATTAAACTGAACATAGAGTATATACACACATATATACGGCTGTTGGTGAAATGCGACACAATGTATAAGCAGTAACACTGTTGGTGAAGTGAGTATATACGTATATATGTGTATAGTGTACAGAATGGATGTGCTAACGTATATTTGTTCGTAACTCCGCCGTAGTGGAATATGAAAAAAGAATAATAAAAGAATACTATATGAGGTATAAGAAAAATAATAATAATTAGTGTATGAAGAAAAGAAGGGGTATGGGTTAGGAGCAAGGTCATACATGGAGGTTGTAGGAGATGCAATAGAGGAAGGAATCCTTGAGAGGAGTAGCATTAATATCGGGGATACTTACGGTAGGCTGAAAAATTTTATAAAGAATAACAAAGGAATTTCTATTTTTTTTTTTAATTTAGTTTTTATTTATATTTTTAATAATATTTCATTACAAGTTTGGGGTTCACAGTTGGAAACCCCGGCACCGTAAACTCATGAATACGATGGAGCAGCACCGACAGGCGCCCTAGCGCCTGCTCAACTTCAGGGTCCTCCGGTCTTACCATCATGGTAAAAGCCAATCGCCAGGCCAGTAGGACCTCCATAGGATAATCCCACTGAGTGGACACCTCTTGGAGGCAGTTCCGCAGGTCCTTAACCAATTGTTGTTCGGCGTCCCAGGATTTTTCCATTAGTTTTTGTATTTCGTGCTGCTCCAGGGCCATCGCTGCTTGGTGAATTAGGGGTGACGCCTCTTCCATTAATGTCCGCAACACCTGGGTGTGGCTAAGAGCGCAGCGTCCTAACTTTGCGTTTGCATTCAGCATGTTGATACTTTTTTCTGCTATGGTTTACTGTAAGGAATACGCTACGAAAGCGTGGTTTTATAGCACAACGATCAGAATTTCCTACCGAGATTGTGCCGACGCAAGGAAAAGTATTGAGTAATGTGGGTTGTCTGACAAGGCGAATTTACGCAACAAGTGTCGAAACAAGAGAAAAGTGCTGATCATTTCAACCGGCGATACAATAATCAGGCCATTCGGTAGCACATGACTGCTGACGATGGTTTTTATCAAAGTTACGCTACTTCCATTTTTCGGTCGATATAAGCGGATGATACGGTTAGATATGGATATATATATTAACGTATATTGGGAAACAAAGAAAAGTAAGTATGTAGAGTTATGCCTTGGAAAATTGGAAATGTGCAGAAATTTACATACTACAGCAGACGACATGTAAATATATTTTTGGGGTTATCACGTAGGAAATTAGCGTATGGAAATTTAAAAAAAAAAAAAAAATGTATAGTTAATTGGGGAAAATAACATTAGTAATTAATTCTAGGTAATTTAAAGCGCCTCGAATGTATGTATGTAGCTATATACGAGCTAATTACAGGATGGAAAATAGAATCGTTAATGGATATATACATATCAGGCTAGAAGTAAATTTAAATAAAAAGTCAATTGTATGCGATGAAAGATATAGTCATGCAATGGACAAAGTTTTGTCACAAACGGGATTATTGTATCTGGTTTTGTCGGAGAACCAATAAATTGGTTCGAAATTAGAATGAGTGATAACTCAAGTATTAAAAAGACAATAGAAAATTAACAAAAAATGGAACTAATGCACTATATGGCAATAATGTAATATAGTCCAGTCCTCTTTTCCTCTGGGATGCGGTGACGAATCCGAGAATGTAAGGGGAGAAGACGAATAGACGTAGAATTGAATGATATAGCATTCAATTATAGAATAAGCAATTTATGAAGATAATATTGTATTTTTAGTCGGAAGTATGGTATATTTAGTGTAGAATTTTATCGTTTTATAGATCGTATTAGTGACGTTGATTGCGATTACCTACGGGATACGTGCGGAGGTGCGGTTGGACAAACTACCGGAGACGGATATATTGATAGAAAAAACAGGAGATGTATGGTTCACCAAAGATTATTGGGTGGTTGTAACTGAGTTTCCACGAACGGAATTGAGGACTATTGTGGAACAATTCAAGGGAATGCAGGAGATAACCAGGAGGCTATGTGAGAGGCATGCAGCGGCTAGCGGGACCGAGCTAAAACGTAGATGCGACTCTTCGATTTTGGAAATAGAGACTATAATGAGAAGATTCTTGGAAAAGGAGAGGACATTGTCTCTGAAAGGAAGGAAACGCCGGTCGCTGATAGATGTTGGCGGTGATGTTCTCAAATGGGCAATTGGTACGATGGACCACAAGGATTCATGTTGGGGAAAGTTGTTTCTGAGGAGATGTTGAGGTTCCAGGACCAACAGCAAACGGAAATAGTGGTACTTGATGATTTGATACATGGCAAGCTACACCCATTGTTCCTGACGTCTGAAGAATTGCTCAAGGCGGCACCAGGGTCGATGAAAGGAATTTCATGGTACAGCGAGGCACCGGAGCGGTTCTATGCACTAGCTGAGGTTCGCACAGAAGAGGCGGAGAACGGGTTGAAAGTAGTCGTCAAGATTCCAGTGCCATTATTGGAGTTATTCACAATGCACAAAGTATATCCAATCCCCAAAAGACTAAACCAAGATTGGTGCGTGCTCCCGAAGACGAGATATGATTACATAGCAGCAAGCCAGGCTCAAGAGCATTACATCGGCCTATCAATAGAGGACGAGGGGAAATGTCGAGAGGTGGGCACAACTAAGCGTTTATGCTATCATCCCGGAAAAGTGATTACGCGAGCAAGCGATTACTGCGAGATAGAAGTATTGAAGCATGAGCAAGATCAATGCGATCACATAGCCATTCCAGCCACGGGAGGAATTCTGGTAGCTACCAGAACCATAAACAGATGGCTCTACCATTTTGACGACCAGGCGTTTTTCACGGCGGTGTGCTCAGACGAAACCACACGGTTGGAATTAGTAAACACCGGTTTTATTACTATTGAAGCTGGTGCAGAGTGGTTGGCAAAGGGATAATACTGGTCCATAAAAGTCAAGAAGAGTCACGGTATAAATTCTCAACGTCCGTCATGGGAACAAACCGTTTAAGGACGAAACTACAGGAGCTGCTGGAAAATCACAAACGAAATGATTCCGGCCATACGCTCACAACACCGAACACAGTCTCACTCATACATTTCGAGGATCTACGGAAAACCCTTACAACGAACAGCAGAGCAATCAACGATTTGGTAAAGGAGGCAGAAGATGTTGAAAGGGTGTCACACCTCACCAATTCCTGTGAGACAGTGCATACCTGGATGATGGGAGGGGTAGTCAGTATAACTGGCCTCATCCTGGTGATAATGATGGTGACGACGCTCATTTCGAAGAAATGGTGCAAGATAGTAGCGGCCCTTCAAAAACTCGAATCAACCACACCAACGGCACAACACAACGACCATACCGACAACGGCAGCCGACAACCGGATCATCAGTTAGCGGAGGTCGTAGCATACGATTTTAGACGGAATATCATAGCGAAACATAAGATTTCATAAGTATAAGAGTAAAATGTATTGCACGCCAATGAGAAAAGAGTCAATGAAAGACCAAATTGTAAAAAGGGGAATATAAAAAAATAATGATGGATAAAAATAAAAAAAAAAAAACAAAAACAAAGTAAAGACAAAATAAAAATAAAAGAAAGAAAACTACAAAAGAAAATAAAAACTAGAGAAAAAAAAATATATGGAAAAGAAAAGAATAAAAAAGGAAGAAAAAACCGTGATAGAACCCAAACAAGGCGATTTCATGGGAAAAAATAAAACAAATTATATATATGCACTATAGAGTTAAATAGATGCACATAATTGTTTACAGTACAAGAAAAATATTGTAGAGATTTTATGGAAGTTAGTTGCACTAACTTCTTTCAGAAAGAGGGGAGGGATGTTGTGAGTTAGAATCAAGCTACCTACGCGCAGTTGACTCACAGCACCGGCTCCTATTAAATTCATTAAGAACGCACAAATTTTTAGGGTGCAAATATTGTAAATGAATAGTATTTATGCACTAATTATGATGTAAACTTTTAGGGTGTCACAGTTCCGCAGTCAAGCTGACGAGGGGCATTTAGAATGCACCGACGACACTTTTACTTTTGAAGTAGGTCGGTTGGCTTGAGCAACCGACACCAAATAACAATTGCGAAACTGGAACACCAGAAAAGTCAAGACGTAGGCGGTAATGTTCATTTGTAAATAGTATGTATATAAGAACTAGTATTTTAAGAATAAAACTCTCTTGTGATTTTGACTTCTGAACGAAAAGTGTCTGTGAGTTTGATTTGAAACAAAGTGGTGTAGGTTTACAGGTTCCCGCGACAGGACCTCAAGTCTACCAGGAGCCCATAGTATGCCAGAAACTCCGCCCCGAGAATGGCGGTTTGCACATCGGCCACAGTGAACAATCCCGACGCAGGGCGAGGTTCAGGCTCAGCGTGAGTTGGCGGCGTGCAGCGTGAGACTGTTTCGCTGTAGTTTGTGGGCGACCGTTCCCCTCGGCAGTAAGGAGACCACTGAACCCGAGTCCACGAGAAAGCGAGTGGATGTCGTTCGATCCATTACGTGAAGGCGTTTTTCGGTTGGTGGTCGGCCGGCGTCGTTCGCCCAAGTCGGTGTCGGCAGCGCTAGTTTCCCGACGGCGTCGAGGCGGCGGCAAAGATACATGGTGGTCGGCACTGCTGTGCTGTCGCCCCGAACTTCTGGTGGTACCAACATTGGCCAGGCGCTGTAGAGCGATCTCGGTGCCGGCTGGGGCTGCGGGTTTCAGCGCGACGCCTCTGAAGTGGGGGCGTTATTTTCCGCAGCAGCTCCTGATTCTCCCACGTTAGTGCCACGAGCTGTGCCACTGACTGGCGCAGTGCGGCAAGCTCTGCGTGCACGGAGTTACCCGTTGAATCGTGCGACGATCTGTTCGCGAATGGAGAGCGGGGTCTCGGAGACGAGAGTGGAGGTGACGTAGCTGCTACTGTACGTCCGTTGTCGACCAGCTCGTCAGCTGCCTCTGCGAGCTCCTCCAGACTGGTGCCTTTCAGGATTTTGAGTAGCCGTCGCGTTGACGGCGGCATCAGGTCGAGCCACTTCACGCGGATGATGTCATCCGTGGCCCGGTCACCTGCTAGGGAGCGCATCTGTCGCAGGAGTTGGGACGGCTTCCTGTCCCCCAGCTCGAGTTGGGTGAGTAATTTGTGGAGCTGGTGATCCGCCGAATCGGTGAGGCGATTTAGTATTGCTGTCTTCAGCACCTCATACTTGCCCACGGGCGGCACTGTGCGGAGTACATCCGCGACCTCGGAAATAGTCTCCGGGTCGAGCGCCGCAACTACTAGATTGTAGCGGCTGTTGTCGTTGCGCACATAGTGTACTTGGAACGTGGCCTCGATCTGGTAAAACCACAGATCGGGGTTACTCCTCCAGAAAGGTGAGAGCCGGCAGTTGCTCACCGCCTCGATCGCAGGCGGCGACGAAAAGGAGGCGTGTCCTCCAGGTTCCCCTGCACGGTGTGGCGGCAGGTGGTGTGTCGGTATCAGTAATGGCGTGGGCATGGCCAGCTGTGCCTGCGCATGCACGTGCGGTGGTTGTGGCTGCTGGTGTGGAGCGTACGTTGCTCGAGTCGGCGGCTGCTCCGGTGGTGCCGGCGGCGCCGGTCCTGAGGCTGTTGGCGAGTGGAGCATCCTATGCGTGTGTTTTATACCCCTCTGTATGGGGCGCGTATGTTTTTAGAATCACGTCGGGGTCACCAATTTGGCTGCTCGCGTGCTCGACGTTGCGTTGCCAATAAAAAAGGAGAAATATTTATTATCTCTTATATTTAACATATAGCAAATAAATCCACAGGAACGTACTTTTATTATATCGCACCTACCATAAGCGATGGATACGATTTTTACAGATTTTATTACACAAAACGCTCTGTGATACGTCACCACAGATTCAGCACAGAAAGAGAAAAGATCGAATTAAAGGCCGGAAACACGAAGTGTGTTGCTCAGCAGCCAACACAGGCTAGTTCCGGTTTTTCCATAAACACGCTGTGCGGTGGCGTACCCGACAACTGGGTGGGGGTAGTGGTATCGCCACAGGTATTCCTCCCCCAGTGATCGGCGCAGGAGGCGCGGAGAACGATACCCGTTTTGTCGGTCGACTCCCCGGCTGTGGTGAGGGTTGGTCCCCTGAGCGGGGCGGTGGTTGACTCCTCAGATGACTCCTTGGATGGATCGCTGGAGGGTCATTTGTCGCTGACGATGACGACGATTGCGGCGATGGCGATAGGGTTGGCGATGGTGATCGGGATGGCGATGGTGATCGGGATGGCGATGGTGATCGGGATGGCGATGGTGATCGGGATGGCGATGGTGATCGGGATGCCTGCAGCGATGGCGACGATGTTGAGTCACTCACCTCGAGGTGGGCCGGCTTCAAGCAGTCAGTAGAGATGGCTTTCTCGACGCCGTTCAAGTCGATGATGAAAGTCTTGTCGTTGACCCGGCGAATTACCTTATGAGGGCCCGTATATGGCGGCTCGAGTGGCCTCCGGATTTTGTCCAGCTTGCAGAATACGTGCGTGCAGGTGCGCAATTCTTTGAAGACGAACGGCTTCTGTCTCGAGTGGTTGGACGCTGGTACTGGCCTGATCGCTTTTACCAGCTTGCGCAACTGCTCGACGAAAACCGGTTGGGTGGTAGGGTCGTTCTGTTGTCCGAAGAATTCCCCCGGCAGGCGTAGTTGTGTGCCGAAGAGCATCTCGGCTGGAGTTGCTTTGAGGTCCTCTTTGTACGCCGTCCGCATCCCCAATAGCACTGTTGGCAAGGCGTCTGGCCATGGTGTGTCTGGACTGCACATCAAGGCCGCTTTTAGTGTGCGGTGTAGTCTCTCCACCATGCCGTTTGACTATGGGTGGTAAGGCGTTGTGTGGACATGGTTAGCACCCGTCATTTTCGCGAGAGCCGTGAATAGCTCCCCCTCGAATTGACCCCCCTGGTCGGAAGTGATGGTGAGTGGCGTGCCGAAAGTGCAGACCCAACTGTGGAAGAACGCTCGTGCGACGGTCACAGCTCGAATGTCCGGGAGTGGGACAGCCACCGGCCATCGGGAAAAGCGGTCGATGATGGTCAGGCAGTGCGACAGTCCTCTCACCAGCGGTAGCTTGATCAGGTCAACATGAACGTGGCAGAACCTGTCATCTGCCTCCCCGAAGCTTTGTAACTCGGCGCGGTTGTGGCGATGGACCTTCGCACGTTGGCATGGTTGGCATTCACGGGCCCAGCGGAGCGCGTCCTTGCGCATGCTTGGCCAGAAGTATTTGGCCACCAGATGTTTCGCCGTTGCTCGACCACTCGGGTGGGATGATCCGTGTACGATGCCAAACGCCGCTCGACGCAGGTTGGATGGCAAATAGGGCCGTGTCGCCCCATCGGTAACCAGACAGTAGATCTCGCTGTTGTTGAAAGCGAGACGATCCAGTTGGATACGCGGATTCTCCAGCAGGTGAGGCAGCTCTACGTCAGAGGCTTGCTCCAGGCTGATAGTGGCTTCGTCAAGGATGGAAGGCATCGAGACGGTACAGGTTCGCGAAAGTGCGTCTGCTACAACGTTTTCTCCCCCGGGAACGTACACAAATCGTGTGTTGAACTGAAGGATGTAGTCCAGATGTAGGAAACACGAAGTGTGTTGCTCAGCAGCCAACACAAGCTAGTTCCGGTTTTTCCATAAACACGCTGTGCGACAGCGACAGCGTGTTAATAGATGGCGCGCGGAACTAACGCCTGCTTGCGTTGGCGTACATACATATGTATATATATATATATATATATATATATATATATATATATATATATATATATATATATGCATATATATACATATATATGTATATATATACATATATATGTAAATATATATATATATATATATATATATATATATATATATATATATAAATAAATCTTAAAATAAAGTCATTCCGCCAATCGCGAATGAAGTTGCTGACAATTTAGAATATTTCATAAACATGAATGAAGCACGATGAAATAGAATTGTGAAATAAATTGTTGAAGTTTAAATTACAGGATGAAAATTTAACGCACCATTTAAAAAATCCGGAATAAATACACCAAACTGAATGACAGTTATCGCTGATTTATTTCTAAAAATAGAACAAATTGAAATATACATTTATGTGCACTAAATGACCTTACCTGGAACGAAATAAGACACCTGGCTGCTGATAGAAACCGTTGGAGAGCTTTTGTGACCGCCCAATGCTCCGACTAGGAGCGATATTTGACTCTTTTATAATTATGTCTTTTAGTTAACTTTGTTAGCATAAGTATAGTTTTATTGTGTCAAATGTCGTGCAATTAATATATATATATATAAATGACCTTACCGCAGTTTCGCTATCGAACTTCAAATAAACTAATTTTTAGCAAATGCCCAACGGGAAATGTCTAGCGGCTTAATAATACCGTCTTGACAATTAGAGGCAAATTTTCAGTATACGAAGGATAAACAGAAACGACGACTTGGTTTGACACTAACAATCAGTGACACTTAAAAATATTCCTACATGGCGAACAAACAGTGGGCACAATTAGTAACATAAATATATACAAATAAATAAAGACATTGAGCTTGAAGTTTTTTAGTTTTTACATAAACAGTATTCGCTTGTATTGGAGGACTTCTTGGCCCAAATCTTAGAACTATATATTTTCAATAACATGTCCACATACTTATCAACTATCAAAAATTTGCATAAGAACATACAAGCAGCCTCAACTCTCATCACATAAAAATATTTCAATAATAACATAACGCACGCGCGAACACAATAGATTTACATATATGTATATACATATACACATGTATGTAAATTATATTGTATTCTACGTAAATTTTGTTTTTAAAAAATTTTGCACAAAATATTCTTAAGTGTAACATTTGGTCCGAGAAGTCTTCAATTAAATACAAGCGTCAAGCTGAGAATACCGTTTATTTAAGAAAACTGGAGCTTCAAGCTCAGTGTTTATTAGTTATTTACCAATGCGCATTTCACAATCACTTTTGTATGTTTATGTAGGTTAGGTTAATGTGGCAGCCAGTCCAAGGACCAGCTCACTTAGACCACGATGGGTCCATTGTGATACCACCGCGCCACAACGCACTTTCGATTCCGCGCAGGATTTGTTTGACCTTCGCGCTAGCCACCTCTGTAAGAGAGCTAAAAGCGTATTTGCCTAAAGAGCCCACTCTGCTTCTAGCCAGAGCGGGGCAACTACAGAAGAGATGTTCCACAGTCTCCTCCTCCTCCACATCCCCACAGCTTCTGCAGTATTCATGAGAGAATACTCCCAGCCTGAGAGCATGCCTGCCGAAAAGCCAGTGACCAGTTATACAAGCCACGACCTTAGAGATATTCTCTCTCGGCAGGGCAAGCAAGTCTCTAGTTTTCCTTCTATTAAGTTCCGGCCACATTAGCCTAGTCGTTAAGCAAGTGCCCTCTTATGCCCAAGACCCATTGGTCTCACGCACGATCCTTCAGCATCATTTTACAGGTGGCAATTGGTATTCCAATCTCACATCTGTCCGTGCCTAAAGGAAGGTTGGTACCCTGTCTGGCTAAGTCATCAGCCCTACAGTTTCCCGCAATATCCCTATGCCCATCCCATATAAGGCGTACCTTGAAAACGGTACTGATATCATTTAGGGCTGCTCGACAGTCCTGAGCAAACTTTGATTTCAGTGCCACCGAATTCATTGACAAGATGGCCACCTGGCTATCCGAGTAGATATTTATAATATTTTTTGTTACGGCATGTCTAATTAAGTAGACGGCTACCTCCTTTATGGCTAGGACCTCTGCTTGATAAACACTGCAGTGGTCGGGGAGACGGAAAGAGAGTTCCAGTCCCAGTTCCTGTGAGAAAACTCCAAAACCGACTCTATCGTCAAGTTTGGATCCGTCAGTGTAAAAATTAAGTTCCCCCCTTCTTCATGGCATTGGTGTTTGCCACTCTTCTAGACGGAATATATGTCTGGAAGTGCCTATCGAAGTTTAGGTTAGGTATAGAGTGGTCAATGTGTTGGATAGAACTACTCCAGGTATGCGCAATAGTCGAGTGACCAATCTGCCGATCATGCCATAACGCCGCACATTTCAGCCTTAGTGCTGATGTGGCGGCCACTTGTTTCCCTACCAGCTCTAATGTAGGTAGGTTGAGTATTACTTCTAAAGCTTTAGTAGGCGTGGTCCAGAGATGCATAAAAAAGCCGTTCTTTGGACCTTGCTCAGAAGCTTCAAGCTTTGTTTCTGAGTGGCTGGCCACCATACCAGTATTCAATATAGCAATATGGGTCTGACCACCGAAATGTATATTCATGCGGATAGACCCCACCTGATTCCGACCGCTTTTTTACATGTGTACAAAGCAAAATTGGCCTTCCTGACTCTTTCTTCAATATTGGGTTTCCAGGTAAGTTTTCTATCAAGTACTAGTCCAATTATTTAACTGTCTCCTTCATCGGAATTTCCACACCTTTGTATGTTAGCGGGGAGACCTCAGGAGATCTATTCTTCTTAGAAAAGAGGATTAATTCCATTTTCTCAGGGTTTAACCCTAATCCCCTTCTTCCCGTCCAACCAGTAAGCGTGGCCATGCTAGAGCGCAAAATATCCATAAGAGTGTTTGGATATTTCCCTCTGATCACAATTGCCAAGTCATCAGCATAGGCGACGACATGGCAACCCTCCCTCTCTAGGGCTAGCAGTAATGAATTTGCCGCCAAATTCTAGAGCAGCGGGGAGAGGACTCCTCCCTGAGGAGTGCCTCTGGAGACCTGTCTGCTTAAGGTGTGGGGACCTAAGCTGGCAGTTACCTTTCTGCTGACGAGTATCGTCTCTATCAGCGCTACCATATTAGGATCGACGCCCCGAGCTTCTAACGCTCCCGTAATGGCGTTCGCATTTATGTTGTTGAAAGCGCCTTCTATGTCAATGAACGCCGCTAGTGCGAAATCTTTCTGCTGGATGGCTTTTTCCACTATACCAATGAGTACGTGTAACGCCGTCTCTGTCGATTTGCCCTTCGTGTATGCATGTTGTGCCGAGGAGATTCTAGCAATTGGTATAGCTTCCCGTAAGTGTGCATCCATCAATCTCTCCAGTGTTTTTAGGAGGAAGGACGTGAGACTGATTGGTCTGAAGTCTTTAGGATTTACATGAGAAGGCCTGCCTGCCTTGGGTATGAAGGAAACCTTCGTTTCTCTCCATCTCAGCGGAATATAGCCCATGTTAAGACAGCTTCTAATTGCAGTCACAACCCAGGGCGTAATTATGTCCCGTGATTCTTGCAGTTCAGCTGGATAAATTCCATCCGGACCCGGAGATTTATATGGACCAAAGGTGTTAATGGCCCACTGAACTTTCTGGACTGTAACTATCGCATTCCCTACCTCAGACTGCCTGCCCCCAGGTGTCGGGTTATCACCCTCCACTGTGCAACTGCCAGGAAAATGCGTATCTAAGAGAAGAGCCAAAGATTCCTCGCTCGATTCACTCCACACATCACCCGGACAATTTAGGTAGCCAAGGTTGTGTGGTATCATCGCTAGGATTCTTCTTGGCTCCGATGTTTCTTCCACATCCCTACAATAATTTGGCCAGGACTGTCGCGGCGCAGTTCTGGTTGCTTTCTTGTATATTTTTAGCTCAGCCTTGTAGGCTTCCCAGTCCGTGGGCAGACCCGAAGTTTTGGCCCTGTTAAATAACCGCCTATTGGACTTCCGGAGAAGGCCTAGATCCATTGACCACCAAGGTGGTTTGTTCTTGCCTCTCAGTTTTACAACCGGGTACCCGGCTGTCAGTGAACTATTCAGGGCCGTGGTTACCTGATTGATCAGCTCGTCTAATTCCACAGGGTCTGTGGGATCAGACGGAGGATTTATTGGCAGTGAGGCCCTGAGTGTCTTCCTATACCGTCCGTTCTCCGTATATTTCTAAAGGTCTTAACTGGAGCTACTGGGAATATCAATTCGTATTCTATATAGCGATGGTCAGAGTAGGAATTTTCATTCGACACTCTGCATCTTTTTATATTGTTAGCGAAGTTATCGAAGGTCAGGGTAATATCTAACACTTCCCTTCTATTTTGTGTTATAAACGTCGGCTCTGAGCCTAAATTTACCACACTAAGCTTATTCTCTATAACTGACTCACCTCTTGCGTTAGTGTTCGAGCTTCCCCACAATGTGTTGTGTGCGATTACGTCGCTGGAGACAACCAAGTTCATTTTGGCTGCGGCTGCCTCCATGACCAATATCTGAACTTCCTCCGGTGGAGCGTCCTTGTCATGAGGCATATAGGCGGAGGCTACCCAGAGACTGCTATTTTGTAGCTCAATGCTTGCCGCCACCGTATCGCCTTTACTTAACTGTGGGAGCAAAAAGATGTTAATGTTATCCTTTGCTACTGTACAAGCACGGGGCTTACCTGTGCTCTAAGCGGCTATCATCTTGAAGCCTCTCATCTTCAAACCGCAGATTTTGTTGCCGCATATCCACGGATCTTGGATGAGGGCCACGTCAAAACCACCGGAACCCAGGCGGACCATCAAGTTCGCAGAGGCGAGTTTACAATGGTGGAGGTTGGTTTGGATCAGCTTCATAAGAATCTGTACTTCTTACCTCCACCATCGTAACGTCCGCGTCCTCCTCTTCTTCGGTGTAGTCAAGAAGGTCGTCCTCCTCAAAGAGCTGTCCGACCCCGGTCAGCTGCTCTGAGTCAGTCGACTTTTGGCAGCTGGACAACCCTTCTTCACCACCACAAGCCTCGCTAGCCTTGTCACCCTCTATCTCCTCCGGTTCCAAAACTTGCTCGTCGCAGCGGTAGATCCGAACGGTCGCGTCAACGAGCCCGAACCTGACTACCCCTTTTCTCTCTGCCTGTGGGGCAAGGGACTCAGCGTTGAGCAACACCTGCCTCCTACCTTCCACTGGCTCCTCAAGTTTCGCTGCCTTCCAATTATGGGTTCGCAGCTCTCTATTACACGATTTAAAGATCGCCTCTATTTTCTCTGGTTCAGCTGGCTTAGCCGGAATCCAAACCCGGGCTCTATGTCTGCTGGGAACTTCTTCCCTGCTGACGGCCTCGAGCCTGGCTCCCGGCCAAATCTCGCCAACCTTACTTACCGCGATCTTATATAGGTGGGCTGACCTGCTGTCATCGCATGCGATAAGCTTGGCCCTGCCCTGATACCATCCCGCATCGTGACAGAAAGGGGGGTCCAGGGTTTTCCTCTAAGACCTGGAGGTAGGCTTCGGCAATCGCTTGTTCCACCCACCTCCACTTCTCTTTGGGTATGACCCCTTCCTCCTCCCTCCGGTCAATGATGGCCAGCATCTCACCCCCCCCTTTGACAACCTCGCTGTAGGATGGGTATTTCTGACCGCCGACTTTTTGTCTTTTAGCGACCTCACCCGCCTCTTCAGCTGAACGTTGTCTCTGTGGGGCTGCACCCGCCAGTTTGCCCAAGCCGGATAGCACACTCCTTGCCCACTCTACCGATTTGGCCTACTCCTCATTGAGCTGACCAGTTGGTAGAGCTTCATATTTGGTCAAGACCTTGAAAGCTTCCTTCTTTTCGTAGAAGGCCTGCTTTGGCGGACGGACGGGTTTTAACGACCCCCCTGGCCTGCCCCAGCAACCTTATTGGAGCTGCTGGGCCCGTCTACTATCTGCTGTCGATTGATCCCCGGGGCAGCCCCCCGCCCCCTGACCGCAGTCAGCGTTTGGGTTTTTGCCACCTCCTCCGGGTTTCTTCGTTCAGCACCCCTCTGAAAGAGGCGAGAGACCGGTTTTCCCAAGCCTCCCCGTCCCCTGCTACCAGCATTCGTGCTGGGACCAGCCCTAACGCTTAAGCCCCCTCTGCCTCCTGCTGCTATCGATCTGTCTACCACCCTTGTGTTAGCGGTAGACAGGATCGCCTCTGCCGGTTTTTTGGGAGGACCGCCCACCTTTGGTTTTGTATTTTCAGATATTTGTTTAAACATATGTGGTCCCACGAGTATCGGACAAGAGAGGTTCGCTCGCGCAGAGGTCCGTGTGCGCGGGTAAGGCTAGGTAGAACCGGAGGACGCCAAGTATCCGGAGCACTCCGTTCGAGACTGGGCTAGTTTTTGTCCTGGGTCCCCAGGACACGGGTCGTATGACATCTTGCTCCAACCCAGAGGTTTTTTATAGAGGTTTGCTCCTCCACACCCTATATCCGGGGAGGTGTTTATTGACTCCTCAGTCTAGATCCGTAGTGTTCTGTTATAAATAGCAGGGTTACCTCGGGCAGGATGTGAACATATTAAATGTTATGCTGTGGCTCCCCCGCTGTCGACTCTAAAAACACGCTAGCTGATTACGAGCCCCAATACACACACACACACAACTAGGCTGTGGATGCCTGCTGCCTTCTACTCATTTCATCATCTCTTATCATCAAAGGTACAGCCCCCGCCCCGCCCCCCTCAAGTCCATTAACCTTATGCAAATTTCTATCACAATCAATTCAACTCAGTACCATAACAACGACATCTATTTCGAACCATCTCAACACAACTATGACTAAGTCCAATATGGATAATACTTTCCTCCAAACCAACCATACTCTACTAATCTTCAAGAATACTTAAACAGACGGAGTTTTAAACAGACTTGGAATTTTCCATTTATTTGAAACTGTGTACTTTTTTTTGGCACGTGAATATGTGACTTTTTACCTTTTTATTTAAATTTAAGTGAATTTATGTAAATATTTTGTATTCATATTAGTATTTAAAAATAAACAATAAAGTCAATTTCCAAAAATTGAAATGCATTTCAGATATTTGCATTATGAACAAGGATATGATCGTTCTAATGAGCCCTTTGCATCTGTATACATTATTTTGTCGCTGACTGTACATTCCTTCGCGATTTTTACTCAACGCTTCCCATATAAAACAACAACAATTCAAACAAAATTAACAAAAAAGAGCAAAATGTACCAGGAAAGACCTTTCTAGACTACTATATTTTGTCCAGAAAAATCTTTACATGAGAGTGGGCTTGTCCTTTATCTGATCAATCCCATTTCATGCAACTGGCTGCTTAATATTCACCTGGTCTTCGCATAAAATTGCGTTCATAAATATCTTATAGACCTTAAGTTATGAATATAGTGAACGTGGCAGTAAGTATATAACTGCAAATTCCGTCACTATGCCAATAATTGAACCAAAGTTACATTCATTTTAAAAAGTTGCCTACAGTTGCATATACGAGCGGTAGACGTGGTCTTTATCCAAATGTGTTCATAAAGCTATCTGGTTCTGTCTTAAGGGCCACGCTATGGCTTAGCAAATTTTCATTAAGATATCTCTACGGTGTGAAAAAAGTGGTTCCAGACGGACGGTCGGACAGATAAAATTAAAATTTCTCAGAAAGTGATTCTTCTAATTTGTGTATATTTTTGTCCATTAGGTGGAGATTTAATGAAAAACTTGGGAAGTCTTATAGCCTCCGACCCTGTCGAGGAATCGCAGTAGCTAATTTAGCTAGAACCTACATTGTGCAACTCGTATAAAACGAGTCAGTTTAGACCGACTTCGAAATACCCTGTACCTACATGTCCGTGTGAGTTACAGAATGGCAATGTTTTATTCATAAATTTCGTCCAAAAATGTGGCCTGGGTCGTAAGTTTTAAACATATATCAATAGAGGGTGAAAAAGGTGACTCTAAAAATCTCCCGCCAACTTTTCGTTTGTGATTTATTCTAGCACTCCGAACCTTCGTTTGAAGTTTCGTTGATAAATCTTTCATAGGGCCCTAGAAATGAAATATGTGTAAATTGTGGGCGTGACAGTAATAAACTGCCCAAATTTTCCCAATATATATTGCAACCAGTTTGTATTCATATATCAGCATAGATAGGGTAATTTTAAGTGGGGTCCCCAAAGTTCATTATATGGGAGCTAGGCGTGATCTTTTTCCATATCGGCTCATATAGCAATCTGGCTTTGTATCTTGGTGCAGACTATACTTTTGCAAAGTTTCATTAAGAAAAAAGTAGCCTCAGACGGACAGACGGACGGACAAAAATAAAGTGATTCTGAGTATTTGTGTATACCTACCCCGCCTGCTTCTAGTAGTTGAAAACCCGCTCAACCGCACAAACTTAGTATACCCTTTTTAAACACTTTATTAAATATAAGGTTCCTCACGTTGAAACAAATAAAATTGCAGGTCTTAGTATATTTAAAAATAATGTTACAAAATTGCCCTCCTGACAATTGATTCTAATTCTCAATACTCGGATTCGTACCACTAGATTGTCCACCACGCTCATGTCGAAGTTACCCGTATTAGTTTCTTGTGGTGTCTCTTCCTGTCGAAATGTTTGCTCTTCAAATTGAAATTCATGCTCATCGATTTGTATAATCTGCTCCTCTAAAGCGCTACTTAACTACACCTGCAGCTCTGCTTTAACCCTTCTGTTTGCAAGTTTAAGCGCTCAAGCTCCTTCTTGGGCTGCTCCAATCTCAGTTTTTCAAATTTAACCATTGTTTATTACAGATACACAATTCCACTTCTGACACCAATTGTTACGAAATTGCCCTCTCGAAAATTTATACTAACTTTCAATACTCGGATTCGTACCCCTGGATTGTGTAGTAATCAAACAACCGCTGGTTAAATTAAAATAATTAACTTTGTTTAATTATTGCTATTGTCATATTGACATTAGGCTTAAAGTTTACTTTAATTCTATTGCACTTTATTTAATAATTCATTAATAACTTTTTTACTTCTCAATACTGTAACTGCTACAAGTGAAATGCACGATGTACACACTGTTACGATTTCTGCTCAACTGGGTCTCGACTTTAATTGTGTGGTGGTTTATATAATTATGGTTGAAGTAGAACATTCTACTTTGGTAGAAGTTCGAGCACATTCTCGAATTTCATCTACACTTCGAAAGAGGGTTCTTGAGTAAGCTTTTTTTTTAATAGATTATGTCTTGACTTATTAGAACTTGTCCTTTGTCGAAAATATATATATTCTTTAGAACCTACCTTGTTGTAGAAAATTGACTCTTTAGAACTTACTTCACTTAAGTAAAAATTTGAAAAATTAAAAAAGTACTACTTGTACTTAGAAAAACTGATATATTTCAATTATATAGAATTAGCCTGATTCCCACGACAATTGAAGTGTTTTGCTAAAGAGGAAGTGCGGAAGTCTTCGACTTAAAAATGAAGTGAAACACTTCAATCGAAGTGAAAACGGCAACACTGATATACACCTCTCTCGTAGTAACTGAACTTAATAGAGGTATCCTCAAAGTATGCAATCATTTATGTTTCAATAGTTAATAAGAGTTGAATCTGTCATTTTTTCACCTGGCGATCTGCATTGGCTAGGGATCCTATATTTCAATTTCGGTATATGAGTTAACACTATATTTGTTAACACACATGAATCACACACACATGCGCCTTAAAAAAGGTTGAGGTGCGAGCAAATCCAATTCAAAGCATTTTTTTTTTTTAAATGCTTATTCAGTAATTCCGAGAATAATACAGTGGTTTTTCTATAAAATTGTTACCTGTAGTCCAATAAATGCTTACTTAAGTAAAGTGTTAAGTAAATTTATAATTAGTAATTAAGTCACTTTTGTTTTTGGATCCAAATAAAGAGGTTCGAAGTAACGTAAAATAAATTAAAATTTTTTTTTTTTAGGGAATGCAATTTATATTCCCTGAACTTATATATATATATATATATTTTTTTTTTTAAATTTCATAAATTTATTTATTGTATCTTCTAAGCTTAGACTAACAATAAGTAAGCATATCTTACAAACTAAATAATTAATATTAATACACCTTGCCAATGCTTAGTGCTTTTTAGTAATCACAATGTTATATGTTAGTTACTGTAATAAATGTTATATTAGTGTTTGTACATGATTAAGGTGTCGATGTTACTTGTGCTGGTGATTTCGTACGTTTTAGGCGACTTGGAACCCTATTACATGCTGGAATCCTAGCTAGATGATTTGGGTGCTCTTTGATTTTTTGCGCATATTTTAAGCTGGCGTCAAAGATTTCCTTTTTTACGAGCGGAATGGGCATATCTTTGTGAATATTTGTATTCTTTATAAACAAAGGAGCCCCAGTAATGGTTCTTAGAATTTTGGACTGCGCTCTTTGATTCAGTTCTATGTTAGAGTTGCTTGCGCCACCCCACAACTGGCTACCGTAAGTCCAAATTGGTTTTATGATGGCTTTGTACAGCAGTGTTTTATATTCTAGGCTCAACCTGGAATTTTTGTGCATGAGCCAGTGTAGGCTATTCAAAGTCATTTGTTTTTTTTTGGCTTCGATGTGGCGCTTCCATGTCAAACGTGAGTCAAGGTGAATTCCTAGGTACTTCACCTCCTTTGCTTGAGGAATAGGAACATTGTTGGGTTTTATCGCTGGACATGTACCTTTTTTATAGTAAAGGTAATATGCGTACTTTTCGATTCATTAACGTTTATTCGCCAGTCAGCCAACCAATTTATTACTAGGACCAGATGATCTTCTAAGTCACGGGATGCGATTTTGGAGTTCGGATGAATGCTAAGGATAGCTGTATCGTCTGCGAAAGTTGCTGTTGTTAAGTATTTATTGGTAGGCAGATCTGAGGTAAATAGTAGATACAACACCGGACCTAGCACGCTTCCTTGTAGTACGCCAGCTTTGATGTCAAAGCATTTAGAGTAAGCATTATTGTACCTTACCTTGAACTTTCTGCCCCTCAGATATGATTCCAATATGTCGTGTACTTTTGTGGGCAACAGCTTTTTTATTTTGTAAATAAGCCCCTCGTGCCAGACCTTGTCAAATGCCTGCGTCAAATCTAAAAAGATGCCTGAACAATATTGCTTTTTGCCGAATGCGTTTTTTATCTCGTTCACTATTCGATGGACCTGCTCTATTGTACTATGGTGTTCGCGGAAGCCAAATTGGTGAGTGGGAATAGTGCGTTTTTCGTTTATATGCGCCACTAGTTTTGCAAGAAAAAGCCTTTCTAGGAGTTTTGATAAGATAGGCAGGAGGCTAATCGGTCTATATGATGACGATTGGGAGGGGTCTTTTCCTGGTTTCGGGATCATTGTGATTACTGAAACTTTCCAGGCATTAGGAAAGTGTCCTAAGCGCAACAAGCCATTAAATAGTGAAATAAGTAAGATGATGGCCATTTGGGGTAACTCCTTGATCATTTTTCCAGTAATGAGGTCGTGTCCTGGAGCTTTGTTTAGAGCAAGGTTACTAATCGCATTATTTACTTCTTTTGTTTTTAATTTAATAGGCGAGCATGTTGTATCTGGCGTCGGGGTTAATATTAGGTTATTGGTATTGCGAGGTGGGTTGGGGGTAAAAACATCTCTTAAGTGTTCGGCGAAAACAGCAGACTTTTCCTCATCGCTTCTTGCCCAGTTTCCGTTTTTTGTACGAATCGGTGGAATTCCGCGTGTAGGTGCTTTCATTTCTCTGACAGCTTTCCACAGACAGCAATTGGTGACTTCAGTCGGAGAAAGGTTTTGGATATATTGGTCCAGGCAACGATCTGATTCTAGACACAAGGCTTTTCTCAAATTGATAGATAAATTCCGTTTTAGGAAAGGGGACCTGGATTTTTGCCATTCACGACGCGTCCTCCTTTTTTCAGTAAGGAGAATATCGATTTGGGTTGAGGTTTGTGGGCGCCGGATGCTGTTGCAGTTGTTGTCACGCTTGTCCGCAGAGTGGCGCACAGCTAATCTTAGGGTCGAGGTAAATTGTTCCAGAAATGTTTCAATGTCCTCATTAGTTTTGAGACATGGGTTTAGGCTGAGATTTTCTGTATTTCAGCCAGTTAGTTTTAGTGGGTGTGAATTCGTACGTAGGGCGTAACTTTTTGTTCAGATGTATTATAATAGGAGAGTGATCTGAAGAGAGGTCGTTAAGGTGTTCTACTTTGAGTTGCTCTCGTTTTAGGTTTCTAACAACTCCAAAATCAATAAGGTCAGGTATCTTACGTGGGTCTGTCGGCCAGTACGATGGTTGTCCTGAAGAGATAATATCAATCTTGGTGTCAGAAAGCATAAAGTTATATAATAGTTTTCCTTTTGGTGTTGTTAGCCGTGAGCCCCAGTAAGTGTGTTTGGCATTGTAGTAGCAGCTAGAAAACTTGTTCCAAGTGTGGAGAAAAAAATCTGAGAACTGTTTACTTGTTATTTGAAATCTAGGTGGGCGGATATTGGTAAGTTATCCTCCCATGAACTTAGCTTTATTAAGCTAAATTAAGTTATCCAGCCACGAAATTATCACATCTGTTTATGGAAAGAAGCACACATACAACAATTGAAGAAAAACAATGATTTTTTAAGAAAATTTTTAAGAAACTTGCAGTAAATAATTTTCACTTCATAAATAAAAATAAATATGTATTTGTATATAAGATTCCATGCAATAAATTGATTAAATTTACATATATAAAAAATTGGTAGATTAAGGTGCAACTCAACAGCAGCACCTTGACGTGATGCTTTGGCTTATCCATCTTACAAAATATATACATGTAGGTGGAAATGCGTTTATTTTACGTTCTGGAAACCAAAAACCGCATAAACAGCTAAAACAATCAATTATGATTTCGTTTAGGAATGATCGTGTTCCACAGTCTTCCATGTGTAAGAAATAGTTTGCTGTCATACACATGAATATTCATATATTTTGCGAGTTTTATTATTAGATAAGACCTTCATAGTTTAGGACCTTTTTAATCAGCAGTGAATAGAAAATACTTTTCATATGATATGCGTGTAGTAGGAATAATAACTAATTCTAGGAAACCGAAGAAAAGTGTGCAGTTTGTTGTGAATGCGGTCCACCACATGTTTGCAAATAAACATATAAATACTTGAGTTAATTTAGTACTTAATTATCAATTATATATTATACAGTTCTCGAATACAGGCTCCGATGTTGCTTTATTTACATCCAAGTAAAAAAAGTTCTCTTAAAGATAATTTTACAATTAAAATTATTTTAGAATGCTTCGGCCACTGCTGCTTCTATTGTTGGTGTTATTGTTGTTTTTTGTTGTGCCACATGTTGCAGTTCTGATAGGAGACATATTGCCAGCATATTTTATGGGAACGAATGTGATGAAATGGAATTGTTTTGAAGAAATATGTACAGCGTATGTACATAGAAAAGCATGAATACAAAAATCATGTTCTAATTAACCAATTTATTAATTTATTCAGTTTATTACTTTCCGAAGCATTTATTGACGAAATATTTTAAAATCATAACAAAACAAATAAACATCAATTGTGTGCACAAAACAATATAAAATCTTAAGAATGTGTGTTTGTGTGCGTGTATTGGTTAAATACACGGCCCCGCCGTATTCTCGTACACAGCATACAGCAAATGCGGGCCACCGGAAAAACGGCAGGAGAGTAGAATCCAAGGGGAATAAACAGACGTGCTCTCCTACGAGTCTTTCGTTAACTTATATACAATATATAATACTTATCTCGCATACATACATACATGCGACCATATGTGCCAAGATAATATCTTGGCTCAACCAAAGCCAACAAACATTTCAACAATTAGTGTGTACCAGATACGAGAGCATAAAGAAATCCCGGACCAAATTTACTGTGCATGATTGAGGAATTGAAATTGGAATATGAGTTTGAAGAAAATTTTAAAAATGCCAAAAGCGGTGCCAAAAAATTGGGCAAAGCAAGCAGATATATTTACGGATGAAAAATCTCGCCGTGTATTCGTCTGTTCAGAGTGTTTGAAAAATATTGAACATTTTCGTATCGTGTTTTTTGACTATGATATAAGTTCACTTTGGAGGCACATACGCGTCCACCATAGGACATCGCAATGTGAGTTAAAAATCACTTTGACAGAAAATGAAACAACAAAAGAACACTTGGAGAAGAATCCTAAAGCAGAGGTTTTTTTTAACGTGAACAGTGGTAATGAAGAGGATACTGATAGAGGAAACCAAACAAAAATCAATATGGAAACAACTGTGCTTGACCAGGTAATAAATACACAATATGTTTTTACCATTAAGGAATTTCAGTGCTCCTGGTGCACTTGGTTAATTTTTTAGCCATGCAAATTAAACATTGAAATCAGACACTGTTTAAATTAGCAACGTGAAACGGGCTATTGAAGTGCAGAATTTAAAAGTAAATTAACTAATAAATAGTTTCCAATTGCATGCATTGAAAAAACATTTCAGTATTAAAATTAATTATAAATCTCATTACTTATTTTTAAAGGTATCAAAATATGACCCTTCCTTGGAACCTCCAGAGACAGTGCAAACAGATTCACAGACCGCTGAAGTGATGGACAATTTTTTAATTAATTCTAGACCAGAAGTAGAAATGGAAATATTTGACTCCACTCCAAAAATATGTGGTTCAGTTATTAATATAGAAAGTAAATCAATTTTGGACGAAAATCGCCTGTGCCCAATATTTTTAGAGGAACTAGTAAACAAGGAAACAAGCCATTTCAAATATGAACAACGCAATCAACCTTCGTTGAAATCCACATCAGAATCGAGTAATAACACTTATATCCAATATGATAAGATTTCGTCTAACGGCAAATCCATAGAAAGTAATCTAGGCGACCAATATGTGGGTAGCGATCTGACGGTTGGGGATATAAACACATATAATGCAGGCACAATTTTACCTTTAGAAAACATGACTGATAAAAAGTCAACAGTTGTGGAGTATTCAGTCACAGACGCTTTATATAAGAAACATTTTTCTGGCAAAGAATGCGTGAAAAAGCCAGGATATAGTAGAAATACAGGTAATTCAATAATTCCATAATGTTTTTAATCTAAATGAATCTACATATTTTCCACTTAGACGAGCTACCGCATAAAAAAATACCTTCAAAACTTAATGATGCACTTTCGCTCCCAAGCTCATCAGATCCGTTATCTACCGTTACACAGTTTAGCCCTGAGCGTCCCTTCCAGTGCATTTATTGTGTGAAATCATTTTGTCAATTTTGGCAACTGCAATTCCATTACAAACTTCACGTGAAGAAGATGAAAACATCGATGAAGCTGCTATCCGTCGCAAACCCTTTGCAATCCGGTACTAGCACAACTACATTTGCAACAGATATGCAAGTTCAGAGAGACAAAAAGACCCACAAGCATAAGTTGAAGAAAAAGACAACTCCACCGACCAACAATCTACATTCAGCTATTCAACCCCTGCAAAGAAAGAAAAGAGGGGGAAAAGCGGTTAAGGACAGGAGACGTTTGGCATACCTGTATTCCATTGTCAAAAGAGAGCTTCCTCCTACGCGGTCACAATCGTGCAAAATATTTGCTGAAATAGACGAGATCAGAAATAGAAACCCCAAATTTCTAAAAGAAAAATTTCCAAACAAAAATTCGATAAAATAATAAGAAATTGCAATTGTCCAATTTACTGTCAATTCATAAAACACATATATATGTGTTATTAAATTAGATATTTATTAAATATTTGTAAGTCATGTATTTTTTCACACTATCTTAAAATAATTTATTATGATATTTTCTCCAAAAATAAAATAAAATTAATACATCTTCGAAGGATCTTTGAGGATCAACATAAAATTACTAACTCTAGCATTAAAAAATGGTTTATTAATAACATAAACTAAAGTGATTATTTAATTTAAAACTGGCAGTTTTTTTTAGTTTTATGAAGCGAGCATTCACTTTTCTTTTATTCATTTGCCTAATTAGATTTTTCATATAAATTGTAATTTACGGATACAAAGAATATTCCAAAAACATAACATACTTTCAGGCTGCACTTCCACTTACTGAAAACTGTTCGAAGCTTTATGTTTTGCCTATTTTAATCTTGAATTTTTACTTTATGTTGGATTTAACAGGTATAAAGCCACACAGGTAATGTCTAATCAGCGCCCTTATATGCAGTCTCAATCTATTACATAATACGCTCGAGAGGACCAACTACGCACGCTGAGATTCCAAATGTCGGGCATGCTTTCCGCTATTCCTTATCAATTGATCGCCGCCGGCCTTAAACAATTGAGCTGGTAGGCCATCAGCACCCGCCGCTTAGTTTTTTTCAAGTCGCTGGATAGCAGCGCGAACCTCGTGATGGCTAGGTGGTGGTGGAACATCCACTCCGTCATCGCTGATTGAGTGGTATCGTACTGCATTCCTCATGTGAGGGATTGGTGGAATTGTCGCTCGGAGACAAGTTGGAGAAATGCTGCCTCTACAATCTCAGCGCGCACTGCGTATCTGTAAACAGATCTCCAGTTTCATCTCTACAAGTGGGTTTTTAAGTGCCTTCCGCCGATCACAACATGTACAATTTGGCTTTTTATCCAGGGGCAGCCAAGTTGCCTGGTGCAACGGGGTGTTATAATATGGTGCTACCAACCACCATGTTTCGCGCTGCGGCGAAGTCTGTCAGTCTCAGACCGTTATTTGAAATGGTCTTTTAGAGGTTGAAGTGACTCTTCTATAGAAATCGAATCTAAGTCTACGTGCATGTGTTCCAATAAGGCAGTGTCCGGCCTACTATTAATCCGATAAGCGGTTTGTTTAGTAGTATCAGTTCCAGCAGATTAGTGGAGCGCTCATCAGCACAAGCCATAAGTGTGATACCTACCATTTTCAATACATTGAGATGTAGAACCGGGATGCTTCCAGAGTATTCCCTTGTATGCCCTGCACAAACAGATTTCTAATATATATAAAATTGTTCTCCTCAAATAAAAATGAGCATTTTTTAAATTATCTAAGTAGCTGCTTGCAACAGGTGGACGAAGAGCAGCAAGAAAGTATTCAAATGGAACTCATGTCACTGTGCATTAGAGATGAGCAAAATTTCACTTCCGGTGATTTTTTCGCTGTTATTTAAAAATCGTTGGTAGGAACTGTTATCTAATACACAAAGTAACAGCGATTTGATCAAAAGAGTGATTTTTAACAGTCTGTTCTTTTTTCATAGTGATTGAAAATCGCTACTTTTAATAAAAGCGTGAATAACAGCCGCGATTGATTTCACGCTTTGATAGAAATCACTGTTTTTGTGGCGCTTTTTAAGTGAATACAAAGGAGAGAGAATGGTATTATGTGAATCTTGGCTACAGCCATGCACACATTTAACATTCAAGAAATTTTATGCGTATATGTGGCGACACCACTACCCCCACCCAGTTATCGGGTACGCCAACGCAAGCAGGCACTAGTTCCGCGCGCCATCTATTGACACGCTGTCGCTGTCGCACAGCGTGTTTATGGGCAAGCGGAACTAGCCTGTGTTGGCTGCTAAACAACACACTTCGTGTTTCCGGCCTTTCATTTAACCCTCTTTCTTCTTCTGTGCTGAAGCTGTGGTGACGTGCTATAGAGCGTTTTGTGCAATTAAAAGTTATATTAATTACTGGACTTAACACAATCTCTAGAAATTTGCAGAAACGTATTTTATTATATATTATATATACGATATGACAAATAAATTTGCAGGAACGTATTTTATCATATATTATATATACGATATAACAAATATTACTGTTTTTTATTGGCAACGCTACGTTGAGCACGCGAGCAGCCAAATATATAAAGGTGCCCACAGACCAGTGTTGCACGAGAGAAAAATAAAAAAGTACTCTTGTTTAAATAAAAAAAGATAAGAAGCAAAAAAACTCCCAACTAAAAATTTCTTTTTAGAGACATCTTTTTTAGAACTTTGCATTTTTAGAGACTATATTCTTTAGAACCTACCTTGTTGTAGAAAATGTAATCTCTAGAACTTGCCTTTTTGCAAAAAAAATAAAAAAATATTTTTAGAACTTACCTTTTTGCAAAAAAACTCGTTTTATTTTTAGAACTTACCTTGTTGTAAACTTTTTTTACTTTAGAACTTTCCTTTTTTGTTACTTTTTTCTTTACTTTAGAACTTTCCTTTTTGTAAATTGATGGTAAATGTATTTTGGTCTGTGGGCACCTTTAAAGCTAATCAACAGAGAGGGACAGCTTGCTATTATTTCAGGAGACATTTTAAACTACAACGAAAAAGAACATGCTGTAAAATATCAGCTTGTTTCTTGATTGCTGTTAATTTTAATGCATGAATTTTATGCAAAGGGAAATTTTTCATTTGAATTTTTTAAATAATTGATAAAGTTTTGAATGTAATTATACAGGGTAGCTGACAATAATGGAATTTCTCAATGGTGTTATACATTTTGTAGTTATGTTATTATAAAATTCATTTCGTTGAATAAGTAAATTTCGTATATTGGCATTGTAGAAATTGAACACATTCTGATATACATTTGAAGGTAAAACTAATCAATTGAACGATTGGTGCATTGCTAGTAACATATCTCATTCAAAGACTTACTAGTAGTCGTTTTAATATCTTATCGTCTAATAATAATATTATGATATTCAGCTGGAAAAAATACATTTTATTATTAATAATCTAATATTTATAAATAATAAAAAATAGCAATAAATAAAGTTTAAGTACAGTATGTATAGTTACAATTTAAAAATAATAACATTTTTACATTTTCATCCCCTAAACAATTTCACCGCTCGCTTAATATCTGTCCAACATGCGAAAAAAGGCGTTCGCATGGTACGGAAGATGCCAATGTGCAAAGATTTTCTTGCGCTACTATCGAAACATTTGGATACTTTGTTTTATTATTCCACTACCATAATAAAGGATCGGAATTTCGCGTAATTAAGTCATCTTCCAAATATCTATCAACTTATCTATTATCTACTCGTATGCCCAAATGTTAAAATATAAAGCGATACGTATCAATATTCAAACTTTGCATAAATTGTAACTCTCTCCAGCAATGGGATAATTTAACAGCAACAACTACATAAATACATACATTTACTTAAAACAGTAACATGATAAAAACAGTGATTGCTATATGCATTCGTTACCAAAGTATTGAAATCACCATTCGCTGTTATTTCACGCTTTTATTAAAAGTAGCGATTTTCAATCACTGTGGATCAGTGTTGCCGTTTTCACTTCGATTGAAGTGTTTCACTTCATTTTTAAGTCGAACACTTCCGCACTTCCTCTTTAGCAAAAATACTTCGATTTTCGAGGGAATCAGGCTAATTCTATGTAATTGAAATAAATCAGTTTTTTAGTACTCTTTTAATTTTTTCAAATTATTACTTAAGTAAAGCAAGTTCTAAAGAGTAAATTTTCTATAACAAGGTAGGTTCTAAAGAATATATATATTTTCGACAAAGGACACGTTCTAAAGAGTACATTTTCTACAACAAGATTGGTTCTAAAGAAAATTTTTATTTTCATAAAAAGTTAAGTTCTAAAGAGCACATTTTCTACAACAAGGTAAGATCTAAAGATTATTTTCATATTTGAACACTTCGAAAAACCTGAAAACACTTCACATTTTCAGCGCACTTCACTTCGCTTGCAAATTTACGAACGGCAACACTGCTGTGTATTACAGCTGTCTGTTAAAAACCGCGATTTTCGCTGTTATTTTGCGTATTTGATAACAGTTTGGTTGACTGAATACATACATATTTGGCTGCTTGCGTGCTCAACGTAGCGTTGCCAATAAAAAACAGAAATATTTGTTATATCGTATATATAATATATGATAAAATACGTTTCTGCAAATTTATTTGTTATATCGTATATATATTATATGATAAAATACGTTTCTGCAAATTTATTTGTTATATCGTATATATAATATATGATAAAATACGTTTCTGCAAATTTCTATAGATTGTGTTAAGTCCAGTAATTAATATAATTAACTTAATAACCGCACTCCTGCACGTATCCCGTTGGTAACCGCAGAGATAGTGGTGCTTGATGACCTATTACATGGCAAGCTACACCCGTTGTTCCTGACGTCAGATGTGTTACTCCAAGCAGCACCAACGTCGATGAAAGGAATTGCACGGTATAGCGAGGCACAGGCGGGTCTATGAACTGGCCGAGGTTCGAACAGAAGAGGCGGAGAATGGTTTAAGAGTGGTCATTATGATTCCAGTGCCATTATTGGAGTTATTTACGATGCACAAGGTGTACCCTATACCCAAAGGCGCAAGAGCACTATATCGGCCTGTGAATAGAGGACGAGGGAAAATGCCGGGAGGTGGGCACAACAAAACGCTTATGCTACCATCCTGGGAAAGTAATAACCCGAGCAAGTGAATACTGCGAAATAGAAGTCTTGAAGCATGAACCGGACCAGTGCGATCACATAGCCATTCTAGCCACGGGAGGAATTCTAAAAGCTACCAGAACCATAAACAGATGGCTCTACCATTTTGACGACCAGGTGACTTTTACGGCGGTGTGCTCAGACGGGACCACACGTTTGGAATTGGTAGACACCGGTTTTATGACCATCGAAGCTGGTTGCAGAATAACTGGTAGAGGAGTAATGTTAATACATAATAGTCAAGAAGAGTCATGGTACAAATTCTCAACGTCCGTCATGGGAACAAACCGTTTAAAGACAAAACTGCAGGAGCTGCTGGGAAACGACGACAAACGAAGTGACTCTGGCCATACTCTCTAACCTTATTAAAACTTAATCTAAGTACTAGAATCATCACAGTTACCCAAATCAACACGCAATCAAAAATTTTTTCCCGGAGAGACTCTTGCTCCTCCGTATCTTGAACCATTGATCTTACATTACGCGGTACGTGCTATTGGAGAGCCTCTTGCTCCTCCTTCTCCTGGACTGTAATTCCTACATTGCCAGTCACACGTACCTCCGGCCTAACTATTACTTCCTTTCTTTTGGCTTTCCAGTCTACTGGCCTCGACTGGGCCGCTGGAAGTTTTCCTGGTTCCTTTGCTGGAATTGTCTATCCCTGCATTCCGCTGCCCGATGTCCCATTCGTCCGCATGAGAAGCATTTCAACCCCTGTTTGGTGTTGCCTATCCTTGGTTCACTTCTGGAATTCCAATTTGGTCGCTGCTGACCACTCCCAGTGTTGAAAGGATGTCTTCCTTGGTTAATTCCTTCCGCTGGGTTAACTCGGGGACTACTAAAGTTACCCCTGCTGTCCCTCAAGGGTGGATCCGGGCGCCTCGTAGCAGGCTGCCTTCTACTCTGATTCCATTCTGTGTCTCCTTGCCACTGTCTACTTGCCTCATGACCATATGTTTGGCACTCCATACAGTAGGGCGTGTTTTTGCGTGTAATGCACTCATCCCTTGTATGACCTTGCTTACGGCAGAACGAACGTGTGGGTGCCCTCTGTACAAACCCCCTGTACGGATTTCTCGGATTCGCGGCTCTGATTTCGGAGACACCGCGATTTTACGCTCCTCTGTATATGTTTGGGACGTAATTACTTCCCTCTCTATCCATGACAGCGGCAGTGAAACTGTCCTGTCTGTTTTCGAACATCTGTACCTCTCCCGAACCGGCCGTACTCCGTTCCATGAGGATTTGTGCTCTAATTGCTTCTTCTACCAACTCCTCCAGATTTCCTGTTCTGCTATTCAGCATATGAATCTTTAGAGCGGAGTTGCGGAGGCCCACTACGAAAGTTGTTACCACCGACTTGTAAACTTCGTATAATAGTGCTGTATCCCCAACGCCATTGTACTTATTTTTTATTACTTGGGCCATCATCCGAAGTGACTCTAAACGCCTGGCAAAAGCGCGTATGTCTACACCTGCCAGCTGTTTCCCGATTCTGATCTCTTGGGATATGTCTTCCAGAGTTCTCTCCTTTAAATAGGTTCTCTTTAGAAGGCCGTAAAGCTCATTCACACTAGCGAATTGCTTTGGCAGCACAAGGTTGTATGCATCTCCAAATAACCTTTGCTTAACACAGTCGAAGAAGTCCTGCAACTCATCAGGGCTTATGCTTCGCTTTGCAGGTCACAACCTTGAATGAACCTGTTGAGTTCTGACCGTAAGTCTTCTGAAGCAGCACCAGCAAACACAGGTACTAGCCTGGCAACTGCCTTTGAAATCTCCTCTATACCCATTTTACTTATTCTTGTTTTACTTATGGCTGGTAAAACTTGAGCGTTGTCCTTTTGGGTGGTTTCCAAATTCACTCCTCCCGGATCTGAAATGTACTTGACCAGTGACGGACTCAAACTTATTAGTCTCCGACCATTTGCTCGTACAGGCGAAATACTGTCCAATGTATCGAGACTTTGCTCCACTGTTTCTGCTTCCGGCTCGTTTCGCGGATATCCCTTATTTTTATTATTTATTGAACTTCCCGGAGATAATTGCTCGACACCGATTTCTGATGCGTCAAACACTCTTCATTCTCTTCACTCAATACTAATCTGGGCTTTACCACACGACCTATCCCTTCCGGAGTTAAATATTCCGGCCAGCGAACTTCTGGTGGCAAAGCTAGTACAGTTTGCGTATATAATTGAGAGGTTGAAGCCGATCTTACTCTTGCTGGATTAGCAATTGCCCCGATTCTTTTGAACTCTAGATTTTCTCTCTCCAGATTCGATGCAGCTTCCTCGGTTTCTCGGAGTTGCCTAGAAAGTACACTAGCTTTATTCTCGAGAAATTCCGTATTTATCTTCAACTCTTCTGTATCCTTGAAGACTTGAAAAAATTTCTCCTCCGTTCGACTCTGAATAGTCGCTAATGCTTGGTCTGCTGCTTCCAAAGTTGACAAGTTTCCAACGTCCCTCGCTAATCTCCAGAGTACCTGGGCTTCACTTTTGCTCGTTGCCGCTTCCAATTGTTCAAACAATTTTTCTGCAAACAATTTTACCGACGTCTGTAAAGACTTTAGCTTGTCTTGAGCCTTGTCCTCCTGCGAACTAGGACTATCTTCTTGTGCTTCCAGCTCTTCCAGATCCAATCTGAACTTGGTCAAGCAGTCCCGTGTTAAACCGTTGACATATAGCGGATAATCCTTGGCAAAGTACTCCTTGTTACCACAACAGTCCTTAAAATTTAACAACTCCTCGTTGTTATCATTGAATGTCTTCAACATGGCTTCTAGTTCCGCTATGCGTTTATGGTAATACTCGCTGTTCTTTCGTGCCTTACTACCCTTCCTACAATTCCTGATTCTCTTCTGGATTCCTTCGCTCTGCAGCTTTTGAGCTTCCAGCAATCTTATAGCTTCTCTTGACATTTCCATAGATCGAACAAATTCTTATCTATGAAGCCGTGAATTCCATAAATAATAAATTCTACAAAGTTGTTTTCTTTTTTTTGTATTTAAACTTTATCTATTAATAAATACTTGTTTTAATTAGTTGTGACACTTAAACTAACAAATTAATTGCATAACAATGATACTATTCTTATAGCATCCCACGTCTATTGTATTGCTGGTTCCTCCAATTGGCATACCTCTTGCCACAATTTATTTGCCTGCTCCCATGGCATAGGGATCTTCACAGTTTCTTGCTCCTTAAGTATCTCTCTTAAATACGCCAATCGCTTCCGTTCCCGCTTTTGCTCTCCTCCTCTTTTCCTAATTCCAAACCGCTTTCCGTCCTTAAGTAACGACGTTATGTCCTCCAGCTGTCGTTCATTGTTTCGAGGTTCACTTCCCAAATTTGTTTTCTTTAAACTCAAAGAAAAATTGAGTTTTAACATGGAACTCTTCCAGGTACAATCGATGGATCAATATTATATCCAATATAGACTACAATGTGCTACAACTAAAATTTGCCACATAATACTAAACATGTAACTTTCACTTTGCTTTGATTATGTTCTCACTAAACACGATTTCGAATCTACTTTTCTTTTTCATTAAGCGCAGCATTTGACGCGAAAATTTATGATTTCTTATACTAAAACGAGAAATAGTATACCAATAAAATTTAAGTTTTATTATTTAATAAAACAAACATTATTCCACACAGGAAGACAACTGTAGTGTAATGCCGCGGAAAAAATAAAATTACTAGTATAAAAATTACTCAATTAATTGCGCAACTACTGCAGGTAACTACTGATTATTTACAATATTTCTCTACGAACCCATTTTGAAAATGTGATTGGTTTCACGAAATTATTACCAAAAAATGTTCACACCCAAAGAAGAATTACAGCAGAATCATACGCATTTTCATTTCAGTAAAATGATATGTTTAGCTGTTTCGCTTTTCCGTGCGAAATATTGGTTCAACATTGCTACGCAAATTGTAGTTTCGGAACTACACAAACTTTGATGCAACAACACGTGTTGTCTGCACCTCTTGAAATACTTCCACCTAATACCCTAAGCTCAAAATGCCAAATATGAATTTAAACAATATAAAAACAATTTAAATGTCTCCAATATAAATTACATGACTTTATAAACAATATAAATGTCCCTCACGACAAACAAACGCAAATCCCCCACAAAAAAAAAAATCCTCACAGCTAGGATGAACATACATAGACAGTCCGATCATACTGACGGTTTATGGTTGCCATTTAAAGCTGTGTGCAACAGCGCGAACGCGCCTATAGGTTGCGACTTCTTTGACCAGCGATACGGCGCCTTCAGGGTCGCAGAAGTATCTACTTAAATTACGCTATTATACACTCTACTCACCATTATTTTATTCGAAGACATCTTTATCTTAGGGTCCTTTGACTTTGTTGCAGGATGCTTCCCTGCTTCAGGTTCCTTGCCCTGGGATTCCTCCTATAGGTCCTTAAGACCGGCTGCGCCAAAATGTTGAGGTCCTTTGTGAATTTGCGAAAAGGGTCCTGCTCGAGATAAAATATTCCTTGAAGACATCTCTGTTGCATTTGATAAAGTGGTAGACCCATCAAATGCTGCTAAATACATCCGAATGCAACTGACAAAATTTAAGTTAGGTCCGAAGTTTACTATATAAACATTAGCAGTGTCGAAAGACGTTTTAACTGCGGCAGCAATATAATGGCCAGAAAGGAGAAACAGCAAAAACAGCAAGATTAAAAGCAATGTAAAGCGACTTTAATAATCATACGAATGAGGATAACAAATGTAAAAACCATCAATGCACAGGTGGACATTTAACCCTCTAATGCCCGAATTATTTTTTTTAATACTTTTTTATTTGAATTTAAGTATGGTAGGATACAAAACAATTTTTTTGTGGATTGCAACACAAATAGACTTTACATTTGCTACACTTAGAGCGCGGATAACCTGTCTGCATCTGACTTTTAATCCCCATTGCACCCAGTGGTATAAATTGTCAAAGCGAGTACTTTTTGTAGGTTCTGCAACATATGCTCTTTTATAGGAGCTTGATTCCGACGATACAACGAAGCCTCTGCGATACAACAGCCAATTATTTACTACAGCTGAATTTATACACCAGTACACTATGCGCATGTTCCATTTATTTGAGCGGTGGTTGATTTTGTATAGTTCGATTAGCATGTCGGCAAGATCGATCCCTCCCATATGTTTTCTGTAGCATTCTACTACACCTGGGCGAGGTATATTTATAAATTTCTTCTATTTTCGGCACCATCTCTTGCACTCACTCATAGGGTATTTACCTCCATAGTTCCAAACCAGTTGCACGCTCTTGTTGTCATATCAACGACAAGCAATCAAATTGTACTTTGCCTCAAATTTAAAATCGCTTGATCCTCGTCCTTGTTTTTGAAGGTCTTTCTCACTACTGAAAGTACAATTTTTCAATCGATTGCCTCGGATTGTACCAGCAGCTAATATACCTCTTTCTTTTAGAGCAATCATCAAGCTAACTGAGGTAAACCAATTGTCAAAAAATAATTTGAAATTTTAGTTCTGAGGAATATTGGATGATAAATGTAGAACAATGATATTCTGATGATATTCCCAAACCAAAACGCTTGCACGTTCCTTCTCCAATGTAAAGAGTAAAACATATATAATGCCAGACAGACCCCACTTGTGAGGCTTCTTTAGCAGATATTGCTTCAAACTATGTTGACCTAATAACAAATATAATTTTGCATTATATAGAAATTAGTTGCATACGTACACATAAAATAAATTACCTTTGAATGCAATAATTTGCTCATCCATGCTTTGAAATTCTTCCTGTGAAATTTCATTGAATTGTCTGTTTATAAAATCCAATAATGGCCGAACAACTTATCGCACCCAGGTTTTCCCTTCTGAGGCTGAACAACGTTATTATTTAGGTGGAACTGTTTAATTTTTCAAACCTGTTTCTTGGCAAAGCATTCGCCACAGCCCCAGTTAGAAATTGACCGCCCATGCCATTCTATATGTTGGTATTTTCACAACTGCAAGGTACAACAATATGCCAAAATATCTTTTCATTTCAGGCACAGTACATTTGAATTCCATTCCACTTGTTTGCATCGCATACAAATTAGTTTCTTCACAAATTTTGTGTCACAGCTCATCTGCAAAGAACTGCATGAAGTATTCAATGGGTTGCTTCTCCACATTGCTGCGTACTTCACTTTTCCAGGTGGTATCCTCCACTTCAATCTCAGCAAATCAATTTTCTCCATCACCTCCTGTACAATCTCTACATTTTCCTTTGGATCACAGTTATTTTCTGTATCAATTAATAAAACCAACTTCAAAATTTTCGGCCTTATCCACTATCTCTTGCAATGTTTCTTCGATCATTTCATCCAAATTTTCAGTTATATCCTCCTTTCTTCTTCATTTTCCCCATCGGTGGAATCATCCCAGTCACAATATAGCAAACTTTTCAATCTCTGCCTGTGTCAAGCCTCTACGATTCATCCTAGTGTGTAAATTCATAAATAAATGTTCAATATTTAGACATTACCACATTAGACCAATGTTGCCTATAGGCAAATGCACTTTCGCAAAATTATTACACACAAACTTTTTTATTTATTTTTTTTTTAATGACACTCTTACCTTCTTTTATTTATACTGTATACTTGGTTTTTCAATCAAATAATGTTTGTAATGTTTTTGAAAACTTTTTTTTGCACACACTTTTTTCGTGCACAGAATTTTTTGTATTGACTCTACGGAGAACGGCTACAGAATGAGCACGAGCACAGCTTATAATAAACAAAGTAACTGTAAACTTGCACAACAAATTAGACTACAATTTCACAACATGTCGCAAGCAAGAATAATTAAAATTACGGGACTTACAAGACTATAAGTACAATGTTGCCTATAGGCAACAACGGGCATGAGAGGGTTAAAGAAAATGTGTAATTTGAAAAAATATGAATTATCTACAAAATGAGGTATTTAATTTATTTTCTATAAATAATGAAGATATTGCACTAATTATGGTGCCTATACGTACTAAGAGTATACCTTGGAAATTGCAGTTAGGTACAGGCTCTCAGAATAATATTATTTCCGAACATACATATAACGTCTGAAAGAGGTAACAAAACCGAAGGTTTCTAGACCAAACCATTACCATGAGCTATTAAAGAGAAGGTAGAGCTGGTAAGTATTATATGCGGTCGATTTCAGTGCATGGGGTATACCAATAGTGCCTATTATGAAAAGAGATGGTAGTATGAGTATTTTTCGGGGATTATAAAGTGACATTGAATCCTAATTTGCATGTTGATTGATACCCTTTGCCTCGGATAGAGGAAATTTTTTAAAAATTCCATGGTGGGTTAGAGTTCATAAAACTCGATTTGAGTTCTGTGTATCGACAAATACTTGTAGATGATACTATTACTATTTCAACGTCAAAAGGACTATTTCAATATACTAGGCTTATATATGGTTTATCATCTGTACCTGCTATTTTTCAAAAAACCTATGGATTTTCTGTTATTGGGCATAGAGGGAGTCGTAGTATTCCTAGATGACATTTACGAGGGCGGATTGATATTGAAGCTACTTAAGTACGAAAAAAACATTTTTGTTTTCAAAAACCATTTATTTCTCAACATAGTCTCCTGTTACTTCGACACACTTAGTAAGACGATATTCCAATTTTTTTATACCATCTGAATAATACGATTTCGGGAACCCCTCAAAATATTCGTTAGTTTCGGTAATCACTTCTTCGTTTGAGATGAATCTTTTTCCTGCGAGCCATTTTTTCAAGTTTGGAAACAGGAAAAATTCACTAGGAGCTAAATCTGGGCTATAAGGTGGATGATTAACCAATTCGAAGTGTATTTCACGTAATTTTAGCATCGTATCTAATGCTGTGTGAACCGTCGCGTTATCTTGAGGAAAGAGCATTTTTTTCTTCTTTAAATGTCTTCGTTTTTCCTTGATTGCATCAATCAATTGATCCAATAATGCACGATAATACTTTCCTGTGATTGTGGATCCTTTTTCAAGATAATCGATGAGCAATATTCCGTGTGCATCCCAAAATACAGTGGCCATAACCTTGCCAGCCGATTTCACTGCCTTCGCCTTCTTCCGAGCACTTCCACCAGCTTCCATCCATTGTTTCGATTGATTTTTGGTTTCAGGTGTGTAGTGGTGGACCCACAGGATTACGCTTTATCATATCCAAACACCGCTGTGAAGTGGTGTGTCGAACTCGTTTTTGTTCGACACTGAGCAAACGCGGCACCCAGCTTGCCGATAGCTTTTTCATATGCAAATGTTCATGCAAAATTTTGAACACACGTTCATATGATATGTTTACCATTTCAACAATCTCACGCAACTTGACTCGGCGATCATTCATAACGATATCGAGGATTTTCTTGATATTTTCTTCAGTAACCATCTCTTTTGGCCTTCCTGTTGATGGTATTGTTGCAGTGCTTGTTCGGCCGCGTTTAAATTCAGCAATCCAATAGTTTACCATGTAATCTGACGGAGCAGACTCACCGTAATGTTTATCGAGCTTTTCTTTTGTCTCTTTCGCCGTTTTCCCTTTCAAATAATAGCGTTTAATCACTGCACGAAATTCGCTTTTTTCCATTTTTCAAGAAACACAAAAGCTGCTTACTTCAAACGACTACAACAAATAAACTAATCGATGAATTTGGGTGAAATTTTAACAGTTGACGTTTGACAGATCGCAATTTCTAAAAAAAAAGTTTTTGTGTTTGTGCTGCCATCTAGCGCTAGGTAGCTTCAATATCAATCCGCCCTCGTAGATCAGTGCTCCAGATAGAAATACTCATAGTGATAGACTGGAATATGTACTTTCAGCGCTAAGTAAGGCAGGAGCTAGACTAACTAAAGATAAGTGCAAATTTTTCTATTAGGCATTTAATTGGCATATTATTGATAGAGATGAATCCAGAGAGAGTGCGAGAGGTAAAGAGCATGAAAAATCTATTAATGTATAATAATTACAGGCATTTATAGGAGTGATACATTTTTACAGACGATTTTTACCAGATATTTCCTCAGTATACCTCCCACTTAATGAAGTGGTCTTGCAAACATGTAAGAAATTTGAATGGACTGCCCAATGATACAATGCAGTAAATAAATTAAAGGATTTGTCTTGTGTTTTGACATTTTGATGCAAATTGTAAAACAAAATTGACAGTTGTCAGAAGCCCTGTAGGGTGTGGTGCTATCTTATCGCAAGTTGATGAACAGGGAATTAAAAAGGGAATAGTTTGCTTCAAGATCATTGCCAGAAACAGAGAAAAGGTTATTTTTAGTTAGATCGAAAATCTGTAGCTATTTGTTTGGTGTTAAAAAATTTCATCAACTTTGGTTTGGGAGACATTTTACATCAGTGTCGGACAATAATCGCAAACCATTGCAACACATTTTCGGTCCTAAGAAAGGGATACCAATAATTTCTTCTAATATGTTTCAACGGACTGTGTTAACATTGTCATTGATATCAATATGATGTTTGCCATATCAAGTCAGCTCACAATGTAGTTGATTATTTTTCTAGATTTCTACAAGGGAATTCTGAACCACAAATGGATTTACCTGCGGATATCTATAAGAACTATTTACGAAACATTAATGATGGGCCCAAAATGCTGAAGCAGCCCCGGAAAAGGATTGAATTTTGATAAATGTTCGAAAAATGCATTTGAATGGTTGGTCTAATAAATGTCATCGTGTAATTATTCCAAAAATATGGCAGGCTCAAGTTGTTGAAATTTTACATGCCTCGCATATGGGAATAGTTGAATAGAATGAACACTATGGTAAGAGAATGCTGCTGCTGGCCAAATGAAGGTAAGGATTTAGAATTCGAAGTTAAAGATTGTTAGTCCTATTTAGGTACAAGATCAAACTCTGTAAGACAAATCCTGATACCATGGAAAATAAAAGAAGAAGGTCGCGTATTTATTTAGAGTTTTTTGTTCATTTTTGAATAGGTGGATGTTAAGTTGTTGTAGATAGCACAAGTAAATGGGTTGAGTGTATTGATACGGGAAAAGTACGACAGTACTGAAGTTAGTATGGATCTAAGAGATTTATTTGCTGGTTACGAATTACCACGGAGTATCGTGTCTGATAATGGAGCCGCTTTTGTGTCGAAAGAAGAATTTAAGAATTTTGCGCTATTGGACGGAATTGAACTTACTAATTCCCCAGTGGGAAATCCATCCACGAATAGGCGGCTGAAAATTTTGTTAAATCACTTAAACTTGCTTTGAACTGAAATATCCAAAATACTCCATTGTCTGCGTTTAATAGTGAACTAAATAGTTTCTTATTAGATTACAGAAACACTGTACATTCGAGTATCTGAGTTTCAACAGCATATATTATGTTTAATAATCGGCAAATTAGGACGAGATTAAATTTGCTAAATAAAAAATGCAAGGCTATGGTAGTAAGTAAAGAACCTATTGAAAATTCGTGGAAGATTTACCAAGAAAATCAAGTTAAATAGTATAAAGAGTCTAAGAATAATTTGTAAAAATTTAAAAAAAATTAATTCCCAGAAAAATTTGTCAATTGATTCGTTGGTAAAGTTGCGCTTGCGTAATGGAAACAATGTCAATGAAAACGAAAATAAATTAATAACTAAAGATTTCGAATAAGAAAAACTACATGATTGTAACAAATAATGAAAAAAATTTAGAAGATACCGGTACAATTTAAGAAACCGTAAATTAAAGAATTGATATGTATGAAATTAGTCCGTAGATTATATAATTCTGTTATTATCATTCATCATTTAATTCCTATTTTTTGAAATTATTGAATTTTTTGGTACATTTTTTATGAAATTTCAGATGAAAGTGGGCCAAGTTGCGGTATTTTAGGGACATTTAGTTTTAAGCATAACTGACAATGCTGTAATAAGAAGGTAGCGAGAGAAAATTCAGTTCGTTATTGACCAGTATCAGAGGATTATCATTTTGGGCGGTTCAAGATACTATAAATTCAACATGAAGAACCCAATATTTTTGTCCTTCGCATTAGCCATTCAAGACCCATATAACTGCCGGTTGTACATCAACAAATGCATTTAAACCTATGTCAGAGTCCACATTTATTTTGCCGTTATACCGTTGTGCGTCCCAAACCATTTAAGTAGCGTTCAGTTAAGTAGGCGTGAAATGTTAGAAATGGTGCAAACTTTTCATATCTCCCTGATTTGTATAACTTTAAATCATAATCGTAATCACATCATAATCACAAGGTGCAGGTGAAAGACTCCCAAGAGACGAGACTAATTGGAGTGTGAGTGAGCAGCAACTGCGGATATGATGCACTGAAATGATGGCTTAATTGAGTAAAGTGGGTTGGGCGACGACGACGAGGCACAGACAAACGTTTTTATTTTGTTTACAAATTTCAATAAAAAAGCAACAAACAGACGCACACCAGGCAGATAAACATTTACCCAGGAGCTACGGCGGAAGCAACACTGAAAGGGAAGGACACACGTCTATTATTGGAAAAACAGAATTCATTTATATTCCTATGGATATTGGAAACTCAAAATTATACTATTTCCGATTACAGTATGTTCAATAACTTAAATGAAATTAAAACGGAAGCTTTGGACTCTTGCAATTATGACGAAATGTGCAACTAGTGAGTGGAAGTGTCACAACAACCGAGACCTGTCACAAATTTAAGATTGAGGGCATTACAATTTCGTATCAAGGAGAAAACATTGCTAAGGATCCATCTTTAAAGGAAAAACATTAGCAATAATGAGATTGGATTTTTAAACTGATTCAAAAGTCTTTAATTAATGTTACTAACTTCTGAATAGTTTGTACCAAATTCAATGCATTATGAAGGAAAATAAATTTGAAGAGACAACCGCCCAATGAAGATTAGTTATGCTTTGCATTAAGTCCCTTTTGGGTCAAAATTCTCTTTGCTAAAGGTCTTAGTTCCAACTAATAAGAAACTAATTTGCCCCATGATTGCAATGTAGGGTATTGTTGTTTAAACCAATAACGCACAAACCAAAATAAAACCAACAAAATTTCGATTTACATGTATCTACGTACTATATCAGTCCATAAACAGAAGAGTCGTCGTGAATAATTCAGTAATATTGGTAGCAAAAATCCGTTAGTGGACTTGAAAGAGAAACGGTTAATAACGATTTTGTGGTCCATTTTATATGATAAAATCTCAACGATATCAACCATTTTTTTTAAATTAATGAGCATTTCAATATTACAACCCAAATGAAAAGAAATAAATGATATCTTATTATTGAAATCAGGCTACCTAATCTAGCCCATCTTAAAGAAGGCAACCTATCGGGGCGCGCAAAGATTCTGGACACAGTCTAGAATTCTCCGTGCCCCATGGTCTTCGACAAAATGGACAGAAAATTAGACTTCTCCAAGCACTTCAAAGCGGTCATCAGTGACCGTTCAGCTTGGAGAAACAATGAAATATTAATAAAACAGGACTCACAGTTGTGGTATACAGATGGGTCCAAAATGGAAGATGGCAGTGGAGGAGCTGGAATTGTAGGGCCAAATTTCCAAAAAGCAATTGCAATGGGAAAAACAGCTTCCATTTTTCAGGCGGAGGTCCACGCTTTAGAGTTATGTGCTAGAGAATGTCTACGCAGGGGTACACGCAACACCAAAATATGCATAGTCTCAGATAGCCGGGCAGCTCTGAAATCATTAATAAACTTCTCATTCCAATCAAAGCAGGTCTGGGAATGCTCTGAACTCCTCAATACTCTAGTAGCGAGAAACTCTGTTACGCTAATGTGGGTACCGGGACATGAGGGACATGAGGGCAACGAAATGGCAGACTCTTTGGCAAAAAGGGGCTCAGACACTGCCTTCATAGGTCCAGAACCCTTCTGTGGGGTAAACAGTAGCTTCACAAATAACTTGTTGTGCGAAGAGGAAAAACGAGGTCTGCTAAACTACTGTAGAACCCAAAAAGGCATACGGCAGTCGAGACTACTCATTGATCCTGAATACATCAGGGTAGATGCTTCTTTAAACCTCAGCAGAAATGACATCATACTCTATACTGAACTTTTAACAGGACACTGTAGAGTAAATTACCATCTGAAAAAAATAGGCGTGGTAGAAGACGATTCCTGTCGACTCTGTCAAGAGGAGCAGGAAACAGCAGAACATATTCTATGCACTTGCCCAGCGGTGGCAAGACGCATACGTAATTACCTAGGCAGTGGGTTCGTATCTCCAAATCACCTAGTTAAAATTAAGCCCACAGCAGTTACGCGATTTATAAATAGTCTAGGACTGTTTTAGTTGGGTACGAGGCTGCACAATAGATCTCTTAGGTCGCGATGTTCTTTTAGCCTGTTAATAATAATAATAACTGAAATCATAACTTAAAATGCGTTTCGCGACAATTGATTGCAAATTTTCATTTAATTTTAAATCTGCACAAAATTAGTGTCATTTAAATTTAAAGATAAAAGAAATCCTGCCTTCACTACTGACATCCAAACTTAATCAGAAGTTCAGCCATTAAATCAGAGAATAATCCCAAATATGAAATTAAATTAAAATACTTCCGTATTGGTGTTCATCAAAAATCTAGACCAGTTTAGACGTAATGATTTCCATTTATTAAACTGCTAAAAATCAAATGGATTTTAAAGAGCTGGAGATTTTTTTTTTTTTTTGTCTAAATACAAATTGTGAAGGCTTCGTGACACAACCTGCCGATTTTAATGGCTGTTGCAGTATGACTTGTCGATAATGGTCCATCCTGCAGCATTATTTAATAACACAATAGTTCGAAAGCAAATTTAAAAAAAGTTTTTGCTATTTTCAATGAAATATGTCCAACTAATTTAGTATATTTTAAATTTTGAAGTTATATCCTTGAAATAATGAATTAGATGAATACTGATTTTGAAAGGGGATCATCACAGATAAATTTTTTAATTTCTTAGGATATTTTCCACTTTGTGTGTGACGACTTGCAATATCAAATATAAAAATGAACATTTATAAAACAAATTTCTGACATTTATATAGGACTCGAAGCAGAAAATATTATCTGGGATGAAAATATATTAAGTTAAATCTAATATCTAATAAACTATTATTAAAAGCTTTGTTGAGATTGTGCAAAGAATTTTATTAACAAGCTATTCTAGATCACAAAATATAAAACACTCGTTCACCGGAAGAAGAGATAAGAAGAAAGAAAAAGAATATGTACATAATCGTATATAGGATGTAAAAAGTCAAAGACGACAACGTGTCACAACGTTGCCAGACCAACATGCATATTGTAAGTGAATAAAATAAACAGATTTATTCAACTAGCGTTGTAACGAAATAATTTTGGGAATTAATTTCACTGATAAAAGACTACATTTGTTTGAAATTCATCATATTGAAAGTTTCACCATTTAATGAGTGAAGAAATCTGAAGGCGGGTTAGACGACTTCGAAATACCCTTTACCTTTACCTGTATGTGGGAGTTCGACAATGGGGATGTTTTCTTCATAAATCATCATTAGCATATCTACGGTAGGGTATCTTGAGTGTATTATAATGGAGAGAGGCGTCCATCTGAGGGACCCCATTTCGTGTGCATGGCGTTGTAGGGTCATTTATGTAATCATATAAAATTTCGCCCAAAAATATTGTATAGGTCGTAAGTTATAAAGATGCGTCAATAGTGGGCGTGGCTGTAAAAATAATCGGCCCATTTTTTGTGTCTTGTTAAGTGTTAGTACCCGCAAAGTTCCTGTGAAATTTCGTTGATAAATATTCACTAGGAACCTAATAATGATTTTTAGTTAATTGTGGGTGTGGAAATATCCATCCATGATCCATGATCCTCATATTGTGCACACGCACTATTATGGGTCCAATGCACATTACTGCTTTTTTATTCGCATACCACCAATACGAGCATAGGTAGGCTAATTTTGGTTTTAGAATCGAAAGTTCCTTATATGGAAAGTGGGAGTGTCTTCTCTCTGATCAATCTCATTTCTGGCAGTTAGCTTTATAATGTCCACAGATCAATTCTCGTCCATAAACCTCTACTAGATCTTAAGTTATCTATATTTTTTAATAATGGGAGTGGTAGGTATTATATACCACCCACATTTTGCATAGTGTTTAGAAGGACCCGCATCTACGTAACTGCGTCACTACTCCATCAAGTGGATCAAAGTTGTAGCCATTTAAAAAAAGGTGAAAAAATTCCATATATGGGAGGTAGGCGTGGTCTTTGACCACTTCGGGTCATGTAGTGATCTGCTTCTGCATCTTTTTCAAGTGTATATATTTGCAAAGTTTCGTTAAGATAGCTCTAGCGGTGAAGAAAAAAAGTAGGTACAGATGAACAACTGGATAGACGGACAGACGAAAGGACAAAATAAAAATTGTTCAGAATATTTATATATATCCATACCTATCATTTCTCCTTCTTATTGTTGAAAACCCTCTCAACCGCCGAAACTTAATATACTCGTACCTTTCTATATTTTTTAAAGGTAAAGGGTCTAATTAATGAGCGGGATACGCTTATTAATGAATACAGGCAAAACTGAGCTTGTTATTTTCACAGCCACGCCCACTGATACATTTTTATAAGTTACGAACTTTACAAAATTGGTTGATGAATAAAGAAGAAATGGGGTTGACAAACTCTGGGCGGGCTCTGTTAGCCCACTGAAGCAATTTTGATACATTTATTGCGATATAAATTCACGTTGTGTGTATGTTAAACCATTGAACTGTTGATTTTCAAAGCATAGGAATACCCACCGTTTCCTAAGATAATTAAAAGTTGTAACTCAATTTTTGTTGAAACTAGTTAAATAGGAGAAAAGCTTGTGCAACTCGCGAAAAACTAGTCTAATCGGCAGAATTCAAATATTTTTGGGCGCATCGTCTACCAGCTTACTACCGGTAATGCATACGTATCCAGATATCCCCGAGACTGTTATAATATAGTTTAAAATAGTATCCTCCAGGAAATGTCCATATACCTAGTTAATTTTGTAGGTTACTTCCTGACAGCACTGAGGATATCAGAGGAAATAAGAGCAATACCGAAATTTCTATATTAAAACTGTCAGCTTTAAAGGGTAATACCGATAATACTGAATATTGTTTATATTGAATGGAATATTTGGAATAAGCAGATTAATACTTTTAAATATACAAAAGCAACTGATGTCATGAAAAAAGTAGAGATGTCAATCCTTAACTTCCCTTCGGTTCCAGGAAATGCGTTTATCTTAACTCGCTCAGACAGCGCGAGAAATATAAAAAAAAATCATTGGACGGCATGCGTCAATCGGCAACTCACACAAACATTGGTAAGTCCAACTAGCACAAATACCTCCACTCCCACGCAAACTGCAGTTGGATAGCCATTAAACGTCATCTCACAAATTAAAGGAACTTGTCTCACTCGGGGTCCCCTCAACAGCGCAACAGTGAACCATTAGTGAACTGGGTCATAAAACGGAAACGTGGTCCAAAATCTGTTCAGCCAAACAGAAATTCGAATTGTTTAAAAACAACCACTGAAGATCTGACTACTAATAATCGAATTGCGTTACTTAACAACGAAGACAGGTTGGCCCACCCCAAGCTTCTAAGGCCCCACCACTAAACCATGGCAATCGTAGTACAGATGTTAAAACAGAAAGTATAATCCAGATTATTGGCGCTAATTCTACAAAAATACAAATATGATGAAAATAATTGACGTTAAGCTATTAATTTTCCCAAGAAGAATAAATAAAAATACTACACTTCCCATATAAAAAATAGCAAAATTTTAACATTAGTCATTAAAAGTATTGAATGTAATGTCTCCTAGACGAAAAATCAAGAATGCAGAAATCAATACTCAATATAAAAAACTGGAAATAATATGCCTCACCAACTGTTTCAGATCGATTTAGAACCAGAGATTAAGAAAATAAAAAGATAGAATCTCACCCTATTTAGAATACGCGTTACCTCATGCACTGGAAAATGACAGTAACAGAACCCCATAAACCAAGAGGCCCAGTTCAGTCTGCAAATTGTCAAGAATTTTAGTGCACTAAATCGTACTACACCTTACGGAGTGCATGTGCCATCGGCGGGGACTTGCACCTTTCATCCAAGTTTCACAAAAATAAAATGGAAACATCCGGCAAATTATAGCTAGAGAATGCGCCGTGTACAATTCAGTTAAATAAAAATACTTTGGCAACATAGGCAAAATAGTAATAACAAAATAGTTCCCACTACAACTTATACGGACCGACTACAACTATTCTCTTGGAGTCCATTGTCACCTCAACCCGCATCTTATACGAGTATAGTGAACAAACTTCTCACCTTGTATAAGTAACATGCCACGATTAAATCACTCATCCAAATTCAGTAGAGGACTCTCTGCAATCACTTGTCCAAACTATGACCCAGTTCATGGTGACGATGCAGAATATGATGCAGGACATGATTACAAACTAATTCTTGCTGCTACCAACCCTTTTATCCAAACCATGAGCTCGATTAAATTAAAACCGTTTGGAATTAAAACACTTCCTTAACAAACACCAAACAGCTATTTCAGAAGTTAATTTCACTCAAAAAAATTGCTTTGGAATTCCGTATTACAACATCTTCATCAAGGTAAAGCCTCCGGCGCTACTATAGAACACATAATCTAACTACTTTCAATAACATCTAAATCCATATGCATTGAAAAGTATGGTAACAACCGAATAGCGATTTATTGCCCGTCTACATACATTATAACCAATAATTAATATAAATACTCTTTTGCAGCTCTTGGGAGGAGGTTTATATTTACCGTGGACTTGAAAGCCAAGCATCTAATTGATTTGGGAATAACAAAGTCCATAATAGATCAAATATAATTACAGAATCATCTTATCAGCTATATTCAGAACAATCGTCAACAGCAAAAATAATTAAACCCAATATTACCTCCATAACAGAACCAGATTCAACTCTAATAAAATTATAAGCTGCCTAAACTATAAAAATGCAAAGAGCTCATCTTCAAATGGACTGCAACCTCAAAAATTCAGAATTACAATTTAATTAGCCTTCTAGTTACCGCTGCTTTCGAAAATATTTGAAAAACTACTTGCAAAAGTTATAAACCCAATAAATAATAACTGACGGTCAACGGATCCCCCAAACCCAGTTCGACCTCAGAAAACAACATAGAACGATAGAACAAGTTCATCGCATTGCCACTATTATTAGGAAACCATTGGAGGGAATAAAATCTGTCTCTAAAAGGATTTTTCCTACCAACACTACTGAAATATTTTTATTTTGTTATTTCGGATTAATATACCTACTATGTAATTTTGGCTGTTTTATTCTGATTTGTACGTTATTGGTTTAAACAACATGACCCTACATTGCAATTATGGGGCAAATTAGTTTCTTATGCGCTTGAACTAAGAATTTTGGTAATGCGAATTTTGAACCCAAAAGGGACTTAATGCAATGCATTACTAATATTTATTGGCACCTCGTCTCTTAAAGTTTCTTTTCCTTCATAATGAGTTGAATTTGGCACAAGCTATTCAGAAGTTACCAACAATAAATGAATAACTTTGAAATATTTCAGAAAAATCCAATATATTTCTAATGCTATTTCCATGTGAATTCAACTTAGTTAACTCCCACTATGACATTGGGTGCTATTGGCAGAAACAACTCTTAATATTTATATTTAATGTGCTAAGACCTGCAATTTAATTTGTTTCAACACTAAGAACCCAATATTTATGTCCTTTGCATTAGTCAATCAAAACACTTTCTGTTACATGCTTGTACGATAATTGCCGGTTGTACTTTGAAAAAGCAAAAATGTATTAGAACCCATGTCTGAGGCCACATTTATTTTGCCGTTATACCATTGAACATCCCAAAACATTTAAGTAGCGTTCAGTTAAGTAGGCGTGAAATGTTAGAAATGGTGCAAACTTTTCATTTCTCCCTGTATTGTATAACTTTAAATCATAATCATAATCACGTCATAACCACAAGGTGCAAAAATTCACATAAACCAATTCGAACGAAGAGCAAATGCAGCGGCAAAGCAGTCAAACATAAAAAATGTCATTCTAACGCAACCTTCGCTGCGTTTTAACACCAAAAGGAGAAGCAGAAGCATTTAAATTTGCAAAATATTGAACATTACGTCCAATATATGCATGGACATGTGCGCATTTATATGCGAGACTAATTGGAGTGTGAGTGAGCAGCAACTGCGGATACGAGTATGATGCACTGAAATGATGGCTTAATTGAGTAAAGTGGGTTGGGCGACGACGACGAGGCACAGACTACCATGTTTATTTTGTTTACAAATTTCAATAAAAAAGCAATAAACAGACACACACCAGGAAGATAAACATTTTCTTGCCAGTTGTGGTGTAGGTTACACTGAAAGGGAAAGACACACTGCCATAATTGGAAAAAACAGAATTCGTTTGTATGAGTAGAACCATTTATTAAGGATATTCGAAAATCAAAAATTCCCTTCACGATTTCCGTATACAGTATGTAAAATAAACTAAATGAAATTAACAGTTCAATGGTTTAACTATTGCATTTACGACGAACTGGCTTCGCAGTCAAGTCGATTATAAGCAGGACTTCACCATGATTAAATTATAGAGAAGTAATGTTTGGAAAGCGAACCGCTCAAATCAAAAATGTGTCAAATGCAAAAAGAGTGGAATTTGGTTAAATTGTGTCTTCCAATTTTAAAATAATTTTGTTTCTGTTGCCTAGATTGCTGTTTATTAATATACTACTGTTTATATTTGTAAACTTTTTCTTTTTAAAATTTTGTTCGTTTTTATATTTAAATTAGTTGTGTTTTTGAGTTTCAAAAAACGTTTTTTAAAGCAAAATTTTCAAAACTGTGTATTGTCCTTTATTTTTCGTGTTAGTCTGTGTGTTCTTAGGCTCCAACTAGGGCTTTCTTTCTAAAATGCAATGTGCATTATAAAACAATTACTTGTCAACAATAGGCAAATAAAAACTTTCGCCCAAGTCTACAAATTTTGCATGGAATCATTTCTCCACCATTAATTTTATTAAATTTGCTCTCCAACGCTTTTATATCGGGAAGAAAGAAATATACATACTACCTTGGTTTTCATACTTCCTTAATTTAATTTTGTTCAGTACGTATTTAGCTACATACTCCGATGAATCTTCGTGAAGAATATCGATGTCTTCTTCATTGTTACAGATTTCAAACTCCTCAGGAAATTCAATGATATCGACATTTTTGGCATCAATTGGTCCTTTAATCGCATCCATTTGAATCAGATAAAATGTTTACAGGCGACATTTGACTAAAGTTATAGAGAGAGAGGTTACAAATTACTACAAAAAAACGTTTCCAGATCACACTAAAACAACTTTATCAAATCCAGAAACTACGTATGCAATTTAAATGTTTATAATTTTGTTTGTACTATAGTTCTTTAAGAAAAAAATCAAATTGAAAGAATACGCTTATTTTGTGTTACTTTAGCTTTTTTATGTTTATAGAGCTATTTCGAATAAATTTATGGTAATGAAACTTTTTTTTTTAATTTCACTTTCAAAATTTTTTCTACATATATTCTGCGGCCATTATAATATATGTACATACTCGTACATGCATAATTACAATAGTTTAAACAACATGTGGCCCTACATTGCAATTATGGGAAAGAGTTGATTCTGCCAATAGCACCCAATGTCATAGTGGGAGTTAACTAAGTTGAATTCACATGGAAATAGCATTAGAAATATATTGGATTTTTCTGAAATATTTCAAAGTTATTCATTTATTGTTGGTAACTTCTGAATAGCTTGTGCCAAATTCAACTCATTATGAAGGAAAAGAAACTTTAAGAGACGAGGTGCCAATAAATATTAGTAATGCATTGCATTAAGTCCCTTTTGGGTTCAAAATTCGCATTACCAAAATTCTTAGTTCAAGCGCATAAGAAACTAATTTGCCCCATAATTGCAATGTAGGGTCATGTTGTTTAAACCAATAACGTACAAATCAGAATAAAACAGCCAAAATTACATAGTAGGTATATTAATCCGAAATAACAAAATAAAAATATTTCAGTAGTGTTGGTAGGAAAAATCCTTTTAGAGACAGATTTTATTCCCTCCAATGGTTTCCTAATAATAGTGGCAATGCGATGAACTTGTTCTATCGTTCTATGTTGTTTTCTGAGGTCGAACTGGGTTTGGGGGATCCGTTGACCGTCAGTTATTATTTATTGGGTTTATAACTTTTGCAAGTAGTTTTTCAAATATTTTCGAAAGCAGCGGTAACTAGAAGGCTAATTAAATTGTAATTCTGAATTTTTGAGGTTGCAGTCCATTTGAAGATGAGCTCTTTGCATTTTTATAGTTTAGGCAGCTTATAATTTTATTAGAGTTGAATCTGGTTCTGTTATGGAGGTAATATTGGGTTTAATTATTTTTGCTGTTGACGATTGTTCTGAATATAGCTGATAAGATGATTCTGTAATTATATTTGATCTATTATGGACTTTGTTATTCCCAAATCAATTAGATGCTTGGCTTTCAAGTCCACGGTAAATATAAACCTCCTCCCAAGAGCTGCAAAAGAGTATTTATATTAATTATTGGTTATAATGTATGTAGACGGGCAATAAATCGCTATTCGGTTGTTACCATACTTTTCAATGCATATGGATTTAGATGTTATTGAAAGTAGTTAGATTATGTGTTCTATTGTAGCGCCGGAGGCTTTACCTTGATGAAGATGTTGTAATACGGAATTCCAAAGCAATTTTTTTGAGTGAAATTAACCTCTGAAATAGCCGTTTGGTGTTTGTTAAGGAAGTGTTTTAATTCCAAACGGTTTTAATTTAATCGAGCTCATGGTTTGGATAAAAGGGTTGGTAGCAGCAAGAATTAGTTTGTAATCATGTCCTGCATCATATTCTGCATCGTCACCATGAACTGGGTCATAGTTTGGACAAGTGATTGCAGAGAGTCCTCTACTGAATTTGGATGAGTGATTTAATCGTGGCATGTTACTTATACAAGGTGAGAAGTTTGTTCACTATACTCGTATAAGATGCGGGTTGAGGTGACAATGGACTCCAAGAGAATAGTTGTAGTCGGTCCGTATAAGTTGTAGTGGGAACTATTTTGTTATTACTATTTTGCCTATGTTGCCAAAGTATTTTTATTTAACTGAATTGTACACGGCGCATTCTCTAGCTATAATTTGCCGGATGTTTCCATTTTATTTTTGTGAAACTTGGATGAAAGGTGCAAGTCCCCGCCGATGGCACATGCACTCCGTAAGGTGTAGTACGATTTAGTGCACTAAAATTCTTGACAATTTGCAGACTGAACTGGGCCTCTTGGTTTATGGGGTTCTGTTACTGTCATTTTCCAGTGCATGAGGTAACGCGTATTCTAAATAGGGTGAGATTCTATCTTTTTATTTTCTTAATCTCTGGTTCTAAATCGATCTGAAACAGTTGGTGAGGCATATTATTTCCAGTTTTTTATATTGAGTATTGATTTCTGCATTCTTGATTTTTCGTCTAGGAGACATTACATTCAATACTTTTAATGACTAATGTTAAAATTTTGCTATTTTTTATATGGGAAGTGTAGTATTTTTATTTATTCTTCTTGGGAAAATTAATAGCTTAACGTCAATTATTTTCATCATATTTGTATTTTTGTAGAATTAGCGCCAATAATCTGGATTATACTTTCTGTTTTAACATCTGTACTACGATTGCCATGGTTTAGTGGTGGGGCCTTAGAAGCTTGGGGTGGGCCAACCTGTCTTCGTTGTTAAGTAACGCAATTCGATTATTAGTAGTCAGATCTTCAGTGGTTGTTTTTAAACAATTCGAATTTCTGTTTGGCTGAACAGATTTTGGACCACGTTTCCGTTTTATGACCCAGTTCACTAATGGTTCACTGTTGCGCTGTTGAGGGGACCCCGAGTGAGACAAGTTCCTTTAATTTGTGAGATGACGTTTAATGGCTATCCAACTGCAGTTTGCGTGGGAGTGGAGGTATTTGTGCTAGTTGGACTTACCAATGTTTGTGTGAGTTGCCGATTGACGCATGCCGTCCAATGATTTTTTTTTATATTTCTCGCGCTGTCTGAGCGAGTTAAGATAAACGCATTTCCTGGAACCGAAGGGAAGTTAAGGATTGACATCTCTACTTTTTTCATGACATCAGTTGCTTTTGTATATTTAAAAGTATTAATCTGCTTATTCCAAATATTCCATTCAATATAAACAATATTCAGTATTATCGGTATTACCCTTTAAAGCTGACAGTTTTAATATAGAAATTTCGGTATTGCTCTTATTTCCTTTGATATCCTCAGTGCTGTCAGGAAGTAACCTACAAAATTAACTAGGTATATGGACATTTCCTGGAGGATACTATTTTAAACTATATTATAACAGTCTCGGGGATATCTGGATACGTATGCATTACCGGTAGTAAGCTGGTAGACGATGCGCCCAAAAATATTTGAATTCTGCCGATTAGACTAGTTTTTCGCGAGTTGCACAAGCTTTTCTCCTATTTAACTAGTTTCAACAAAAATTGAGTTACAACTTTTAATTATCTTAGGAAACGGTGGGTATTCCTATGCTTTGAAAATCAACAGTTCAATGGTTTAACATACACACAACGTGAATTTATATCGCAATAAATGTATCAAAATTGCTTCAGTGGGCTAACAGAGCCCGCCCAGAGTTTGTCAACCCCATTTCTTCTTTATTCATCAACCAATTTTGTAAAGTTCGTAACTTATAAAAATGTATCAGTGGGCGTGGCTGTGAAAATAACAAGCTCAGTTTTGCCTGTATTCATTAATAAGCGTATCCCGCTCATTAATTAGACCCTTTACCTTTAAAAAATATAGAAAGGTACGAGTATATTAAGTTTCGGCGGTTGAGAGGGTTTTCAACAATAAGAAGGAGAAATGATAGGTATGGATATATATAAATATTCTGAACAATTTTTATTTTGTCCTTTCGTCTGTCCGTCTATCCAGTTGTTCATCTGTACCTACTTTTTTTCTTCACCGCTAGAGCTATCTTAACGAAACTTTGCAAATATATACACTTGAAAAAGATGCAGAAGCAGATCACTACATGACCCGAAGTGGTCAAAGACCACGCCTACCTCCCATATATGGAATTTTTTCACCTTTTTTTAAATGGCTACAACTTTGATCCACTTGATGGAGTAGTGACGCAGTTACGTAGATGCGGGTCCTTCTAAACACTATGCAAAATGTGGGTGGTATATAATACCTACCACTCCCATTATTAAAAAATATAGATAACTTAAGATCTAGTAGAGGTTTATGGACGAGAATTGATCTGTGGACATTATAAAGCTAACTGCCAGAAATGAGATTGATCAGAGAGAAGACACTCCCACTTTCCATATAAGGAACTTTCGATTCTAAAACCAAAATTAGCCTACCTATGCTCGTATTGGTGGTATGCGAATAAAAAAGCAGTAATGTGCATTGGACCCATAATAGTGCGTGTGCACAATATGAGGATCATGGATCATGGATGGATATTTCCACACCCACAATTAACTAAAAATCATTATTAGGTTCCTAGTGAATATTTATCAACGAAATTTCACAGGAACTTTGCGGGTACTAACACTTAACAAGACACAAAAAATGGGCCGATTATTTTTACAGCCACGCCCACTATTGACGCATCTTTATAACTTACGACCTATACAATATTTTTGGGCGAAATTTTATATGATTACATAAATGACCCTACAACGCCATGCACACGAAATGGGGTCCCTCAGATGGACGCCTCTCTCCATTATAATACACTCAAGATACCCTACCGTAGATATGCTAATGATGATTTATGAAGAAAACATCCCCATTGTCGAACTCCCACATACAGGTAAAGGTAAAGGGTATTTCGAAGTCGTCTAACCCGCCTTCAGATTTCTTCACTCATTAAATGGTGAAACTTTCAATATGATGAATTTCAAACAAATGTAGTCTTTTATCAGTGAAATTAATTCCCAAAATTATTTCGTTACAACGCTAGTTGAATAAATCTGTTTATTTTATTCACTTACAATATGCATGTTGGTCTGGCAACGTTGTGACACGTTGTCGTCTTTGACTTTTTACATCCTATATACGATTATGTACATATTCTTTTTCTTTCTTCTTATCTCTTCTTCCGGTGAACGAGTGTTTTATATTTTGTGATCTAGAATAGCTTGTTAATAAAATTCTTTGCACAATCTCAACAAAGCTTTTAATAATAGTTTATTAGATATTAGATTTAACTTAATATATTTTCATCCCAGATAATATTTTCTGCTTCGAGTCCTATATAAATGTCAGAAATTTGTTTTATAAATGTTCATTTTTATATTTGATATTGCAAGTCGTCACACACAAAGTGGAAAATATCCTAAGAAATTAAAAAATTTATCTGTGATGATCCCCTTTCAAAATCAGTATTCATCTAATTCATTATTTCAAGGATATAACTTCAAAATTTAAAATATACTAAATTAGTTGGACATATTTCATTGAAAATAGCAAAAACTTTTTTTAAATTTGCTTTCGAACTATTGTGTTATTAAATAATGCTGCAGGATGGACCATTATCGACAAGTCATACTGCAACAGCCATTAAAATCGGCAGGTTGTGTCACGAAGCCTTCACAATTTGTATTTAGACAAAAAAAAAAAAAAATCTCCAGCTCTTTAAAATCCATTTGATTTTTAGCAGTTTAATAAATGGAAATCATTACGTCTAAACTGGTCTAGATTTTTGATGAACACCAATACGGAAGTATTTTAATTTAATTTCATATTTGGGATTATTCTCTGATTTAATGGCTGAACTTCTGATTAAGTTTGGATGTCAGTAGTGAAGGCAGGATTTCTTTTATCTTTAAATTTAAATGACACTAATTTTGTGCAGATTTAAAATTAAATGAAAATTTGCAATCAATTGTCGCGAAACGCATTTTAAGTTATGATTTCAGTTATTATTATTATTAACAGGCTAAAAGAACATCGCGACCTAAGAGATCTATTGTGCAGCCTCGTACCCAACTAAAACAGTCCTAGACTATTTATAAATCGCGTAACTGCTGTGGGCTTAATTTTAACTAGGTGATTTGGAGATACGAACCCACTGCCTAGGTAATTACGTATGCGTCTTGCCACCGCTGGGCAAGTGCATAGAATATGTTCTGCTGTTTCCTGCTCCTCTTGACAGAGTCGACAGGAATCGTCTTCTACCACGCCTATTTTTTTCAGATGGTAATTTACTCTACAGTGTCCTGTTAAAAGTTCAGTATAGAGTATGATGTCATTTCTGCTGAGGTTTAAAGAAGCATCTACCCTGATGTATTCAGGATCAATGAGTAGTCTCGACTGCCGTATGCCTTTTTGGGTTCTACAGTAGTTTAGCAGACCTCGTTTTTCCTCTTCGCACAACAAGTTATTTGTGAAGCTACTGTTTACCCCACAGAAGGGTTCTGGACCTATGAAGGCAGTGTCTGAGCCCCTTTTTGCCAAAGAGTCTGCCATTTCGTTGCCCTCATGTCCCTCATGTCCCGGTACCCACATTAGCGTAACAGAGTTTCTCGCTACTAGAGTATTGAGGAGTTCAGAGCATTCCCAGACCTGCTTTGATTGGAATGAGAAGTTTATTAATGATTTCAGAGCTGCCCGGCTATCTGAGACTATGCATATTTTGGTGTTGCGTGTACCCCTGCGTAGACATTCTCTAGCACATAACTCTAAAGCGTGGACCTCCGCCTGAAAAATGGAAGCTGTTTTTCCCATTGCAATTGCTTTTTGGAAATTTGGCCCTACAATTCCAGCTCCTCCACTGCCATCTTCCATTTTGGACCCATCTGTATACCACAACTGTGAGTCCTGTTTTATTAATATTTCATTGTTTCTCCAAGCTGAACGGTCACTGATGACCGCTTTGAAGTGCTTGGAGAAGTCTAATTTTCTGTCCATTTTGTCGAAGACCATGGGGCACGGAGAATTCTAGACTGTGTCCAGAATCTTTGCGCGCCCCGATAGGTTGCCTTCTTTAAGATGGGCTAGATTAGGTAGCCTGATTTCAATAATAAGATATCATTTATTTCTTTTCATTTGGGTTGTAATATTGAAATGCTCATTAATTTAAAAAAAATGGTTGATATCGTTGAGATTTTATCATATAAAATGGACCACAAAATCGTTATTAACCGTTTCTCTTTCAAGTCCACTAACGGATTTTTGCTACCAATATTACTGAATTATTCACGACGACTCTTCTGTTTATGGACTGATATAGTACGTAGATACATGTAAATCGAAATTTTGTTGGTTTTATTTTGGTTTGTGCGTTATTGGTTTAAACAACAATACCCTACATTGCAATCATGGGGCAAATTAGTTTCTTATTAGTTGGAACTAAGACCTTTAGCAAAGAGAATTTTGACCCAAAAGGGACTTAATGCAAAGCATAACTAATCTTCATTGGGCGGTTGTCTCTTCAAATTTATTTTCCTTCATAATGCATTGAATTTGGTACAAACTATTCAGAAGTTAGTAACATTAATTAAAGACTTTTTGAATCAGTTTAAAAATCCAATCTCATTATTGCTAATGTTTTTCCTTTAAAGATGGATCCTTAGCAATGTTTTCTCCTTGATACGAAATTGTAATGCCCTCAATCTTAAATTTGTGACAGGTCTCGGTTGTTGTGACACTTCCACTCACTAGTTGCACATTTCGTCATAATTGCAAGAGTCCAAAGCTTCCGTTTTAATTTCATTTAAGTTATTGAACATACTGTAATCGGAAATAGTATAATTTTGAGTTTCCAATATCCATAGGAATATAAATGAATTCTGTTTTTCCAATAATAGACGTGTGTCCTTCCCTTTCAGTGTTGCTTCCGCCGTAGCTCCTGGGTAAATGTTTATCTGCCTGGTGTGCGTCTGTTTGTTGCTTTTTTATTGAAATTTGTAAACAAAATAAAAACGTTTGTCTGTGCCTCGTCGTCGTCGCCCAACCCACTTTACTCAATTAAGCCATCATTTCAGTGCATCATATCCGCAGTTGCTGCTCACTCACACTCCAATTAGTCTCGCATATAAATGCGCACATGTCCATGCATATATTGGACGTAATGTTCAATATTTTGCAAATTTAAATGCTTCTGCTTCTCCTTTTGGTGTTAAAACACAGCAAAGGTTGCGTTAGAATGACATTTTTTATGTTTGACTGCTTTGCCGCTGCATTTGCTCTTCGTTCGAATTGGTTTATGTGATTTTTTCATGGTTGGGAGTCTTTCACCTGCACCTTGTGATTATGATGTGATTACGATTATGATTTAAAGTTATACAAATCAGGGAGATATGAAAAGTTTGCACCATTTCTAACATTTCACGCCTACTTAACTGAACGCTACTTAAATGGTTTGGGACGCACAACGGTATAACGGCAAAATAAATGTGGACTCTGACATAGGTTTAAATGCATTTGTTGATGTACAACCGGCAGTTATATGGGTCTTGAATGGCTAATGCGAAGGACAAAAATATTGGGTTCTTCATGTTGAATTTATAGTATCTTGAACCGCCCAAAATGATAATCCTCTGATACTGGTCAATAACGAACTGAATTTTCTCTCGCTACCTTCTTATTACAGCATTGTCAGTTATGCTTAAAACTAAATGTCCCTAAAATACCGCAACTTGGCCCACTTTCATCTGAAATTTCATAAAAAATGTACCAAAAAATTCAATAATTTCAAAAAATAGGAATTAAATGATGAATGATAATAACAGAATTATATAATCTACGGACTAATTTCATACATATCAATTCTTTAATTTACGGTTTCTTAAATTGTACCGGTATCTTCTAAATTTTTTTCATTATTTGTTACAATCATGTAGTTTTTCTTATTCGAAATCTTTAGTTATTAATTTATTTTCGTTTTCATTGACATTGTTTCCATTACGCAAGCGCAACTTTACCAACGAATCAATTGACAAATTTTTCTGGGAATTAATTTTTTTTAAATTTTTACAAATTATTCTTAGACTCTTTATACTATTTAACTTGATTTTCTTGGTAAATCTTCCACGAATTTTCAATAGGTTCTTTACTTACTACCATAGCCTTGCATTTTTTATTTAGCAAATTTAATCTCGTCCTAATTTGCCGATTATTAAACATAATATATGCTGTTGAAACTCAGATACTCGAATGTACAGTGTTTCTGTAATCTAATAAGAAACTATTTAGTTCACTATTAAACGCAGACAATGGAGTATTTTGGATATTTCAGTTCAAAGCAAGTTTAAGTGATTTAACAAAATTTTCAGCCGCCTATTCGTGGATGGATTTCCCACTGGGGAACTAGTAAGTTCAATTCCGTCTGTTCCCGTCATGAACCTTCTAATATGCGCCGCCGCCCGGTGCTGGAGCTGCCATGACCTGCGATAAGTAAAGCACAGCTGTGCTTTGCTGAATCGCGGGGTACGGCAGATTCAGCACCGGATGGCGGACAACCTTTGCTGACATATGTATTCAGCCGCCTCGTGGTATCACGAGCCACAAGCGGCGAGTTTTCTGATTTTCCGATCTCTTCTTTTACCAGCCTTCAACCGGCCACAGTCGACGAACTTAGCTTCTATGTATATTGTTTGATTAGTTTAAACTACTAAATCATCTATAATTAAGCCTTTTTCCTATCTCAACTAAGCATTTAGTGTTCTCTAGTTATAAAGCAATGCAATGCAATCTGCTAAAAAAATATATATATATATTTTTTGTGAATATCAATTTATCTTAGTGATTAATATTTAAATTAATAAACTGACGTAAACATATGGTCCTTCAACCCAGGATTGGAACCAGGTGAGTGTAAGTTCATAATTTTATATAATTATAAAAGTTATATATGTAGATCTATTTCGATAATTTTTATGTACATATTTAAATCTATAATTTATGTGTAATAACTCCAGCTCGTGAATATATGCAATTGGTGTGTGTAAACTCGTGCAGACAATTGCCGGCCACTGTGGCGTAAACAGAAACAAAAAAAACGAATATTTAGTAAGACACAGTTGCACATATTTTAGAGTGGAGACATTACACATATCTTCACTCATTCTACGCATTCCGCTTTAAGTTGCTCTGTCTTGCGGTACGCTGTACACACGACAGAGTAAACGGTTTCGCTGCTGCAGCGGGCGCCGTTGTTTAATTTAGATGTATTGGTGCGTTTATTGGGAATTTGCTCGTTACGGTTTCGGTGGCGGCGCCGGCGCTGCGGAGTACAAATTACGAAAGTAGGTCAGTGCGATCAGCTGACGTACTGCCGTACAGGGCCGGTTCAGTGGGGCGTTTGAATTTGTGTTTGTTGGGGCCCTCGCCTTTAGAGGCGTGTTTTTGGGAGCGGTTGAGCCTGCAGTCGATTGACTTTCGCTTGGGGCGTACGCAATTTGTATTTGAGGTGTGCGCCATCGGTATTTAGGGGCGTTTGAGTTTGGTTGGTTGCATTCGTTAAGCGATTAGATCCCTTTGTGGCGTAACAGATCCGCCATTGAGCTTCGATCAGGGGCAGGCAAAGCAGGAAACCAACTTCTGCATTCGGTGACCCAGCGCTTTGAGGCGAGTTTCAACGTCTTCAGGAAGGGGCGAATTGCGGGACTGCAAGAAGGTATGCTGCCAGGGAGACCTGGCCCCGAGCGTGTTGAGGCGATGACTCCTGCGCTACCTGGTATCCACGTACCACCTTGCGACATTCCTCTGTTTGAGGGGACCTGCGGCCAATGGCCCGCGTTTCGGGATATGTTTACTAAAAACTCGGGGCGAACCACGTGATATCGTAGGGAAGCTCCCTTTGACGGACGCAGGGTTTGTGCAGGCGTGAGCCCATTTACTTGAGCGATATGAAAATAAGCGCCAGCAAGTCAATGTACAATTGAAGGCCTTATTGGAACTGGACCCGGTGAAGCGCGAAGATGGTGGCGAAATTAAACGCCTCCAGCGCGACATCAGCAACTGCATCGCAGCGTTGTCTGCTTACGGGGTGGATATGGTGGCATGGAACCCCATGTTAGTCTACATGTGTGCACGATGTCTGCCGGAAGTCACACTGGCTTTATGGGAACAAACCGTGGGGGGGAGTTCGGAAGTGCCCGAGTGGAAGGCAATGGATTCATTTCTGTCGCAGCGATTCCGGACACTTGAGGCGATAGCGGGGACCCGACCAGCGAACAGTCAGCAATCCAACACAAGGATTCAGCGGGGTACGTCTCGCTCAGCTCGAGTGCAGACTCACCAAGCGAAAGTCACCCCACAGGGGTGTAAAATTTGTAAACAAACCACCCATTCGGTGCGAAATTGTCTTGCGTTCCAGGCTGCCACTGTCTCAGCACGGTGGGGTTTGGTGCGGCGACACGGGTTATGTGTGAATTGTCTGTGGCCATCTCATAAGGGGGATAACTGCCCCAGCTCCTTCTCGTGTTTCACCTGTCTAGAGCGTCACCATACGCTGTTGCACTCAGACTCCAGGCAGAGTCGTCCTACCGGCTCATCGCCACACCCGCCATCAGCATCTGGGGGGGGTCGCTCTAATCAAAATGAGCACACTACCCTGGCACCTCAAGCCGTACCCAAGCCCTCGTACCACACTTCGCAGACTTCGCAGCCGGCAGATAAGGCGGGGCCGAGTCAAAGTTATCCGTGTGGTCGCCTCTCCAACCGGGTTCTTTTGGGTACGGCGTTAATAAATATTGAACACCAGGGAGTTTGGTATAGGGCCCAGGCGCTGATAGACTCCGGTTCCGAGGGGTCCTTCATTTCAGACCGCCTCCACAAGCGCCTTAGGCTGCCGGCACACACAGTACACGCTCAGGTGTCGGGGGTCAGCAACACACTTGCTGGCACCGTCACCAAAGCGTGTCATCTCACTATCGGGTCCCGGTACGATGCCTCTGTCCGCCTACGGGTGGCGGCGTTGGTGTTGCCCACCTTGACCGGGGAATTGGCGCCGCTTGTGTTGAGCGAAGGAGACGAAAACAAACTTAATGGTTTGAAGTTGGCAGACACAGGCACTTCACACTCAACCCAAATCGATTTGTTGTTAGGGGGGATTTTGCAGGGTGGGTTGCATCGGAATATCGTTGGGTCATTACTTGCGCAGGATACAGTTTTTGGCTGGATCCTTACTGGACCTCTGCCAGCTGAGCAAGTCTCCGCATTCACAACACGTGTCCGAATGTCCGAGTCCGCGTCGCTTGATAGCATTTTGAGGCGATTTTGGGAAATCGAAGAGCCCCCTCGTGAGCGGCAGCTATCTCAGCCTGACCAAGAGTGTCTGGATTTGTATGCCCGGACCACGCATCGGGATACTTCGGGGCGATATATAGTCTCGCTCCCGTTCAAGCATGATTTTGTACCACACAAATCTTTAGGAGCGTCACGCCACATTGCCCTTCGGCAGTTTGAACGCAATGAAGCTCGACTGGGCAAGCACCTAGTAGACAAACAGAAATACGACGCGGTGGTCCTTGAATATGTGATGCTAAATCACATGGAAAAGGTACCCCCGCCGTCAACAACTCTGGTGCCTCATTACTATCTGCCCCATCACGCAGTAATCAAACCCGAGAGTACCACCACTCGACTTCGAGTGGTTTTCAACGCTTCCCAAGCGACATCCAACACAGTCAGTTTAAATGACGTGTTGCATACTGGGCCAGTTCTGCAGGCTGATCTGACCACACTGATTATTCAGTGACGCATGTTCCGCTATGTGCTCACCGGGGACATCCAGAAAATGTATCGACAAATCCTGGTGGAACCACGCCACAGACCATATCAGCGAATTGTTTTTAGGGACTCTCCTCATTCTGAGATTTCAGATTATGAATTAAAGACGGTCGCCTTTGGGGTGAACTGTGTGCCTTATTTGGCAATAAGGACCTTACTGCAAGTGGCATATGGAGAGTAGGTTTCCGTTGGCATCTCGGGTGTTGCGGGGGTCAATCTACGTGGATGACGCATTGATCGGCACCCATGATGTGGCCACAGCCATCCTAACGCGGGATGAGTTGATCGCGAGTCTAGGGTCAGCGGGTTTCTCCATGAGAAAGTGGGCGGCAAATTGTGCAGCCAGTCTTGCAAACCTCCCTCCGGAGCATCTACTCCGAGAGGATTTTCTCAAACTAGAGGAGACTAGTGCCACCAGCACATTGGGCATTATATGGAATGCGCGAGGGACTGGTTCTATTTTCATGTGGCGGAATTGCCACTTGAGGCGACATACACCAAGCGCAGAGTGCTGTCGTTAATCGCCAAACTTTTCGACCCAGCGGGATGGTTGGCGCCAATCGTCATCACCGCGAAAATCTTGATGCAGCAAATCTGGTTGGATCAAATAAATTGGGATGATCCACTTACTCCCGCCACCTTAACTAGGTGGACTCAATTTTTATCGCAATATCTAGCAATCTCCCAAATTCGCGTACCTCGCTGGGTACGATCCGCTCCTGATAGCGATATCGAATTTCACGCGTTCTGCGACGCATCACAGCTGGCATACGCGGCAGACCTCTACGTTCGGTGTAAAGGACAAGATTCCATCTACTCACATCTGCTGGTGGCCAAATCCAGGGTAGCTCCTTTGAAAACGGTCTCGCTTCCTCGGTTAGAATTATGCGGCGCGACATTGCTGGCGGAACTTATATCTCCCCTCAAGCCACTTTTGAACATCTCGGACGAAAACTTGATGTGTTGGACTGACTCCACGATTGTCTTAGCATGGTTGAGGAAACCGCCCCACTTGTGGAAGACATTTGTGGCGAATAGAGTCACCACTATTACCAATAAGGTAGGGGTGAATCGCTGGCGTCATGTCCGATCTGAAGATAATCTAGCGGATTTAGCAAGTAGAGGAGTATCCCCTGACGGACTACTCAACAACACGCTTTGGTGGAAAGGATCAGCATGGCTCCAGCTTGACAGGGAGCACTGGCCACCATTGCTAGAAGAGACCCTGATCGCGACTGAGGAAGAGCAACGCCCTGCTAAGTGCCACATGGTATATGTGTCCTCTAAGGACGACCCAATTCTGCGGTTCTCCTCCTTACCTAGAGCTTTGCGTGTGATAGGTTTCGTTCGCCGATTCATGTGCTACTGTCATCCAAAGGGCCGAGCAGTGACCCCAGATCGAGGGGTCCCAATAACGCGGGGGGAAATTGATGAAACTACAACTCGCCTCATAGTGTTGGCTCAACAAATGTACTACCCAAATGAGTATCGAGAATTAACTGAGCGAAGACCGCTGCCCAATTCTAGTCCTATCCTTAGTTTGAACCCCTTCATCCATTCGGACGGGACCCTGCGCGTCAACGGAAGACTCGCTTTGGCTACCCAGTTGCCATTCTCCGAGCGGCACCCCATCATCATACCCTACTATAGTCACTTCACCCGCCTGGTGGTGAAATTTATCCATGAGGTGTCCCTCCACGGGGGGAATCAATTAATGTTGCGTTTAATCCGAACCCAATATTGGATCCCGAAATCGAAGACGCTCATCAAAAGCACGATCCTGCAGTGTAAGACGTGCGTGCTGTTCAAGAAGAGTCAAAGGAGTCAAATTATGGTGGCTCTCCCCATAGAGCGAACAACATGTACCAGGCCATTTACATATACTGGAGTAGACTTTGCAGGGCCGTTTGATATAAAGAGCTATCAGGGGCGAGCGTGCCGGGTGACCAAGGGATATGTCTGTATATTCGTGTGCTTTGCTACAAAAGCAGTACACCTCGAGGCGACATCTGACCGCAGTATTTCGGCGTTTTTAGCGGCGTTCGCTCGGTTTGTTTCACGTAGGGGGTCCCCATTAAAAATCTACTCGGATAACGGCAGGAACTTTGTGGGGGCGGAGAAATCATTAAAACTTGAATTCCAGCGGGTGTTCCGGGAAATGCGGGAGAAAACCGTATCAGGGCAGCCCCTCAATCGGGTTGAGTGGGAGTTCATTCCACCACACGCGCCACATATGCGGGGTCTTTGGGAAGCGGCGGTTAAAAGTTTCAAGCACCACTTTAAACGCATGGCAGGGCAACTAAAATTTACTCTCGAAGAATTATTGACTCTTCCAGCTCGGATTGAGGCGTGTCTCAACTCTCGGCCCATCAGTGCTCTCTCTGAAGATCCCACGGATTTACAGGCGCTAACCCCAGGCCATTTCCTGGTGCGTGGACCTCTGTTGTCGCCCGCAGAACCTGAGGAGGCGGTTCCATACCTTTCCATTATGAACCGGTGGCAAAAATTGCGTGCACTCGCTCAGCAATTCAGTGCGCGCTGGAAAACGGAGTATCTCCTGGAATACCAGCGACGCAGAAAGTGGCGAACCGTGCAAGAAAACCTTAAGACCGGAGACCTCGTCATTATACGGGAGGACAACTTAGCGCCGCAGGACTGGCGCCTGGGACGAGTTACCCACACGCATCCAGGACCCGATGGGAAAGTGCGTGTCGCAGATGTGCGGACAGCAAGAGGCGTACTCACCAGACCTCTTGCTAAAATGGTGATACTCCCATTGGAGGACCCCTCCCTTGCGAGGGGAAGCGTAAACCTTTTATATATTTCCCTTATGCCATTCCGTAGATCTCGATCGTTGTACCCGTACTAATGCCGTTCTTTTTTTTGTCTCTCCCATCTAGCATGCATCAACCACAACCGGGACTAGGCCGAAGCCAACATATTGAACGCCCGCCGGCTTCCACCCTCGGACTGCGGCATCTGCTCGTGTCCCCACCGCCCGACGTGTGGCAACCACCGCCACCTGAGTTCCACAAGTTGTGGAATTGGTTGGCCGGAGCGATCGCGGCAGAAGACCGCCCTGACACTCAGGCACCACCGGCACGTCGGCCTCGGAGTCCACGAATCCGGCCACGTTCCCCACCGCCGCTCTGGTTCCTGCCGTGCCCAAAAGGGGCGAAACCAGCCTCCGCCACTGGACGGTCGACAGAGACGAAACCGGTCCTCGCCATGGGCCCTTCCACCGGGGGATCACGACGTCCCGATCAACATCAGGACACTGGGGGAAAGCCAGCTCAGCAACATCACCCCACAGTATCAACGTGCTGCAAAATGTGTGGCAGTGCGAACCACGTCCTCGCGGGCTGTACCCAATTTCTGGCGCTCTCGGCTAAAGTACGAAGGGACCATGTGATCCGGCGGACGTTGTGTTTCCGGTGCCTCGGGATCAAGCACATGGCGTCCTCGTGCCACGAGCCGAGGTGTGGCAGATGCGGACGCGGGCACCACATCACCCTCCACGGCTAAGGGAGAGAGAGAGAGGTTCCGACATGGGGTCTCCATTGCAGTACTGCAAAGGGGGCGGCATGTTCCCGTCATGAACCTTCTAATATGCGCCGCCGCCCGGTGCTGGAGCTGCCATGACCTGCGATAAGTAAAGCACAGCTGTGCTTTGCTGAATCGCAGGGTACGGCAGATTCAGCACCGGATGGCGAACAACCTTTGCTGACATATTCAGCCGCCTCGTGGTATCACGAGCCACAAGCGGCGAGTTTTCTGATTTTCCGATCTCTTCTTTTACCAGCCTTCAACCGGCAACAGTCGACGAACTTAGCTTCTGTGTATATTGTTTGATTAGTTTAAACTACTAAATCGTCTATAATTAAGCCTTTTTCCTATCTCAACTAAGCATTTAGTGTTCTCTAGTTATAAAGCAATGCAATGCAATCTGCTAAAAAAAAATATATATATATTTTTTGTGAATATCAATTTATCTTAGTGATTAATATATAAATTAATAAACTGACGTAAACACCGTCCAATAGCGCAAAATTCTTAAATCTTCTTTCGACACAAAAGCGGCTCCATTATCAGACACGATACTCCGTGGTAATTCGTAACCAGCAAATAAATCTCTTAGAACCATACTAACTTCAGTACTGTCGTACTTTTCGCGTATCAATACACTCAACCCATTTACTTGTACTATCTACAACAACTTAACATCCACCTATTCAAAAATGAACAAAAAACTCTAAATAAATACGCGACCTTCTTCTTTTATTTTCCATGGTATCAGGATTTGTCTTACAGAGTTTGATCTTGTACCTAAATAGGACTAACAATCTTTAACTTCGAATTCGAAATCCTTACCTTCATTTGGCCAGCAGCAGCATTCTCTTACCATAGTCTTCATTCTATTCAACTATTCCCATATGCGAGGCATGTAAAATTTCAACAACTTGAGCCTGCCATATTTTTGGAATAATTACACGATGACATTTATTAGACCAACCATTCAAATGCATTTTTCGAACATTTATCAAAATTCAATCCTTTTCCGTGGCTGCTTCAGCATTTTGGGCCCATCAATTTCGTAAATAGTTCTTATAGATATCCGCAGGTAAATCCATTTGTGGTTCAGAATTCCCTTGTAGAAATCTAGAAAAATAATCAACTACATTGTGAGCTGACTTGATATGGCAAACATCATATTGATATCCATGACAATGCTAACACAGTCCGTTGAAACATATTAGAAGAAATTATTGGTATCCCTTTCTTAGGACCGAAAATGTATTGCAATGGTTTGCGATTATTGTCCGACACTGATGTAAAATGTCTCCCAAACCAAAGTTGATGAAATTTTTTAACACCAAACAAATAGCTACAGATTTTCGATCTAACTAAGAATAACCTTTTCTCTGTTTCTGGCAATGATCTTGAAGCAAACTATTCCCTTTTTAATTCCCTGTTCATCAACTTGCGATAAGATAGCACCACACCCTACAGGGCTTCCGACAACTGTCAATTTTGTTTTACAATTTGCATCAAAATGTCAAAACACAAGACAAATACTTTAATTTATTTACTGCATTGTATCATTGGGCAGTCCATTCAAATTTCTTACATGTTTGCAAGACCACTTCATTAAGTGGGAGGTATACTGAGGAAATATCTGGTAAAAATCGTCTGTAAAAATGTATCACTCCTATAAATGCCTGTAATTATTATACATTAATAGATTTTTCATACTCTTTACCTCTCGCACTCTTTCTGGATTCATCTGGAGGCCCTCTCTATCAATAAAATGCAATGATAATTAAATGCCTTATAGAAAAATTTGCACTTATCTTTAGTGTGTATAACTCCTGCCTTACTTAATGCTGAAAATACATATTCCAGTCTATCACTATGAGTATTTCTATCTGGAGCATTGATCTAAATGTCATCTAGGAATACTACGACTCCCTCTATACCCAATAACAGAAAATCCATCGCTTTTTGAAAAATAGCAGGAACATATGCTAAACCATATATAAGCCTAGTATATTGAAATAGGTCGTTGTGTCGTCAGTTACTCAAGGGGACTAACATGTATTTGAGTACATGCCGTAATTGAGTTCTGTCGGAAGTTGGGTCTATCACCTCCACGTGGTAACGGCTGGTAATAATTGTGCACTGGGTGTGATGTGCGATCCATTCCTGACAATGGATCCCACAGCGTATCCAGTGTACGGTTGGCTAAGATAGGTCGGGCGGAAACCCTGGTAAAAAATCCACCCTAACTAAAGGTGTTATGCGACCCGTGCCTATTGGTTGGTTTGCATCCAGGGGGTAATACCGGCTGTATTCCTACGGAGCTACCTCGATACCACGTCACCTCGAGGTATATTCACGACCTTGCCGTGGTATGGGGCGCTGCCACGGTCGACCACTATGCTTCCCCTTAAAAATTTAAGATCACCATGTCTGCTACGGTGGACGGTGATCGTAAGAACAAGATGAACCACAAACAAAAAATAAAAACAATTTCTATGGACAAGCAGTCCCTAAATGCAACGGGGGCTATTGCCTCCATTTCTGAATCTGGCTCAGGTCAGAAAAAAAAATTCGTACGGCAGAAGCTGGGGCTATAGAACCTAGTGGAAGCGTCGGTACTAATAAGCCAAGTACGGCTGGCCCATCTCGTACGGCGGAAGCTGACACCGTGGACAAACCTGGTTCCAGTGGAAGTGACAGTACAAAGGAAGAATCTACAGTGCATACGGCGGATACCGGGATTAGCCCTGGTAGACGTGACGGCGCATCCACGTCTAAAATGACTAAGATCTCCTCAGTAGTAAAGCCTACACGGCATAACTACAAGGAGAGACGCGCTGCCTTGAAGTTGCTGGAACGTGTTAAAAGTTTTCCGGAGGGCGAGAGGTCAGAAAAACAAAAGTCGTCCATTAGCTGGGCAAAAAGGGTTACGGAGGGACTATCAGAGTTCCCGAAATCGAACCCGCCGCCAAAACGTCACCTGTCGCACGACCCGCCCAGAAACCCCAGCAGCATCAAGAGGCCAAGACGTCATGAGACTACTCCCGCACCAAAGACCTTCAGCGAAGCTATACGAGGTCAACAATTATGGGCCGTTGTGGACAGAAGCAACATTGAAGGCACAATTTCTGTTGAGAATTGGAAGAAAATAGAAGCCAGGCTCTCGAGCAATTTCTTCCAGATTTTGAAGGAAAATCCTGGCCCAGCTCCTTTTTGTCGCGATTGTGGATGGCATCAGAACCACGTGAAGCTTATCGCATGCGCCGATCAGAAATCAACTGATCTGTATAAAATAGCCATCTCCAGAATTGGTGAAGTTTGGTCTGGGTCTAAGGTAATCTCGAGGGAGGATATCCCGAACCTGCCAAGAGCGAGGGCTTGGATACCAGCTGAACCATCTGACCCTAAAATGGTTCTGGAGATGTTACGGGTATATAATCCCGAACTCCCGACATCATCGTGGAAGGTCACGAAACTGGAGGAGCCAAAAGGCGAGTACCGCAGTGCTACCTTGGTGGTGAGCACGGACTCGTTGGAATCTCTTTCGCGATCCGATGGTGTCGTGAGCTATGGATTCTCGTCCATTACACTAAGGGTCTACAAAAAGGACGTGAATGTCTCCAATGCAATGGACCATGTTGGAGTTATGGTAGACCCTGACGCCTCATCTCAGCTGGAAGAAGAGGCCAACACCACTTCTGCAGGTGGAGATGGAACGTCAGTGGTGGAACCTGGCTCTGGTTCTGGCAAATCGGTTGCGCTAAACAGGGCATCATCCGATGGCAGTGTCTGTTCCTTATTGGAAAGGGTGGCGCAAGCCACTCTGACTGACGAGGAGGAGCTACTGGCATCGGACGAAGAAGATGCTGATAAAACGGTGGTGGAGGTGGAGACCAGTAACCATGATGTTACGGGTACTTCAGATTAACCTACACAACTCAAAGGTTGCGTCCGCCAATCTTATACTACATCTGTCAAAGGACAGATACCATATTATACTGATTCAAGAACCATGGGTTTTACATGGTCTTGTGTGCGGACTAGGGACTCCAAAATACAAAATGATGTATACACGCAATACAGGTAAGCCTAGAGCGTGTGTACTAATACGTAGAGGGATAAATGCTTTTATGCTCTCTAATTACAGCGATGCCGATCAAACGACTATCAGCCTGGAGTCGGGTGACGAGAGGATATGGCTATCGTCATGCTACCTGGCCCACGATCACGAAGAGCTACCAAGATCAATTTTTAAGGATCTGGTGGCGCACTCGCGAAGGCTAGGCGCAAAAATGATAATTGGTGCTGATATAAATGCTCATCACATCGTGTGGGGTAGCACGGACACTAATATGAGGGGTGAGTGCCTTTTTGATTATTTGCTTGGAACTAACCTGCAAATATGTAATAGGGGTATTAAACCTACATTTGTCATAAGCAATAGGTAGGAGGTAATAGACGCCACCTTTGCCTCTGACTCTGTTGTAGGAAGAATAAGTGAGTGGGTGGTGTTAGAAGAACACTCCTTCTCTGACCATAGATACATCTCGTTTGAGATTAAGAAAACTCTACCTAAACCTAAGCCTGGTAGAAATATCAGGAAAACAGACTGGGATAAATATGTAGATCTAGTTGGGAATACCTTAAATGTCTGTCCATCTCGCGAACCAAGAAGCATAGAAGGGATAGAGAAAATGGTAGGCTCTGTTACTGCGAGCCTGAACGCGGCCTTGGCAGAAGCCTGTCCACTAAGGAGGTTGAGGGGAAAGCCGAAACCTCGCTGGTGGACGGAAGAGCTAAGCAAGCTTCGGGTGGACAGTAGGGCAGCTTTTAATGAGACGAAGTATAGACGTCTTGAAAATGACTGGAAGCGTACCGAGAGGCTTTTAAGGTCTTTAAGAAGAAGATTAGAACTGCTCAAAGGCAATCTTGGAAATCCTTTTGTGAAGAAGTAGAGGGAGCGACTGAGGCTTCTAGACTTCGGAAAATATTGGCGGGAACTTCTCAGAACTGGGAGCTTTTACAGAAGGTGGATGGCACATTCACTACAACTGGTAAGGAGTCTCTAGAGCTTCTACTCAGCACGCATTTCCCAGGCTACTCAGATATTACTGGGCACGAAAGGGAAGATCCGTCAAATACTCGGGAAGTTGGGATAGACGCTCTATCTGAGGATCCACTCTTATGGGCTATTGAAAGTTTTAAGCCTTTTAAGTCCCCTGGTCCTGATGGTATTTATCCAGTGGAAAAACCGCTGGATACCTAAAAGGCTGGCTGTTAGCAATCTTTGAAGGATGCTTTAAGTTTGGGTATATACCGCTTCAGTGGAGACAGGCCAGAGTGGTCTTTATTCCGAAAGCTGGAAAAAGTTCACATACACATCCAAGGGACTTAAGACCGATATCTCTCTCATCTTTTCTTTAGAGAGAGTGATAGAAATCCACTTAAGCTTAACTTTAGACAAAAATCTAATCTCATCGGCTCAACATGCCTATACAAAGGGGAAATCTGTGGAGACAGTTATACATAACCTTATTTCCATTGCAGAAGGGTCATTGTACAAGCAGGAATTTACCCTGGCTGCCTTTCTTGATATTGAGGGGGCCTTTAATAATGTCAAAGGGCAGGCCATCACTGCATCCCTTACTGAACTTGGTGTGGAAACGGGCCTGGTAGGCCTCATTGGTAAAATGCTGAATAGCAGAATCATTGAGGCGAATCTAGGAGAATCGGTCCTACGTAAGTTGGTGAGCAGGGGTACACCTCAGGAAGGTGTACTCTCACCGTTTCTATGGAACACAGTTGTTAACAAACTCCTGATAAGATTAGAGGCGGTGGGATGTAAGGTGGTGGCTTATGCCGATGATGTTGTCATTGCTGTCACTGGAAAATTCACATCTACACTGAGAGATTTGTTGCAAAATGCTCTAGATATTCTTTCAAAGTGGGCGGAGGACTGTGGTCTTGGAGTAAATCCGGATAAGACTAAGGTCATTCTGTTTACTAGGAAACATAAAATCCCTCAATTAGACCCAATTACTCTTAAGGGGAAAGCTCTAGGGATTTCAGAAGAGACGAAATACTTGGGTCTTATAATCGATAGAAAGCTTACTTGGAAGTCAAACACCATAGAAAGAGCTAGGAAAGCTGGGGTGGCTTTTTATGCCTGCAAAAGAGCTATAGGTAAAACCTGTGGAATTAAGCCCAGGGCAGCTCACTGGCTTTACACTGCGGTTGTCAGGCCCATTCTCCTATATGGAAATGTGGTCTGGTGGACTGCAATGCAGAAAAGGACCTACCACGAAACACTCGGTAAGGCACAGAGATCAGCAGAATTAACAATAAGAGGCACCATGAAAACAACCATGCTCCGCTATTCGGCAGATACTCCCATTAAGATATACACAGACGGATCAAAAATGAACACCGGTGTAGGATCAGGAGTCTATTGCGAAATCCCAGTGAATCTATCAAACTAATGGATCACTGCAGTGTTTTTCAAGCGGAAGTAACCGCTATTCACGAAGCCTTGAATTGGCTGAGGATAAACGAGATAACCGTCAAGGGTATCTGCATTTTGTCGGACAGCAAGGCTGCACTAAGGGCTTTGAATGCATTCCAAATAACATCGAGGAGTGTCTTAGACTGTCGCCGATCTCTAAATGAGATGGCTAAAAAATTCCATATCCAGTTGTGCTGGGTGCCAGGACATAGGGATATACCAGGGAACTGCAAGGCTGATCAACTTGCGAGAGATGGCACTTGTATGCCAAATGTCGGTAGGTATATGGGTGTACCTCTAGCGACTTGTAAGCTTCTCATAAGAAAGACACTGATTAATTCTACCAATCAAAGGTGGATGTGTGCCAATACCTGTGAAATCGCCAGGCAAACATGGCCGAGGCTAAATCTGCGTCTATCTAGGAATATCATTAGACTCAATAGACTACAAATTAGGACTTTAATAGGAGCCCTCACGGGACATTGTCTAATAGGAAATCATGCAAGAAGAATGGGAGTTTATACACATGATTTCTGCCGCAGCTGCAGGAACGAGGAGGAGCTGGAAACGGTCCAGCATCTCTTCTGTACATGTCCAGCTTTTGCCAGAAATAGGGAGCGTTTACTAGGATCCCACTTCTTAACAAGTATAGATGGTCTATGTCAGTCAGGTGTTAACAACCTTCTTCGCTTTGTAAAAGGCTCAGGGTGGTTCAATCGGGAGGGGGAAGCGTAGCCATGCCTCGCATCCGCGGTTCACAACGGACCCAACTGGTGGTCTAAGTGGCATCTCTTGTTATTAGTGATGCGGCTGCCCTACCTACCTACCTATTGAAATAGTCCTTTTGACGTTGAAATAGTTGTAAGTCTACAAGAATCCTCATCTACAGGTATTTGTCGATACACAGAACTCAAATCGAGTTTTATGAACTCTACCCCACAATGCAATTTTTCAAAAATTTCCTCTATCCGAGGCAAAGGGTATTAATCAACATGCAAATTAGGATTCAATGTCACTTTATTATCCCCGCAAATACTCATACTATCAACTCTTTTCATAATTGGCACTATTGGTATACCCCATGCACTGAAATCGACCGCATATAATACTTACCGGCTCTACCAGACACCATAATTAGTACAATATCTGCATTATTTATAGAAAATACACTAAATACCTCATTTTCTAGATAATTCATATTTTTTTCAAATTACACATTTTCTTTAAATGTCCACCTGTGCATTGATGGTTTTTAAATTTTTTTTTTTTATTTTTTTTATTTAATAAATTGCAAATTAATTACAAATTATATTAATGCAGCTGTAGCATCTAACGCCTTAAGCTAGTAGGTAACAATTATTATCGTCACTCGTATGATTATTAAAGCCGCAAACTTTACATTGCTTTTAATCTTGTTGTTTTTGCTATTTCTCCTTTCTATGGCCATTTAATTGCTGCCGCAGTTGAAACGTCTTTCGACACTGCTAATGTTTTATATAGTTGACTTCGGACCTAACTTAAATTTTGTCAGTTGCATTCGGATGTATGTATTTAGCAGCATTTGATGGGTCTACCACTTTATCAAATGCAATAGAGATGTCTTCAAGGAATATTTTATCTCGAGGAGGACCTTTTTCGCCATTCGTTGATGCATTCATTCGGAGATTTTTTTTTGTAAAATACATGAAACCAGATGGCGATGGCTTAATATGGTTTGCCATTACTACCTCCAACTCCCGGCAATGCAGTCAAACATAAGAAATTCCATTCTATCGGAACCTTCGCTACGTTTTAACACAAAATGGAAAAGCAGAGGCATTCAAATTTGCAAAATATTTAACATTACGTCCAATATATGCATGGACATTTGTGCATTTATATGCGAGACAAATGTGGGTGTGATTGAGCAGGAAAAACGGATATGATGCACTCAAATGATTTAATCGAGTAAAGTGTGTATGACGAGGACGAGGCACAGACTACCAATGTTTATTTTGTTTACATATTTCAATAAAAAAGCGGCAAACAGAAGTTCATCCAGGCAGATAAACATTTACCCAGGAGCTACGACATATGCAACACTGAAAGGGACGGACATGCAACTAATTGGAAAAAGAGAATTAATTTTAGGAGTTCATCCATTTACTAGGGATATTGGAAAATCAAGAATTCCCATATGATTTCCGATAGCAAATCAATAGCAAAAAGTTTGAAACTACTGACATTATTTTCCTACGGTAACATGGCTCAATACTGGGCGAGGCATACAATGTATGTCATCTTACAAGTAGGTTCAACTCCTTCGTTTGTCCATTTGGCTTTATTTCCTGATTTATTGCTGATTAGCAGGAATGCAATTAAAAAATACCAAAATAGTGTAACAAACCTCACTTATCTATACTTCTAAATCACTACTTCATACTCCTGTCACAAATTTAAGACCGAGTTATCGGATATTGTTCTGCTTTTGTATTTTTATAGACGTTTGTAGACGTGAATAGTTTCTACCAAATTTAATGCATTCTGAAGGAAAATAAATTTAGAGACACGAGGGTTTAATAAAGATTTGTTATGCTTTGCATTAAGTCCCTTTTGGGTTCAAAATGCGCATTACCAAAATTCTTAGCTCAAGCGCATAAGAAACTAACTCATAATTGCAATGTAGGGTCATGTTGTTTAAACCAATAACGTACAAATCAGAATAACACAGCCAAAATTACATAGTAGGTATATTATTTATTTTATTTATTTATTTATTTCAGTCTACTGATAATTTAATCTTACAGACTATAGGTCCAAATTTTAATTAAATAATATAAAAAGTCTTAACCTAAACCGATTTTCATCTACATTAAAGTTTAATGAGCTACTATACTTATTAAAAATGCGAATACACCTGTTAATGGGTTCATTAGAGGCATATTTAGTTTTATAAAATTCATCAACCAAGATTCGGTTGTTTCTAAGAAATCTAGGAGCATCATATAATGCAAAATAGTTTGATAGCTCTTTACACTCAATTTTGCCTGCTAATAGTTATATGCAAAACAAACATAATAGAGTGTAAAATTCGCCTTTTCTTTACGGATTGAAGACCCAAAAGCTTCCGTCTACTATAGTAAGAAGGCAAACCATCCTGCCAAAAAAATTTTTTTACCGCATATCTGGTTATATTTTTTTGCACTCTTTCGATGCGATTTGAACTTTCGTCATAAAAAGGGCTCCGCATAATTGAACAATATTCCAGTATACTACGCACAAGGGTTACAGCGCCTTTATTGTTTGATTGCACCACCTATAAAAATTTGATAGGTCATCTTCCAGCTTATAACAATCTGATAACTATGAAACTTCTAGAAACACCTTAATCATCATCAGCGAACACTAAACATTTTGAAAATTTGAAACAGTGAGATAGATCATTTATAAAAATTAAAAATAAAAGTGGACCACAATGTGTGCCCTGTGGTATACCAGAGAAAGCGTCTACAGCAATGTCAGATAAAAAAGAGCCGATCTTAACGAATAATTTTCTATGTATTAGGAAACTTTTCAAAAATTTTAACAGATTTCCTGAAAAGCCAAATTTTTTTAATTTACAAAGAAGAATGTTGTGATCAACCTTATCAAATGCTTTTGCAAAGTCTGTATAGACTACATCTAATTGGTTCTTATTATTCAATACATCAACAATATTTCTCGAAAACAATGTCAAGTTTGAGCACGTGGATTTACCAGGCAGAAAACCATGCTGGCAATCTAAAATTAGGTCTTTAACATGGTTTAATAATTTAATTTGAATAACATGATCGAGTAACTTAGCAAAACTACCTCCTTGCTCATAAAAGTAACTTGGTTTTAAATCCGACACAGCAAACAGTACATCATCCTCTGTTATAACAAATTCATCCAAAGAGTCAAGATCAGATGATCCAAAATTCTCCATACCATTTGAAACCTCATCATAATCCTGATAAACAGTTTGGAAGAACTTAGCAAAGAGATTGCAAGATTCTACTGTATTATTAGACTTATATCCATCCAACTCCAAAGTAGATGGAAAACCATTTGAATTTCGTTTTGAATTCACATATTTCCAGAACGAAGACGTGCTTGCTTCAATCCTTTCAACATATTGGTTATATAACAATTTATGGAGGGAATCAAATTTATTACGTATTTGCAAGAATAATGATCGATCTGATTCTAGACCGGTAGTTATAAACTTTTTAAAAGCTTTATTCTTAACATTTTTCATATTGGCTAATTTGGCATTAAACCAGGGCTTGTCTTGTCTAATATTTGATTGTTTTTTTTTTTGAACGTATTTTGAAATCCCATTAGAAAATGTATCGCAAATAAAGTTATATACCTCATAAGGGCCTTTAAAAGAATTCAAAACAGACCAGTCAACATTATTTAGTAACTCATTTATTTTGATGAAATTACCTTTACGAAAGTCAAACTTTTCAGAAAAGTCCTCTGCTTTTTTATCAAATTTGTAAAACTCAAATCTGATATTCAACGCCTTATGATGCATGCTGTTCTTCATTACCGGCGCTATGTTATTTTCACAAATAGCTCTAAGTTCTATGGTTGCGAATACTAGGTCTAAAATCCGGTTTAGATCGTTTTTTACAAATTTAATTTGTTGAAAATAATTTGATAAAAAATAATTCATTACCATTGATTCAATATCTGTTTTAATGTTAAAAGGCAATAAGCTATTATCATCGAAAGCTCATGATATATTACCTAAGTTAAAATCACCTAAAACTATACAATGATGATTTAAATCTAGTGAATCTATTATATAACTTATATTGTTTAAATGACCAGAATATAATTCAATAGGACTATTTGGTGGTATATAGGATACAATAATAAATATTACAACGTCTTTGGAAATAGAAATTCTTACGCTAAGTTGTTCAATTCGTTTGTCATTCACTAACTGTAATTGGACAAGTTTATTGGAAAGATTAGCTCTTACCGATATCAAAACCCCACCACCGCGTTCATAGCCAGAGGATATTGGACATCGATCGCATCGATAAACACAATAATCATCATCAAAGAGTTCAGCTGAATTTATACCTTCGTGAAGCCAAATTTCTGTTAGCGTTATGATATCGTATTCATGGAGAGACATAGCAAACTGGAACTGTTTTTGCTCTTACTCCTCCAGTATTTTGATAAAAAAGCGAAAAACAAAATTTTTGTTTTTGTAAGTTGGATCGAGCTTCATAAGTGTGCTTTAGTTGCTTTCTCTCTTGGCTTGTGTTGGTTAATTATAGGACCGTATGTTATTCGGCGATTTTTGGAAAAAACTGAAATGGCCGCACTTTAACGTTAGCAGGCCACAGATCCGAAACCAGCAGCTTTTCGTAGAATAAATCAGCTACACCCAATTTAAAGTTGACTCTCTTCAGTGAATCCATTGAAACATCCTTCTTCACTAGTTTGTAGCATGAGAGAAGATGTTTCTCAATCCCAGCATGATTTGACACATAATCAATGATTCTCAGCTGATACAGAAGGAGAAAATTATGCCAGGTGCACCCACTTCATTTGAACAGCTACATCAAGTTCAGAGTTAGCATTAGAACCAACAACAAGTGGTTTTGTTCTCATGTTGTTTTTCTTCGCCCTGATCCACTCTGAGTTACGCTGAGAAGGCAGCAAAGGAGAAGGTGTAGGCGGGCTGATAGCAGAGGAATTGGCATAGTGTGTTTCTTTAATAGCAGCATTAAGAGTGCGCGAAGCAGTAGAAGCAAGATTATTATTTGTAACTATATTCGACGCTGTATGAAAGCTAGCGTTAGAAGTAGCATCAGCTGGAGAAATAGAAGGTGCAGCTGCGGCTGCGGCAGCATAAGAAGTCGATGCACCTTCGGGAGTAGCGGAGAGAGTATCAAATATCAGCAACGGCGACACAAGGGCAGCACAATCATTAGCTTTATTGTATTGCTTAATTCGATGATCAGTTTTATTTTTATCATTTTTAACAAGAAGTCACGAACATTTGCTTGTAGGCCTTTGACATCGGTGCTAAGACGAGATATTGCAGAGGCAAAATCATATTCGCATAAATTTCTCTGCACGGTATGAAGTTCTGATTTAATATCTTCAATTTTTTGTACTAATAGTTGTTTGTCCGCTTGCAATGATTTAATTACAGATAAAGCATTCGCATTTTCCGATCTCAATGCGACAATTTCGTTAAACAACATTTGCAAAGTAATTTCTGATGTATTACTCTTCTCTTGCTGTCCTAAAACCGGTTTAGATTGCTGTTGTTGTTTTTGTATAGCGGCACAAGCACTTTGACTTTGAACTTGCTGCGATAATTTAGAGTCTATAGAAGAGGTCAAAAAACACAAATTAATATTTGCTATTACATTTTTGGCTATGGTAGCAGATGGAAGGGGCGAACGAATAGAATTTCGGCGCGCTGTAGCACAATCTTTACAGCGAAAATGACTATCCGAGTTTTGCAAATATTCGAGGTCTGCTTGCAAAACATTCACACACTCCATATGGAAAAATTGATTACATTTATCACACTGAATTTTAGGCTGACTACGATCAACCTTTTACCCACAGACACATGGCATTATGATGCAATTTCAATTAGAAGTTAAAAGTGTCCAAGTAAAACGATTAAATCAAACTGAAACGAATCGCCGCACTCTCGCACAAGCAGAAAAAAGAAGTTTAAAATTCTCACTACACAGAGCTTACAAAAAAACACGTCCGTATTGTACCAGCAAATTAACTAAACAACAAAATAAAAATATTTCAGTAGTGTTGGTAGGAAAAATCCTTTTAGTGACAGATTTTATTCCCTCAAATGATTTCCTAATAATAGTGGCAATGCGATGAACTTGTTCTATCGTTCTATGTTGTTTTCTGAAGTCGAACTGGGTTTGGGGGATCCGTTGACCGTCAGTTATTATTTATTGGGTTTATAACTTTTACAAGAAGTTTTTCAAATATTTTCGAAAGCAGAGGTAACTAGAAGGCTAATTAAATTGCAATTCTGACAATTGAGGTTGCAGTCCATTTGAAGATGAGCTCTTTGCAATTTTATAGTTTATGCAGCTTATAATTTTATTACAGTTGAATCTGGTTCTGTTATGGGGTATTGGGTTTAATTATTTTTGCTGTTGACGATTGTTCTGAATATAGCTGAAGATGATTCTGTAATTATATTTGATATATTATGGACTTTGTTATTCCCAAATCAATTAGATGCTTGGCTTTCAAGTCCACGGTAAATATAAACCTCCTCCCAAGAGCTGCAAAAGAGTATTTATATTGCTTATTGGTTGTAGTGTATGTATTCGGGCAATAAATCGCTGTTCGGTTGTTCACATACTTTTCAATGTATATGGATTTAGATGTTATTGACAGCAGTTAGAGTATGGTGTTCTATTATAGCGCCGGAGGCCTTACCTTGATGAAGATGTTGTGATACGGAATTCCAAAGCAATTTTTTGAGTGAAATTAACCTCTGAAATCGCTGTTTGGTGTCTCTTAAGGAAGTGTTTTAATTCCAAACGGTTTGCATTGTAATGATAGAATTTAATCGAGCTCATGGTTTGGATAAAAGGGTTGGTAGTAGCAAGAATTAGTTTGTAATCATGTCCTGCATCATATTCTGCATCGTGACCATGAACTGGGTCATAGTTTGGACAAGTGATTTCAGAGAGTCCTCTACTGAATTTAGATGAGTGATTTAATCGTGGCATGTTGTTTATACAATTTTTTTTCTTATTGTTAAGACTAATTTTCAAGACTAATAAACATTAAAAAAGTGTTCGCATTAAAAAGAAAACCTGTTAACAATTAAGTGTAGACGGGTTTTTTGGAATCCGTTTTCATTAGTAAGAATGATTCTCATAAAACATTGCATTTAGCCTCGCATATATAATATACGAATCAACAATTTCATAATGAATGTAAAAACTTGGAGGAGATTCCTAGAAATAAACTTTTTTTAAATGCAATTATGGAATAATTACAAATATAATTGACAAACTTTGAGAAATCAACACAATTTTAGAAAAGAACCTTCCACACATCTAAACAGTTTTCTCGAATATTGCACCACATTATTTACATAAATTATTCTGGGATAACAAAATCAACATATCATGGAAATATTATCTCAATGCTCCAGCATATGAATATATTTAAGAGTATTAATCTGCTTATCCCAAAGAAACCGTAGTTTAAATATAGTACTTGAGCTATAATTTTCCCTACTATGATTTTCGAAATATTTATTTTTTATACGGCATTCAATAATAATATATTATAAATATTTGGTATTTCTTAATGCAAAATTAGAGAATTAAAATAAATTTTCCAAGAACTTGAAAAACACTTTTTGATAAGAACTTTATTGGATTGGAAAAACAGTTAATAAATAAAAAATTCTTAATAATATTTTAAATGAGTCTCATATTAGGAACAGTCAGAACAAAAATGCTACTGAAATTATTCCCAAATATACGCTTTTTCTCTTTGTCCTGAAGAGAAGAAATCATGATGAGAAAATTTCGAGCACTTTCTCAATAATAACTATCTTTTGCTCCATTCATAGGCAAATGTTCCATTCATAGTGGAGCAATAGAAGTGGACTAAACTCAGAAATGGCCACTTTTTATGTTATCGCCAAAACAGGTTTTTTATAAAAAAGACAGAAAAACGAAAGATGCTACAAATTCTTTTTCCGCGATTAGAATTCCGGTATGGTGCGATCACTGCGTCATTATTATGTGTTCTTCCTCTAATTGAGTGTTCAAGTAATACAATAAACATTTCTATCATATTGTTTACTCCTCTACCAGTATATGCCTCAACTTGTTGGAAAATGTCCTTGGAGTCAACCACTTGATTGAATGAGAATTTACCATTAATTTAGCGACAAAATATATTTCACCTTACCTTCATCCTTTACACATCTCCAGCTCAAGTAAGCCCTCTCCATACCTCACCCGTTTAGCACCTCATCTACCTATAAATAACTCACCGTCATATACACACAAATACACCCGGCCGGAGCTACGGCACCGTAGACGGCAGCAACTACTTGACGGGAATTCGTACACCTAATATGCAGCTCCACCAGCACCATGTCACAAATACCCGCTGGAGAATTCAACGCCGGTAGGTTTCCACCACGGTCAAATTGTGTCAGATTGTAGAGTCACAGAATCAGCTTTCTTTTTGGACTTCTCTGACAGTCGCAAAAAGAACCAATTCGACCGGGCTCTGCACTTTTAAAAAATTAAATGTAGAACAAAATAAACCGCACTCCGCAAATAAATTTTGAACATAACAATAAATTGCAGTTCGCAACTCATCCGCTCAAAAATCCCAACTACCAGTAAAAAATACCCGTTTTTTCTTTTCCTCCTCCTTTAATATTTGATTGACCTCGTGAACCTCCGCTGTGACACAGTTCCTTAATTCAATCATCGCTGCCATCGCTCTCTCTTATGTTGACCCACACCTACACCCACTTACACGGAAGCTTCTCACCGAACCAACTTCTACATGCGAAACACTGCTCTTCGCCCACAATAGTGGCGATTACTGAGGAGCCAAAACCCCGGGCAACTCTCGGGTGCATATTTAGATAGTTAAATTAGAGCGAAAAACTTCACAATTACATATCAGCACTCAGCTACAGCATTCGAGAGACCGGAATAGCAACAACATCGAATATAAGACTCATAATTAGAATTTGTCCTTTATTCATATTTACTAATGAATGTTTAAAGTACTATTTCGTTGCAATCTATTCACATACATATGTTCTTCTTCTATTCAGCATTCGTGAACGAAATAGAATCTCTGGTTATCTATGTTCTTTATTCAATGTTTCATAATTAATTTATAATACGCGGTATGACCGACTTTGTATGATCTATTAAATTACAACAAGCCAAGTATATGCAGCGACAAGTTGACCCACGTGCCAGAAATGCCGTGTTTTGATTCTTCGAATCCTCCGATTTTTAACAATTTTATTTTCATTTGTTAAAATTCAACAATAACACCAATGGATGAATCTACTCCGAATTTTTCCAAGTGTAAAATAAAAATTTATTTTACAGACATAGTTCGGGTGCTAATCAATTGTGTCTGTTGATAAGTCTTATCTTAGTTTTATAAAGTAAACATGTGGAAGTCTGCGACAGAGTACTTAACAAATTAATTTATGTAAATTTGACAATTAGTATAATAAATTAATCGAATCAAGGCAAAACTAATATGTTAAGTTTAGTATAAACAAATTAGTTTTTTACTTTATATACATATATAATAAATAAATAATAAATCTAAACTAGCATAACTTATAAACAATTACAAGTGAAATCGCTTCCACAATAGCCATCGTCGTATTTCCACGTCTTGCAGAAGAAAATACAATTCATGTCATTTCCTGTGTCATCACAATATTTGTAGATCGGCTTCAATTGCCCTTGAACTCTGGCATTGTCTTCGATTCCAGTTTCATGGCCTGTAAAACGTTCAATGAAAATATTTAAGTTAGCAAAACAAATCAACATCGGATTTGACCAATAATGTAAACACATCTGTTTAAGTTCTTTGGAATGAACATACACAAGCACACACATACAACCACACACAAACACACAAAAATATACCAAACCCACAAACTATACAGGGGACAGAAACAAAACTATAAACAAATTCTATAAAGACGATTTTTGAATGATCTGAGCAATTTAATGGTTTTATTTTCAACTTAGCACAAATGTAATGGAAGTGAGAAGGCTGATAGCTTAGCAAGAAAGGGTGCGGCCTGCTGAAGAAGTGTACATATGCAAAAATAAGTCATACCTGGAAAACTCTTCCGGGATTAAGACAGTCCAAAGCTCTTCTGGGAGATTTTAATCCTAAAAGAGCTAAGGAGTTAATAAATATGCCTCGGAGTAAATTAAGAATCATCACAAGCATTTTAAGCGGACACTGTAGACTTAACTACCATATGAATAAGTTGGGTATATCTTCATATGCCATCTATCGGTTCTGTGGAGAAAGGGACGAAACCTGATTGCAGCTGATGACGGACTGCGGACCATTGGCACACAAAAGACTCTGGTGTTTTGGAGAATATATCTTAGAGACTATCCTCATCTTTCAAATAAATAAGGGCATCACAATAGACCTTTCAGGTCGTGGTGTATAACACCCTTAAACAAATCTAATCTAATCTAGCACTTTAGCTATTTAAATGATTTGTTACAGGAGGGCGATCTTATTAACCCAAATACAAAAATTATATATCATTAAAATGATTTACGAAACTTGTTGAATTGTAAATGATTGATAACGAGCGATATCTATATACTCGTATATAAAAATGGAAGTTTGTATGCCTGTATGTCTGTCCTTTATAGAATCGTAAACTATGCATTTGATCATGTGATAATCTTCAGCAAAGTTGTTGTGCATGAGCCCACGAAGGTTTCTCAGTTGGTACCGGTCCAATTGGACAAAGGGGCGTGGTACCTCCCATACAAATCACAAATTCAAAAGCCATTTCTGTCCGGTTAACAGTATTTGAAGAATATTTGGTATATAGGTTTAGTGTACATATTCTAAGTGCTGCTGAAATATGGGCGGGATTGGACAAAGGGGAGTGGTACCTCCCATACAAATCACAAATTAAAAATCGTTTATATCTGCTCCGGTTAAAGGTATTTGAACAGCATTCGGAATGTAAACCTATCTTTCTTCTTCGAAATATGAGTCAACAAGGACTTAGAAGAGAAACTATTGTGTTTCATACGACGAATTCGATTCGAGTACATGCCGCTGAGACCCGTTCGTCTGAGACAACTCAACAACGAGAAAGAAGGCTGGAAAATGTTCGAATAAGCACAGCTCGATCAAGACGAACACTGTACGCTGATTTAAATCTTGGTGCTTTCCATTATGACAGTTATAATAATTACAGTATTCATCCAAGTGTTGTCATTGGAAAAATGAATAAAATTTGCATGTATTGTAGCGCCCTCAAATTTAAGAATGAAACGCCAGGGATGTGCTGCGCCAATGGAAAAGTTAAACTGCCAGAATTACATCCACCACCCGAACCAATATCAACGTGGCTATCAGGTGTTACACGTGAGTCGAAGCATTTCTTTGAAAACATCCGCAAATACAATTCATGTTTCCAAATGACATCGTTCGGTGCAACGAACATCGTGCGCGAAAATTACATGCCAACATTCAGAGTCCAAGGGCAAATTTATCATCGTGCCGAATCGCTTCTACCATTCCAGGACGCAGATCACAAGTTTCTTCAAATTTATTTCATGGCAAACAGTGATGAACAAATTAAACAACGATGTCATTATAATGCGGGCACTAGACGAGAAATCGTGGCTGCGTTACAAGCCCTTTTCGATCAACACAATGAATTAGTTCAGATGTTTAAAACCGCCATTCAACGAATGCCAGCCGATGACTACGCAGTTGTAATTCGAGCAGACAAAAGACCCATTGGCCAACACGAAAGACAGATCAATGCACCAACAATCGATGAAGTGGCGATCGTGATAGTTGGCGGAGAATTCGAATCGCGCGACATGATTCTTCATCGCAAAAGTGGTGACGTTCAGCGAGTGTCCGATACTTATCGCTCGTACGACGGATTGCAGTATCCGATTCTGTTTTGGCGAGGAGAAGATGGATATCATTTCAACATCAAAATGAGAAATCCACAAACAGACGAGGAAACGAATAAGAAAGTCAGTGCCATGAATTATTATTCATATCGATTGATGATTCATCAAGACGCTGAGAACCACATTCTGAAATGTCGACAATTGTTCCATCAGTACGAGTATATCGTCGATATGTACGCGAAGATTGAAAGCGAACGACTCCTATATATTCGATTGAACCAAACCGAGTTGCGTTCTGAAGAGTACATCCATTTACGAGACGCAATCGTTAATGATGGTTACGTGAATCCAAACGAATTGGGAAGAATGGTCATATTACCGTGTACATTTACGGGGAGTCCACAACACATGCATGAATACGCACAAGATGCGATGGCATACGTTCGCGCATATGGTCGTCCAGATTTGTTCATCACATTTACATGCAATCCAATATGGGATGAAATTAAAGAACTTCTGTTAGCTGGACAATCATCTTCGGACCGCCATGACATTACCGCACGCGTATTTAAACAAAAATTGAAATCTTTGATGGATTTTATTATAAAGCATAACGTTTTTGGAGAGACACGCTGCTGGATGTATTCCATTGAATGGCAGAAAAGAGGATTGCCACATGCATATATTTTGTATTGGTTAATCAACAAAATTACGCCAGATCAAATTGACCAAATCATCTCAGCAGAAATACCAGATAAGGACATTGATCCAGACTTATTCGACGTCGTTAACAAAAATATGGTTCATGGTCCATGTGGCGCATTTCACAACAATTCACCATGCATGTCTGATGGGAAATGCACGAAACGATACCCAAGAAAATTGGTTTCTGATACCATCACTGGCAATGACGGATATCCACTGTATCGTCGACGATCAGTTCAGGATGGCGGCAAATCCATCGTTAAGAAAGTACTAAACGTTGATGTCGAAGTCGATAATCGTTGGGTTGTGCCATATTCACCGTTGCTCTCAAAGACCTTCAAAGCACACATAAATGTTGAGTATTGCAAATCAGTGAAGTCCATCAAATACATTTGCAATATATTTCAACAAAGGAAGCGACATGGCAGTCTTCGGAGTAGGGAATGTGGCCGCACCGCTCGATGAAATTAACCAATACCAACTTGGACGCTACATTAGCAGTAATGAAGCAGTATGGCGCATCTTATCGTTTCCAATCCATGAACGGCATCCAACAGTCGTGCACTTGGCGGTGCATCTCGAGAATGGACAGCGCGTGTACTTCACAGCAGATAATGTACGGTCAAGAGCATTGGTTCCACCGGCAACAACTTTAACTGAATTTTACTCATTGTGCCAAGATGATATTTTTGCAAAAACTCTATTTTATTCTGAGGTACCAAAATTCTACACATGGAATGCATCGGCTAAAAAGTTTCAACGTCGCAAAAAAGGTAAATCATCACGTCGCAAAAAAGGTAAATCATCATTGAAGGACATCTCAATTTGTATTCCAGTGACGCGTTGGGTCGTCTGTACACTGAACAATACAGAATGCTTCTATCTGCGATTGCTGTTAATGAATGTACGTGGACCGACATCTTTCCAAGACTTAAGAACAGGGAACGGTCAGCTGTGCGCCACTTATCGCCAAGCTTGCCAGGAACTAAATCTTCTTGAGAATGATAAACATTGGGACACTGCACTCGCTGATGCATCGAATACTGCTCGACCACAGCAAATACGCACGTTATTTGCCATATTATTGACAACCTGCTTCCCATCTAATCCAAAAGATCTTTGGGAAAACTACAAGGACTACATGAGTGAAGATATTCTACATCGTTTCCGCGCTGCAAATCAAAATCCGGACCTTCAATTCACACCAAACGTGTATAATGAGGCATTGATTTTGATTGAAGACAAATATTTGACAATCGCTAACAAGGCACTGGTGCAACTGGGAATGCCTGCTCCGAACCGACCAGCGAACGATTTTTCGATCGTGATTTGCAACGAGAAACACACTTTGATTCTGACGAACTGGGGACATTTGTTGAAAAAAATTTTCCGCAGTTGCTTCCAGAACAACGCATTGCGTATGACAGAATTATGCATGCCATCAAAGAACAAAGCGGTGGACTGTTTTTCATAGATGCGCCCGGTGGTACAGGCAAGACTTTTCTTCTTTCACTCATTTTGGCAACCATACGATCACAAAATAATATTGCACTGGCCATTGCATCATCTGGAATTGCGGCAACTCTTTTGGATGGTGGCCGAACAGCGCATCCATTGAAACTGCCATTGAATTTAAAAACCACTGAGGCACCAACATGCAACATCAGCAAAAACTCTGGAATGGCCAAAGTACTCCAAACGTGTCAAATTATCATATGGGATGAATGTACAATGTCTCACAAGAAAGCATTGGAAGCGCTTGATCGTACACTGCGACATTTGAGAGGAAGCGCACAGATCTTCGGTGGCGCACTCATTTTATTGTCTGGTGATTTTCGACAAACACTGCCGGTTATACCACGTTCAACACCCGCTGATGAACTTAATGCATGTCTCAAATCATCAGCTTTATAGCGTCATTTACAGAAATTGACTTTGAATACCAACATGCGTGTACAACTACAACGGGATGAATCGGCTGGACATTTTGCAAAACAATTAATGGATATTGGAAATGGGCGAATGCAAATTGATGAATCTACGCAATGTATCACCTTGCCAGCAAACTTTTGTAAGATCACAGAAAGCATAAACGAATTGGTGCAAAAAACTTTCCCAAACATTGCACAGAACTACAAAAATCATAAGTGGCTCAGTACGCGTGCTATATTAGCGGCCAAAAACATCGATGTTAATACCATCAACTTCAATATTCAGAATGGAATACCTGGCGAAACGACAATATATAACTCCATCGATACTGTGGTGAATCAAGATGAAGTTGTCAACTATCCAATTGAATTCTTGAACTCGCTTGATTTGCCAGGCATACCACCGCACGTTCTTACATTGAAAATTGGCGTACCCATCATTCTTCTTCGAAACATAAATCCACCACGACTTTGCAACGGAACCAGACTCTCAGTCAAGAAAATGATGAACAATGTTATCGAGGCAACAATTTTGACTGGAAAATTCAAAGGTGAAGACGTACTGTTGCCACGTATCCCAATGATCCCAACAGATATGTCATTCGAATTCAAACGTTTGCAGTTCCCAGTGCGACTCGCTTTCGCAATAACTATCAACAAAGCACAAGGACAATCGTTGTGAGTGTGTGGATTAAATTTGGAGAATCCATGCTTGAATTGTAACGAAACGCTGCAATGTCACAATTTTTTCGAAATGAACAAAATCAATAAAATGTATCAAAATGAATTGAATATTTGTATAATGTCTTTCCTTCAAATTTATTTATTTAAACTACTCATCCGATTTCAAAAATTCTTTGACCAGCCGAATGCTACACCCCCCTACAATTCAGGGGTAGCGAAGCGCACCGGGTACAGCTGGTAATATATAAAAAGATTTATTTGACTATGACAAACTCTCAAGCGTGTTAAATATATTATAAATAATAAATATGAAGGCCCTGCGAGAAGAAAATTATTGCAATGTTTTATAAATTTCATCGTTTTGTAAATATTTTTATTATTTTTATTCCAGATATAAAGAACTAAATGGTATAAGAATGGAAGTCTAAGCTAGCTCCTTCTTTCTCCGACGATAATTGCTGAACGATTTTCATATTTTTCGTTATTTTACGTTGATTCGGTTAATCTTATGAACAAATTTTTATACAAATTAAATGTGAATCAAAGTGGAATTCGGCTCTGCGCATATTTTGAATTTCAGTAAACGTTTCTAAACAAAATAATTATATAAGTGAATTGTACCATTATAGAGGCTATTTAGCGGCCGATGTTCCAGAGTATGGCTTTAGAATCAAGTTTGATTGCTAATTTAAACAAAACTTATTAACCATTCTATATGAAATCTTATTAATCAGTCAGTTGGGACTACAGATTGAAGTCAAAATGTTTACAGAACTTTCCAAAATCGGAGGCTCTTGAGAAATCCGTCTTGAAATTTGCAGGATATATCCCAGCAGATATTTTCAAGTCCTATACAAGACGAAGTAAGTTGAATCCATACATGTATCATTTTCTGTTGCTGATCGCATATAGTTTATTAACATGTCCATTTGCAGACGGTGAAATATTATAAAGTTAACAAACGTTGTCTATATGATCTCTTCTTTGAGGTCATGTCTACAACTGCATCACAAAAATAAATCTGTACAGTATTCTTTAAGTCATTCGCCGGTTGCATATTTTATCTAAAGCTGAAACTTAAATTTATTTAGTTCCAGAAATTTCTGAAAATAAATAGTTAAAATTATTCTTTCGTTACTTGTGTACTATGGCTGTCGAGTCGTAATATTAATCGTAATTGTCATCTACCCCAAATCCTCACAAGAAAGTTTATAAAATATGATTCCAACTCCGGATTCAATTTACTACACCGACTGTGGATTAGGAAACAATCATATGTACGATTAATATTATTATATATTATTATTATATCCTTACACCATAATTAATTATGAGTGCAAGGTGTTGGAGGAATGAGTACTAGCTACAGACGCTTTCGACTCGAAGAGAAAAAGATTTTACAGAAAGAAGCATTTTGTAGACCAAGCCCGTGGTAGGATTTGAACCTGAGACCCTCGGGGAGTGAGTCTAGCATGATTACCACTAGACCACAGAGGGCGGCTATGTACGATATTCTTGGCAATTGTCAACACAAAACACTGATGAGTCCACCAGGTCCAAAAATATTCCAACTGCAGTCCGAAATCACCGTATCGTCACCCACTCCGGCTCCACAACGCTGTTAATAACAAATCTTACAATTGCAAATGTTGCGTTGTCGACTATTGCTATTGTCAATCGCTGATTCAGAGAGCCGGCTGTTGGCGCAGGCAGAGACCATTTCTGACCACTGCTGTTATGTATGCGGTCAGTGCGTCTTGCGGACGTGCCCGCGTACAGATGTGAGTACGACGGCCTGTGCATATTCATTCATTCGTCAAAAAAGTAAAAAACATGAAATTAGACAATTACTCTTCAAACGACAAAGGTAAATAATCATTCATAACACTCAACCACATCTCCGATTTGGATTCAACTTTCGGTATATAGGATATATCATTCAATCGTATATACTTTTGGAAATATGTACATATAAGATAAACAAGTTTGCTAGCTTACATATGTACATATGCGGAATAAGATTGACTTGTTCTACGTGCCTTAATGCATAAAAATGGTTCTTACCAGTATAGATTTGTTACAAGTATGTACTAACAAAAATCATTATACATATAACAATTCTTGTGGATCTACACTTCGTGGCTTATATTTCCGAAAATGAGTTTGCATATACAATATATTTTTGACGAGGATGATCTCATCACAATCAAATTTTTTGGAAAATCAGATGATATGCTGATAAATATAGATATTAAAGAAGCCAATTCAATAACACAATTATATAGAAATCACAAAACTGAAAACAAGCACATTTCACGTATGATCCTTTGATGTAATTTTCTTTAATTAATGTCCGCAGATGGCGTAGATGTGTAGAAGCAACAAAATTGAGAAGTGGACTACAGTTTCATTTAATTATATACATATGTTTACATCACTATTCACACAATCACGAGAATATCAACATCAGACACAGATACGACTTCATATGCGGCAAACAACAAAACTTACCCAGAATAGGCACACTAAAGGACATGTGTACCAGAAGGCAAAATATAAATAGTGGAAGTAATGTTGTTCTATCAAGAAACATCTTGCGGGCGATTGAATCACAATTGCTGTATTTGCTCATAAATAGCACAGATCTGCCGAGAGGAAGGTCGAGAACACGCACTGTTGTGGTCACTTTGAATTTGTTCAGCGTACTGAAATTGAATTGTACGTGAAGGTTCAGATCTGACGATTTTTATCTGCATTTGATGATTACAAATTGATATATTAGCAAATCGGAATTTTGTTGCTTTTATTTTGGCTTGCACGTTGTTGGTTTTTTAAACAACATTCCTCTACATTGCTAGAGTGAGGCAAATTAGTTTCTTATAAGCTCAAAATAAGAATCTTAGCAAAGAGAACTTTGCACCCAAGGAAGTATTAATCGCGGACGATATGTTTGCAGTCTTCCTAACCATAACTGATCTTTATTGAACCGCTGTCTCGGAAATTTATGGCTGCTGCTGAAAACGAAATACTTAGATTGCCTGATCAAGCTTGGCCTAGTTTACAGCTCTCGAAATTAAAAGTACGTGAAAGCAATAGTTTTACATTTCCTCAAATTGATCATAAAAAGGAACCAGGCTATGATATAATAGCTGGGAAAATAGTGAGAGAATTATCAGTATGTGGATTTGGGTACCTTATATATTATCTAATGGAATTGAAAAATTACTGTACGGCCGCCTTCCTCGACATGAAAACAGGCCTTTATAAAGTTTTGCTTTCAAGAAACTTTATGAACTTAAAAAGTGACTTCTATAAAATTACGAAGTTGCGAATTTATCTCCGAAGAGTTTTGGGGCCAGTACTGTATAGAATTTTTACAACTTTGTTGAGATGTAGACACAGCCACGTTGGCAGATGATACCGCAATATTATCGAGACATAAAATGCCTGATGTTGCTGCGGCGAAATTGCAAAATAATTTTGATGAAGTCATTAACTGGCTAAAAAATGGCTTCTTCGTCCAAATGCAACAAAATCAGCTGAAGTCACTTTTACTTTGGAAACAAATACCCGTCGTACAGTTTGCTTCAATAACACGACACTCCCTAATGCAAACAGCTTAGACTAAAACTGACAAACAGGAACATAATCACTGAACAAGAAGAAATTACAGTGGAAAGTATATAGAAAGACTGCAAAGGCACCCAAACCGTTTAGCACAGCACTCCTAAAAACGTCATCCGCAAACCGAAGGGTCAAGATATTCGCGCAAACTAATAATTCCGGAACCTAGTAGGTAAAATAATCAATTATATTCACTATGCATATTTTTTACTGCATATTATTGATCAGTGATACTTCCTGAGTCAAGTCAGCAAGCCTACTTCTTGTACTTTCGGTACAAAAATATACTAATCACGAATAGAGATATTGAGCTGACATTTTACACGAAGATTAGATACAACACTTCCGAGCATTACCACGCCCACTTTCCATACTCTATATTCTGGAAAGAGAGATATCTCAAGAGCCAAACGACCTATTTTACTGAAATTTATGACTCACGCCCACTTTCTTTACTCCGCTTGAGAAACCAATCAATATAATTATTTGAATGAAACGGAATATGTAGTTAGGAGCGAAACTATAGAATGGCAGGACTGGCTAAATGCCAGGTGGCTCGAATCCGAACGAACCCCGAGTGCTCCGAACCGTTGTTGGTAGTGATGAGCAAATGCAAATATTTAATTCTTTGAGGGACGCAGTCTAAAAAGCCAGGCCTCACTTTGCGCCGTGACGCCACTTTACGTAGTCTAGTGTGGATACCCCTTTGATCAGTGCAAATATCGTTCAAACCAATTAAATGAGCAGTTTATACGAGCTTATTCTATGGAAATGAACGCTTATTTAAAACGAATGAAGCGAGTAATACGCATACAGACCTATTTCTCTGTGTACATCATCTCAAATAAATGTCTCCTTTTGGCCTGAATACAAAATTTACAGATATAATTAAATCTGGTCAAATTATTGAAAAGATAAATATTCCTCTCTGTTTTAATATTGGGTTTTATATGTTCATGTACGAACAAATCTTTTATAAAAGCTTTATAATGCTTAGCCATATTGGTGGAGCAGTCGCCCAGGTTCAAAGCGTTTGTGATACTCAATGGGACAGAAATAAAATATCTATAATAATGAATATTTTCTACAATGAAATAGGATTCTTCTGTGATTGTTACCCTCTTACTTCTAAAGATATGATGTATGGAGCGTGGTGGTTTATGATGCTCGCCAACTTTTACACAGCTTATATGGATCTTCTAATTGAACTAATTAGGTACTTTTTTTCTAAATACCTCTCTCTGTCCTAAAAATATGGTCTTTTGCAGCAAAAGAGCTATTTGGTTCTCGAGATGATATTTTCATATACGAGTATATATGTACGAGTATTTTGAAGCTACGGTTTTTATTTCGTCTTTTACTAGGGGAATTCTGATATCTCAGTGTATTTGGGCATTGGTGACGTACCAGTGGGCGTTAACCATTATTCGTAAAGTCTTGGACTGGAATCTTTGAAGAATTTCAATGTTGGAATTGGAAGCTGTACTCCACATACCGTAAGTCCATACTGCCTTTGGACGCTTTTAAAAGAAAGGATTTTGTTGTCCAAAGACAAGAAGGATCGCCGATTTTATACACAAGTATTTCCTCTTTTTAAAGATGTGCGTTTTCCATGTTAATCGCCTGTCCAAGTGCTTTCCCAAATATTTTGCGGTATCTTTTTGTGGGACTACGATAATATTTCTGGGCAAGTGTCTCTTCGTGTAGTAAATGTAACGTGGATCGATTTACTTTCATTTGTCTTCAAGCGCCAAAGCTTTAGCCAACTGGATACTTCATTAAGAATACCTTGTAGTTTTAATGAAGCTTCTTAAAGGTATTTTGCGACTGTAAGAGCAGCTGTGTCGTCTGCAAGTGTTCCAGTTAGTGCTCCAGCCATTGTCAGCAAATCGTGAGTAAGAAGCAGATAAAGGACTGGACCCAATACACTCCCCTGTGGGACTCCAGCTTTCATGGAATGGAGGGGTGGTTGTTTACATAAAATTGTCATTGAGACAGATATGAATTAGTTAATTGGTAAGACATTTTTTACTTGGAAAAATAAACCTTCATACCCGATCTGCTTGTGATATGTCCAGAAAGGCTGATGAGCAGAATTTTTTCGGTGAAAGCTCCATGTATTTCCTCTACTATTCTATGAATCTGCCCGATAGTAGAATGCTGTTCTCTGAACTCAAACTGATAATTTGGTATTATTCTTTTGGATTCAATTGTCGACATAAGTCGCTTCAAAAATAATGTCTCTAACACTTTTGAGAGAGTCAGAATGACGCTGATAGGGCGATATGACTTCACATCTTCAGCAGGTTTCGCCGGTTTGAGTATCATCTTGACTTAGGCGACCTTCCACTGAGCAGGAAAAAAAATTTTGTCAGTGACGCATTACAAAGATTATTGCTTCATCCGGGAGCTGTTTAAGAACTTCTGCATTATAAGATCATAACCAGTTGCCTTACGATCTTTTAAGCGACTTATTGCGTTAACTATTTCACATTTGGTAAATATCTTAATTGGCCATTAGGTGAACTTGCTCCAGAGAAGTATTAACTTCGTTGTCTATGTCTGAATCACCTTCAATATTATGTGGAGTGAATACATCCTTCAAATGGTTTGCAAATAGTTCCGCCTCTTCAATGGGTGTTTTTGCCCAGCAGTTGTAAGTTTTTCGAATTGCAGGCTGATACAATATTGTGTTGTCAACTCTATTATTTGCTTTTCGAGGAGAATAATTAGAAACGTGAGTTGCTTCCAAATTCTGTAGAAAATTCTGCAGTTTACGCTCTTTTTGGTATTGAAGAGGTCCTTTTAACCCGTTTGTTACCATATTAAGGCGACTTTTATCTTCAGAAAACCTAGTCCGATACCAGTCATTTTTCTTTTATTTTTTTAGCAATACGCTCATTGTAATTCGTTCCCCTTCGGATATTGGGTATATGAGTTGTGGAAGCCTGCCACGCTGCTTCCTGAACGGATTGGTTAGATATTCGGTAGCCTCAAATATCTCCTCCTCACTCTTCAGAGACATTTAATATTTAAAGTCGACGACAAAATAGTTTTAAATTGAATCCAGTTCGTTTTTTTGGTGAGCTGACATTTTCGATTATTATTTTGCAATGATTTGCTTATGGTAATAATGACTGGCGAATGATCTGAACATAAGTCGGAGCTGGTTTTAGAGAGACTTTGCTGATTTGAAAGGCCTTTAGCTACACAAAAGTCAATAAGAACGGGAGTTTTTTTTGGATCAGATGGCCAATACGTAGACTCTCCAGTGAAAATGCTTTCAACTTCATCCATCTCAATGCATCATGCAGTTCACGCCCCTTTGTTTTAGTTATACGAGATCCCCAAAATGTGTCTTTAACGTTGTAGTCGCCGCCTGCTATGAATCTACCAATGCAGAGTTTGGAAGAAATCAATATAGGCTATCTTTTTTACGTTATGTTTCGAAGGACTATACATACCTGAGAAAAGAAGTGATCCGATAATGCATTAATTGAAGATAGATAAATTACACAAATCTCGTCAGGAATAGCATCACGAGGCAACCAGAGAAAACATTTTTGAAGAGAAATTCTAAAATTTTCGCTTCAAATAGATGCTTATTGCATTTAGCTTTACATCCCGAGAGACCATTGTTCTCTTCCACGTAAATATAATAAATTTATATTACTAATATTATGCAAAACTAAGAGTATAGAATCAAATAGTAAGTAAAAAAACTTTGTAGTAAATACAAAATTTACAATTACGAAGCGACAACAATTATTGCTTCACTTCGTTTCAAAAACACGACCTTTATGTTTATCCATTCCGGCTCGAGTAAATAAAATGAAAGAGTTAAATAGAATTGAAAAATTCAATAGAAATACATACTATTTCAAAAAGGATCTTCTAATATCAAACTTGACTAATCTCAACTCAAAATATATATTATTTTTAAATTATTATATATTATTCTCCATCTAATTATATAGTGAATGCATTGTGAACAAACTCGAGTACGAAACACTTTCATTGTTAGGTTATGGTTTTAATTATATATATGTACATAATAGTGACAGTTAAAAAAATAAAGATATAAGCTTCAATATATATCTTAATCTAACTATAATTTTCTTGAAATTTGTTTGTAATTATTCACAAGGACGCCTCTAGTAAACTCATATGCCAGTCTATTTCGTAACTAAGTACACACAATATATATAAACACACATATATAAATTATTATTTCTGGAGTAAATTCAATATGTTTACGTTACTCGTGGAGCTACATAAAACAGAAACAGACATAAAATTTTGTTTGTTGATTTTGTTGCTATTGCAAATGTACTCGATTCCGTTTCCGCAGCTCTTTCTGCTTAATATCGCTCGACAACTTAAAGGTGGATTAGGTACAGAGTTTAACAACAGAAAATTAGAGTTTTCCGACAGAACACGAAACAGTTGTTTCTGTAGCAGATATCGTCAGAAATATTAAAGTAATTCTTGATGCTAGCGACATAAATGCATTTTAATGATTTAAAATTTGTAGCATGCAATAATTATGATTTGTTAATAAGGTATTTTAACATTTAGTAAGTTTTTTCAATACAGTTAAAAATACACCTTCCCTTTCAGTGGGCAAAATTTCCGAATCTGAATTGTAATTCGACAGTTTGCTGCAAGAGTGTTGTCTTCACTATAAATCTCCAATTCTTTTTCCATATCCGCGCTTTAATTTATTTACCTTTTCAATACATATACAAAACTCTCTATTGTCCGCCTTACAAATGAAATACAATTTTACATAGTTTTCTTCTGAATTCTATTTCTATACAAATATAGAAATAATTGTGTCAGTTTCTGTTTTATCTGGCTGCACCAACAACGCAAACAGACACAGAATTATCTCCAGAATATGTTTTCTTATGTTTATGTTCCTGTTGCCGTTTCTGTTTTATGTCAATCTGTACCTTTAAACCAATGTCAGAAGCGCATTGCCGAAGATACCAACCCGCATTTATAAGTACGAGTATGCTCCGTTTATATGTCAGATTGGTCCGCATTATAGCTAGATCAGATCAGTTAGTTCAGACTCATATAACATATAAACGTAGTAAGCAGTTCAGTAGTTTGTTTAAACTGAATGGTATCGGTGAATGAGGCCACATTTTATAACAGCAGATTAAGTGTTATTTAACTACTCAATGAATTTTAATGTGATTTAATTTTAATCATTACGCGCTGTCCAAAAGGAGATATATTTTCTTGGACTCTCTGGGGCATATTCTAAACAAGAAAATAAGCTACATCGTATAAGATATACAAGAACTGAAGGAGGATGGTTAAGCAGGCAATAAATTTGCTGAATTAGCTGAATTAGTTGACATAGAAAGGGAACGCTATTCAATTGTTCATTAATTAAATTAAATAATAAAACTTAATTAAATTAAATAATAAAACTTAGATAAAAGCAAAAAGGCTTTTCTTATATTTTCGTTTAAGTTGTAGTCGCTAAAAATATCCACTTGCTCCGGTTGATATCTTGAAATTGTGATTTCGTAATCTTTTTGGTTCTGGGTTCACTTTTGGTTGATGTTTTTTTCCACATTTAAAAAATTATACAATATACAGATGCATCTTATTATCCAGGGGCATTTTTGATGTGCTCATACCTGTCGATTCCGTTCTCAATTCATCTAAATCTGGCTTTCAAGCAACCGAAAGCGTTCTCCACAATTATTTTTGATTTTGATAACCCATAGTTATAGCAAAGAACATACAAGAATAGACAGTTGATATGAATGTATTTGTGCGAGTTCTGCTACCGTGAGGAGGTTTTAAAATTAATGTATGTACTCGTAGTGGTAAAAATACAGTGCACCCCCCTTAACTCTATCTATCGTTATTCCTCAATTCACCTAACTTCTCAAAATAACTGAAAACATACAATTTCTTTGATAATTTCTCATTGTCAATGAACCCTCAAGATCCACAAGTCGAAATTTTCCAGTTGCGTTTAAGTAAAAAAATTAATTCGACAAAATAAAAAATTGTTTTCTTCATTATTAAAGAAAGAAACACTACCTCTGTTTAATTAAAAGCATAAGGCCGATAACTTAATTCGTTTAGCTGCATTTTTGACCTATTTTGAAGATTTTTCTACGATTATTGAAACTGTTGTTATTTGTGAGAATACTGTAAAAACGTGGAATTCTCTTTTAACCGGCAATTTCTTAGTCTTCGTCTCCCTCTGTTCCAAATTCTAATTTTCTTACTGTCCCCTGTGCACTTTCATTCGTTCATGGTCATGCATATTTAAACACGCTTGGGGTACTACTGGGGCAGTCGGACCCCATTTTAATATAAATGAATTTTTATTAATTATTTTAGTTATTAGTAGTATAATATTATGGCAAAAAACCAAATAATTATTATTCTACATCTTATGGTGCGTTTACAGTGCGTTATTATTGTGCGTTTACAATGAAGAGAAGTGTAAATGGAAAGCAATTGGATCAGATTTTACATTAAGAATAGTTATAATTTATGAAAAGAACTTGTTAACATTTGAGTTTTCAATTCCAAATTAAATAATACAATTTTTTTGATTTATTATTTTATTTTCTTTTTAGAAGTTTCGCAGTTCTTTTTAAAATACAAATGAAGTGACCCCCTAAAAGTTTAATTTAAACGTAGCCCTGATTTCTTCTGATTTTTTTCTCCGACTATTCGCTATTTTAGACAACATCCCAGCAGTGAAACCAACTAGTTAAAATTCTAGTAAAACTCATATTATATGTAAAATTCATATATAAATAATATAATAATGTGTACTCGACATGTAAAAAAATTTTTGTGCATAAATGAGGAGTGTATTAATTCAGCATGTTAATTTATGGTGCCGCATTCCCACTTTTCTTTGCGAACACTTGCGGATATTTTAAAACACGCGTTAACTTGAAGATTTATTTTTAAAATGAGGAATTACAAAAAGTGGTTGAATTTATAAAAAGAACTTTTTTTCTTCAAATTCCAATGTTTGTCTTTACATCCTTTTTTATTAAATTGACTAGAAAGGAAAAATTTAGTATACACGGCAATGCAGTGCCGCAGAAGTCAGTAACTGGACAACTTATAGATAAGTTTTCAACTAGTAAATTAACCACTTGATTTTTTACTATTAAATTTAGTACTACATTTTGAAGACCGCCTATAATTTTTACTACAGGGATATGGAATATTTTTACAACAAACACAATAAATTCAAATACACTATACGTGTGACCAACAAAAATGGTCGAAACGGTAAATAAATATGGAGGGAATTAAATGTCTTTTCTTAGTCATCTTTGGTTATAGCAGAGAATACCGAGAAATGACTCTTGGCTTGCGCTCACTAAAAAATGTGCAAAACTGTAGTAGTGTGGCTGATTTTTTTCAGAACCAATGATAAACAAACCAATCCAGATTTCCCACTAATGATAAACAAAGGAGTTGGGAAAGGTAGAAAATCATATTTAGGGTTGTCGGTCGTTAAAATGTAACTACTATTCTAAAATGTAAACACTATTTAAATTAATGATTTGTAAATGGCAAAAAAAAATGCTAACATATTGTTCCTCCAATAATACTTATTTGGGCTTACTCAAAAACAATGCATCAATTTAGTAAATAACACCCACACTTATGATTACTATTTTCATTCGAATTAGAATATTCTTTGTTTTCAAAATGTCCAGTGACGGCCGATTTTATATATATATATATATATATATATATATATATATATATATATATATATATATATATATATATATATATATATGTTTTTATTGTAATTTATTAATAATACAAATTATAATTGGGGAAGAATTCAAATTAATGTTAATTTATTTAATTAATGTTATATATGTCCAGTGACGGCCGATTTTTATACGATCGCTATGTGACGATATCTCTTTTTGGTGCTTGCGCGACGATGGCTACGAACAGACTGCCGTATGTGACAGCTCGGCCATTCCTACATTCAAATCGTCCTCGATTTGTAGCTCAGTATCGTTGTCGTCATCTTCGGCATCTAACTCGGGATAGCTTCCACACCAGGGCTTAAGTTTGTCGGAAGAGAAAACAGAATTAAATTTTCGAGATGTTACCTGAAGACTCGGAATGCCCTCAATTAGGTAGCGATCGTTTCCGAGGGCACGTGTGACAATGTAGGGCCCTCGAAACTTCGGCTCCAATTTTCGCGATTCGCCAGTAGCGCTAGGCTCATTTGCGATAACCACGAGGTCGCTGATACCGTACGTGCGAGGAGTAGCATGCTTCTTATCGAACCTAATCTTCCATTTATCTCGTTCAAGCGCTATGTTGATCAAAGCTTGACTGTGCTTCTCGTTATGTGTGATGTCAGTTACGGTTTCAGCAAGGTCATCTTGTACTGCATTGACGAGGTGATTCTGGACTAGGTCATTAATTTTAAAATAAAAAAATTTTGAAAAAAAAGTTCATTGGCGGTAAATCCGGTTGCTGAATTGGTTTGCGAGTTTACAATCCATTGAAGTTCGTTGAGTTTAGCGTCCCAATTCCTAACGTCTTCGGTCGTCGTTCTGAGATAATTAAGTATAATTGCGTTTGCTCGCTCAACTTGTCCATTTGCTCTGGGTGTACGAACTGCATTTTTTATATGTTGTATTTTGTAAATGTCACAATATTTCTCAAACGCCTTAGAGGTGAACGCAGTTCCTCTATCGGAGACTATTTTAACAGGAAGTCCAAAATAGCCAGTAATTTCGTTTAACGCATTGATAATAGGAATGGTTTTAGTGTTTTTGACGGATTTTACGATTAGGAATTTTGAAAAAGCATCGGAAATTGCAAGTATGTGGGTATTCCCCTTTCTCGATCGTATTAACGGGCCCAGATGGTCGATATGGAGTAATCGGAATGGTATCGGCTCAGGAGGTTCGAAGTGCATACGTCCTTCGGGTTTACCCCTTTCCGTCCGGTTGTAACAGCAAGAAACGCAGGAAGCGATATATTCTTTAACATATTTTCTCATCTTCGGGAACCAAAGCAATTTTTGTATTCGACGAATTTCAGTTCTTTATCCACTTTTCGGTACAATCGGTGGTTAACAATCTCGTATTCCGCTTTCAGCTGTGTTCGCTCGGATGATTTTACTTTTTCGATTAATACCGCCATAATATGATTTAACCTCTGATCTTGTAGCTGCATCGTTAGGGCCCAATCATCGATATCGTCCGCGACGTTGAAAATAAATCCAGCTGGCTCGACTTCCGTAGGATGTTCAACTGGTGATCGGCTTAAGACATCGACGTGAGCTAGTCGATGTACAGGTTCAAAATTATACTCTAGTAGCTTCATCCACCACCTAGCGATTCTAGTTTTCAGCTCTTTCTTTTCTCGAACTGTGGCGATAGCGGAGCAATCTGTAACGAGGCGAAAATGTTTTCCTAATACGTAAATTCGGAATCGTTCCAGCGATTCTACCACAGCTAGCAATTCTAACTCATAACTGTGATAGCGTTGTTCTGCATCTGTGCAGTGTCGACTGAAATAGAAAACAGGTTGAAAGTTCTTGCCATCGTGCGACTGAAGTAGTATTCCAGCCAATCCAACGATACTCGCGTCCGTATGTATTTCATGTATCGCTGATGAATCGTATAAGGTTAGTACGGGAGCATTATTTAACATTGGTGTTAACCTGCCGAATGCATGTTGTTGTTCGTCTGTCCAAATAAAATTATCTTTTTCCGATTTGTGTAACAGTTTAGTTAGTGGTTTTGAAATTAACGAATAATCAGGTACGAATTTTCGAAAGAACCCGGTTAATCCAAGGAATCTACGTATTTCGGTTACGTTTGTCGGCGTTTTGAAATGTTTAATCGCGCTTATTTTATGTTCGCCCGGTTTTATTCCTTCTCCGTTTATAACATATCCAAGATAAACAATTTCGGTTTGTAGAAAATTACATTTGTCAAGTCTTAAAGTTAAACCGAATCTTAGTAGCAGCTGCAGAAATTTATCGACTTACAGTTTTGCTCAGAATAATAACGTCGTCTAGGTATACTAGAATATCACCACGATTCATCTCATCAGCAATTTGATTTATTACCCTTTGAAAACAGGCGGGTGCGTTAACTAATCCGAATGGCATGCGATTATATTCGTAGTGACCGCTAGTAGTTACAAACGCAGTATATTGTTTTGAAGATTGGTCAATTTCGATTTGGTGATAACCCATTCGTAGATCAAGAGTAGTAAATATTTTACTTCCGGCCAATTGTGCGAATTGTTCCTCTATAACTGGCATAGAATATGGCGTCTTTACGGTTATGCTGTTAAAAAGTCGATAGTCGACGCAAAGTCGCTTTTCACCATTTTTCTTTTCGACTAGGACAACTGGCGAAGCATATGGCGAATTCGATGTTCGTATTATTTTGTATTCCAGTAATTCACGTACGATGTTGGTAACGGCTTCACGTTTTGCGAATGGTATTCGGTATGCTTTTAGATTTATTGGCTCGTCCTTCGTTAGCTTTATTTCCATTTTCGATACCGTGCACTTGCCCAGTTCAGAAATGTTTTTGGCGAAACATTTTCGATTAACTGAGAGAATTTGTTTTAGCTCCGAGCGTTGTTTTTTATCGACTGCTTTGTCTACCTTGATTTTGTCATCGGTTTCTATCCAGCATTCATCTCCTTTGACTACAAATCTATTTCCATCGCGGCATAATATATCTCGACCAAGCAAAATATTTTCTGGGATAAGATTATCGTCGACTATAAAGAGATCTGTGGTCAAGACGTTACCATCAATCTCTAACGATGTGTTGATCTTAGCGTTACACACGTATGTGCCACCTGCAAAACCAGCTAATAATTTCGTACATTTTTCCACATCTCCGAAAGTTTTTGCCCGACTTTTACGAGTTAAGCATATCTGACTACCCGAAGCAATAAAAGATGTTATTACGTTACCGTTTATTCTGATTTGTTTAACAACGTCGCTGTTTGATTTACCGTCCGAAATTTTATTCACGTTTGTTCTTGTCTCGTTTGCGGGTTTTTTTGAGCACTCGTCACTTCTATGGTTCGTACGTAGACAATGTATGCATCGTGGTCTGCGTTGTGGTTCAGGACATTTAACCGAAAAATTACCTTTTTGGTGACAATTAAAACATTCAATTTCACGAGAATTCCGTTTGTCAAGAAATTTTTGAATATCCGGTTTAATATCAAAATTTACGCTGTTTTTATTTTGATTGTATACTTGAACATTTTTTTTAGGATTGTATTCGACACTTCTATTCCGATTGTACGATTGTTCGTTTTTCACAGGATTATATTCGCAGTAGGTGTTAATATCGCGTAACAAATCGTTTAGTTTTCGATAATTTTTCGAAATGATTCTTCTGAAATCACTGTAGTTTACACCGTTTATGATATGATGTGCAATGTCTTCTTCGCGTAGTCCTGCTTTGTTACCAATTGCCATCATCTTATAAAAATATTCCTGCGGTGTTTCATTTGCACGTCGGTGTAAATTTGCTAGTCTGATATGAACATTAGCCACACTATCGTCGCAAGGAAAATCTTGTAAAAATTTTAATTTAAATCGTTGCCATGACACAAAAATTTCTTGAGAGTCAATCCACAATTTAGCCGAACCGAGTAATTTCTGTTGTATAACGAATAATAATGTATTATCGGACCATTTGTATGCATCTTTTAACATTTCTATGCGCGTTATAAATTGTTCCGAATTAAGCGAAGAGTCTATCGTAGGGTTAAATTCTGGCAATAACGATGCCATGTCGCGCACACTTTCACATGAATTAACGAAAGGTCTGTCTTGCATGTTCATGTCACGATTTCGAGGAATATCATTCTCTACATTTTTTTCATTACCCGTATTATTTATGTGCGTTTGTACAACCGACATTAAATTTTGCATCATATTCGCTAAGGAATTCACTTGCGCTTGCAGCATTTTCGTGTTTTCGTCCGCTCCTGACTAATGATGTCGCACAGTTTTTAGAATCTTCCATTTCGCCAGTAACAAAAATTTCGTCCCTGTGTACTGATTCACATAATCGTTGAACCAGCTCAGCCTTCGTACCCGAACTCGATACTTCTCTTTCACGCAAGTGACTCTTTAACTGTTCAACTTTCAGGGCATTAATTTTTATAATTTTTTCTTTCTTTTTCCCGAGTCAAAATTTAATTTTTACAATTTTTGTAATTGTTGTGAATTCGTTTTCTTTTCTTTTAACGTTTTCGTTTCTTTTCTTTCTCTCCCTCAATTTAACGTTGCGACAACTCAGACAAAACGTCTGACTGGGTATGCTCGAATAACCGACACCAACAACAAAAACGTATTACCAAATAACATACAAGAATAGACACTTGATTTGAATGAATTTGTGCGAGTTCTGCTACTGAGAGGAGTTTTTAAATTGATGTATGTAGTGGTAAAAATACAGTGCACCCCCTTAACTCTAACTATCGTCATTACTCAATTCACTTAACTTCTCAAAATAACTGAAAACATACAATTTCTTTGGTAATTTCTCATTGTCAATGAACCCTCAAGATCCACAAGTCGAAATTTTCCAGTTGCGTTTAAGTAAAAAAATTAATTTGACAAAATAAAAGATTGTTTTCTTCATTATTAAAGAAAGAAACATTACCTCTGTTTAATTAAAAGCATAAAGCCGTTAACTTAATTCGTTTAGCTGCATTTTTGACCTATTTTGAAGATTTTTCTGAGATTATTGAAACTGTTGTTATTTGTGAGAATATTGTAAAAACGTTGAATTTTCTTTTGACCGTCAATTTCTTAAGTTTTGTCTCCTTCTGTTCCAAATTCTAATATTTTTACTGTCCCCTGTCCACTTTCATTCGTTCATGGCCACGCATATTTAACCACGCTTGGGGTACTACTGGGGCAGTCGGACCCCATTTTAATATAAATTAATTTTTATTAATTATTTTAGTTATTAGTAGTATAATATTATGTCAAAAAACCAAATAATTATTATTCTACATTTTATGATTACTATGGTAGAAGTGTAAATGGAAATCAATTGGATCAGATTTTACATTAAGAATAGTTATAATTTATGAAAAGAACTTGTTAACATTTGAGTTTTCAATTCCAAATTAAATAATACAATTTTTTTTGATTTATTATTTTATTTTCTTTTTAGAAGTTTCGCAGTTCTTTTTAAAATACAAATGAAGTGACCCCCTAAAAGTTTAATTTAAACGTAGCCCTGATTTCTTCTGATTTTTTTCTCCGAATATTCGCTATTTTAGACAACATCCCAGCAGTGAAACCAACTAGTTAAAGTACTAGATTATATGTAAAACTCATATATACATATTATAATAATGAGTACTCGACATGTAAAATACTAGTAAAACTCATAAAAACATAAACATACTAGTAAAAACATAAAATTCATATATACGAGTATGTATGTATGTACATAATATGATAATGTGTACTCAACATTAATTCATCATGTTAATTCATGGTGCCGCATTTCCAGTCTTCTTTGCGAACACTTTGCGTATATTTTAAAACACTCGTTAACTTGAAGATTGATCTCTAAAATGAGGTATTACAAAAAGTGCTTGAAATTAGAAAAATAACTGTTTTTCTTAAAATTCCAATGTTTGTCTTTACTTCCTTTTTTATTAAATTGACAAGAAAGGAAAAATTTAGTATACACGGCAATGAAGTGCCGCAAAAGTCAGTAACTGGTTAACTTATAAATAAGTTTTGAACTAGTAAATTAACCACTTGATTTTTTACTATTAAATTTAGTAGTACATTTTGAAGACTGCCTATAATTTTCACTACAGGGATATGGAATATTTTTACACAATCACAATAAATTCACATACACTATACGTGTGACCAAAAAAAATGGTCGGAACGGTAAATAAATTTGGAGGGAATTGAATGTCTTTTCTTTGTCTTCTTTGGTATTACTGCTGAGTCAACGCGTACGTACACACCAACAAACTAACAACAACAAAAGCGCATTGTTGTTGCAGCTAACGCAGTTGGTTTGATTTCCAATTTCAACGATCGGTTTGGCGAAACACAAGCACACACACGGAGAGTTTTTCGTTTTGCTATACACAACGATTGCATACATACATATGTACATATGCATATGCAATAAAACGCAACGACTCGCGTTTTTTTTTTTTTCTTTTGCTTTTTTTCTATTTTATAACGGTTTGTTTTTTTCTTCGTTCTTTGGCCCTTGCTTTGTAACGGACTTACGTAAGTATGTTTATCGTTTGTTCTTTTCTTACATTAAACACGCACTGTAAGATTATCCCACTTCTGATATGTCCAGTGACGGCCGATTTTTTATATATATGTTTTTATTGTAATTTATTAATAATACAAATTATAATTGGGGAAGAATTCAAATTAATGTTAATTTATTTAATTATTGTTATATATGTCCAGTGACGGCCGATTTTATTATACGATCGCTATGTGACGATGTCTCTTTTTGGTGCTTGCGCGACGATGGCTACGAAGAGACTGCCGTATGTGACAAATTTTTTTAATAGAGAGGTAACGAACCCCAATTTTAAAAATAAGATTTTATATTTTTTTAAATGTCAGTAAATTTGACGTTTAAGTGTCCTGACTCTATGGTCTCTGGTTATAGCAAAGAAGGATAAGAAAAGAAATCAATTCCCTCCATTTTTATTTACTATTTCGACAATTTGTTTGGTCACACGTACAGTGTATATGAATTTATTGTGTTTGTTGTACACGTATACCATATGTGCGTTGCCATGTTGTGTAAAGTGATGAATAAAAAACAGTTTTTTTTTTACAATTTTTTGCTGGTTTAGACCAGATTTTAGAATCAAGAAAATATTTTATTGAAAATATTATTTCGTATTGTTCAAAATATTATTAGTAGTGTTACAAATAGCAAATACTCGCGCACATGAAACACTGCACTCAATTATATTATTTCGAAGCATTGCGGACTCTGGACTGAGAAAATATGCAAAAAATGTAAAATCCAGTACATTAAAAAAGTGTATTTAATAAATACTTGAATTCTTAATTATTCTTAATTTTTGCAAACTGTTTGCTAATTGGATTGCAGTTATATAAGATGACGTGGGAAAAAAGCATGATATATATTCAGCCTGTATAGAAAAGCGAAAACTATTTGAAATAAATAACAAATTTTTTAAAGTAAATAATTTTATTATTAATTTTGCACTTTTCACACCCCCAGGGGGTATGCAGTGGTGCGTTACCGAGTAAATTATTCATTTGGATGCTCGGTTCCCCAGTAGGCCTATTACATACATTACAATATATTAAATTATATTTATTAATATTAAAATAAAAATACTAAAAACCAATTTGTATAAGTTGATTATATATATTTAATTAAAGATTAAAACTATATAATAATAATAAAATGCAACAAAAAAGAATAAAAAATAAAATATATCACATATTAAAATAAATTTATAGCACACAAATTATTAATACATTACAATTTTATTTAATATAAAAATTATTTCTGTATATATATAAATAATATTTAATATAAAAATTATTTACATATATACAGTGTGTATACATTTAGTATTCCACACTGCATATAACTACTAATGATAAAGGAAGTGACTAGAGTAAGTTAGAATTGTTTTGGTGGGGTCTTGAAAAAACTGTTAATTACAGTAGAATGGTTTTATAGCACTTCTTCGTATGCGGCATTATTGTAGTAATCTACAAATGAAATATATTAATTCAAAAATATAAAATATATATCAATATTTTAAAAAATTACTTTCCTTGTATATCCCAGCTCCTTCAAAGAAAAATTATTCCACACAATACATGTAAATATTGAAAATGAAATGTGGGGAAATATTTGGAATTCACCATGACCGAATGAATTTCACAGTGTTGCATTAAAGTGGATCTCAACATGAATATTAAGAATGGTTTTACATTATTTATACTGCAAGTTTCTTGCTAAAACCTTAAACCAAACTAAAAATCAACTATTATTGTTATTTTTAATAGTTTATTAAATAAGTAAATTCGAAAAATATACTTAAATCTAAGCTATTATAGGCTTTCGACCGAAAATTGTGTTGTAACTTAGATTTGATATATCATGTCACATAATTTTAAGATGTTCACAACATGTTTTCTTTGTGAAATTAGAGAGTACGTCAGATACCGCATAGATTGTCCATATGTTGAGACGCTTTTAGTTAACATAATGGCATGTTTCTTCTATCCTGGAAACTATGTCCCAGTCTTAATACCGTCAATTTTATATATATATGTTCCATGCTCTCTTTGGAAAATATTGTTCGTTTGCCGTATTTGCTACAAACAAATAAAATACTTTAATATATCATTGTTTCATTTTCTACAACCAAAGCATAAGATTTATAATCATAACTTTTATTTGCCTGATGAAGCAATAATTTATTTACTTGCGTTAAATAGGTATGCGTTGCTTTGAGGTGATGTGCTTATGTACTAGGTTAATTTTTTTAAAAATATAATGCAATGTTTTGTCTGTTTTTGACGTTTAGTGCTATTGTTTTCCTTTGTTACAAATTCTAAACTTTATTTGAATTTTTTTTTTGTGGTTCATTTTAGTTTTATTAATGACAAAATTATATGTGAACTGAAGAGCTTTTTCTAAAGCACAATACTTTTGTTATGAGAAATGATTCAATTGTTGCATTGTTCTATAAATCAGCATCATCAAATATTTTGTTACCTACATACATATATACACAATGGTTCTAAAAGAAATTTCAGAACATATCACCTCATATCAAGAGAAAGAAATTGTTTAAAATTAAGCATTTAGTTTACAATTGTGGAAACAATAGTAATATAAATGGCATATACAAGAAAAATAAAGTAATGCAAAATATTATATATTTTCGTTCTGAATATACAATTATAATTATCAATAAGCAGTGTGTTAAAAACATTTCGCGTTTAAATGATTGGATTGTTCTCATAAGAGTTTCTTAAAAATTTACCATACACAAATAGCTGATGAATCCGAAAGTTAACAATTTTGGTTTAAAAAAAATTAAGTAGAATCGGGAAATTTCCTTATTTTCCTGTTTTCTTTTACTTTTCTTTATTTTCCTAATGAATTGTTTACGTTACGTGTGGCGTTCACGCTACCATTAGTATAGTTAAATTCCTACATATCTCTTAAAATTCCGCGAAATTGATTATTTCGCAAGAAATAATGTGCAATAATTTGTTATTTCTCATTGCTAAAACTTAAACTTACTTTGTGAGCATTACTGAGTCCTTATTCTTATGTAATTAATTCTTCTAAATATAAAAGAAAAAATAAATTATTAAAAACTTTGAAAACTTATAAATGGACCAATTTTTGCATCTCTGATGTGTGTGGTGAAGTATGAGGAGTTGACTCGACGAATGAATCAGTAAAGAGTCACTAAAGAATTATAATTTGGAACCGAGGGAGGCGAAGATTAAGAAATTGCCGGTCAAAAGAGAATTCAACGTTTTTATAGTATTCTCACATATAACAACAGTTTCAATAATCTCAGAGGAATCTTCAAAATAGGTAAAAAATGCAGCTAAACGTATTAAGTTAACGGCTTTATGCTTTTAATTAAACAGAGGTAGTGTTTCTTTCTTTAATAATGCCGAACACAATCTCTTTTTTTGTCAAATTAATTTTTTACTTAAACGCAACTGGAATATTTCGACTTGTGGATCTTGAGGGTTCATTGACATGACAAATTATCAAAAAAAATTGTATTTTTTCAGTTATTTTGATTAGTTAAGTGAATTGAGGAATTACGATAGTTAGAGTTAAAGGGGGGTGTACTGTATTTTTATCACTACATACATCAATTTTTAAATCTCCTCACACTAGCAGAACTCGCACAAATGAATTCATATCAACTGTCTATTCTATATGTTCTCTGACGTAACTACCACCGGGTTTGACAGTGGCACGCCAAACAAACGACGTTCCATCCGATCCAAAGATATTGAATTTGCTTTCATCAACAAAAGCACTGGTTTCCAAAACTCTTCTCTCTGTAAGGTACTCTTTGCGAATCGTACTTACAAATAAATGTTTAGTTCCATGCGGATCGACCATGTAAAGCATGATTTCGAAAAATTGGGCGCATGGTTTCTGAAAATTTTCGATGCTCACTGGGCAGGCTCACAACGGAACCAATTGGTGGTCTAAGTGACGTCACTGTTTATTAATAGCATTATTATTGCCATTTAAAATTAAATTTGACCACTACACGGAATTCACCAAGTAATATATATAAAAAGCAAATCAGCTGATATATAGCGATTCGAAAGCGTGCACTTATAACTTCGACAGTGAGTTTGCAATATACCAGAGAAGATTTATTTCGCTGCTTTGTCCTTTGACGTTTAAGTTTGCATTCTCAATCTTCTCTGATATATACGCCATACGGGTTAAACTAAAACGTCAAATTTTTTACTGCATGAAAAAAATATATACAGTGTATGTGAGTTCACCTCGAAAAAACGGGTGGCTTTGTACCCAAAATTTCATAGTACGAAATTGTACTACTGTATCACTTTATAGTATTTCTTATTAATAAAACGGAATAATAATAAGAAAATTTGCTTGCGACAATATTTAAATTCTTATATTTCGTCCAGTTCCATATATATGTATTACTCCAAAGTTAGCTTTTTTATACATTACATATCTAAAAATAAATCCATTAACTTTAATAAATGTAATGCATTATTAGTATACAATTTCGTGTAAAATTTAATGTACTCAGTATCGTGCTAATTAAATATTTTATAAAATTGTAATTAGAGTACAAATTAATTTACGACTGGGAGCCTCTCAAGGATTGTACGCTGATGCGCCGCACCGATGCTTCAACCAGTTTTCAATTATTATTTCTAGCTGATAACTCTCTATAATGCCCGCTCCTTGCGAAACTACTTACGCGTTCTCTGCGACTCACTGGATGCCCCTGCGTTATGAGTTGGTCTGCGACTCAATGGATGCCCATTGATTGATGAAGCTGCCGCCGATAAATAAGATACAGCTCCTCGTATTAATGTTTCATTTATTTTTTTATTAGTTCGTTATTAAGATTATAAACTTCCTCTTAATCACTATTTTATCAAGATTATAAACTTCCTCTTATTCACTATTTAGTTTGCTATATTTTTATTTTAATTGTGTTTTTCAAAGTTACAAACGATTCAGTTTGCGTACAAATATTTTTAATTCTCGAATATTTATTTTTAAAGTACCGCACCTTCACTTTATTTTGACGCTCGCTACTGGCTTGATTATTCGCTTGCACTCGTTCAGAAACCTCAACTCGAACTAACTAAACTAAACCTATCCTCTCCCCAAGTTAGCTGGCCTGGTGCAACTTGACAAATTTTGCACACGACACTTCTGTTGCCTCAAACCTCATAGCCCTATTCGATCGTCCACATATACTGTTCTTGCACTTTCCCAAACTTCCCGGCCAAAAGCCTTCACACGGTGCTCAAGTTTGCCGCAACCCAATGCTCCCGTGAGTTCGGACGCGCGTGCAGACAGTTTCCGTTTGCGAATCGCCGAAACTGTCGATGGAGCGTAAATTCGAGTTATCGTACTGTTGCGACGAGGGCACACGGTTTTTAAATTCATTACCAAGAAAAATGCAGCGTAAAGTATTACATCAAGCGAAATGGACTCAACGCATTGGAGATGTGTGGCAACCGACGTGTCGACTTGTGATATGCAGCGTAGCCCAGTTTTTCCGCATATCACACCCTACCGTGGTAACTCCTCCCCCTCTTAAAATCAGCCGTCCTCGGCTGCAGAAGTGGTTTTGGGTTGGTTTGAAGTCGCCCGGTTCCTGATTCTATCTAAGATTCGTAACCTGCCTAATTCTTCTCTCCTTTCTTGAAGACGACTTCTTATCATACAAGTGATTACAGTCACTAGTGCTACTGATAGGGCCAGAAGAGTGATAACTATCGTCGATATTACTGCGAATGGCCGTTATGTGATCAAGGTTTTGAGAGTTTAGTTCCTTTAGGTAAGGCAATGATAATATGGGCACGTAGTTCGTAACGTTTATGGTATGATCTATTGGGACTCTGGGAACGAGCGTTTGGCTCATCTGGGGATTCTGGAATAACGTTCCATTAATGCGTGCCACAAGGTCGAATGTAATCAAGGTTGTACCATTTACCCATATGGGTGGCTTATTTTTGATTTCTACGTAGCAAAGTCATCAGCATCTGGCGTGCCTGCTATAATTCCTAACATCGTTCCAATTGCATCAATCCTTCGGGCATGCCTATGATGGATCTGCAGTATCTTTAGTATTCTTGCGATTTGTTCCACGTCAGCCTCGATTAACTTCCTCATATGCGACTGCGGAAAATATCCCAGAACTTTGTCCATCTCCTCAGTAATCAGGCGGTATTCAGATAAGTTGGTGGCGTAGGAAAGGTATCCCCAGTCTGCGTATGTTGCCACTAATCCTCCGGTGACGGGGATGTAGTAGGAATGAGTGTAATCGTGAATGCTGCAGCTCGCCGCATGAAGAAAGGTGAGTAACCTAGAATAATGTTTGCATTAGTTCAGAGAGGTAAGAAGGTAGGACATGAGGAGGAGAGGAAGAAATGAAAAAAGAAAATTATTATTGAAGTAGATTTTCAGACACCGCATGGCATTAAATCCTTTAGCGCAGGTTGTCTTTATGAACAATCCGGCCCTTGATCATGACATTAGAACCTTCATCTCTTTCGACGGTTGCTTGTTCATAGACCTTGGATAATTTATTACCTAATCTCCTGTTGCCTTTCACGAATACTTGGTCCCCAGTAGTAAATTTCCTTTTCCACCTAGATTTGTTAAGAGACTCAAGTACAGATGTTTGGGCTGATGTTAGCTTACCGTATATCTCCTCTCTCATGTCGTCAGGAATACGATGGATTATATCAACCGGCCTGTGTCCAGTTACGGAGTGGATCGTCCGGGTATACCTTGATACGCCTAATAACATCAACTCTTTAACATCGGAGGAATGCCCCGCTAACTTGAGACACCTTGCTATTTCAGTTAACGTGCTGTGGAAGCGTTCCATTTGACCGTTAGAAGTGCTGTGTAATGGTGGGACCGCGTGAATGTCAGTCTCAAAATGGTCTCTAAGTAATGATTTCACTGTGAAAGAGTTCAGGGATTTTTCATTATAGCACTTGCTTGACAATTGCAAACTTGGAAAATTTGTCGAGGCAAGTCAAGAAGTGAGATCCTGCGGTCGAGAAAATGTCCACATGGAGAGTCTGTCCAGGTTGAGTGGGAATTGGGGTTTTCCCTATTTCCTGGATTTTGGGTCGCCTATTGTATTTGCCTTCTTTACAAACACGACATTTTGAAGTGAGTTCCTTGAGACGGGCACGAATACCTGGGAAGTAAGCGTTGCGCAGAATCTGTTTTGCATTTTCCTGCGCTGAGCGATGGGCCCTGTCATGCTCCTTCGCTATGATTTCCAATTGTTCACTGCTGTCTGTGATGTCCTTTACCTTTCGTTCGCAGTAACGAAACCTTGCCGAGGCAAACGAATCGGGCAGCAGATAGATTTGCGTAGGATAATTCGTGCCTCATTTGTTTCCGAAATAGAATTGATGTCTTACTTCTAGATTGTTCATCAGCATGGATGATTAATTGGTTTGTGAAGCAATTTATAAGGTTAAATACAGCAGGTATTTGGGCGTCCGGAAGCTTGTCATAGTCATCCACATTCTCCTCAATTTCGTGATTCAGTGCATTCACGTACTGACGCGAGAGAGCATCCGCCACTACATTTAATCTCCCGGGCTTGTACTGAAATTTGGGCGAGAACTCCTCAATGTAAGATAGCCAACGCTTCAACTTGGAATTAGCATTCTTCTCCGACAGTGCGAACGTTAAGGGTTCATGATCTGTAAAGATATTCAGATTCCTAACACCATACAAATAGTTGCGAAGTTTTTGCAGTGCCCAGACAATAGCAAGGAACTCGCGCTCGTTTGTTGCATAGTTCTCCTCAGTAGTTGTCAGTGTCCTTGAGATCATTGTTATTGGACGGCCCCCTTGGGAGTGTACCGCTCCTAACGCATGCGACGAAGCATCAGTTCTTAAATCGAAAGCTTTCTCAAAGTCTGGGTAGAGGAGCAGAACGTCCTCGGAGGCAAGTATGGACTTTACTCGTCCGAAGGCGTCGAGTGCCTCCTCATCTAGATCACTTATAGTGTTTTTCGAACGGGGGGCTCCCACCTTACCATTTTCTCCTCGGAGATACCGGGTAAGTGGTTTCGTTAAACTTGCGTAGTCCTTAATGAATCGTCTGTAGTATCCCGCCAAGCCGAGGAATGATCGAAGATTACGAAGGCTCCTTGGTTGTTCGAAGCCGACAATGTCCTGAATTTTTCTCGGACATGTATTAATACCTTCGCGTGACACAAAAATCCCAAAAATTCCACCTCCTTCTGGTAAAACTTTGATTTCTCCCTGGTTGCTCTCAGGTTTGCCTGGTAAAGTTTGCCAAGTACCCTACGAAGATCTTCGAGATGTGTTTCCACAACGGGTGAAAATATTATTACATCATCAATGTAATAATATACTCGTATTTCCCATTATTCACAGAGAAGGCAGTCTTTTCCCGGTCTTCCTCAGCGAGGGCTATCTGGTAAAATCCGTTTTTTAAATCCACGGTGGAGAAATAGGAGGAATTTCCTAGATTTGAGAGTATCACTGAAGTATCAGGGACGGGATATTTATCACTGATCGTCTTATCATTTAACCTTTTGAAGTCTAAGACTTTCTGCCGTTTTCATCAACCCCCTTTTTCGGCACTACCCAAAGCGGGTTATTGTTTGGGGACCTCGACTGACGAATTATACCTTCTGCTAACATGTTGGCTATTTCCTTATTAACGAAGGTATTAAGGGTAAGGGGGGTGTTAATTGCATTAACAGTTGATGTGCAAACCTCATTGGGAGGTATGTAACATTCAAACTTTTAATGCATAACATCTTCTTTTGCATACAATTAGGCTTGTGTTAAGCAAACCTTGCCAGCTTAACGATGGAATTTGCATTGTTGACAAAAACTCCAATATATACTACATCAGCGAAGGCATTGCACTGGATGAAACATGATATCAAGTGCAATACGCTGAGAAACTCAATTCAAGGCCAGCTTGCAAATTTGTCAATAATGCACATTTCATGGTTATGCTGTCAATTCAATAATACCTAATATGTATAGCCAAATTATATGTAATATATGTATATAGAAAATGAATAAATACCCACGATTGGCACATCCAAAAGTCAGTCAATCAGTAAGAGTTAACTGTGAGTCTTTTCATTTTAACTTAACATTAATTGATTCTCCTTCTCCGACACCAAGGTTTATGTGCCTGTTGTCAAACCCACCATCAACTCGGTACAAGCACCGCTGTTGACATTAGGTCCTTTTTCAACGATACCAAGGTTTACGTGCCTGGTATCAACTTTATAATCAACTCGGTACAAGAACCGTTGTTGAAATTCAGCTGTTAAATTTTAGTTTAACATTTTGGTGACCCCGACGTTTGCAACCTTCTGAGTATCAGACGGAAAGGATAACTGGTTCAAGTGCCAAGTATCCATCGATCCACTGATCATTGAAACATCCTTCAGTAGGCAGCAAACAGCTACCAACGTAGTATCCACATTCATCAATCAAGTCCTAAGCTAGTAACCTGAAGAAGACTTCAGACATCATATACATCATCAAGCTATCAAGTGTCATGTAACCAGCAGACGACAACAATCAAGTCAGCATTAGCCGGTAACCAGCAGACGACAACAACGAATCCTGCACATAGCATTCAAAAACACGATACGTCAGCATCATGGGAATGGATGAATTATCATTGAGGCAAGATGAACTTGCACTGGCTCTACAAAAAGCTATAGCCAATTACAAGAAGGCGCCACAAGAGCGCAGAACAATAGATGTCATAACAACAAAAGCCAAGGAGCTGGATGAATTGTGGGTACAGTTTGACAAACTCGACAATACCATCCGCGACCAACATGGCAAGGAAGTCGACCACCCATATTTCGTGAAGGATTTACACACTGCCATTCGCACGAAATAGCGAGAAGCACGCGATGAGATGGACAGAGCAGTACAGGCCATCAAACGTCTCCAGGCAGCATCAACCTCAAAGGCTGCACCGGAGGTACTCAAAACAGTACGGTCGCCGCAGCCAGCCACCAGACAAAGCGAATCAAGCACCGTGATAGCTGCCCCCAAAAGTCCGTCAAGTCAGCTATGCTCACTAATTGACAAACAAAAGAAGTCAATAGACACAACTAGCAAACTACTTAGCCAAGTGCTTAATAGTGTGACACAACAAACGTCGCACTATTATGCAATGCAGGCGAAGACAGTAGAAACGCATTGGAAATCTGCCCAGGACCTGCACCAAAGGATCTGGTTATCTGATGAGCCCAGCTCAGACGACTACGAGGGTTTTGCCCAGATTGAGCAAGCAATCACTGCACAGATTGTGCAGCTTCAAGATATGGCTCGAGAATCAGCGGCATCAATTATGCAAGCCTCTCCAACAGCAGTCAACAGGCAAACAGCCAATATGACGACATCAGGTCTAAAACTTCCCAAGGTTGAACTACCAAAATTCGATGGCAGCTACCACAAGTGGAGGCAGTTCCACGATCTATTCATGGAGTTGGTCGACAAACAACCAATTCCAGCTTGCCAAAAGATGTGGTTCTTGAAGTCCAGTTTATCCGGTCAGGCGGAAGGACTAATTCGGCACTTCACAGCATCGGCAAATGATTACGAGGCTGCATGGGCGGTGGTCAAGGATCGATATGAAAACCCTCGGCTGCTGATAAACGCAACGTTAAGCAGACTGCTCTCCCAACCGACAATCAACAACGATCAGGCATCAGCGATTAAGTTCCTCCACGACACTACCAAGGAGTGCATCATGACTCTACAAGGTCTAGGAGTGAGCACCGACAGCTGGGACTCCATTCTGCTGTACATATTAACCCAAAACCTGCACAAAACCACTCACGCATTATGGGAGCAATCCTTAAAACAGCCGAAGGAGATACCATCTGTAAACGAATTCCTGAAATTCCTTGAACTTAGATTCCAGTCATTGGAAGCTTTAGGAGGAAGACTCAACAAGGATGCGGCAGAACAAGGGCGACCAAGGGCCTACCAGGCGTTAAGTGTTTCAGTGCCAACAGGTCCAGCAAAATGACGCCAAGTCAGCGGTTAAACACAGTCCAAAAAGCAAACTACTGTGTAAACTGTCTGAAAGGTGGGCACAATGCCAAATCTTGCTTGTCAGGCAACTGCACCAAATGCAATAGAAAACACAACACGTTGTTGCATCTAGAAGCACGGGAGCAGACCACAAGAGGAAGCCGATCAACAGCAATCAATTTAAAATCAACTACAACTCTGTCCAATACCGCAGTGGCATCAGCAGCCACCGACATCATGCCTACACATCGAAGCTGTTATGTCTTGTTGGGAACAGCTAAAATCAGAATAACAGCTGCGAATGGACGATCGGGTGAATTCAGAGCCATTCTCGACTCAGGATCACAAATCAACATCGTCTCCGAGCGTGTCATTAAAAGACTAGGCATATATCCAATCGAGGCTTCGTTGTGCATTGAAGGTATTGGGAATGCCCAAAGAAGAGCTACGCACCGCGCTAACATGAAACTGGAATCTCGAACAAGCAACTTTGCAGCCGACTTCGAGGCATTTGTGCTGCCAAGCATAGTTCCAACTCAACCAGCTCAGCAGCTAAACGTTACAAAATGGCCGATTCCTAAGGGTCTCCAACTGGCTGATCCGGACTTTCATCAACCAGGAAAAATCGATGTTCTCTTGGGCGCAGAGCTGTATTACGACCTCATAGAAATGGGCCAAATCAAACTTTCCTCTGAGCTCCCAGTCATGCAAAACACAACGCTTGGTTGGGTGATAAGTGGAAAAATTGGCCAAAGCTCAACAAAAACAACAACATGTGCAGTCTACACTGGTCAGGAGAATGGTTCCCTCAACGACACTCTTGAAAAATTCTGGCAACTTGAGGGATGCGATTCACCGAGCTGTAAGTTTACAACCGCCGAGCGTCGCTGTAAAGAACATTTTCTGCAAAATTATCAACGTGATATCAATGGGCGCTTCATAGTGAAATTGCCGTTCCAAACCACTCCAAACCAACTGGGAGAATCGCAGAAGTTAGCTCTGCAACGGTTCATGACAATTGAACGAAAAATGATAAAGATTCCTGAATTCAAGGCCCAATATGTAGCCTTCATGCGAGAATACGAGAAGCTTGGTCATATGGAAGAGATTGATATAACTAGCATCAAGAGTTCCCACTACTTTCTTCCACATTATGCCGTTTTGAAGCCAGACAGCTCAACGACAAAGCTAAGAGTCGTATTCGATGCTTCAGCCAAAATATCAACAAATGTCTCTTTAAACAATCTTCTGGCAACAGGACCAACTATCCAGGAAGATGTGTTCACTATTCTTTTGTGTTTCCGGCTCCCTCGATTTGTCTTTACAGCTGACATTGAAAAGATGTATCGACAAGTGCGAGTAGATAAAGACGATCAAAAGTTCCAACTTATCTGGTGGAGAGAGGATCCCTCACATCCCATGAAGTGTTATCAGCTCACGACAGTCACCTACGGTACAACATCTGCACCGTATTTTGCTATCCGCACACTTCAGGCTCTGGCTGACGATCAAGCCAACAAATATCAACTAGGAGCAGAAGTCGTAAAATCCAATTTTTATGTCGATGATGTGTTGAGCGGATCTGATCATCTCTCCACTGCATGTGAAATACAGCGGCAACTTCGACTCATGCTTAGTTCCGCGGGTTTCAATTTACGGAAATGGTGCGCGAATCACCCAAGGTTACTAGAAGAAATTCCAGTCACGGACCGTGAAGTAAATATGGAATTCGGTGACACACTGGACGACAACATCAAAACAATGGGATTGATTTGGAGCCCTTCTAATGATGACTTTAAGGTCAAGGTTGGTGTAGTAGAATCCGGTAGGATAACAAAGCGTTCAGCCTTAGCAGATATTTCACGTATTTTCGATCCCCTTGGCTTCGTCGCGCCAGTTACGACCACAGCAAAAGTATTCCTTCAACAACTATGGAAACTTAAAATAGACTGGGACACAGAACTTCCAGCACCACTTCACAAAACATGGCTAACCTTCAAAAAGGACTTGCAGAAGTTAGAAACCATCAGCGTGCCACGCCACGTCTTCGGTCGCACAGTACCCAAGGACCCCCAAGTACACATTTTCGCTGACGCATCAGAACGTGCCTATGGAGCGGTAGCATACATGCGAACACAAGATTCCCAAAACCAGATAATCGTTCGCTTCCTATGCGCGAAATCACGAGTAGCTCCAACAAAGCAAGTAACATTACCAAGACTGGAATTGTGCGCTGCTAAGGTCGCCGTGGAATTGATGCAGAAGCTCCATGAAAGCCCATTCTTCAAAAGCGTTACAACGCATTTTTGGTCTGATTCCACAGCGGTGCTGGGATGGATAAATGCAGAATCAGCACACTACCACACATTCGTGGCAAACCGAATTTCGGCTATTCAGCAAGCAACTAATCCACAACAATGGCGTCACGTGCCGTCCCAAGACAATCCCGCAGATCTGGTAGCAAGAGGCGTGACAGCAGCTAAATTGGTAGACAACCTGTTTTGGCTATATGGACCTAAGTTCCTGCACGGATCTATGACAATTTGGCCACTTCAACCTCCACGAGAACAATGTGCCTTGGAACTCAGGCGGCAGACGAGTGCAGCTCTAACACTCAATTCGAAAGAGACAACAACTTTCTGGGAAGAAATCAATCACAGGAACTCATTTCGACGCCTGCAAAGAATTGTAGCATATGTCATTCGGTATGTGAAAGTATTAAGAAACAAGGTATCCCACCCTACAATAGCACCAACAGCTGAAGAAATGGAGGCATCATTGACATTGATTGTCAAGGGTACCCAAGGAAGGGCAAAACCCTTTTACGATGACATTAAAAACTTAGAGCGTCACTCAACTGTCAATAACACTAGCGATATCAGTAATTTGTCACCGTTTATTGATGACCAAGGTATCCTAAGAGTTGGAGGACGGCTAGAAGCATCTAACTTGAGCTATGACGCAAAACATCCCATGTTGCTGCCATACAATGACCATATCTCCAGAATGATTCTCGTCATGATGCATGAGAATAATTTGCATTGTGGTCCACAAGGTTTGCTATCAGCGTCAAGGCAACGATTTTGGATAATAAAAGGAAAAATAATGGCCCGAAACGTTGTACAAAATTGCGTGCGCTGCACCAGATCCAAGCCTAAGTTATTCACTCAAGTGATGGGAAATTTGCCAGCAACCAGAGTCACTCCAGCTCGCCCGTTTGTCCATAGTGGAGTGGATTATTGCGGACCATTTTGGGTGCACTATAAAATTCGTGGAAAGAAGCCACACAAGGCTTACATCACAGTATTTTCCTGTTTCGCAACAAAGGCAGTTCACCTAGAGGTTGTAACCGAATTGACAACCGAAGCATTTATCGGAGCGCTGAAACGCTTCACGTCTCTCCGCGGACGGTGTGACACTATCTATTGTGACAGCGCAACCAATTTCGTCGGCGCAAGTAACAATCTGAAGGAGCTAAACGATGTCATCTTCTCAAACACCTCACGAGAAAATATCACGAGATCATGCAGCGACCGTGGAATAAACTTCAAATTTATTCCTCCTAGAGCTCCACATTTTGGAGGCTTATGGGAAGCAGCTGTTAAATCCGCCAAGCATTTGCTACTACGAAGTGTATCGACGGCATCACTGACCTACGAAGAACTCGAACCCATCGTCGTGGAGATCGAGGGAATTTTGAATTCTCGACCGCTTACCCCAATGTCAACAGATCCAGATGACCTAACAGCGCTAACTCCGGGACACTTCTTGATAGGCGAACCGTTAACTTCACAGATAGATAGGAACATGTCGAAATCCAAGGTATCCCTACAAACTAGATGGAAATTGGTGACACACCTTAAATACGAGTTCTGGAAACGTTGGGCACACGAGTACCTTCACCAACTTCAGCAACGACACAAATGGAAGGGTCCAACTAGCACCATAGAGCCAAATACTATGGTAATCGTCAAAGAAGATAACTTACCAGTGCTCCAATGGCCTCTAGGGCGAATTGTTAAGGTGTACAAGCGTGACGATGGCTTAGTAAGAGTGTGCGACGTAAAAACACAAAGGGGCATATTTAAAAGAGCAATTCAAAGACTGGCACCATTATTCTCGGCAGATCATGACGACATCGAAGTAGATCCAGAAGAGCAACCAGTGCCAAAAAGGAGAAGAATAATACCAGCAATCACTAATGGTTTGGCATTGCTACTCACAATAATGATGTTACCAATAATATTGGGATCTCCAGTGCAAGTTAATCGTTTTGGTTCAAAACTTGGCATCCACTTCGAAAATATAGGATCAGTTGCTATTTCATCTACGGAATGGAACTTGCTCGTATACTACGATCTGAAACCATATTGGACAGAAGCATCAACGCTGTTCAACGGTACCAGCACCCTACGTCAACTTTGCCGAAAGATTAAACAAAACTACACTTGTAGTCATCTAACTGACAGCTTCGATCGACTTGAAGGAGAATTGCGTGTAGATAATAATCTGATAAGAAGCAGTCGCAACAGGAGAGGGGCAGTAAATCTCGTTGGAAACCTTGCACATACACTATTTAGCGTGTTAGATTCAGAGTATTCCAAAAAGATGTCAAGGACAATATTAAACGTCAAAGAAAACGAGTCCAATCTGCTACATCTGCTGAAGAATCAAACATCCATCATTGATTCCACCGTCAACATCATAAAGCAGGATCAGATAGCGGTTAAGACAAAATTTGATGAATTTGACCAACAAGTGAATCAAATGTGGAATCAATTGCAGAAAGAAGACGAAGAGCTGCAACAATCGAAATTGTTGGAACTATTCAACGCTCTGTCAATTCAACTAACTCTAATCGCAACCAATTTACAACGTACACAGTCAGCTATACTGGATGTTCTCACAGACACTCACCATGGTAAATTCAATCCGCTACTTTTAACTCCCGAGCAATTGCACACCGAAGTTGACAAAATTAAACTCCACCTGCCATCATCATTAGAACTACCTGCAAATCAAGAGGACTTAATACAACTGTATAGGATAATGAAGGTCAAGGGAGGACTCACTCAGGACCATGTTGTGTTTAAGATTACATTACCGTTGGTGGAACATGACCGATTTGAACTCTTTCTGCTCATTTCGGTACCAAATTGGATCAACAGCACTATGGTGGCAATTGATACATGCACCACCTTTCTGGCCACAAATGCTGCTCGCGATCAATACCTCCGAATTAGCTCCGACGACTTTGCATCATGTGAGCGAATCAATCAAATTGAATACGTATGTTCAAATGTGCCAATCCGGTACAGCTATGAGGCTGAGATGTGTTCCTGCGAAATCAATTTGTTTAACAACAACACTCAACCAAATTGTAAACTAAAACCTGTAGCCAATAACATTACGTGGCTACCATTGAAGAAAAAAAATCAATGGATTTATGCAATTCCGTCAACTTCACGAGCCACTGCAGTCTGCGGCAAGTAAATCATCCCGTTGACACTGAAAGGCTCAGGACTACTGACACTTCAGCCAGAATGTGTGCGAAACACAATGCAACCTCAATACAAGGGCAAGAATCCGTGTCCAGTTCGTTAACAGCATCACGCACAAGCCTAGGAAAAATTACAGAATTATCTAATAGTGAACAAATAACCCCACTATTGCAGAAAATCAACGCGATCTCTTACACAACACAACTGAAGAATCTCACAGAATTACACAATGCTCTGGCCAAGGAAAAACTGATGACACTGCACAAAATTCAACCACCAGACTATTACCACCATGCGGTCAGTTATACCGCACTGTTCCTGTACGTGATACTTTTAATTACTGGGAAAATACGAAGTCAACGTGGCGTCAATGTACCAGAAATCATCACGTCAACAGATACGGTGCCTCAGCCTCGCCCTCGCCACCAACCAATAGAGAATCTTATATAGGTTGAGCTGTGCTCAACGCGCGGGAGAAATGTTAATTGCATTAACAGTTGATGTGCAAACCTCATTGGGAGGTATGTAACATTCAAACTTTTAATGCATAACATCTTCTTTTGCATACAATTAGGCTTGTGTTAAGCAAACCTTGCCAGCTTAACGATGGAATTTGCATTGTTGACAAAAACTCCAATATATACTACATCAGCGAAGGCATTGCACTGGATGAAACATGATATCAAGTGCAATACGCTGAGAAACTCAATTCAAGGCCAGCTTGCAAATTTGTCAATAATGCACATTTCATGGTTATGCTGTCAATTCAATAATACCTAATATGTATAGCCAAATTATATGTAATATATGTATATAGAAAATGAATAAATACCCACGATTGGCACATCCAAAAGTCAGTCAATCAGTAAGAGTTAACTGTGAGTCTTTTCATTTTAACTTAACATTGATTGAGTCTCCTTCTCCGACACCAAGGTTTATGTGCCTGTTGTCAAACCCACCTGTTGTATAAGCACCGCTGTTGACATTAGGTCCTTTTTCAACGATACCAAGGTTTACGTGCCTGGTATCAACTTTATAATCAACTCGGTACAAGAACCGTTGTTGAAATTCAGCTGTTAAATTTTAGTTTAACAGGGGGGATTTACGTAGGGGTAAGATCTTGCATAAACGGGTTCCCTATCTACGGTGCGAATTGTGGCTAGAATATGAGAATTGAAGGGAAGCCCTTCCCTCGGATCAGCAAATGCCCCATCGAGTTCCTCCATCACTTGGGTAAAGGTAGCAGATATCTCAGGTGGTATGGGTCCGAAGGTTTTAGAAGGTTCGTGGCCCTCTGGTCCTGTTATGACTGTGAAAGGAGGTTTCACAATCCCGAGTCCGCGCTCGACAAGTTTTTAAAAGAAGGGCGATTTTCAAGTGAATAAGATTTTATTCGTAAAGCTATACATTATATAAAAATTAAATAAGGTTTTAAACCGTTTTTGCCTCGACTTTAAAAATTCTTGTTTATTCCTCAATTTACAAACGCGAACTGACTGTACTCTTCCAAGTCTCTAAACGCGTAGGCTATTTTTTTTAAAACGGTGTTCTTTGATAGTGTTACTCCAAGGCTACCAAATATAAATGCGTATAAGAGAATGTATAGGACAACAGGGGGGAAAAAAACTATATACTCGTACATATGTAATGAGAAACATATCAAAAATTCTATGATAAGCAAAACACCCAGTAGGAAAAAATAAAAATCAAATAATTTAAAATACTCCATTCGGCGGTAACACTCTCCCCCTCGTAAGCGAGTCCAAACGCGCTTACTCCAGTTGATTACCGACGTCTAGGACAGCTATCTTGATTGCAGGCCATGTTGCGTCTTCACTGTAGCTCGTCGTACCTGGCCATCCTTTGCGATGACAACTTCCTGAACTATACCTTTTGGCCACTTGTTTCTCGGTTGGTTGTCGTCCACGATGACCATGACGTCGCCGACTTTTAGAGGTGGTTGCTTCGTATATCATTTCAACCGCCAAGTTAGTTTAGGCGTATACTCCTTTAGCCACCTTTGCCAAAATCGGTCGGCGTATATCCGGGTTTGATGATAACGATGTCGTAGATCGCCACCATGCCCAATCGGCTTATAACCGTTGGTTGAGCCTAGCAATAAATGGTTAGGAGTGATAGCTTCATCATCACACGACTCCAGTGAAACGAAAGTCAACGGTCTTGAATTTATTATATATTCGACCTTGAACAGTGCACTTCGGAGCGTCTCGTCGTTGAAGTTGGGCTCAGTATACATTGCTGCTAGAACGTTTTTTATCGATCTGATTAGCCGCTCCCAAGCGATGTGGGGGGCGGCAGGTGGGTTGAACTTCCATTGGATGTCATCGAACTTGGCTTCGACTTCAGCATAATCAACGTGCCCGGCCTCTTCTTGCAGAATCTTCGCAGATGGTTTGAAATTTGTACCATTATCCGTGTAAATTTCTTTTGGTACACCTCAACGCGCTACGAAATTACGAATACGCAGGAGCTAGTGTCCAAGGTGTGGGCTACCTCAATATGCACCGCTCGAACCGTGAGGCAGGAAAATAAAATGCCCCACCGTTTTTCACGCCTCCTTCCAACCATAGGAAACATTGGGCCGAAGTAATCAATCCCGACGTAAGTGAATGGGCGCTCGAAACTCGCAAGTCTGGCAGCTGGCAATGCGGCCATTTGAGGTGTCATCGTCATCGCATTTTTATTTTTACAGTGTTGGCAGCTGCTTCGAACAGAACGATACAGCACGCGCAGCCGTGGTATGAAATATTGACCCTTAATATCATTAATAATGGTCTCATGGGAGAGGTGATGATATTTCCCATGCATCTCCTTGACGATCAGATAGGTGATGTTACTGTTGCTGGGCAGCACGATCACGTCGTGTGGATTTAGAAATTCTGTGCGCCCTTTAACACGAATGATATCATGATCGTCTAGAAAGATATTAAAGGAAATTAATTTGCTGTTCTTCTCAATACTCTTACCACTTTTCAAGACAATTATTTCTTGGGAATATTCGCTGAGTTGCGCTTGCTTGATGAGGATCGTCTTCGCTGCTTGGATCATTTCGAACGTGGGCTTTTCGGGGAGAGCACTCACTGATCTGATTCTTGCCCTCAGCTTCTCCACGTAAATAATGAACATCCCTAATGCGCGATACAAGCGGCGCCAGGATGAAAAATATTCAACGTTGATGGGCAGCTTATGTTTATCCATCTTTTGAATGTGAAGCAGGTGATGTCTAATTTCGGCGGTGTTCGTGGGTCCGAAGTCGTCGCGATATGGCAACTCGTTTTCAGCATTCACTACAAAAGCAGGTCCATTGTACCACAAATGATCTGTCGTTTTGCGTTCGGATTTTGTTGCAAGATCTGCCGGGTTAGATGGTGATGGGACCCACTTCCACTGGCCTGGGTTGGTGTGCTCGAGAATTTCAGCGACTCTGTACATGACGAATTGCTGGATCTGCCTGGGATCCATGCGGAGCCATTTTAAAACCGTAGCTGAGTCAGTCCAAAACACTTTTCTGCAAATACGTAATCGAGGAACGCTTTGCATTTGGTTTGCCAGGCGCACACCTGTGATTGCTGCCTGTAGCTCGAGCCGTGGAATTGATACAGGCTTAAGTGGTGTTACCTTGGACTTTGCTGCCACCAATGAAAAATTCATGCTGCTGCCACATCGAACTCGCAGGTAGCATACCGCTGCATAGCCATACTCCCCTGCATCCACAAAAGTATGCAGTTCGACGTCATCAGCTTCATTTAAAGAATGTGAGAAGCATCGTGGAATTTCAACTGCTGCTATTTGCTTTAGCATCGTCTTCCACTGGCACCACTTCCGAGCCAGTTCGTCAGGAAGGGTTTCATCCCAATCGATGCTCGATCGCCAGACTTCCTGAAGAAGAATCTTTAGTGAAATAGTATATTGTGCTACGAATCCTAACGGATCAAATATAGACATCAAAACTTGAAGAAGCTCACGATTCGTGGGTATCGCGTTGTCTGATAAAACATTCCTTTTCAGCCTGGCAAACCTCAGCGCGTACTTGAACACGTCCTTTTTTGGGTCCCAAAATACTCCAAGTATCTTCTCATTTGTGCTCAGCTCGACCGGTTCCTGGCTTACCGCGTGGTCGGTGCTTAAATGCGTTAGCACGAATGTGGAGTTTGAAGACCAGTTGCGTATATGAAAACCTGCTGCTGCTTGTATTTTTCTTACCGTTTCTGCCAATTGCAACGCTGCCTGCTCACTGTACTCGCTATCAATAAAGTCGTCTACATCAGTGCTCGTCAAACTTTTGAGTGTGACGGACCGGCTGCAGTTTTTCTATTACGTCGGGGACCGGTACCTTTTTTTATTGATTACGTTTACGATCATCTCATATATGTATTAAAATTTGTTTAAATGCATTTCTTTATTAGCCGGGTGTCTATATATGACCTATTACCATTTAATGATAGCAGATATTAGCGATTTTTTATTAATGTTTAATAAATTTAAGTTGTTTTGTCCATTTCGCGAGCCCTTTGCGGACCTGCGACTTATGGCTTACGGACCGGCACCGGTCCGCGGACCACCACTTTGGCGAGCACTGGTCTACATAGTGATGCTTCTTAATCGCGTCCACGGTACGGGGAAACTGCTGCGCAAACTCATCGGCATTTTTATTGCACACGCAATGAGCAATGCATGGGGCGCAGCTTATACCAAACGTCAGCGCGCGCATGACGTACACTCTAGGACTGTCGATCGTATCCTCTTTTTCACACCATAAAAATCTTTGAGCATGCATGTCACTGCTACGCACGCTTATCTGGTGGAACATTTCGGCGATATCTCCACAAACTTATACCAAACGTCAGCGCGCGCATGACGTACACTCTAGGACTGTCGATCGTATCCTCTTTTTCACACCATAAAAATCTTTGAGCATGCATGTCACTGCTACGCACGCTTATCTGGTGGAACATTTCGGCGATATCTCCACAAATCGCCACTCGCCCAAGTCGAAAGCCAAGAAGAACTTCCACTAGTGGAGTCAGCAAATCAGGCCCGCTGAGGAGCATGTCGTTCAATGATACGCCGTTTGTTTTCGTGGCTGCGTCCAATACTAGTCGCGCTCTGTCGGGCTTATTCGGATTGCTAGTGGTGAAAATTGGCAGATACCAGACGTGATATGTGCTTGCATGAAACTCCTCGGCACTTAGTCGTCTTGCGTAGCCTTTATTCAGCAAGTTGTCGATTTGTTTTTGCATTGCTGCCTTCAGCGATGGGTCCTTACGAAATTGTCTATCCAAGCAAATCATACGTTTCAATGCAGTATCGTAGCTTTCCGGCATATCGATGTGCTCGTAGCGCCAGAGTAGCCCAGTTTCGAATCGGCTGCCCACCCTCTTACAAGTTGTATCACGGATCTCCCACGTGTGTATGTTTAAGTACGAATTTGCTGACTGACTTGAGCAACGACCTTGTAGCGCCCAAACTAGCCTCGTTTTGGTGGCTATGGGCTGGTTCCAAGCACTTTCACGAATCTTGAGCGGCACAACTAGATGCCAGTTGTTGGACCCGATGAGAATTGTTGGCTTTGCATCTACGTAGGACTTCATTGGCAACCCCGCCAATTAGGGAAATTGCGTGATGATTTTCTCCATGTGGACAGTTTGCATTGGAAGGCCCAAGTTCTTGACAGTGTGAACCCCTTGCATCGTGAAGCGATCATCGTTTTGGCGGTTGGCCACCTTCAATGTGGTTCGCATGGAAAATTCTTCAGAACGAGTTTTATCCCCGGTCCAGCGCAAACACAAGGGATCCAGCACGCCTTTCAAGTTGAGATACTTGAAAACCTCTTCGTCAATCAACGTGACTGATGACCCTTCATCTAGAAATGCAAAGGTATCAAAAAATTTGTTCGGAGCATGGATACGAACCTCTTCGCGAGCGTTGTGGTGCGAGTTCAGGGTCGCGATGGACGCAGCGCCTTCGCTCGTTGTGGTCGGTTGACTGGTGACTTTGCTTCTATGTAGGAGCTGATGGTGTTTCGCATTGCAGACCCGATTGACTAGGCAGCGCCTACGATATGTGTTGAGGCACTGACGGCATAGTTTCAGTGATCGTATCACGTCCCACTTGCGATCAATATTCAGCTTCATGAATTCCTCACATTGAGCAATTTTATGCCCGTTGCTTTTGCAGTTCCCGCAGTCATATTTCTGCTGAACATTGACTGCTTGAATGTGCGTGATGACATGGCCGTTGCTTTTTGTGGTTGTAGGCGAAACCACTTGACTGGCAGTCTTTTATCAGTACACAGTTGCTGCCTCTCCTCCTAAACTGGCGGTGGCGCCGATCCTGGTTGTTATTGCGTTGTAAAGGTGGTGCACCGTCACCTTGAGCTCCATTCTCCGGTTCTTCCCATAAGTGGTTTATCCTTTGAAACTTCGGAACTTGGGAAGATTCCGTAGAAGATGGCCTCTTGAACGCTGAGAAACCTCCCCCCTGTCGATGTACCTGCCCACCGTCGAGTCTAACTTAGGAGGGCATTTGCGGACCGCTGTTACGACCTCCGGAGAACGAAGGTCTCTGAGCATTCGCAGAAGGCGCCTCCAGGGCAGCTCGAGAGGTGAATGGACCATCCCAGCGTGGAGGTGTCCTTGGTCTAGGATGCGTTGTTTGCTCATAATGGGAAGGCATGGGAGCCCATGTCCTTTGTTTGAAATTTCTATAGGGTACTCGGGGAGAATAATTGAGGGAAGGATGTGACTCAATTTGATTCCATCCTCTTTCCCCTTGCGCCCGTTGTGAATTTGCTTCCAACCCGAGCGCCAATGCTAATGAAGAGGACATATCTGGAGGATTTGCGCACAGTACGGAGGAACTCATTGGCTCGTTTAAGCCAGATATAAAGGCACTTCGGGCTAGGTTCCTGTACACCTCATTCAGTATTTCCCTACGAGCGGAGTCGCCAGAATTACTTACATCACTCTGGCTAACGAGCAAAGTGAGTTTTTTCTGAATCTCGTCGTAAAACCTTGAAACAGTTAGCCATCCCTGCTTCAAGGACAGCATTTCCTGTTGTACCAAGTGCGAGGGCCTTCTGTCCGCATAGGTAAAATCTAAGCGGGCCATAATGGCATTGAAGTTATTCGGCGTGTTAAAGGATGTTAGATGCGTGTCCGCGTTACCCACGATTTCCCCCCTAATTAAATGAGTGGCATGGTAGTGACGCGTTGTTTCCTCGCGCGATCTGAAGGGCTCGTATGCGCTAAGCGCTGCTCTACGCCAGGAACCGTACTGTGAACGTTCACCCCCAAATTCACGAAGGGCTTGATCAGAATAAACGACTCTTCACCTTCCCCCTGACTGTTAAAAGTAACGTCCTCGGAAGTCACCACAGGTGCGGAGGGTTGTGCAAGGGTCTGTAACTCGCGCCTGAGGGATTCGATTTCCAATCGGCTCTCGGCAAACCGTCGGTTACTTTCTTCCGCAGCAGCGGAAAGAGTGGCATTAATTAATGCCTCATAGATGGCTATCTCCCCACCATGGTTCCCAGCTGGGACTCGACGTTCATCATTATTTGCCATACCGAGAAGATATGGAACACCTCTGAACTATTATACCGGAACCACTGTGAAAAAGCAATTTATCTAGCCTAGGCGAGCGTTTATTTTTTTAGCGGACGTGGTTTGTAATATGACAGTTTAGCAAGATCAATATTCAACCTCTGATAGATTACACAATTTCAGGAGGTTGGATTCTTAAAAGCTAATCACTTATAATAAAATTGACATTTAAATGGTTATATAATTATAAATATTTTAAAGATAATAAATTTTCTCTTACATAAGAAACAGCATTACGTTGCATAGTAGTTCACGGCAGGCTCAGCAGTTGGATCAAATTTTGCTTTATTATTTTTTTTAAAAATTTTTTATATCACTATCGATTCACCGACAGGAGGTGCACCGCCTTTTTCGGTTGCACAAACAATTTTTTTAATACCGTGCGAGTGGTAAATTAAGCTGCGCACCGGCTTTTTAGGTTGCGCTGATTTTTTGTTTCTTTTTCAACAACTTTTTTATGAGGTCTAGAATCTGGAGGGTCCCGTAGGAATCGCAGATCCTGCCTGATATTTTGATTTACTCAACTCAACTACCGGTCAAGGTAGGATTCAATCACGCCGCTAGATGTGAGTTGTGCCTGGGCAGCGACTTTTACGCGTGCCCCACGTTGGGCGCCAATTAATTTACCACTGAGAGCCTCTCAAGGATTGTACGCTGATGCGCCGCACCGATGTTTCAAACAGTTTTTAATTATTATTTCTAGCTGATAACTCTCTATAATGCCCGCGCCTTGCGAAACTACTTACGCGTTCTCTGCGACTCACTGGATGCCCCTGCGTTATGAGTTGGTCTGCGACTCAATGGATGCCCATTGATTGATGAAGCTGCCGCCGATAAATAAGATACAGCTCCTCGTATTAATGTTTCATTTATTTTTTTTATTAGTTCGTTATTAAGATTATAAACTTCCTCTTAATCACTATTTTATCAAGATTATAAACTTCCTCTTATTCACTATTTAGTTTGCTATATTTTTATTTTAATTGTGTTTTTCAAAGTTACAAACGATTCAGTTTGCGTACAAATATTTTTAATTCTCGAATATTTATTTTTAAAGTACCGCACCTTCACTTTATTTTGACGCTCGCCTCTGGCTTGATTATTCGCTTGCACTCGTTCAGAAACCTCAACTCGAACTAACTAAACTAAACCTATCCTCTCCCCAAGTTAGCTGGCCTGGTGCAACTTGACAAATTTTGCACACGACACTTCTGTTGCCTCAAACCTCATAGCCCTATTCGATCGTCCACATATACTGTTCTTGCACTTTCCCAAACTTCCCGGCCAAAAGCCTTCACACGGTGCTCAAGTTTGCCGCAACCCAATGCTCCCGTGAGTTCGGACGCGCGTGCAGACAGTTTCCGTTTGCGAATCGCCGAAACTGTCGATGCAGCGTAAATTCGAGTTATCGTACTGTTGCGACGAGGGCACACGGTTTTTAAATTCATTACCAAGAAAAATGCAGCGTAAAGTATTACATCAAGCGAAATGGACTCAACGCATTGGAGATGTGTGGCAACCGACGTGTCGACTTGTGATATGCAGCGTAGCCCAGTTTTTCCGCATATCACACCCTACCGTGCTAACTTACATAAGTGAAAACTTTCTACGGGCAACCCAAAACACAATCACCTTTCACAAAAAATATCAGGTGAAGAATAAGAACGGTTATTTTATTTTTATAAATTGATATCTTCAAGCGAAAAAGCAGTTAAATTAAGTATAAAATCGATTATTGTATAAATAATTTCCAGTTATTAGTTTCAGATACCTACAGGAGGTAATTAAGGATGGACTTGCTGTTTTGAAGAAGTTCTGGGCACTGGTGGCGCTGTGTTGAGGCGTTGTTGGAGATATTTGGAAGTTTGCGAAGTAGCTACGCTACTTAGGAAAACATTACGATAACGAGTTTATTTAAATTAAGAACATCAAGGATAGTTACAGATGGAAGAGTTTATACATACAATGAAATTATTAATATACATTTTTATTGCAGTGTTGTTGAAATGGAACATTCCGTTGACATTTCTTTATGTTCAATGGCATGTCCGATATAAAGGAATAAGCTCGTTTGGAAAACTTGGTGGAAATAGTGAATGTAAATGAATGTAGTAGCATGTTTAGTTTGGGATATTCCACACTATTTTCAGATAATGTAATTTGTTGATCTATAAAAGTATAAATGTTAAATCTATAAAGTATAATATATTGCAATGTGAAAAGTGATCACATCACTTTATATTAAATCATATAGTAATTGTGTAGCATTTTCCACCCCACCTTTGAGGTATGCTAATTGGCGCGTTACCGATTTTTTAAGGTGTTCGGGTCCCCTGTAGAACTGTGTCACCCTTTAAAGGTACAGAATTGTGTTGATTTTTTTCTATTTTAAATTTATTAGTAAATATTTAAAGTTTCATAGTTTAACAACATAGTTTAATGCTAATAGACAAATATTTTCTTTTAATAGGTAAATATTTTCTTTAATTTTTCGTACTTTTGTTGGCATTAACTTCATTAAAAAGAATAAACAAGCCAAAAAAAATTATAAATTAATATTAGAATTAAATAATAGTTTTAATAAATTTATCTGATTATAATATAAAGTAGTGTACCTAATATTAGTAATGATCAAAATTATTTATCAGAAATATTATTGACGATATTCAATTTGGTACTTTTTTGAGTGAGAATAGTAGTAAAATCTTAACGAACGACAACCCCAAAAAGTCCCTTTTCCAACATTCGCCAGTTTGTTTACATCAAGTGGGAAATAAAAAATTGGCTTCGTCCAGTGGGAAAAAAATTGCCAGCAATACAATTGTATTCTGTGAATGCATAAGTAAGATTCATTTCTCATTTTCTCTTCCTATGGCACCCTTTAAAGGTACAGAATTGTGTTGATTTTTTTTTCTATTTTAAATTTATTACTAAATATTTAAAGTTTCATCGTTTAACAACATAGTTTAATGCTAATAAATAAAAATTTTATTTTAATAGATAAATATTTTCTTTAATTTTTCGTACTTTTGTTGGCATTAACTTCATTAAAAAGAATAAACAAGCCAAAAAAATTATAAAGTAATATTAGAATTAACTAATAGTTTTAATAAATTTATCTGATTAGAATATAAAGTAGTGTACCTAATAATAGTAATGATCAAAATTATTAATCAGAAAAATTGACGATATTCAATTTGGTACTTTTTGGAGTGAGAATAGTATTAAAGTCTTAACGTACGACAACCCCAAAAAGTCCCTTTTCCAACACTCACCAGTTTGTTTACATCAAGTGGGAATAAAAAATTGGCTTGTTTACGTCCAGTGGGAAAAAATTGCCAGCAATACAATTGTATCTGTGAATGCATAAGTAAGATTCATTTCTCATTTTCTCTGGTCTATGTGACGGCAAAGCAGCGAAATAAACAACAAGGAGAAGTTTCGCATGAGATCACCATAAATTCCCAGCAGGAAATGTGACTAAATTAATTGTGAAAATATAAAATTCCAAATCTTATTTCTATCCCAAATATACAAAACGGCCGTCAGCCGTCAGGTACACAGGGGGACTAACATGTAACACATTGTGTACATGCCGTAACTGTGTATACTGATGGCAGTGCGAATACATCCTCTCCGCGGGGGCGGCTAGAAACAGGTTTTCAGAAATATTTTCTGAAAGCGCTGGCTAATCGTACTCGGGCGGAGAGAAAACAACTCTCTTAAATAAAACATGTTTGTCTTTCCTCAGACATAAAGTAGGTTGCGTTGGGCCAGTGACCCGACCGTAAAACAAACCCACTCAAGAAACGGAAACAAGCCTCGGAAATAATAACAACCACACGACGACGACCATCAGCTTTAAATCAATGACACGAATTGGAACATGGAACGTTCGCTCTCTCTCTGAAACTTCAAAGCTCGCACAGGTTTGCAGGGAGATGGAGCGTTATAAAATTCAAATTCTCGGCCTATCTGAAACCAGATGGCTAGGGCAAGAAGAATTTCACACCCTCGATGGCCACTATTTTATCTACAGTGGCAACATACAAAAGCGTGCAAACGGTGTCGGCATTCTAATATCAAAGAACTTAAAAATCGCATTAATGGGATACAAGCCGATCTCCGAACGTATAATAACTGCCAGATTTAAGACCAGATTTCGTAATATCACCGTAATTCAATGCTACGCGCCTACGGAACCAGACACAGAGGATGCCAAAGAAGCGTTCTACAACTTGCTAGACTCTACCATCAGTTCTGTCCCAAAAGGCTACATCATCATGACATTGGGCGATTTCAACGCAAAAGTAGGCAACGACAACAGCAATGTCGAAAAACTCATGGGTCGGCACGCCTTAGCATCAGGTAGAAATAATAATGGAGAGCGATTGATTGAACTTTACTCCAACCACAATCTCTTCATCGGTGGCACTAAATTCCCCCATCTAGATATCCATAAATACACATGGAATTCTCCCGATGGCCGAACTCGCAACCAAATCGACCATGTTTTAATAAGCAGACGGTTTCACAACTCCCTCCTTGATGTGCGCACACGCAGAGGTGCGGACGTATTCAGCGACCATAACCTAGTTGTATGCCAATTCCGCTTACGCCCCGAAGGCATCAGGAAGCAACAGAAGCGAAAGATGACCTTTAATCTGGAAAACTTCAAAAACCCTGCAACGCTCCAACTTTACCAGGACACACTGTCTACTACCATTGCACTCTCCGAACATGGACCGTCCTGGCAACAAATTCAAAAAGCCTGCACACAAGCTGCGGAAGAAACAGTTGGCCTCCAACATCGCAAAAGAAAGCCATGGATAAGCAACACCACCTGGCAATATATCGAAGAACGTAGAAGGATGAAAACCAAAGTAAACACTGCTTCATTATCCGACCGCAACAGCTTTCTCAGCGCGTACAATGCTATGCATCGGCAGGTCAAAAATTCTGTGAGGACTGATAAAAGGGCATATGTGGAGGGAATTGCTGGTGTAGCAGAGCGATCAGCAAACTGTAACAACTTGCGGGGCGTATATGCAGCCATAAAAAAATTGACTAATACGAAACCTAACATACCGCCTATCAAGGCTAGTGACGGTAGCATCCTAACCTCTGACGAAGATCAACTCGCGCGCTGGAGAGAATTTTTCGTGGACAATAGCGTAGAAGCGGAAAACAACACTGCGCCCTTCTTTGCTGAACAGCGAAGAAGAAACCCCAACAGAAACATCCCTGTCGACCCGCCCACCACAGAAGAAATCAGCCTAGCAATCCATAAGCTAAAATTCAACAAAGCTGCTGGACCTGACGAACTCCCTGCTGAACTCTTGAAGTATGGCGCTAATATAATCTCTCACGCACTCTACCCTATCATGCATAACATCTGGGAGACTAACACCATCCCCACTGACTGGAAAGAGGGAATCATAATCACTATTCCAAAAAAAGGAGATCTCAGCCAATGTAAAAATTGGAGGGGCATAACCCTTCTCAACTCCATCCTGAAAATCCTAGCTCTTATCATCTTAAATAGAATGTCAGGTGTACTCAACAGCCAGTTACGGCGTGAACAAAATGGGTTCAGACCAAACCGATCTTGCGTGGACCACATCAACACTTTACGCATAATTGTGGAGCAATCTGTCGAATGGAGATCGCCATTGGACTTCGAACGTGCGTTTGATACATAACAGAGACGCAATATGGCGCTCTCTACAAAATTGCGGAGTTCCGGACAAGATCATCGAACTCATTAAGGCCTTATATAAAGACGCGAACCTTAGTGTGCGTTATAAAGGTAAAAATAGTGCCAACTTTAATATAAACAGAGGCGTTAGGCAGGGGTGCGTTCTGTCACCACTGTTGTTTATAGTGGTATTGGATGATGTCCTTAGGCGTACTAATGCGGAGACGGAGGAGGGGTTGCAGTGGAGATTAAACCAAAAGCTCAGCAATTTGGACTACGCTGATGACATCACACGTTAGCAGGCGCCTCGTCAAGAATACGCCGACTAGCCGTAAACGCTCATGCAGCTGGCCTCAAAATCAATTTCTCTAAAACTAAACTTTTGCGACTGCAAACTGCAAATACATCTCCACTCACTGTACTGACAAATAATAACTCCACCATCAACATTGAGGACGTTGACAGCTTCTGCTACCTTGGTAGCTACATAACAAAATATGGGGGTGCAACATCTGATGTGGCAGCACGCATAAACAAAGCACGGTCTGCATTCCGGAATTTAGATCGAATTTGGCGCTCTCGTGTGATATCGCTGCGCACAAAAATACGAATATTTAACACCAGCATAAAACCTGTTCTGTTGTATGGGTCTGAAACATGGTTGGTCTCAGAACAAATAACTCGACAACTTCAAACTTTTGTCAACAAATGTCTACGAAGAATCTGCCGTATTTTCTGGCCGACAACGATCATGAACGAAGACCTGTGGCGCCTCACCAATAGCGAGCCTATTGACACAGAAGTTAAAAGACGCAAGTGGAGCTGGATAGGGCACATTCTGCGTAGAGAAGACACCAACATTGCAAAGATGGCATTTCAATGGAACCCACATGGTAGTCGGAAAGCAGGACGCCCACGACAAACATGGGTACGCACTATCCACGCCGAAAGTCACCACAGAGCCACCTGGAACGAAATAAGACACCTGGCTGCTGATAGAAACCGTTGGAGAGCTTTTGTGACCGCCCTATGCTCCGACTAGGAGCGATATTTGACTCTTTTATAATTATGTCTTTTAGTTAACTTTGTTAGCATAAGTATAGTTTTATTGTGTCAAATGTCATGGAATTAATAATAAATATACAAAACAAATATTTTTGAGTCTCTCAGTATCATAGTATATATTTGGGTTACGCTCGGGTGTAGCGTATCCAATAATATAAGAGAAAGAAATAAAATTAAATTCTTATTTTAATTTATTAAATTTAAAATATACTATGACGTATTTGTTGTATCGTATACATAATATAAAATTCGTTTCTGCAAATTTCTAGGAATTTTGTTAAGTCCAGCATTTAATATAAACTTTAATTTCACAAAACGCTCTATAACACTCCACACTAGCTTCAGCACAGAAATGAGAACGTGCGCACGGCTCCGGCGCCGCGAACGGAAGAAAACGAATCGAAAAGCCGGAAACACGAAGTGTGTTGCTCCGCAGCCAACACAGGCTAGTTCCGGTTTACCCATAAACACGCTGTGCGACAGCGACAGCGTGTTAATAGGTGGCGCGCGGAACTAACGCCTGCTTGCGTCGGCGTACCCGACAACTAGGGGGGGGTAGTGGTGTCGCCACAGGTATTCCTCCCCCAGTGATCGGCGCAGGAGGCGCGGAGAACGATACCCGTTTCGTCGGTCTACTCCCCGGCTGTGGTGAAGGTTGGTCCCCTGAGCGGGGCGGTGGTTGACTCCTCAGATGACTCCTTGGATGGATCGCTGGCGGGTCATTTGTCGCTGACGATGACGACGGTTGCGGCGATGGCGATCGGGATGGCGATGATGATCGGGATGGCGCTGATGATCGGGATGCCTGCAGCGATGGCGACGATGTTGAGTCACTCATTTCGAGGTGGGCCGGCTTCAAGCAGTCCGTAGAGATGGCTTTCTCGACGCCGTTCAAGTCGATGATGAAGTTCTTGTCGTTGACCCGGCGAATTACCTTATGGGGGCCCGTATATGGCGGCTCGAGTGGCCTCCGGATTTTGTCCAGCTTGCAGAATACGTGCGTGCAGGTGCGCAATTCTTTGAAGACGAACGGCTTCTGTCTCGAGTGGTTGGACGCTGGTACTGGCTTCGTCGCTTTTACCAGCTTGCGCAACTGCTCGATGAAAACCGGTTGGGTGGTAGGGTCGTTTTGTTGTCCGTGTGGATTGTGAAGGCTGTGTTCGTGTGTGTGTGAAACGTTTGATTTCGTGCAAAGTACGCGCGGTCGTTTGTCGAAGGGCAAATTTTCAAAAAATTTGCGTAAACAAAGAGAAATGCGTGCGTGTGGATGTGTGAGAATTGAAGGGGCCGTGTTCGTGTGTGTGTGGCTGTGTTCGTGTGTGTGTGATTGTGTTGGGGCGAATGTTGCACATGCGATTTCTGTGGACATTTCAGAGCCGTTGGAATGCGTGAGGGACGTGGGCATGTCGGTGATGTGGATGGAGGAGTGGCAGTATACGCATTTGCGTCTGCAATTTGTATCTTGTCCGAAGAAGCAGACGAATTCCGACTATGGTTTGTTGGCGTCGGATTTTGGCGATTTGACGAATGCGTCGATGATTTGAAACGCAAGGAAGGCGAGGTGGAGGCGGAAGTACCGCCGGCGTTGGAATTAAAATTCGTATTATAGCGAGCACTGCTGCCACTATAACTGTTTGAGTGCTGAAGGTTCGCGCCAGTGGCAGTACCAGCACCTTGAGCTGGAGCAGGAGCAGTCGTTGAGTTGCCGTTTGATGCTTTAGTGGGTATTTGCGATGGGCGTGGGCATGGCCAGCTGTGCCTGCGCATGCACGTGCGGTGGTTGTGGCTGCTGGTGTGGAGCGTACGTTGCTCGAGTCGGCGGCTGCTCCGGTGGTGCCGGCGGCGCCGGTCCTGAGGCTGTTGGCGAGTGGAGCATCCTATGCGTTTTATACCCCTGTATGGGGCGCGTGTTTCGATCACATCGGGGTCACCAATTTGGGTTACGCTCGGGTGTAGCGTATCCAATAATATAAGAGAAAGAAATAAAATTAAATTCTTATTTTAATTTATTAAATTTAAAATATACTATGACGTATTTGTTGTATCGTATACATAATATAAAATTCGTTTCTGCAAATATCTAAGAATTTTGTTAAGTCCAGCATTTAATATAAATTTTAATTTCACAAAACGCTCTATAACACTCCACACTAGCTTCAGCACAGAAATGAGAACGTGCGCACGGCTCCGGCGCCGCGAACGGATGAGAAAAAATGGAAAAGCCGGAAACACGAAGTGTGTTGCTCCGCAGCCAACACAGGCTAGTTCCGGTTTACCCATAAACACGCTGTGCGACAGCGACAGCGTGTTAATAGGTGGCGCGCGGAACTAACGCCTGCTTGCGTCGGCGTACCCGACAACTAGGTGGGGGTAGTGGTGTCGCTACACATATATATATATATATATATATATATATATATATATATATATATATTTATATATATATATATATATATATATATATATATATATATATATATATGTATGTGTATATATATATATATATATATATATATATATATATATATATATATATATATTATACGAGTACATGTTAAAAGCACAACCATTACTTTCAATAATGATAAAATAGAAGATTGCGCCATGCGCAGGTCCGCTATTCCTCTCTCGACAAAAACTCAGCACAGTTGATTGGCTGTGACGTCAAAAGTTGCTTTGAAATATTTTTTTTTTAATGAAAAATGCATATACGTAGGCAATAATTTATGAATTAAAAGGATTTTAATAATTTTTAATAATATATAACTTAACAAATGCACTTGCTAGTAAATGAGTACAAATTATTGAAAAACTCGTTCGATAAAAAGTACTTAAGCAGCGGATTAATCGGATTTTCATATACCAAAAAAGATAAAAATGAATTTGTGTAGTGATTTAATATATATAAATATATTAATATTATATAAATATACATATATTTAATAAATACACACATATTAGAATTTCATTTCCCATAATTATTTCATTTTATATTCCCATTAGTGCACCAAGAAATAACAACTTTCACGACACAAATTTAACCAACAAATTATTGAATAGAACAAAAATTTTAATGCCAAATCAATTAAAAAATATTATTTCACATTTATTTATATAAATATTATCATAAAATGCTATATATATTAAAGTATTTAATATTAAACACAAATTATCGCATTTCTTACACAAAAATGTATGCGTTTTGGTTGTTTTCTCATTTCGTGTGCGCCTTATGACGAGATTCGCAGAGAGAAATTTTCGTACCAGCATTGTGGCAATCTTCTATTTTATCATTATTGATTACTTTTTCATATTATTATAACGCAAGTCATTCTCTTTGACTTCCACCGTGTATAAATCCACCTTTCTTCCAAGAATTGGAAATAATTCATTATCATATTGGAAATGCTTTACATGGTGACACAATTTAACTACCTTCTATCAATAAATTTTCTTTTTAGATCTCGGTGCTCTGACATAGAGCAGTTACTTTACAACAAAGTACGCACACATGCAAAACAGCTAAGCATTTATGTGTATGGTAGATTAATATATTTTTCTAGGAGCATAAATATAGGAAATTGTTATTCTCTGTATTTGCACCACCATGTAAACGTATTTCAATAGATTCCTTATCACTTCTAACAACTGTTTCCACAGAGTTATTTAAGGGCGTGTATAAACGGGGAGCGAACATTCGTTGCTTTGTCTTTTTGGTTCATGTACATTGAATAATTCTTTTGTAGTTTGGAATTTTTTGTTGTAGCGGGGAAAATAATAAAGAATTACTATGTCCGAATTACCCAGTGTTCTTTGCCAGTTGTTCAGGTACTTTTTATTACTACTAATTATGAAGTCAACTGTGGTTGCCGTTATCATTTATTGTTTTATGAGAAAAGTTAACCGCAAACAGAGATATGTATGTGCATACATATGTACATATATTAATATAATATATACATTAATACATAATGTGTGCTTAATGCAATATCTCATGAAGTTATTAACGCTACTGATTCCTGGAAAAACTTACTTTCATTTTTAGACACATCGATTCCAACACAGCCCAATACAAGGAAGCTCTTAAAATTGCCGTTTCCATTCCTTCGGTTTCCGCTTGGCCAGATAACAGGGGCGAAATTGATCGTATGGTGGAATGGACAGCTGAAAAATTACGTGGTATCGGGGCCGATGTCGAATTCGCGGACATAGGAGTAGAAAACCTTCCAAATGGAAAAACGATCCCGCTGCCAAAAGTGATTCTGGGCACACTTGGAAAGGTAAAAATAAACTGTTGGAAAGCTTTAAACTTATTAGGACTTTGCAGGATCCCAAGAAAAAAACATTGGTTGTATATGGCCACTTGGATGTGCAACCTGCACTGAAAGAGGACGGATGGAATACAGAGCCCTTTGAATTAACAGAGATTGACGGAAAGTTGTTTGGGCGTGGCTCCACTGATGATAAAGGTCCAGTTCTGTGCTGGATTCATGCTATTGAAGCCTTCAATAAACTGAAAATACAACTGCCTATAAATTTAAAATTCATTTTCGAGAGTATGGAGGAAAGTGGTAGTGAAGGACTTGATGAACTGCTTATGAAAGAAAAGGAAGGATTCCTGGCTGATGCGGATTATGTTTGCATTTCGGACAATTACTGGCTAGGCAAAAATCGTCCATGTCTCACTTATGGTCTGCGCGGATTGGTTTATTACACAGTAGAGGTGGAGTGTTCTAGGAAGGACTTACATAGTGGTGTCTTTGGTGGAACCGTTCACGAAGCTATGCCAGATTTGTGCTATTTACTAAGTTCCTTGGTAGATAAAGATACAAACATTTTAATACCCGGCATTGAAAGAGATGTAAGTAAAAATTATAACATTATCATACATTGCTCCATGTATATTGAGGTCACAAATTTAGAAATTAAGAAAACGACAATAGACCTGGGGAGTTCGCACCACTACCTAAATCCTGTCATATTCAACTAAATTGTTTTGCTTAGCATTCTGCCGCTTACAGTGAATACCTTTTATCGCAACTTTTCCTGATTGTGGTTTGCTTATATGCTCATGCTTTTGTCACCCTCGCTGGAAAACGTATCAGATATGTGTATATATCCGTAAAAATTACCTGTTGCATGTTGTAATAAATACAAAGCGAATAAATACGTCAAAGATATTCAAATTTGTTATTCAGCTGTCAAAAACGGCTCTATAAAGAGCAATCGTACACCGAATGAATTTCAAATGTGTGTGACTTGGTATTTATTACAATTCTAGTCATGAAAACTGCAACATCAACAGCCACGATTGCAAGCATTTATACATGCATTTAATCATATCTTGAATGATAATGATGTCGCTTTTAATTTTCTCAATAAGAATAATTAAAATATGCTATATAAAATCTTATCTAAGAACGTTCCTAGTGTAATTTTAAGTAAACAAAATACTGCTGGCAGATAAATTCATTTTCCCCTTTTGAATTGAGGGCATTCGACAAAGATTTGTATCGTATATGTGATGGTTGCAAGGAAATTGTGGCGTGTGTGACCGAACGTAGTGTAAATTTTAAAATCCATAGCAAAAATATTACCAAGTAAATGTGAAAAAGAGAGTTGGGGTGTTTCAGATATTAAAAGGTAAATAGGATGAGCTATCCAGTCTGATTGCTTCGTACTTATTTGCTGGTTCTACAATTAGGGTGTTGTTAATGTGACCCAAAGTCATAGACGAAACTTCTCTATATTTGAGTGACGCTTTCGCAGACATTACCAGGTAGATTTTGGCATGATTTCATTCAATTGTCCTCATTATATTTTGTGTTTTAAAGTGAAATTGATTAAAGAAACTACCATAAATCCCTTCCACCGGTGCCGTAGTCTAACCACATTCCTTGAATCAGTTGTTACACCACAAATGAAAGATATAGTATAAAGTATCGCGATTTTCGTGCGTTCTGATGATTTCAAATGTTCTTAGCGAGGGTAACACATGATTTTAAGCTATTATCTTGGAAAGTTGTGTTTCCGTGATAATATTTGCTCTTGAGAACTCATTCTTGGTAGTAAATTACTTTTTGCACGAATTTTTTGAAGTTTTTATGTTATTGAAGTTAGTGATATTAGTCTCAGTCCTTTCTTAATTATTTTATTTGCCTGCTGTGCTGTGACAAATATGGAGTTTATGTTCATTATTCTAGTCATAAAAAGCCGCACTCGGTCCTATCACAAAATTATCTTTTTTCGCAACTTGTAATTATCTAGAGGAAATTCTAGAGTCTTCAAAGTATCTCTAAAAAGTCACTGGTGTTTGAATTGTTGGCTAGGCGCGTCTTCATTTTCAATAGCCACAGTAATCATGCGAAGTCAACCGATTTGAGGAGGCTAGATTGGGTGATGTGAATACTACATGGCGTTATGTATGAGAGAGTTGTGAATTTATTGGAGGAAAAGTTTGATGGCTTCGTGGGGGTGAGTTTTGGTGTGGCTACTTGACTTCTCTAGACTATGCGAATAGCCAATAAACAATTGAGAACCTATAAACCAACATCACTGAAGTAATTAGTGAAAACAATCCTGAAATGTATCATAAAGTCTTAGAAAATATGGCCCTCATGAAGCGCGTCACTTACCGTAGGCCATATTACCGAAATAACAAAACAGAAGCACCGATAACTCTAAAACAACTTGATTTATTTGATTTCAAAGGTCAAGCAACGACGCTTATCTGAACACTTTTTATATGCGTAGGAACAGATAAAAAACTATAAAATTTATTGAGATCTGGACAACGAACACTCGCGTTGCTAATAAGTTCAGTTAGTGAACCAGCTATTTTTTAAGGGTAACTGCAAAACGGGAAGTAATATATATACTAAAATTTGATAATTTCTAGTAGTATTGGTATGCTTTGCAAATTACACAGTTGGTTGACTTTTGTTGCCATTTCACATATAAAAGAGCTTTGTAATCCCAAACACGGTAGGTAGGTAGGTAGGTTTAAGTGTCTGTTAAGGGCACGAACACTCGGACAGAAGACACACTTAGGCCATACATAGGCCTATTATGATGCTACGAGTTAGGGGACAAGAAGTATACTTACTCTGGGTCTGTGGGGGATCTTATCCCAGCCATTTTTAGAGTAGGGCGAGTCTCAAGTCTTTTATATTGATTGATTTGAGATCGGCCAAGTGATTAAAGAGAGAACACCTGCTCCCGGAGAGGGGCAGAATGTTACAAAGTATATATTCTTCATCCTCTTCTTGGCAGCTGCAATAGGAGTCCCGCGCTCCAAGGCACAGCCTGGTGGCATGCGGGCCAAAAAGACAATGTATTGTTACAACCAAATCACATATAAATGGCACTGTCAATTTCACCCCAGAGCAGAGGTGTTGCATTTAGCTTTGATCAAATTATAAGAAAAAAATAGCCTACTTAGAGAAAATTAACATGCATAAAAATTAATCTCATTAATCACATTACTATTTGGCAACTACTTCAAAATTGAAGAGGAAAATTCGGAGGGATGTCACGAAGAAGTGGCATTGTAAGCCAAATACTGTTGATCTTCAAAGTAATTCTTTTCATTTTTGATAATGCAGATTTCCTACTTGTATCTCCAAGTTAGTGGAGCATGTTTTTGTTGCAGTAAAATACGAGGGCGGATTGATATTGAAGCTACCTAAGTAGGAAAAAAACATTTTTTTTTTTCAAAAACCATTTATTTCTCAATATAGTCTCCTGTTACTTCGACACACTTAGTAAGACGATATTCCAATTTTTTTATACCATCTGAATAATACGATTTCGGGAACCCCTCAAAATACTCGTTAGTTTCGGTAATCACTTCTTCGTTTAAGATGAATCTTTTCCTGCGATCCATTTTTTCAAGTTTGGAAACAGGAAAAAGTCACTAGGAGCTAAATCTGGACTATAAGGTGGATGATTAACCAATTCGAAGTGTATTTCACGTAATTTTAGCAGCGTATCTAATGCTGTGTGAACCGGTGCGTTGTCTTGAAGAAAGAGCATTTTTTTCTTCTTTAAATGTGGTCGTTTTTCCTTGATTGCATCAATCAATTGATGAATAATGCACGATGATACTTTCCTGTGATTGTGGATCCTTTTTCAAGATAATCGATGAGCAATATTCCGTGTGCATCCCAAAATACAGTGGCCATAACCTTGCCAGACGGTTTCACTGCCTTCGCCTTCTTCGGAGTACTTCCACCAGCTTCCACACATTGTTTCGATTGATTTTTGGTTTCAGGTGTGTAGTGGTGGACCCACGTTTCATCAACAGTTATTAATCGACGCCAAAAATCAACAGGATTACGCTTTATCATGTCCAAACACCGCTGTGAAGTGGTCTGTCGAACTCGTTTTTGTTCGACACTGAGCAAACGCGGCATCCATCTTGCCGATAGCTTTTTCATATGCAAATGTTCATGCAAAATGTTGATATGATATGTTTACCATTTCAACAATCTCACGCAACTTGACTCGGCAATCATTCTTAACGATATCGAGGATTTTCTTGATATTTTCTTCAGTAACCATCTCTTTTGGCCTTCCTGTTGATGGTATTGTTGCAGTGCTTGTTCGGCCGCGTTTAAATTCAGCAATCCAATATTTTACCATGTAATCCAATATTTTACCATGTAATCTGTTTTTGTGTCTGTGCTGCCATCCAGCGCTAGGTAGCTTCAATATCAATTCGCCCTCGTAACTAAAAGTACAATACAAAATTTTGTTTGCAAATGTTTTTTATACTCCCAATGAAAAAGCTTTCAATCAGTTTAATTTGAGTTTCTTTGTTAATATATAATAGGAGCGTTCAATTGTGTGCCTAATTTGATACAAGGTTACACCAACGCTACAGCATGCAGGCATCTTCTTTGTTAAAACACATTTTTTATCTTGACACTGCACCAATTTAAATGTAATTTAGACAGCTTTTTATCTGATTTAAAGTTGAACTAAATATTTTATTTTTCGGAGAAATTTCGATACATACTCCTTCAGCCGCCCTTGTGTCTGGGGTTTGAATCCTTACAAGGGCATGGTCTTGGAATAGAGCGACAACTATCAGCGTAATATAGAACAGTCAGTAGGTACAGTTAATGCATATATATAAACTGTTTCTAAGCAAAAACAGATGTTTACAAAGGATAATATGGAGCTTTTGACAGGTTGGCTTGTAAAGTATGTTCAAACTGAACGCGCATTGTGTGTGATGAATTTTTCTATATGCCTATAGTTGGCGTCTAGATCAGAAATATATAAGAAATTATGAGAGCACTGTTACTCAATCATGCATAAAGTGATAATTTGAAGTGAAGAAAGGACCTTTCATTTTCTTCAGCCTAAAATCTGCACAACTCTCACCATAAACTTATGCAATAATAGTAGATTTCACAGATTTATTTCGTCCGATGCTGATTGTAAGCCTATCGTACAAAACTTCTTTCTTTCGTATAGTTGGGAGCTGTGGGAAACGTCTGCCTCGATCCTACAATCTGACAAAAAAGTGTACAAGTACGTTCTTTTAATGAGGATTAGTTTGCGTACCTTGTTTTGATACCGAGCAGTTTGCGTTTATATTTGAGAGGCGTCTATTTTAAATAGTTATTATTCATATTAAAATCGAACTATGTAGCTACGAAATATGCTAACGAATTTTATATTTTTCTTAGATCGCGCCTTTACAAAAAAATGAACACAAGATTTATGAAGATATTGATTACGATGTAGCTGATTATAAGTATATATTGATAACATATCTATATCCATAAAATTGTAATCTAATCGGTAATTCTCTTTTTTTGTTTCTTTAGAAAAGATATTGGCGCCGTTCGTTTGCCCCACAACGAAGATAAGACCAATCTTTTAATGCACAGATGGCGTTATCCCAGTTTATCCATTCATGGTGTCGAAGGAGCATTTTATGAACACGGTGCAAAGACAGTAATACCAGCAAAGGTAATTGGAAAGTTTTCCATTCGTTTGGTGCCCGACCAGGACCCAACTCACATCACAGAGTGTGTTACCAATTACTTGAATGCGAAGTGGACTGAACGCAACTCGCCAAACAAAATGCAGGTGAAGTAATCTATATATAATTCCTGGTATATCTGCTTTTTTCAACGAAATTTATGTACTCTCCATATCATAGGTAAAGCTTGTAAGCAGCGGCAAGCCGTGGACTGAGGATGTTAATCATCCCCACTATGATGCTGCAAAGAAAGCAATTAAGCATGTGTTTAAAGTGGATCCTGATATGACCCGTGAGGGAGGCAGTATTCCCATCACTCTGACCTTGCAAGAGGCCACTGGCAAGAATATTATTCTAATTCCAGTTGGAGCCTGTGATGATGGTGCTCATTCTCAAAATGAGAAAATTGATGTTTCTAATTATATTGAAGGAGTAAGTTTGAAAGTATGGCTCCAACTTATCTAACCGATTTTTATATTCATAGACCAAATTGCTTGGCGCTTACTTGTATGAAGTGGGAAAATTGTAATAAACGAAGCTGTGGAAAAGGAACTAAGCATCACATGCCTTACGCTTTAATTATATTATATTTTTTATACAATATACATTTATGTTTTTAAGTGAGAAATATATATTACATTATACTGCACAACTAAAAGTTGTTCACTGTTTTCGGGTAATATATGGGGATCACGAGTATGTCTTCCACTTAATGGGATTAAAGCGTATCATGCTCAGTTATTCGCATTCTCGGTATTACTTGATATACCCTATGGATGAGAATATGGATTTTATAGGAAATTAGTTCACAGTTATATATAGAGACGCGCCTATGATATCTGCTGTTCAGGCCTTTCTTTTTAAGCGTAGCCGATAAATTGTTTCTTTTATTTTTAATAAAGTGGCGTTCTCGTGTAACAGCTTTAACTTTTTCTACAAGAAAATTGCACCGGGTATAAGAAGTTCGAAGAAATGTTTTAAAATCAAGAGTATTTCCAGTTGGAGACTTTGGATATAAGCAGGTTAAGCTTTCGGTAGTTGAACCAGAATTTTTTTCTTTTGAACAAATAGCCATGCATAGCACTCAGACTACAGGACATCCATTGGACTATATTTGACGTTCCATTTTTATTTTTCTTTGAATACACCTGTTGGGAACCCCTGTCTTGTATTTTATATATTTAAGAAAGGGTTCCGTTTAACTATATGCATTTTTAATTGTTATTTACATGTAAGCGTATGCAATTTGTTTTTGTAAGTTTGCTGTGTTTGTTTCTGGTTTTTACATTTTGTTTGTGGATTTACCGCAACGTCTCATTCGCCTTATCTCTGGTTCGAGTTTGACTTTAGTCATCGACCAGCAAGAACAGGTGAAGGACACACTGCGGTAAGCGTTTAACTTAATTTAATTCTCTTTTTAATACTGTGGTTTTTTTTTTAGAAATAAACCAGGAAATAGACAATATAAAGACCGATTATTTTCTTGCGTTAAATTCGCCAGCGGGTTGACGACAGCACCTGATCAGTAGATTATGTGTCCCTAAGTAGCCAAAATTTGTACTAGTAGTGCCAAACTCCTCGAACCTAATTCTAGCGAAAGCGGGGCATACGCACATAAAGTGGTCAACTGTCTCATCTTCCTTTCCACAAGCCTGGCAAAGTGCACTGCCTGCAATGGCTATATTTTGCATATGCTTAGCCATATGGCATCAGTCCTACTAGAAGTCTGTACTCTCTGCTACCAAGTGACAGAATAAATCTTGACTTTCTAACATAAATAACACTAGTTTACACCGAAAATGTACATTTGATGAGAGGTGACTTTTCTTATGTATTTTCATCTGCTGAATTCGAAAATCAAGGTAAAATTTTTTTTCATGGAATAGTTTTTGAGATATTGTAATTTTTGTATTTTTTGACCTTTTTTCACGTGGCAAATCATATCTCGAGCTAGATCCGATTGGGTCGTTCTTGGTACCCAATGCAAGGTATTGAGATGACGAACAAACATGTATAATCGGATCTTTGATTGGTAAAGCGGTTCAAAATATATCCATGAAAATAGGGCACATTTTCAAAAAAACAATATTTTACAGTGATTCTGTGCCGGCGGAAAAGTACAAATCGTTGAGAAAATGTCTGGTTTCTCTTCATGTAGATGATACTTTAACCTAAGAACTAAGATCAACTAGAAGAAAATCGACCGAAAAATGACAAAGTTATAAGCAATTGAGTGAATAAATCCAAATCCCATATTTTCCGAATATAAAATTTAACCTTGATTTTCGAATTCAGCAGATGAAAATACATAAGAAAAGTCACCTCTCATCAAATGTACATGAAAAAAATTTTATTTTGTAAACTAGTGTAACAGGCAGCATAGCCTTTACCCATCTGTTGTCTCTTATAGCCCACCATTCCCGTTTCTGTGCACAGGCAACCCAATCACTACTAGTGGCTCTAATGGTAGTAAAAGGTATGGGTAGGCCACGTTCCGGGCCAGTAAAACTGGTCTCAAATCCTTTAATCGCAAGTTTACCCACGACTTCATTCCCCATAACGCCCATGCGTCCTGCAATCCATGTTAGCACCAGAATATTATGCTTTCCAACATAATTCAATCTGGATTTGCCCAACAGCTCCAACTTTGAAGTGAGTAAGGTCTTCAGAGCAGTTTGACTGTCACTGCAGACAAATACTTCTGCCACCCCATCTGCTTTCCAATACGTAGTCCATCGCCCTGAGAATGGCACAAACTTCCACCTGAAAGACAGAAGCATGATAACCAAGGGCGTAATGAAGGGGGATATCGTAGAGTTGCAAGAAAACCCCAGAACCCGCTCCAATATCTGTTGTGGAGCCATCCATGAAAATACGACAGTACTGCCTACCGGCCTCAGACGTACGATCAAACCATATGTGAGTCTCTGGAATTTTTATTCAGTACCGTATTTCAGTTATAGGATACGCGTGCATAGAAGGGATACCAATATACATGTCAGTGCCAAGTACTCTATCCCCAGCGCTTGCCGTGACCAAGACTGTCAGTGCGTTGAGGAGCCCTGCTGCGAAGTGCACAATAGTGGAACCCCGACCAGAACAGTTCTCAAATTTATCGTAAGCTGATTTCTGTTAACATTACTGAGATATACTGAACTTTGGCATGTTTCTTAGTTTCCATAAGGTTACTTCTAACTTACTTCGTAATAAATGGTTAACTTTTATAACTGCGTTTTAATTGATACATTTAAAGTGGCATTTTTTTTTTTTTTTTTTTCGATGATCATCGACCGGCTGAATACCTAGAGCACCAAATTTTTTACTTAGCCTAATATTTGATATTTACTGAAAAGGCACCTTTCGGCATCATCATTGAAGTTATTCATTCATATTCAGTTCTCGTGGTTTGATGAACTGAATCGCTGCGGATGTATTAAATGCGGTTGTGCTACCGGCTGCTCATCAGAGTAAAGCTTTTGATTGCCTTCAACTTGGTGAAGGCCAGAGCGATTTCTGTCTCAAGCATTAGCCTCCACGTGGCGCCACCTGGGTAGCTATTTCAGCACCCGCTGAATAGTGAGCTAATGTGTGCAGTGAGTCTTCCATGACGCTAACAGGGTTGTGCTCAGGTTTTGGGACCCGCCACGCAAAAGAAAACTCCAGTAAAGAAAAAAAAGTCTCGGAAAAAAGTCCCTCTTAACGTTGACGACCACCGCAAAATGAAAAAGGACTATGGTTTAAGGATATGCACCTGGAATGTCCGTACCCTCAATAAGGAAGGTGCCTCTATCCAAGCGAATGGCCTCGAAAAAATAAAGACTTACATAGCCGCCATCTAGGAAATGAGATGAACAGGGCTGATCGGCTCCAGATTCCGACATCTTGGTATTCAAAAGCCACATGGTTGTCTCCTGATCAACACACGCGCGACCAAATTAATCATGTCAACAGAAGGCATGATTCCATGTTCATACGTTCCGGGGAGTGCCTCTCTCGACGGATAAAACTAACACTCTACAAGACACCCATCCTACCCGAGGTGCTCTATGGCGAAGAAGCTTGGGTAGTGTCGGCGACGACTGACGGATTCGGATGAACCACGAACTGTACGAGCTCTACGCTGATATTGACATAGTCAGACGCATCACTATACAACATCTGCACTGGTCGTGTATGGACGAAGAAGCTCCAGCGAAGAAGGTGTTCAGAGCGGAAACCGCTGGACGATGACATAAAGGACGACCATGCCTCAGATGGAAGGACCAAGTCGAGGAAACCCTAACCACGGTTGGTGTAACGGATTGACGAAGACGGGCGGAAATCAGAGGTGCCTGGGGAGGGCTGATAAGTTCGGCCGTAGCGGGTTGTTTCGCAGATTCTGTGATTAGGCCACGAAAGTAAGTAAGTAATGACTGTGTTGTTGACATTTGCTGTAGCCGTGATGGTGAACAGAGTTGGAGCAGATTTAATTTTTATTAGCGTATTCGCATGCATATAGTTTCTGCCTCCTCTGAAAAAACGGTAGAATAGGAGGGCAGAAGAGATATTTTTATTACAGTTCCATTTTCATTAACTACACTAAAGGCAAACGCTGACTCCGTTTGGACCCATCTTTGAATAGAAAAGGCCACCCGCCGTATTAGTTTTGCCTGCTCTAACCTCTTTTCAGAATATAGTTGGATTCTTATGGTTCTTTTTTGCCATTGGTGTAGGGAGAGATTGATAGCCTCGGAAAGAAGGCGGAGAGTAGAGTTTAGTGGGATGAGTATTGCAAACGCTGCATATTACTGATGGAATCTTTTTTCTTCATTCCACTCTTCATCAAGACAGTTAAATAGGATTTGCTATTTTGAAGACTAGACGTATGGTGTGTTTGTGCTTCTTCAAGTGAGGGGAAATCTGCCTCAGCTACGATGTTGGAAATTCTAGATGTGCGGCCCTTCGATTTTTCCCCATTCGGTGTAGGTATTTGCAGAAGTATTCGTGGCCAGACAGTAACTGCGTGAGGTAGAAATTGGCAGTTCCGGCTGTTAATAAATATTGCTTAGGCTAAGGTTCGTGGTGAAGATACAATCTAAAAGAGACTTACTCATCCCTTGTATCCGTGCTGCCCCAGACGTTGGCATCTGCGCCAATCACCAACATTTTGTCGGATGGGTAGGCTACTAGTGTGGCGCCGCAAAGTCCAGCGTGGGTGCGGCTGTATGGTCGTATGCCATGTACGCTGAGTAGCCAGCCGATATTCTGCTTATGCTGTATGCATACGACACTTGTGTCCTTGTCGCTTATATTTTGAGAGAAAGAAGAATTTTATCTTTCTACTAATTAGTATGCAGTATCTAGGTCGAACACTACATTACTTATATCTTAGATTACGTGTGCTGATGAGTCCAGTTCACAAACCCTGTCCGCCACTGCACAGGGTTTCTGTATTATAGAAATATCTTCACCTCGTTGGTGAAGACGGAGGAGTAAGGAGGCAGATGACGCATTAGAGCGTGCTGCTTGGCGTTCTTCACAGTCAAGTCTACGTCTTCCAGCTCCAAGAGCAGGAGATCATCCTCATTACCCCTGCCGTCCATTTGCCGAAGGTTTGACCGACCAGTCTTGAGGTGGAATGTGCATCTGTCACTGTGGGTTGGTGACTTCAAATTCATCCTTTTGATTAGCTCTAAGAGCAATCGAGCTAAATGCACAGCTTATAAGTCCCCTCAGGCCGCCAGCGGAGCCAGGTGTTCCTCATTATCCACTATGATGGCACACCGGGATTTTTCAATTTGTTCGAAATGCTCGTAGGAAGGCTCGGGATGCAGAGCGGATTTCAAGAGTAGTACCTGGTCAAATTTCTTCCACCTCAGCTATCGGCAGGTTCAGCAGATTAGCAGAGCGCTGATCGGCCCATGCGATCCGCTTGATGTGACTTTGGTGCCAACATTTGTTAATTCATTCATGTGCCGGCCTGGAATACTTCGATAGTATTTCCTTGTAAGCGCTGCACAAGCTGATTTCCAAATGTCTGGAGAAGTGGTGCTTTCATCAGCGTTCCCCCTGTCCAGAACAGCCACGGCCAAATGGAACCTAGCTAAAAGCACTGGTTGTCTGTACAGACAATTTGGTTGTCTTGTATGCGTTTTGGACATCATCCGAGGACCGCTTTAGCGATCGATATGCTTCTTAGTGCCCAATTCAGGGACTCGATATCCTTCTCTGACCGATCCTTCTTCGAGTGAGCAGTGATTTTTTACACCAGGTTGATAGCTGCTCTACTGTCCCGATATGCTCTAACAGAGGGCTTCACCCTTCAGGTGGCCTCCACGCGAACCGATGCCGGACGTCTGTGACGAAGAAACGAACGCTCCGATTTATGAGGGGCTTGTCTTTGTTGTATTCTATTCGCCAGAGAGCTTACCAGTAGTTGCTTTGCTGATGTAGGGTTTACCCATGGGGAATGCTCACGATCTTATGTCTTACAAATGACGGTGGCAGCACTCTCCTTTGTGCGAAGTACATTTGTATTCTGCCGGGTTTTAACACCGTGCCCGGTGGCGGGGGTTGCTTTCCGGACCAATGCTGGTTGGATTGAATACATAGTTGTTAATGTGACCTGAAAGCTTTCAGTGGTCGAAATTTCGGAAAAGGGTAGGAGTGACAGCCATGGTAGAGTCCCGTGCCATGGAGAGTCCACTGTTACTGTAGGATGCGGACAGGTATCAGGCAGGTGCCATTGGAATATAACCCGTATACTATCTGACTGCCAAAGGAATCCTGACCACGGTGGCGTTTGACACCCTGGCTTAGAGAGGGTAGATATTAGATTGCACTCATTGGCTGTCCGTCTGACAAGGTTGGACCTGTCAGTCAGCATAGCCTCATCGAATCATCGTGACTAACCCCTCGCACGACGCCAAGTTACCTGCCGCGCGAGAAATCACTTTGAGGTTGATTTCATTGTACAGTTTATATTTAGCATGATAAGAATTAAATGTATCTAACGACATGTCTCTCAAAGAACTGAACTAACAAAACGCTTCCAATTTGCGTTATTATATATAAATGAATATTTCCCTTCCTGGAGAATGCCTTAAATGAGATTGAAAGGTTGATCACTAGCAAAATTAATTTCATGACGAAGCAAGTCTATTTTTATGGAATTGTCTCCCAACCATTTAAAAGACATATTGAATAAGGAGAGACGAACTTCCACAAGTAGCCGCACAGAGAATTATAACCCTAAACAGAGAATATTATCCTGACAGTGGAGACACGAACGGATAAACAACAAAATATAGAATAATCAAGTCTAAAGAATCTGAGACGATAGGATGAAGATACATGCAGATACTAATAAAGGGAAAATTTCCACAGAGGATAGTCCCTAATTAGGCCAAAGATAAATTACAAAATTTGATCGAGTACTTTTGCCCTGTTAACGGCAGACAGAGAAAGGCTCAATAAAGTCCAAAGTTGGAGGAAGTTCTTCAAAAGATACAGGAAGACAACATATCCCGAAATTGGCCCACCTTATAAACTGCCTCAGACATAGTCCATATATTACACGAGATAGTAAGATGCTTAGAAATGGGTTCCTTCTACGGTGAATTTATTTATATTTATTAATATATTCACCTTGGGGTTCGTTCTATTTCTTAACCATTGTAGAAGTTTGGGCTCAGTGGAGATTTGGTGCTTCGCCATCTCACTTCTGTTTTATACGGATTTGAAAATTGAAGTGCAAATTTTAAAAAAAAAACATGGGAGGCATTTTCTAGAAACAAATTTTTTTTTTATTATTCGCTTCGAAAACGATTTAATAGTGGCATATCTTCGTTAAAGAAATATGATAGGCATTTATTTGATAAACCGACTCGGATTTAACGAAAATAAGATGACGACATAACAAAAATGGCATTGCAGTGGAACCCGCTAGGCGGCAGGCGCCGACGCCGTCCAAGGCAAACATGGATGAGAACAATCCTAGCAGAAAGCCAACATCGGGCACCGTGGAACAAGATAAAAAGCATTGCTCCAGATAGGAGGCGTTGGAAGGGGCTGGCTAGCGCCCTATGCTCCGATTAGGAGCGACAGAAACTATACTTCAATATATGAATTTAACATTATTGAAATATAATTTGTGTCAAGGAATAAATCATATTGTATTTATTCGATGTATTTGTTTTTGTGCACCATAAGTAAAAAAGTTCGAATTAAAAAATGCATTGTATTTTTACGATATTGCCCTCTTGACAATTTATTCTGTTACGAAATTGCCCTCTTGACAATTTGCTCTAACTCTCTGTACTCGAATTCGTAACACTGGATTGTGTAGTAATCAAACAATCGCTGATTAAATTAAAATAAGTTTATTTAATTATTGCTATTTACACACTTAATAAGGTTTAAAGTTTACTTTATTACAATTTGCACTTTATTTAATAATTAATTTCATCACTTTACAAAATCACAATACTGCTGCTTCGATTAAAATGCACGATGTACACACTGTTACGATCTCTGCTGAACTGTGTTCGACTTTGAATAGTGTGATGGCTTTTATAGCTTTCGAATGGTTAAAATAGAAAATTCTATGCTATTCAAGAAGTTTCTGGATCATTCTAGAGTCTTATATTCACCTCGAAGGAAGTTTTTATTTTCGAGAATATTCTTTACACCATCTGCATGGATTGGGCCTTGGCTTAAATACATGGGGTGGTGCACACAACTTCAAACTCCGGATGGGATCCTAAAAGTATGCAATCACGTTTCACTTTCTATTTCAGTATAATAAAATAACACTAAAAACTATCAATACCACGAAATTTTTGGCTATTTTTATCTAGGGGTCAGAAACCAAACACGACGCAGGAGCAATTCGCCAAATTAGTGCTTTTTATGAAAAATGATTGACCGAGGAAACCCCAATATTTCAAGCTTCAACCGAAAAATGTGTGGGATGGTACCACACCGCCCCTAATTTAATTGGTTAAAAATATTAATAAATCTCTCCAAAACTTCATAAATTTCTGATTTCTTAACAGCTTCTTCTTCCAAATTTGTGTTATTCGAGGTGTGGTTTGGTAATTGCCGATAAAATATACTAAAATTCTTGGGAGGGAGTAATATGCATCTCGCCCCAAGCAGGAGGGATCGTATTTGAAAAATAAAACGGATTTAATACGAACGTAAATGGCCTGCAGAGAATTCTGAGCAATGAAAGATACCACATATTAGCTGAGAATTGGCCAAATGCTTAGACCCATCTGCTCCGTTGCCTTCTTATGCCTTTGATAAAACTCCTCTTCTACCATTACACACAAATTTGTGAAGTCAGTTTTTACAGTAATTGTATACAAATACGGTGCAATGAAACAACAATACATAATTTTCGTATATATGTAAATATTTATTGAATTTATTACAAATTATATACTTCATCCGCTATCTCGATATAATTTTATAGAGCTAATAAAACAAATATTTCGTAGTTATAAAATAATGATAACTTTAAAAACATTTATGTGTGTGGATGCAGCAGTTTGACTTCTCCATGTATTACATACATTTGCTCTTGCCCCAGCGATCCTACATACCCGTACATTTACAAACAACTGCCGCATACTACTTTACACATACATCATACATGTAAATATTGATTATATTGTTTAATTTTTACTTTAATTATTGTTTCATAAATCTTTTTAATTGATATTTCATATCTATGCATAGTAAATTGCATAAATGCATAAAACAAAAGGAAAAAATAAAATAAATGAATAAAAAGCATGGAATTCGTTTTAAAGCGTTGTAAGCAAAACATGATGTACAATATTTTAATAACAATTTAAATAGTAATAATTTGTAACACGTAACTTATTTTAATTATAACAGCAAAGTAAATTCATCAATGCATGGTACTTTAGAATACAATTTTCAATTCCACTTGCAACGGAAAACAAACCAAATATATAAAACAAGCTTAACCAAATATACAAATGCCAAAATATTAAAACAAGTCGAAGTGAATGTACATTTCGCGTATACAATCTGAAGTAATTCCATTTGCATAGGTCAAAAAAGTATCTAACATTTACTAAATAAAGAAGAGAACCACAGGCCATGGCAATACAAGTTACTTGCGCTATAAGTTAAAAGACAGAACAAAAGATATTATCAATAAGACTACGCTATACCGTTCTAGGTTCTTAAAACTACACGCATCACATGCGGATCATTTTCCGGCCAAACATTTGCTGCACTTGCATGAAAATCATAGAAATAAGTGTTTACACTAAACTCCAATTTCAAGCGCGCAAACCAATTGCAAGTTAGTTGGTGAGGAGAGTAGGATAGAGGGTGTGTATGTGTGCCTGCGCGCGCGTAGGGTGCCTGGCTAATTTAATATTCTTTCGTAATCACTTTTCGTTTGTCTCTACTCGTACCGAATAATTTTATATTATATTTTAGTGTTAGATTTCGCTTTCGTTTTTATTAACTACACAATTACTTAAATTAATTTATAGATTTATTGTGTATTTTACGCTAATTAATTAGCTTCCATAATCATAATAATAATGATGATAATTAGTTCAGCGGTTTAGAATAAAAACGTTTAATTTAATTTCCTCTTATGTTTATATACGAGACTACTACTATTTAACCTGAGTCCGTATGTGTTGCAAAAATTCATAGTACGACAAACTAGATTCACTCCGATCATCCACTAATTTCTCAATTACTTCCGGTTTAGCAGTACTTGTATCCCTGAAAAATACGAAAAATTAGTACAAGCAACAATTTAAAGCAGGTACAATAGTAACAAATTGTATATATCATATGGATTCAAGTCCCGATGCACGAAATGAACAATGCGAAAGAAAACATGCTTTTCTTTTCAAATCACAAAAGCTAACATAATAAGTCGAAGATCAAAGGACTAAAGCAGGGGTGTCCACGCCATTGCCCTTTGAGCTCACGGTGCTCAAACCCCGTTAGAATTACAGCAATTGAATCTTTTGAGCTCGCATTGTGTCAGAATTTGGCGCCGGCAAAGGCAGACAAGCTTCCAATTTCCTCGGTCCGAAAACAAAAACAAATGCAGAGCGTTTGATTATTTGGGTCGTTTTTGATTTGTTTACTATTTTGTGCTTCTCAGAAATTTTTATTTCTACGTGCACTGAAAGAAAACATTGAGTTATTTCTAATTTTAATTTTTTAATAGTTAGTGCGGACTTCATTGGCTGTTTGAGCTCACAACAAACATTTTTCTGGACATCCCTGGTATAGACACTCATCGACGAGAAAATATTTCGATATAAGCCCTCGAATTGCTGCAATTTGGACATAGCAGAGATTCCAAAGAATTTGTGTAAATTCGCTAATAAAAGCGTAGGAGAGGAACATTTCAGTTAAACAACTGTACAAAAAATAATAAAAAACAGAAAATACTTCTCATCATTTTCGTTGTCTTTTGCAAAACATTCAATTCTAAGCATTTTTCAATCATGGTCATGCATTTCATTAAATGCAAAACCCTCCCTCCATATTGAATGGAGAGAAAGGCGTATTTTAGCGAAGATTACTGTTGAAATTAGACGAACTTTTTGATAATCGATGCCACGTGAATGGTGTTTCATAATTGTGGGAAGTGCCTGCGTTTAATTAAAACAAATGCTAAAAGTTGCGCGAATTACCGTCTCCATGGATGTTTAGTAATTGGTTTTAATGTACATATGCCCCTTTTTGGCGGGTTAGGCAAATTATTTGTTCAAAATGAGTTTCTAATTTCTGTTTCTGAGAGAAATTTTATCATTGTTTATGGTTTGAACAGTTGTGTTTTGTTTGTTTTTGGTATGGGAAGTGAAGTCTAATCCAATATACTTCACAGTCGGAGTTCAAGGGGTTCATATAGGTGTAGTTGTATAAGTTCTCGGTTGTTTATTAGTTTTTTGTCTGTTAATTTTCACGGCACAACTGTTCTGATATGTAAAGTACTCTTATGTTTAACGGCAGTAACCACGTAAGAATATTGGGGCTTTTTCAGCTGTTTTCATTTTAAGGTACCTTCTGCAATTGGCATCTGAGGCTGGATTTTAAACACCATATTTAGCTGTGTGGACGACTGTAATTTTCTAACTGATAGAGATGTAGTAGGATCCTTGTTAGTTTCAACACCTTCGGATTGGGAAGTGAGGTTGTATTTACACTTTGAACGTTTATTAGCTTTATCGGTCAAATGTCATTTTAAGATTACACTGATCAAATAGATGCATTTGTGTTGCTCCAGGCATGGACTCGAAATATGTTTTCATCTGGTCGAAAACCTCAGTTACGAATACTTATTGCCCCAAACCTTTGCAGATATAATTAAATTTGGTGAAGGTTTAATAAATAATACTTTATGCAGCTCTTCGGGTAGCTAATAATTGCTGCAGAATCTTTTCGTTAACGATTGTAGCTGTCATAAGAGAGGTAACAATACGGAAACGAATAAAGTTGAAGCTAAAAAGGAAGCGAAATTTCGCCCAAAACGGGACTGAGAAAATGGAGAGCATATCCTGTTACAACAAATATCAGTCGAGGACTGTGTAATGCAAATTAATAGATGGAAAGTTCCAAACATATATGATAATTCCAAAAAAATTCTGTGAAGGATTTGAATCCGCTGTTGCTACGATGAATAGCAATGGTGATATCTCTTTCATAATAACGCTCAATTTTCCAGAAAGAAATCAAAATAATTAAATGGCATGACGTGTTAAGCTCAGCTCAACCTACAGGTAGCAGTGATGTAAGTGAATTGTAAATGAATGTGAAACCTTTGGAACACTTGTATAAATTTGCTAATTACTTCCTAAATGAATTAAACTTTTATCAACGCTTAATTATCAAACAGGCATTTCTGTTTTCTTCAACAGAATTCAGTGATCCAAAATATTTGCAGAACTAATTTAGAAAAACAATACGTTATTTATTTAAAGAAGGAAGAACTGAACTTAAGTTTGGTGGCACGCACAATAAATGCGGGCTTTATTATGTAGAAATTATGATTGAGGCCAGATTGTACCCTCGTAGCATCATATCCCTACATTCGCAATTTAAACTATTTGAATCCACATTTTTTAAATACCCACACACAAAAATAAATTAAAATGAAAATGAACATACCTAATAATCTGTACAATTGGCAGATATGGTTTTTCGTCATTTAACCTCCTAATAAAACGTTTCAGAAGATCATTTTCCGGACTATTTACATTCGGCAGACCGTAAAAGTAGTCAGGCAATTGCGCGGTCGATTTAATACCTTTGAAAAGAGATTATTATTTGATTTGATGACTTCTTCTATGAAATATTCCTATTCAATTTTAATTCACATACCCAGAACATTTTCCAAGATGTTAACTGGCACATTGAGACCTACATAAAGAATAATTAAGGTGCCGCAATCCATTAAGAACATTGAATGTGAATCCAAGCTGCATAGTAAAATAAAAGAGATCAGGTAAGAATAAAATCTTTGTTATAATTTTTAAATACGTACTATTCTGCTGACAATTTAAGACGCGGCACCTCTGGTAATTCCTCCTCTTCATCATCATCAGCGTTATTTGCATTTTCATTCTGCGTATTATAAAATAATGGATTTAAGTTATAGAATTCTGGATAGATGTATTTCATGAGCTGGTCCAGGGGCAAAGTCTTCATGTTGTCCATTGCAGCGACTCGATCATCAAGACGGGTACTGGTACCCACGCGGAAAGCCGTCTGAAAGCAAAGATGGTATAATTTATTTAATGAGGAGATAATAAACTGCTCAAACAAGCTAAAGTTATTTTTCAAAACGATAAACATATTCGCAAAAACTAAAATCTGAACTACACTTACATGCTTCAATAAAGCCAATATGTACAGTGGCAGCAGCGCTAAACTTCTGGGTGCAATCAGTTGACCCGTCTGCCCAGCCGGCAAATTTTGTGCAATCTTAAATGCATTAAATATATCCACAGTTGCATTCACGAAGGCTTCGCGCGCATCGGCCACATTTGAAGTGAGGGATCGGTCAACTGCCATTTTCGAAAGTAATCCAATAATCGCCTCTGCATCTGCAGCATGCATAACTTCCGGCAGCGAAGAAGTTACTGGCAGGCAGAGTGTATGCACACGTATGCGACGCTCACCTTCGCTATTCGTATAGAGCAGCGCCGCTTGGAAGCAAATTGTTTTCACATCAGTAAGGCTCTCTTCATAGGAAATCTGAGGAAAGAAAGTTTTACAGACACTTGCTTAGAACACTATAAGAATAAAAGTAACCTGCATGCCATAACCAGCATCCGGATTCACATTGGGCAAAGATAGCAAGTCCGTTGAACGTACGAAGAAGTTACCATGGAATGTGTGCACTTGTAAGCCGCGGGTACAGCGTATGCGCATCACGGCCTCAAAGCCAATCTTGCGCACTAGATACCGCTTGAAAGAGTGCTTTAAGGAGTCAACAACATTTGGTTTCGTTTTCTGATATAATGGGAAGTGGTGGACGCAACCGCCGCTATGTTTGCTAATGCCAGCTAAAATAAAGTTTTAGTCTAGAATATGACAGAGACTGAATTGTTTGAAAGCACTTACAAATTGTAGCCAAATCGCTGTATTGCTGATTTAACAAGAACAAATCCACAGCGATTTGGTATCCTGAGCATTCCAAAGCGAAACGCTTATAGAAATCAGTTGCTGGATTCAAATGCGCCACATCCTTAGCTGAGCGATTATTGGGATCTTCACGACGCTCGAGCGAACCAGGACCTGTGTTGGGAAGGCATGTTTGAAAAACGGTAATTCGTCCGCCAGAAGCTTGCTATAGTTGTGAAAAAAGACTCATTATAAAATTTGTAATTTAGAATTGTAATAATCCACAACTTACCATCAATTTGAAAGCAACTTGCAAGGCAGCACCTAAAGCTGAGCCAGAATCATGCGAATCAGCAAACCGCTTCGGCAGCTGCTTAAGTAAGTCTTTGATCAGATCCCTACATTCTTTTAGATTGACAAGTAAGTTGTCTGGGCGCGGTAGAAAGACATCTAAAATGGGTTCTGTGTTAATTTATTTGATCAGAAACGTTTCAAATGTGGCAACAATACCCTCAATATCTATCAGTGTTATCTCCTGCGGCTGATTGTAGCCTTCAGCCAAACTGTAGAAATGAACTTGACTATTATATGCAATGAAACCCATTTGCATGCGCATGTCACCGGGTATGTCATCCAAATGTTTATCCAACATCGCGCAAACATTCTCCAGATAACCGCACTCTTGCGCAATTATTGACACATCGAAAAGGAACAAATAAATTGCCGGTTGTGGGGGCCGCAGCTGCAAACGATGGGGCAAAGTTTATGTGTAAATACAATATGCAGGTGGCATTAGTGTAATAATTCTTCGAACGTATGAATTACCATATATTCCGATGGCGCTATAAATTCTATTGTGCTTGACCGCACCTCTGGACGCCGTGTTACATCACCGTAAGTTTTCGTCGCTGGGTCAAACTGAAAATCTTCTGGCACTGCAAATGCAAAGTGTGGATATTTTCTTACATGACGATTGCAAGCCCAAACCGAGTTCATTATATACACTTACATTCGTTCACTCTATAACAAAGATTGCACTTCCACATTTTACTATCAACAAAGTAGACGTATGGATTGATGTACGTGCGACACAGACGACAGCGCACGATATTTGGACACTGAATGACTGGTAAACTCTAAAATGGAAAATATAAATTTACAATTGGAAATCGTACATATGCAAATATATATTTCGGGAACAATATAGTAATGGAGACAAAAGGGTTGAAGAACACTATAAATCAAATTGTAATGGAATAAGCAGGTTGATTATTAGAGGCCTGTTTTGAAACGCATCTAAGGCAGTAAATTCCAAATTACCTGGGAGTGGTTACAAGTAAATTTACCTACATGGCTCCTACCCTACACATGGGTGTTTAAATTTAATAATTTTTTGTATTTCCTATTGATGTTATTTATATATAATCAGAATTGCTTCATTAGTCAAATATTAAACAACATCCTGTCTCAAAACGAAAAAAAAACTGGGCATACGGTGTTGACGTCATATATGGTCAGATTCCGTGTATTGCATCAAATTACTAAATACTTCGAATCACATTTAGATCACATTTACAAAAAATAAAAAATTTTTGGATCGATTTGAGTAGCTTTTTACGGAATCACTACTTTGTTTCTCCTTGGATATAAGGTTGATGCCCGACATGAATACCCTCATATACTGACATTAACTCAAAATTGATGCCGAAAATGCAAATAAATTATTCCAGTGCGGACCCTCAGAACACTTTTGGGAATCGTCCCGTCATGGGGAACAAAATATGAATAGACCCTGGTGAACGACTTGGAAAGTCACAATCTCGCAAGTGATCCTATCAAAATGAGAGCAAACCCTGCAAGAACAAAGCACAACAATCAAAATGATCGCCTCTTTTCCAATGTGCCCACAATTAGCACATAATATGTGAACTTTCTATTCGTGGGACTACAAATGGAGGGTTATCCTTATAATGACTGCCATGCCTGTCTTTACACTTTACGACTTCTTGTTTCAAAGAAATAAGGGTAAGTTACGTGGGGAAACAGTTCATAGCTCCCAAACATGAAAGAAGCCTTCTATGAACTGGTATAATTGCTCCCACAATTGCTTACAAATGGAAAAAGAGCACAGAACATCATGGAGATAACACGGAAACAATTACAGAACTTTCATAATTTGCGAAATGTATTTGTACGATCAGGCACACAATTTCGATAGGGTCCTTCTTAGTACTACCGACACAATCACATACTGGGAATCTCGGTCAAATGTGAGCGAACAGCATTCAATAAGAAATGAAATATTTGGGGTGGTAGACAGAATTTTTAAAAGTGTTTGGATTCACGATGTGAAAACTGAATTACGTTAGCAACTGATGAGAAATGTTGGCTTCAAAGTAAAATAAAATTTGTGTACTTTTCTTGCAAGTGAATGGAAACAAAACGAAAAGTTAATTTAAAAAAGTGTTGTATGACGATTCCTTTGATTCTGCTCTGATATAATTTGTATTTATATTACCAACACAGGAAAGTTTTGCCATTAGTAAGGAGTAAATTTGTAATTTAATTCCCAACATTAATGTCTACTTAGAAGTGTTTCGGTATGTTTTCTTCACGATGTATTTCCATGGAATGAATCATTTATTATGTTCGCTATACACAATACAGAATAAAGCCCTGAATTAACATTTTCACCTACACAGGCTTTTATTATTAACTAAACTGACTGCAATGCCAACAGGAAATTGGTTCACTTTCACACTTGCTACTGACGTATCTTTAGACTCAAAATATCGCTGCAATTTATCCACGTCATCGTGGATTTGAATTCGGCAAAAATCTCATTAATTATAGAAAACTTGCGGTTTAAAGTCTTGGAATTCACATCGAATTCGTGGAATACTTACGTTAATATCACGGAATGGATGTATCAAAATACCCAATGGCAATCTTGATTTCTGTAGCAGCGAATTACTTTCGGGAATTTTGGCAATGGTGCAACGCATAATGCTACAAGATAAAATGCACATCGATAAAAATCTCAGCTTAATTGGGAAGATTACACAGAGACACTCACTTTGGATTGCAATTAGCAGACTCATGGAGTTGATTATGTAAAACAATTTTTGGTGGCTGCAGTGTAGCTCGCGTAAGAACATGACGATTCTGCATCAGATCAATTGTATCCTGACCCCAGAGACTATTAAAGCCCTGGTGGGTAACGCTCAATTGTGGATTGTATTGACCAGTTGGCGCAGGGTATGATTGCTGTTGTTGATATTGTAAGGGCGCGTTATTGGCTTGACCATTGAACATTCCTGGCTGCGAAGGTGGAAGCTGCTGTTGATAGGTTTGCGTATAAGGTTGTTGGTGCAACTGCTGATGTTGTTGAGGTTGTTGCGCTGTTGTAGGTGGTGGCATAGGCGGCATTTGGGCTGACATGGGATACATGGGTTTTCGTTGAGCAGACTGTAGATTGTTATTCAGTTGATTTTGTTGAATGGTAGAAGTGTGGGATGGTGGTGGTGCTAAAGTTGGGGCACTGCTTTGTGGAGGATAATTTGCATTTTGTGAATGCGATAAATGCTGCGTCGATTCTGGAGCAGTGCTCATCATCAGAGGCGCCGTCGACGTGCCATAAACGTTTGAAGGATGTGCAGACATCGACGCAGATACTGGGTTTAAGTTTTGGGAAATTGCTGGATTATATTGTGTATTGCTGGTTGGTGCTTGCAGTGGTCTGTACATATTAGGCTCCGATGAAGACGATGTTGATAGTGGAGATTGCATTGGAGATGATGGATTCAATGCGGATGTTTTGAAAGCTCCCTGAAATTGAATACAATCAAATATATTTAACTATAATTATCAAATTGCCAACTTACGTGAGCGTTTGGGGGAAATTGCTGTGGCGGCTGTTGAGGTAACACAGCGTTGTTAATCGGAGGCGGTATTTGCGAGTATTGGTGACCGGATGATTGACCATTCACACGATTAATATTCAAGTTTTGCATGCTCCCAGTTAAAGCACCCGTCGATACATTTTTTGATGGTGAAGCAACACCAGCATTTAAGGTAGCAGATGATTTCGCTTGTTGTTGTTGTTGTTGCTGCTGCTGCTGTTGTTGGTGTTGTTGAGGCACCATTTGAAGAGAAGGTGAACCTGTACGCGATGAATGAGTACTTAGATCTCCACCGCCGTTGATAATAGGTGTTCCTAGAGGCCCGTTCATGCCAGGCGGACGCAGATGCGCTGGTAAATTGCTGACTGGTGTTTGTGTTGCCAATGGATTTGAGGGCCCATTCATTGATGGCGGTGTAAAATTGGAAGTGGCGACTGAAGGTGGCATAAATTTACTCATGCTACTGTTTAATGTTGGTGGTTGCGCTGCACTTTGTAGTTGTTGCTGTTGGAGTTGCTGCTTTTGTTGTAGAACCTGCTGCTGCTGCTGCAGAAACTGCTGCTGATGTTGTTGTTGTGGGGCTAAACCTGTCGGTTGTGGGAGCATTCCATTTACCATACTAATTTGCCCCTTTGGGGGAGGGGCGTAATTAGAGTTTGCGTAAGATGACATTTTTTACAGTTAGTTCATAGATTTCAATCTGAAATTGAAAGACAAGAAATGCGTGATTTCTGCGCTTATTTTAGCTATTAATTTTAATTTTATATATGTATATAAAAAATTTATCTTACACACGACCTTGTCAAAGTAACATCAAACAATGCATCATCATTTACTGGTATCTGTACAAAGTATCAAGTTATCCGCAAGAACTACGTTCACTGATAAGCGTTCATTATAATCTTATCAACGCGCACGCAAAGCATGAAAAACTCATGTTTTAAATGCCAGTGCATTAAGTATAATGTGGCCACCCTACAAATCGGAAATAGTTGGAAGTAGCAACAACAAAGCGTTTAAAATAAGACTAGATCCCAAAGCCAGGACATTTAAGCAATGAGCAAAGCAGTCAACACAAATTTGGTATAATAAATTGACACATTCGTCGATCGCTTTCATAACCAAAATCAAGCGGAGACAAATATAAATTACTAATACCAAGTTTAAAAGCAACGGAATTAACTTCCGGATGTAGCGTACGGAAATATCAATTAAATTTCAATTGCAAGCGGTGATTATTATCAAGAGTGCGGTGCCTACGCCACGTTTTCTGAACGTTTTATGTATCTTCTGCATTGAGTTTTAATCAGTAATTTCACAAATGGATTACGTTACAGTAATTGGAGGAAATATAAATATTAGATATTCATACGTATGCGGTCGTAATTCTACAAAAACAGTTCAATAATACCACAAATCAAAGACACTTGTGTGCTGCAGCGACATCATTATCTAGATAATGAGTATTCTGGAGTCTGGTATCCACCAACATTGATTTTGTCAAGTCATTGGCTTATCAGAACGAAAACCTCTTACAAAACGATAATAAAAAGTGGAAATTTAAGGGTGAAGAACTTTAGGGAATAAAATTAGCAGGTCTTGCGAGCCACATAAGAATCAAAATTTACACATCTCGCAGTCCATATTACTACATGAAAGCGAAACGTGGCAAATGTTATTTATGTGTTTAAAAGACTGGAAGAATCCTTCCACGAATACTTGGAGCAGCGCATGCAGACAACACTGGTTAATACCCTACAATATGATATGAAAAAACGAACCAGGAATCCTCAATTTAATAGGATGGTGAAAAGTACATTGGGCACATAGAAAATGGAGAACAAAATACCAGTAGTCGGGAGGCAAAGGAGTGGTTCATGCTATCGAGCAATTAGAACATTTTTGGCTCCAACGATTTAAAAAAAATTGCCTTGACTGTGAAACTGGAAGGAATGTATAAAACCAACAACTTGTTTAGTAAAACATATCGAACGCAGACAGCATTATTGTGAAGAATATTTGATTAACACAAGCTGGAATATCCTCACAAACTTTCTAAATGTTGATTATATTAATTTAAAGTTTGGGGCGGCGCGAAGGCACATAATTACATAATGTAGTAAAAACACCTGCATGCCTCTTAAAGTTGAATGGATTTGTTAGATCTTTAATATAACTTCATATAAAAATTGTCTGGAGCAGGAAACACATATAATCACACAAAACACTTATCGGAGAGACTATGGTATTGTGATTCCTCAAGATACTCGTCAAAAATTAACAAAGACTATCAACTTCGGTAATGCCAGCGTCATGAGTGGTGGAAATCTCTTTAATGGACGTGTGGGACTCCGTAAAATAAAAGTAAAAGACAAAACAAGAGCATCTTCATCAAAAAGATTCAGAAATACCCTGACCTTAACACGAAATATGCAATGAAAACAAAAACGAAAGCTATAAAAAACTAAAACAAAAATAAATTAATTAAGTTAACTTAGTCTGGTCTATACCCTACAATATGCAGACATTATTCTTAGTAAAGATGTGTTTGGCTTATATGTTGGGAAGGTGTTGTACTTGCAAATCTTTTTATATATAATTTAATGGATTTTGAACTACTACGCTTTTTTGTTATATATAACTGAATAACTTAATAAATTGTTTCTTGGAGAAAATTGAATGGACATAAATGAAATTTGAATCTGCTTTCAGTTTTACAATACCAAACACGGGGTAAGGATTTAACAAAGCATACAAAAAATTACAAATCACAAATATGCGCAAAAGTAAAGTAAACCACGGATTGGTTACACACAGTTGGAGGCTCCTGGATATAACGACAGCTTTCTATTATTACGATGTTTCTTATGTTGCACAGTTGCCTAGAAGAATGAACGGCTTTAGTGCGACAATAGATTCGTGCCGATGTCGTTTGACCTCTTTTAAAAAATCAACGTATACAAATCAAGTACTCACACAAATTAGTTGAGTTTCCAACGATATTATCAAATTAAATAGATATTGGAAGTTACAACACCGCATATGTCGACTAAAGGAATCACAGTGCCTACTTGTTATGAGGTAGGGAACAATAATTGCAAAACATTCAATTTACCACAGAGCAACTGAATGATTGGATAAGACGCATATCGGTGCTTTGTTATAAAAATACAAAATAGCTCGCCAAACAACGAAAGCAGAGAACGAGCACAGCGCCGTAATTGCAACAGCAGTGGATATGAATAATATTTAAATTAAAAACGAACTTTTAATAATTCACAAACACATTTGTCTTCTAGATATGTAAGTTTGCATGTGTACACGTGTGCAATTCCTATCCTTGCTGCTGACCCAGTTACTTCTGTTATCTTTGCTATTATCCAAATGGATTTTTGGGTTATGGGGTCATTTGCACGCACTTACCACAATGCTTCTTTCTATCCTGGAGCCGCAGATTAAAATATGCCTCTACCATCGTGCTACATGAACATAGCTACTCGTATTTAGTATATTTATGTTTTCATCTTACTATTGTTATTATATTTACATAACCATTAAATTTTTTTCTACCATTTTGTTTCGGTTAAGTAACGTGTCCATATTGGACTTTCTGCGCCCTCCAAAAACATAAAAATAAAGAACTTTGCAGTGTATTTCATTTATTCAGCTGGCATAGTTTTTCTCATTTATAATGTACTTCAAATTTTGTGAATAAAACCATTTTGATCCAATTGTTTACGTAATAAGCGGCTAAAGACTACACGAGCTCCATATAAACCTATTAAAATTACGAACATTTTATGTTCAAATGATTTGAACCTAAATGACTTGAAATCTCACAAGAGATGATCACTAACAAAGGCCAAAAAAGAGAACAAGGCGAAGCCTTTAAACAGGATTTGCATAAATTCTGTTTAACTTCACTATAAAAATGGACACTATTGTGTAAACAGACTTCGCAAAGTTCAACACTCCATTTGGACATTATCGAGATTCTATTTGGCAATGGGTCCAACAACTCCTTCAAAATAGGACCCCATAATCCAAGCACTGAACTACTCTACATTTGACTATAAAAGCAGGTTTCATCTCAAACACAGTCATATAATATCCACGCCCTAAATTCAGTTTTTTTCCAACCTGGATTAACATGATTCCACTTTCAGACTGCACCTACGAGTCCTCACAAAACGCTTACTCTTATCATTCTGACAATCTCTGGGTATAAATATTCAGCAAGGTATTGATTTTGGAAACACCAGTGCCAGAGATGCGCCAACCACAATCCAATGGCACGGATACAAAGAGCTTGTCGTTGAATTACACTTTTACCGATATTTATTTTTAAAATGATCCATTATACTTTTTAATACTAAAGTAATTGCAGGCAGATTTATTGACAGCAATGTCAACTTTTTAATTAAATTAATATGATATAAATGTTAAGGGAAAAATCGCTAATGAACCCATAGTCGCCAATTACAGAAAAATGTGGGGCAAATGCGATATTAACCCCCAAATGGGAAAATTTGACCATTAAACCAAACAAAAAACCGAAATGACGCATCGAGGCAGCGTCGCTTCAGCTTTACTAGTACCATGCCACTTTGACCTGATTAGAAAGTGAAAAAAGCAGAATACATCCAAATGCAAATCAATGAAATAACTTCGTAGTATTGTTAAGAGAACATACATAATAGCACTATTTTGACACGGAAACGTAGGCATGCTGTATGCCTAAGTATAATCGCCTTCGAATTGCTTACGACGGCACCGCCTCTCCCAGCCCCGAACTCCTGCTGTGTTAAGTTCATTAAATTGAAAATTATCTGACGCAATGTCAGCGGCCTTTGATAATTATTGGGGCGCCCGCATCACCAGCACCAGAGACAATCGTCCAAGATGAAGTTCAACTGTTGAACTCTCAGCAAATAAGAAATTGCCAGCTGTCACTTGACGTAGTGAGTTCACGTCGGCAGGCTCATGGAACAAGCAAATGTGCAATAAGAGCGATCAAAATTCGCCAAATCACTAAGTGAAAAGCGAAGAAGAAAGCTTTTAATTGGCAGTAGCTAAGTCGTGTGCGTGCGTATTTCAAACAGAAATTGCTAACCAGTTAAATGGGGATTAAACAAATACTTTACACAATTCATATCCAATCAAATAGAAAATTATAATATACCTTAAGAACAAGTATAAAAAGTATACGTTGAAAATCCTGTAGCATGGGTTATGAGGCACACAAGGCACACCCGTGAGGCGGAAGTATCGTTTGCTGGCTAGTATCCAACGTTTCTTTTTAATTTTTGCACTGTGCACTTAATTAATACCCGTGAATTTCCGATTTTTTCCAACGAAGTCATATACCTATTTTTTTTATAAAAAAATTTCACTAATATCACACTTTTTGCTTTGTTTTAGCAAAAATTGGAATTTGTATTTTACTTCTTCTCGTCTCTTTTTCTTTGCCCTTTTTCTACAGCCTCGTCGCGCACGATTATCGCTTTAATTGCCCCTTTTCGCGTTCCACTTTTTGCCAACTTGATGTATAACTATTTTTTCGTAGTTTTATATTTTCGTGCACCAATGAATTGCAACAAATTATTTAATTTTTTCAATCATTTGCTGTAAATTTGCAATTTAAAGAAATTACTCCCGCAGCCAGACAGAATTCTATAACACGCAGCAACTGACGGGTCTGTCTGTTAGTTAACATAACATAAATGTCCCCTTCTGTTTCATATTTCCCAAGGAAATTTAATTATTTTCCATATCGAAGTCTTTTTCCAACGCTGAGCCAGAGCCAGCTGCCCTCTACTGGCTGGTAGCTAAATACTCAAATGAGCAAATTTAAATAAATCCATTATTTATAAATGCTGATTCAAATCAACCGCCGGTCTCACAGATTACGGGTTTGGGGTTATCGAATATAAAAACCCCTCTAACCACGTAGAAATACAGTAGTTAAAAATTGCCGATAAATATCCTGAAGTTCTTTCAATAATAACTATTTAAAGATCAGTTGCCATACAAATACACAAAAGAGCCATTTCTCATTATTCGAATTTTGAAACATTTAATTGCAAAATTTAGTAGCCAGTAATCAAATTTTATGTATAAAGTCCAGTAACTCTCAACACAATTTAGTAAAATGAGATTTCTATGTTCGACTATTGAAAGAAATTGATGTTGTATATGGAGTTGAAATAAGCATATGCAGCGCTCTTTGCTAATTTAGTTTTAATAAAAAGGGTGTGTCTCGTCGGGGTCTTTCCTTCATTAGCAATGTGGTGACGATATTTTATATAAACAACAGAACAAATGTGTCTTTATTGTAAAAATGGTTCTCGTGTAAAGTGTAATTACAATTAAGGGTCGTTTATTTTGTATATCCTCCTCACGGCGATAACTTTCTGGTACAGTCACTTTGCAGTTACACCATGGATGGAAGAAGAAAATCAGGAGAGGGTGGAACCCGCCACCGCCATTTATCACAAATGTGACAATTTCTTTGGCTGTTATTTATTGCAATTTCATGTTCCCATTCCAGCAAGCGTTTCCGAAATGTGTGTCAATCAAGGCTGCCCAAAATGGGCGAGTGGCAAACCCCCCAATTGAGACCAGATGACCATTCACTTTTTTCTATAACAAATCTACTTATAAAACTCCCCACTAGACCCTCACAGTAGCACAATACGTGGTCTGCTGCTTCATCTTATTCGCCGCATTTCTACGGGTTTTCTCTCTAGTTATGCCCATGTTGCCGTACCGTAACCACTTTTTTGTGGTATTTACTAAGATTTAATACTTTCGTAGTCCTTTGGTAAGACAATTCGGGTAAGAATAATTTAGACTGTCTGTTGTCGTCAGTTGGAGTTTTTCTTCCAGTCATTACTTTAGATTTTTCTTCCAGTAACTCCGTGGGTAGACCCTAATCACATATAGAGAAGTCTTTAGCATGTATTTTAAGATGAATGGGACTAACAGTGTTGTAGCTCTTTTCTAAGATAACTTTAGTAATTGATAGAATCGCTAATGTGAATGGAAGGTATATTTAATACTACCTCCAAAGCACTGGTGGAAGCAGTTTCCAGACTCCAGATGCAGGCCATTCGATGCAACTAAGCGAGTTTGCTCAATGGTCCACCTAACCGACTTTGTTTTTCTACTGCCTAAATAATTATTCCTATATAGAAGATTTGCCTGGCCAGTTTCAAGTGTTTGGCCAGTTCTATCTCTCCGTAAAGTCTTTGTCATGTCAGTATCATTTATTTCGAAAGGAGTTTGGAAAATGGATACTGGCAAGAAGCGAGTGTTTACATTCCATTCCTAGTGGATGTACCGTCAGTTCTTTCCAGCAAGCCTTTGCTATTTTCGAAAATACTCTTCGGATATTAGCATTGCTACCAAGCTCTGCAATCTGTCACAGAACTTCCTCCTTGATCCTCTTTTAGTACTACTAATACTCTTATTCCCACTTAAAATATTTGTTTGGCCTCTTCTAAAGCTTGCGAGTCTCAGCTCCTAATTTTGCAAGTTTTTAATTCCATCATAACGTCGATATATTGCCCGATTATTCAGTCTCTCGACACTGCTAATCGTATGAACTTATTTATGTTGTTGAGCACCCCCTTGCATCTATTAGTGGTATATAGATTCGAATCTGTGGTTTTCGGTTGTCTGTACCTATCTTTTTGAACGATGCCTATGTCATTATCAAAAGAGATTTGCCTGCGGTCGATGTGGATGTTTCATATGAGATTTTCCAGTTTTAGATTAAGTTTTTTATAAAAGATGTTGCAAAAGCAAGGCCAAAGATCTATACAAACTTTTCATATAATGTGAATTTGCAATACTCAGAATTTTTAGTCTATTCATTTTACTCTCTCATTATTTATTATTTCGAAGTCTTCTTTTGGTTTATGTTTATCCACAGGTGGAATGTTGTGAGCTGGTACTTCTCTTTACCGTAGTAATCCAACAGTTTCTTCAGCGACAGAAAATATATGTCGGTGTATAATCCCTTACATACCTTGCTGTTACCTGATCATTGCTGGTAAGATCTGGTAAGAAAAGAGTGTTAATGCCTTTTAAACCAGTTAGGCATTCCTATATCCCACGAATCATATCATACCACACCTGATAGCCATTATATGTGGTTACCATAGGTGTATTCAACTAGGTCCTGGATAAAGGTGACTCCGATTAAAACGTTGGAGCTGCGTTAGCATGTTGAAGATTAACCTAGAAACATTTTACGCTCATTTGTTCTACTCTCTATAAGCATCCAGGTCAGGTACGCGCCTTCATCCATTCAGACAAGTTGCTGTCGTTTGTCGGATTATCGGGCTGATCGACCGTTCTGGTAACCGGATATTACCCAACGGGTTCACGATGTTTCTGGGATTTCTCATTATTGACCGACAAAATTTCACTTATACAATAAAATGCAATGAATGTTCTAACCACGGACATAAAAAATAAACAAATGGAAAATTTTACTTCAACGAAGATGTCAATTAGATTCCATATAAAGGTAGTCCGCCTTTATAAGCATACAACGCACAATAAAATACAATTAGCTCACATACTCATTACAATCGAAAGTACAGGAAGTGAGTTCCAAAGTCGCAGTGCATTAATGAACAACGGACGATCAGACATATGACCAAGTTGATTACGAACGGCAAGAATGAGTAAATTTAAGGCGTTTACACAAATAAGGAGGATCCAGAGTGGAAATAATCGTATGCAACAAGAGAATAGTATTAGAGTCAAGAAGCAATTCAAATGTAATATTAAATAGTTGTTTTGCCCATGAAGACACATGATACGAGGGCGGATTGATATTGAAGCTACCTACGTAGGAAAAAAACATTTTTTTTTTTTCAAAAACCATTTATTTCTCAACATAGTCTCCTTTTACTTCGACACACTTAGTAAGACGATATTCCAATTTTTTTATACCATCTGAATAATACGATTTCGGGAACCCCTCAAAATACGCGTTAGTTTCGGTAATCACTTCTTCGTTTGAGATGAATCTTTTTCCTGCGAGCCATTTTGTCAAGTTTGGAAACAGGAAAAAGTCACTAGGAGCTAAATCTGGACTATAAGGTGGATGATTAACCAATTCGAAGTATATTTCACGTAATTTTAGCATCGTATCTAATGCTGTGTGAACCGGTGCGTTGTCTTGAAGAAAGAGCATTTTTTCTTCTTTAAATGTGGTCGTTTTTCCTTGATTGCATCAATCAATTGATCCAATGATGCACGATAATACTTTCCTGTGATTGTGGATCCTTTTTCAAGATAATCGATGAGCAATATTCCGTGTGCATCCCAAAATACAGTGGCCATAACCTTGCCAGACGGTTTCACTGCCTTCGCCTTCTTCGGAGTACTTCCACCAGCTTCCACCCATTGTTTCGATTGATTTTTGGTTTCAGGTGTGTAGTGGTGGACCCACGTTTCATCAACAGTTATTAATCGACGCCAAAAATCAACAGGATTACGCTTTATCATGTCCAAACACCGCTGTGAAGTGGTCTGTCGTACTCGTTTTTGTTCGACACTGAGCAAACGCGGCACCCATCTTGCCGATAGCTTTTTCATATGCAAATGTTCATGCAAAATTTTGAACACACGTTCATATGATATGTTTACCATTTCAACAATCTCACGCAACTTGACTCGGCGATCATTCATAACGATATCGAGGATTTTCTTGATATTTTATTCTCTTTTGGCCTTCCTGTTGATAGTATTGTTGCAGTGCTTGTTCGGCCGCGTTTAAATTCAGCAATCCAATAGTTTACCATGTAATCTGACGGAGCAGACTCACCGTAATGTTTATCGAGCTTTTCTTTTGTCTCTTTCGCCGTTTTCCCTTTCAAATAATAGCGTTTAATCACTGCACGAAATTCGCTTTTTTCCATTTTTCAAGAAACACAAAAGTTGCTTACTTCAAACGACTACAACAAATAAACTAATCGATGAATTTGGGTGAAATTTTAACAGTTGACGTTTGACAGATCGCAATTTCTAAAAACAGAAAAGTTTTTCTGTTTGTGCTGCCATCTAGCTCTAGGTAGCTTCAATATCAATCCGCCCTCGTAGATCAGTGCTCCAGATAGAAATACTCATAGTGATAGACTGGAATATGTACTTTGAGCGTTAAGTAAGGCAGGAGCTAGACTAACTAAAGATAAGTGCAAATTTTTCTATAAGGCATTTAATTATCATTGGCATATTATTGATAGAGATGAATCAAGAGAGAGTGCGAGAGGTAAAGAGCATGAAAAATCTATTAATGTATAATAATTACAGGCATTTATAGGAGTGATACATTTTTACAGACGATTTTTACCAGATATTTCCTCAGTATACCTCCCACTTAATGAAGTGGTGTTGCAAACATGTAAGAAATTTGAATGGACAATGATACAATGCAGTAAATAAATTAAAGGATTTGTCTTGTGTTTTGACATTTTGATGCAAATTGTAAAACAAAATTGACAGTTGTCGGAAGCCCTGTACATGCAAAATGTTGAACACACGTTGCCGAACGTTTTGGAAGAAAACGGCTAAAAAAGCAACATTGCTTGTCAAACGCACGACCGACTAGAAACTTGCCCTAGTCGGGCGTTTTGAACGCGTTTACGAAATTTGTTAAAATTTACGATCAAACGCGTAAAGCCGCATTTCGAATTGGTTCATATAATTACATTGTTTCTACTTTAACTGTCAAACGCGCGACCGACCTAACGCTCCATTGTGATATAGCTCCAAGGCACAATCTATAATTCAGCCTATTTATACGTATCATTTATATCACTATTTTAGTGATACAATGGACAATTTTGTCGTCAACATAAAATTGAATGTTACAATCAAGTAAAGTAATCGGACAAGTCTTTATATATAGAATTGAGCCTTGGACACACCTCGAATAACTGGAGGAAAGTTTGATACTCATCAGTCCCATATCTCGGGTGATAAACCGCCTGCATTCTATCTGTAAGGTAAAATTTGAATTGCTTCACTGTAGTGGGCGAGAAGTTGTATAATTTAGATTAATAGAATGCAGGTACTCCACTTTATCATTTATAGAGATCAAAAATAAGATCGAATCCCAATTTAATACTGTCAAGCTTAGAACATACATAATTGTTCCTAGTCAATAGTTTTGAAGTTACGATACCTGAAATGATTGATTTCATATTAAGTGTAAAATAAAGAGTCAGAAAAATCAATGAATGCTTAGAAAAGCCCGCGATAGAGCCTTACTCATAAACTTTAAGCTTCAACACATTAGGAACAACAAATATTACCAACACGATGAACTGATAATCTTGTTAAAATGTGTCGGCTGTATTGAATTAACTGAAAGTAAACCCAACTCCGATATTTAAGAAATCATTGCAGTCTCTATTACAACATTGCTATTCGTCTGGAAGAAATACCCTGAATACCATCGCTACTAATTTTCCCGCCAGGTTACCTACGTTGAGAGAAATGTTAAGTCTCAGCCCAATTTCTGCTCCACTCATCTGCGAACAGAGCAGAGTTCATCCGACTCTGCTGGAAATTTATTTTGTTCTAAATTATCCAGCGATACAAATATATAGATGAGAAGGGATGGTCGATAGTCGAAGGGCTCCCGCACGGCTTATTAAGATGTAAGAGCGCCCGGTATCAGAAATGAAATTGAATTGCGAAGGAAATTTATTGGTTCCTTAACAATTTGTGCCCCGTGACACATTTCTGTGATTTGGGAAATGTATGAAATCGAAATTGTTGACGATTAGTTTGCAGAATCTTCCATGAAACCTGATCGGCTGATAAAGTTTCCTGGATTTCTGAGCCTACTTAAGCTCCCTCAGCTTCATCAAGGGTCCATAGGGAAGAGAGATCTGAGTAGAAGATAACTTTAAGGAAAATGATCAAAATGCAAAATTTGCAATTAATGAGAATATAAAGTGTTCATTACACAATGATTACGGTATCCGATGAGTATAATGATTTATGCTAGGGAAGAGGGGAGAAAAAGCAGCTAAGAAGTGAGTAAAGAGAAGATAGCGGTTTGCATCTGTTGTAGTTCAGTATCCCTGTAAGTGGATAAGGTTCTTCAGTATGACGTTGACCAACAAGTGCCGCTCCTCCAATGTAAGAAATTACCGGTGGGAATCCGTTAATACCGATTCAGACAAGATGAATTCAATTTGATCATAGAAGGCGTTCTGCGAAATGCCGGTGTATATCATAATGACAATTTCTTATATTAAATTGTTTTGTTCCTGGAATACGCCGATAATATCAATATCATAACTGAAACCAAGATACTGAAATGTGTGAATAAATTCCACTGTTACGGATCGGATAAGACACTGACATAAATGAATCAACCTTTAAACAACTTAACTCGTATGTATATCAGAAATTAACCGCAGGTAGTATTATACTCGTATTAGGTGGTGACCTCGAAACAGACATTTCTTCAGCGATATTTAGAATATGATCAGTTCGAACTTGGTCTATTTTCAAATGCGTTATAGAAAATATTTAAAATATTATATTTATATATTAATGCTCATTTGATAGGTTTTTTTATAAAGATTATAGTGGAGATTGTAATATTATGGATTGGTGCACAATGGTTGATCCTCTCACAGTTGATAATTAATTCCTCGTTTAAAAGCTGTGTTTCTAACAATCTATTCTGTATTTAAAGTGTGGGGCTGTGATAAAAAAACATGAATAATGTATGTGCCTATGCTATGATTAGTTGGTTAAACTGGATGTTCGTGCCACGAGCCCAATTACACCTTTTATCTAGTACTTTGTTCTGGTTCTAGACACATATGTACATTGCGTTATATTCAATTTTTTATGCATTAAGTAAGAGTGTAAGAGTTCGTTTGTACTTGTTTCGGACAATTTTTCAAGCTTATCGAAGGTTGGTTTGCCCTGAGTGTTAATCCTTGCTCTCCATAGCTCTGGACATTTGTAGAGGAAGTGAATCATGATTTCTATTTCTTCTGGTTGTTTGCAGATACGACAGTAGTAGTTGAGAAAGATGATGCTTGCAATCCGATGGGCCAGAAGCCGGTGATGACTGGCGTCAGTCTTGACTATACCAATATTCTCCTCTTCTCTACTCTTTCACATCAAATTATACCGATATGGATATGAAGAAAACTAGCATTTCAACGAGGTTTCGTCCATTCATGACATACGTGACATTTGAGCTATCACGCCTATATTTCACGTACCGTAATTCAGTTATGTATATGAAAGACCCCCACCAAACTTTTAGTGTTTCAATTCAAAAAATAGTTTTAAATACTTTAAATAAAAGTACCGCGTAGACTTCATAGAAAATTGTTGAACGGAAGGTGGGGATAACTTTCATATCATGTATCCTATTTAGTAAACTAGTCCCTGTGCTGCTTATACCCTAGATTTAGATTAGATTTATTTAAAGGTGCTATACACTGCGACCTGAAAGATCTATTGTGATGACCTTATTTGTTTGAAAGATGAGGATAGTCTCATCTATAAATCTTCTGTCAGGTTAATTTTAGACAGGAATTCATATATTTTGGAGGAATCAAGTTGAGGGATCTTACTCACCAAAACGAGTCTTTTGTGTGCCAACTGTCCGCAGTCTGTGATCAGGTGTAGTGAGGTTTCGTCACTTTCTCCACAGAATCAGGCGCATGCTTATACCCTAACAAACCACATTAAATAATAAATCGACGAAGTAAACAGAAACAAATTGAAAGTTACGATAGAAATACTGAAAAAATGCTAAGTACGACTTTTTTCCGAAGGGAGGGGAAATCTTTTAAAATACACGAGGGGGTACGCACCACCCAAAAGAGCGAGATTTTTTCTCATTAAAACTACCTCCCACAACAGTTACGCTAAGCCTGATAGCGATTTAGGAAGGGTATTAAACATATGTACAAAGATATACAAAGACTAACTAATCACGGTTTGAAAGAAAAAATGTTATTTTCGATTTCAACATATGTTTGGATTCATTCAAACAAATCACCTCCGAAACTAAATTGAAACCATAACACGCACTACGAAACGGTGCAAATATAATTAGTTCCGATTACAAGTATGGAGACACAAGGGAGTGAAATTCCGTGTTCCTCTTGCAGGAGCATTAAAGTGGAGAATGCCAAGCAAAAAACTACTTTTTATTTCACCACTCATGAGTTTAAATACAAAACATGCATTAAGCATAGTTCTACGGGTTTTAAGCGAGGGGAGACGAATAAGTTTAAGACGACTCATATAAGAGGGAAGTTGAAAATTGGAGTTCCATGTAAAGGAACGTAGGCAAAACAATAAAAAACGCGTTTGAACTGATTCAATAAAACAGAGTAGCAGGCATTACTAGGCACCAAACAACACTTGCGTATTCTAATGATGGGTGTACCAAGGTAGTGTACAGAAGTTTGGTAATAAATGGGGCTTTCAACTCCTTTGCCCAGAGTTTTAAGAAGCCTAGAGTCAGAGAAGCTTTGTTAACTATAGTTGCAACGTGTTTACCAAAAGTAAGTTTTTAGTCAAAAGTCACACCTAAGTCGTACATATGATCAAAGGATAACAATGGTTGATTGACAACGCAGTAAGGATGAGCAGAGTGGGATGATCTGGAAAAACCCATATGTTTGCATTTCTTGTAGTTTAGTTGTTTACAATTTATGTTGCACCAGTCACCAAGAACATTTAAATCATCTTGAAGCAACTGCAATTCATTTGGGTTATCAAATCAATGAAAAATTTTTACGTTATCAGCAAACATAAGAATATTGTAATGGGATATACGCGAAGGAAGGTCATTTATAAAAATTGAAAATAGTAAGGGACCAAGTTGGCTAGTTTGCGGCACGCCAGAAGACGCAGGAAATTCATCCGATAACAGTCCTTCAAATAACACCTGTTGGGTATGCTATGACAAATATGATGTAAAAAGTAGTTTTGGGAAACCAAACCTAGAGAGTTTAAGGAGGGGAAGTCTATGGTTTACTACATCAAATGCCTTACCGAAGTCAATATAAATAACGTCTGTTTTCATACCCTTAGCAAAGCCATCTACCACGCGGCAAGAAAATACCAGCAGATTAGTGACAGTTGTCTTTCCAGGCAGGAAACCATGCTGGTGGGAACTCATAAACGTATGAGCATAGAACGAAATTTGGGATGCTACGATTGCTTCCAGTAACTTAGGAAGAATACTAAGTTCCGCAATCCCACAGTGATTGGATTTGCAGACTTACTGCACGATTTATGCAGCGGTAAAATATATGACTTTTTCCACATATCGGGAAAATGACCATATATAAGAAAAGCACTAAAAAGCGAAGTAATCGGAGAGACAAGCTCAAGACAACACTGCTTAAGAATAAAAGAAGGGATTAAGTCGGGTCTTGGAGTAAAAGATGACTTCAAACAAACACAGTTCGCAATTGTCTAATAAAATCACTGAGAAGAATTTCAGAACAAACTTTTCCGACTGTGATAATTACAAAGAAAATAAAAATAAGGAGAAAAATCGTAGCACATAGGTTTGGTTATGGTAGCAGCCGTCTATTGCGACACCACCGAGTTCCCAAGACCTATGGTCTCAACCGTTTGCAGGTGGCAATTTGTCGCATCTGTCCATGCATAAAGGAAGGTTGGTACCCTGTCTGGCTAGCTCATCAGTCCTACAGTTCCCTTCAATATACCTATGTCCCGGAACCCGAAATTAGGCGTACCGTGAAAAAGGTGCTGATATCATTTTGGGCTGCCCGGCAGTCCTGATCAATCTTTGATTTCAATGCCACCGAGTTCATTGACTTGATGGCTACCTGGCTATCCGAGTAGATATTTATAATGTTTTTTTATTACGGTGTGTCAACTTAAGTAGACGGCTACCTCCTTTATGGCTCGGACCTCTGCTTGATAAACACTGTAGTGGCCGGGGAGTCGGAAGGAAAGTTCCAGTCCCAGTTTTTTTGAGAAAGCTCCAAAGCCGACTCTATCGTCAAGCTTGGATCCATCGGTATAGAAATTCAATTCCAGCCTTCTCCATGGCATGGGTGTTTGCCACTCCCTTCTAGACGGAATATGTGTCTGGAAGTGCCTATCAAAGTTGACATTATGCCATAACTGATGCGACAGACACTTGTTTCCCCACCATATCTAATGCAGGTAGGTTGAGTATCACTTCTAATGCTTTAGTTGGGGTGGACCTTTTTTTGTTTTTAATATCCATTTTTTTATTGCAATCTGTATTAAATACAATTAACAATATTTTTATTTTAAACATAAATAACAATAACTAAATATCAACATAACATTTATGGAGTGCACCCAGTGGTGCAAATATTTCTGAATTGTAGGTATTCATCAACAGGAAATATCTGCTGTTGATTTCTATTTTAAACGGCTGAATGTAGTCATATGAGCTGAGTTCTGATAGCTGTGCCCGTGAATTCTTAGTCTCCTTCTTTCCGTCCAACAAGTAAGCGTGGCCATATTAGATCGCAAAACATCCATGAGTGTTTGGATATTTCCCTCTACCCACAATTGCCAAATCCTCTGCATAGGGGATGACGTGGAAACCCCATTCTCTATGGATAGCAGTAAGGGATTTACCAATTCCAGAGCAGGGGAGAAGGAGGAGTCTGCAGACCTATCTGCTTTAAGTGCAGGCTCCTCAGTTGGCAGTTACCTTTCTTCTGACGAGAATAGTCTCAATCTGCGCTACCACATTAGGATCAACGCCCAGAGCTGCTAATGCTCCCGTAATACCCTTCGCAGATATATTATTAAAAGATTATTAAAAAAAGTATATTCTAAAAGTATTGTTACGAAATCGACACGCCATCTGATTGGTTGATGGTTTTAGGGTGAACGTCCATTTCAACCCCTAAAAATGCACAGGCGGGAAGGCATGCGAAGCTGCGTTCAGAGGCTGGTTGAGGTTCTCGTGTGCAAGAGGCATATAAGCGACTGCACAAGTGACAATAGGCAGCTAACCAGTGAAAGTGGATCAGTAAACAAGTGAAAGTGAACAATTGCCGAAAGTGCACATCGTAGGAGCAGATCAGTTAACCAGTGACAGTGGCAAATCGATCATAGCCGAATCCTGAGAGTGGCAGCAAGCAGCGTGAGCATCGTGTTAGCAACGAGAGTTAACAAGCGATCGTCCCAGAGCGGACATCTTGTTAGCAACGGGCAGTTGAAGCGGATTTAAATAGTAAAACATTGTGGCGCAACAACTGTCTAACTGAAGCAAATGTTAGCGAAGACGAAATATGAGAACCGAGCAATAGAAATAAAGCCAATTGTTCCAACTGAAAGATTCCAAAGATTCCTCGCTCGTTTCGCTCCACACATCTCCCGGACCTTTTAGGTAACCGAGGTTTTATGGTGTCATCGCTAGGATTCTCCTTAGTCTGGCTGCTTCCGATGTTTCTTCCACATCCCTACAATAATTTTTCCAGGTCTCTCGCTGGCAGTTGTGATTACTTTTTTGTATGTTTTTAGTTTAGCCTTATAGGCTTCCTAGTCCAAGGGCAGACCCAAAGTTTTAGCCCTGTTGAATAACCGACTCTTGGACTTCCGGACAAGGCCTTGATCCATCGACCACCAAGGTGGTTTATTCTAGCCTCTCAGTTTCACAACCGGGCACCAGGCTGTCAGTGAACTATTCAAGGCCCTGGTTACCTGATTTATCAGCCCGTCTAATTCCACAGTGTCTGTGGGGTGAAACGGGGGATTCAATGGCAGTGAGGCCCTGAGAGTCTTCCTATACTTTCCCCAGTCCGTTCTCCGTATATTTCTATACGTCTTAATTGGAGATACTCGGAGGTTCAATTCGTATTCTATATAACGATGGTCAGAGTAGGAATTTTCATTCGAAACTTTTCATCTTTTTACATTATTCGCGAAATGATCGAAGGTCAGGGTAAGATCCAAAACTTCCTTTCTATTCTTAGTTATAAAAGTCGGCTCTGAGACTAAATTTAGGACACTAAGCTTATTTTCTATGATAAAGTCTAAAATTGACTCACCTCTTGCATTTGTATCGGTACAATGTATTGTGGGCGTTAATATCGCTGGAGATAACCAAGTATCTGTTGGCTGCGGCTGCCTCCATCACCAATGCCCGAACCTCCTTCTGTGGGGCGACCTTGTCAGCTCAATGCTTGCCACCACTATATATCCATTGCTTAACTGAGGAAGCAAAAATATGTTAATGGTATCCTTTGCTAATATACAAGCCCGAGGCTCTGAGCGGCTCGCAGCTTGAAACCTCTCATCTTTACACCGCAGATTTTATTGCCGCATATTCACGTCGGAACCACCGGGACCCAGGCGGACCTTCAAATTCGCGGAGGCGAGCTTAGAATGATGGAGGTTGATTTGGATCAGCTTCATAGGAATTTGCTCTTCTTACCTCCACCATCGTCACGTCCGTGTCCTCCTCTCCTTCGGTATAGTCGAGGAGGTCGTCTTCCTCAAAGAGTTTCCCGACCCCGGTCAGCTGAGTCAGTCGACTTTTGGCTGCTGGGCAACCCTTCTTCACCACCGCCACACACACTAGCTCTGTCACCCTCTGTCTCCTCCGGTTCCAAAGCTTGTACTCGCTGCGGGAGATCCGAATGGTTGCGTCATCGAACCCGAACTTGACGACCCCTTTCCTCTCTGCCAGTGGGCCAAGGGATTCGGTGTTGAAGATCAACAACACCTGTCTCCTACCCTCTATTGGCTCCTCAAGTTTCCCCACCCTCCAGTTATGGATTGGCAGGGCCCTGTTATTATTATCGTTGAGGGGATGTTGCACTGCGACCTATAAGATCTATTGTGCCCCCTTCGTGGAGTATTTCTCTTAGCCCAATTCCCTCGATGAATTGGAGTATTGGTCCCAACTTCACAGAGTCTGAGTTCGTCATCGAGTATGATGAATACGTCAAGGTGTTTCCTTCTCTTGTGCATCAGGGCGGGGCAAGTTCCTAACACATGTTGTGCGGTCTCGTCCTCTTCCTTGCAGAACCTACAAAGAGCATCAGGGAAAATTCCCAGTTTTGTTAGGTGATAATTCAACCTACAATGTCCTGTTAACAGTCCCGTAATGATTCTCAAGTTGTTTCATACAGTCATCGTAGCGTTTTGGGTTGTATGTCCCTAGCGCTAATTTGGAATGTGATAACCCCGGTAATTTTTCCCAGTATAATCTTCTTTGTCTATCCTCTTCTTTCCAGATAATACGGGAGATGTTACCCGATTCTAATCCACAGAATGGTTCGGGTCCTACAAATGGAGATGATGCTCCTTTCTGGCATGTTTGTCTGCCATCTCGTTTCCATTAATCCCTACATGCCTCGGAAACCATAGAATCCACACCTGATTGAGTTGGCCTAGGATGTTCAGCTTTACAATGCACTCCATCACCAGTTTTGATGTAACTTAGTGAGATTTAAGTGCTTTGATAGCTGCCTGGCTGTCAGTCAGTATTGCTATTCTGCGGTTCCGATAGTTTCGTTCGAGATTAAAGTGCGCACATCTATCTATCGCGTATACTTCCGCTTGAAAAATAGAGGTGTTCTTACCTAAAGGTTCAGAGTATCTTTTCCCTGATCCAAATACACACGCCCCGGCTCCATCGTCAGTGACTGAGCCGTCAGTGTACCATGTCATCATGTACTGGTCTACCTTGTATGTTTCTGATATACCTTCCCAATCTTTTTTATTACTAAGTTCAGTTTTAAAATGTTTCTTAAAGCTGAACGTTGGGAGTATGGAGTCCTTTGGCATCGAGATTTCAGGAAGTTGCTTAACGAGAAGTTCTGTCATCATTTGTGCTGGTGTTGTTTCCAGCTACCCTCAAAATCACTCTCCTAGCTTGGGACTGGATATAAATATGAAGAGGAGTGAGATCCAAGAGTACCTCCATTGATGCCGTTGGACATGTTCGCATAGCTCCCGTAATACAAACACATGCAAGTCATTGTATCTTGCTAAGAGTGTTAGTTACTACTGTCTGCTGATTCGTGCATTTTTCCCCAGACTAATGCCCCATAGGTTATCATTGGCCTGACAATTGCTGTGTATATCCATCGCAGGATTTTTGGTGTACAGCCCCAACTTTTGCCCGCAATAGTTCTACACGTCATGAAAGTTTTGATAGCTTTCTGTTTAATTTGTTCAATGTGGGTTTTCCACAGAAATTTTTGGTCTAAGAGGATACCCAAGAATTTTGTTTCTTTCTGAAGTTCTATCTCTATACCATCTAAACGGATAGGTTTAAGATGCGCGAGTTAATACTTTTTTGTGAATGGTACTAATGTTGTTTTTGCTGGATTAATATTCAGCCAAACCTTGGCGCACCATCTCTTCGTTAGTTTAAGTCCTAGCTGAATTCTATCACATAGAGTATCTTCAAATTTACCTCTACAGATGATGACTATGTCCCAGAAATGACAAACCATTGTTTTCTAATTCTGCCAATAGCTCGTCTACTACTATACTCCACATAATTGGTGATAGCACACCTCCTTGTGGGCAACCCCGTGTGGTGTTAGCGATTATACTTCCTGTACTAGTTGGTATTTCTACCTTCCTGGTATGAAGCATATTGCTCATCCAAGAAGCTAGAGTATTGTCAACCCCTCTTCTTGTAAGAGCTCTTCTGATAGCGGCATGTGAAGTATTGTCAAAAGCACCTTCTATGTCTAGGAAGGCGCATAGCGCCGTTTCCTTCTTTCCTAAGCTATCCTGCAGTAAGTTCGTCAGTTTGTATAGTGCAGTTTCATTGGAATGCCCTGCTCTATATGCATGCTGACAGGAGTGCAGCGGGTTTCGTATTAAAACCGTGGTCCGGCAGCGGCTTTCGTATTAAAACCGTGGTCCGGATGTAGTTGTCTACTTCCTACAGTTTTTAGAGCAAAGGATGTCAGGCAGATTGGCCAGAAGGATTTCGGATGGAGGGGGTCCCTCTTACCTACCTTCGGCAAAAATACTACCTTTGCCCTTCTCCAAATCTTAGGTATGTAACCTAGCGCTATACTGCTTCTTGCTATTCTCGTCAATGGACCTAATAGCTGCTCTATACCCTTCTGGAGTAGGGGATTTCAATGGTTTAAAAGTGTTAACTGCTCATCTAATCCTCGGTTCCGTGCAAATTTCGCTTGCTATAACCCATTCATTCCTGCTTATTCTCCCCAGATTTTCAGTATGTTCTGTCCCTGCTGCCACATATATGGAAGATCCTGGGAAGTGTGTATCAAGAAGTAATTCTACTCTCTCTTCTTCATTTTCCGTGAAGGAACCTTCTTTTTTAAGGTTGGTGGATGATATACTACTGCCTTTGGCAATCACTTTATAGAGTTTTGAAACATTAGTGGTGTGCTCAATGCTTTCGCAGAAATTTCTGAAACTTGTGCGTTTTGCTTCTCTAATCTCTTTCTTGTAGAGTGTTAGAGTCCTTCTGTATTCAGTTCAATCCCCGGTAATTTTTGATCTATTAGATAGCCTACGAACCTCAGTTCTTAGTTTCTTTAGATCATTGTTCCACCAAGGTACGTCCTTGGTAGAGCTTACCTTGGTTATTGGTCTTCGTATGAATCAATATTTGCTTTATTGAGACTTTCTACCGTAGTTTCTAGTTGTATTTTGTTTCTGATGCAGTCGCCTAATTCTAGTTGCCTTAGGTTTGCATTCAGATTGCTTAAATATTTTTCCCAGTTTGTTTTCCTCGGATCCCTTAAAGTTCTTTGCGTTAATTGCAACTCCTCTATGTCAAATCGTAGTATCCTATGATCGGACATTGATGGTTCGTTGGATACTATCCAATTCTTAACAAGACTAAAGCCCCAGGTATTTCCTAAGGTTATGTCTAAGACTTCTTTCCGTACCCTAGTTACGAGAGTGGGTGTGTTACCCACATTGAGAATTTCTACTTTATTACTAATGACCAATTCAAGAAGGTACCCACCACGCTTGTTGGTGTCTGTGCTGCCCCATACCTCGTTATGCGCATTTCACAGTACTCCACCAGATTGTAGACAAGCTCGGGTGGGACCCGAGTAACTTCCCCTGGTAGGGATCCTGATGCAAATACAACTTCACGTGATGTTGATCGGGATCTGCACCGCTACAAGATCTCTAGAGAGAAACTCTGGAAGACACAAGTATTTCATATTTTTCATTAGTACTATGCAGGCTCTTGGGTTATCACACCTGATGTCCCATATTACCTGCATATCAGATGCAACCAAACCTCTGATTTTACCCCTGAATACCCAGGGTTCCTGTGCCAGCACTATGCTCAGGTTGGACCTGAGTGTTGCTCTAGCGATGACTGCCGAGGCGGCCTTCGCATGATTAGCTTTGTGTAGATGGACGGGGATCTTGCAAATCATTAGGCCACTCTACAATCCTTGGCTTTGATCGCTTCAAGCGATTGGTCATCAATGTTACAAGATCTCCTTTTTGTCGGTTCAGCTGGCTTAGCCGGGATCCAGACCCGAGCTCTGGGTCTGCTGGGAACTTCTTCCCTGCTGACGGCTTCAAGCCTGGCTCCCGGCCAAACCTCGCCTACCTTGCTTACCGCAATCTTATATAGTCTGACTGACCTGCTGTCATCGCATGCGATGAGCTTGGCTCTGCCCTGATACCAGCTCGCATCGTGACAGAAAGGAGGGGGTCCAGGGTTTTCCCCCAATACCTGGAGGTAGACTTCGCAATCGCTTGCTCCACCCACCTCCACTTCTCTTTGGGTATGACTCCTTCCTCCTCCTTCCGGTCTATGATGACAACCATCTCGCCCTCACCTTTGACAACTTCGCTGTAGGACGGACATTTCTGGCCCCCGACTTTTTGCCTTTTGGAGACTCACTTGCCTCTTCTGTCGAACGTTGTCTCTTTGGGCTTACACCCGCCGGCTTACCCAAGCCGGATAGCACACCCCTTGCCCACTCTACCGATTTGGCCTGCTCCTCAGTGAGGTGGTCCGTCGGTAGAGCCTCATATTTGGCCATGACCCTCATCATAATAGGCCCGCTTAGAAGGACGGACATGTTTTTCCGGTCCCCCCTGGCCTAGCACAGCAATCTTCTTTGAGCTGCTGGGCCCCTCTACTGGCTGCTACCGATTGATCCCCGGAGTAGACCTAAAGACTTCAGACCAATCAGTCTCACGACTTTCCTCCTAAAAACATTGGAGAGATATCCTAGGCATAGCATGCATACACGAAGGGCAAATCAACAGAGACGGCGTTACACGTACCCATTGGTATAGTGGAAAAAGCCATCCAGTAGAAGTATTTTGCACTGGCGTTGCAATTCATTGATATTCTTAAGTAATTGCCTTTCTGACAATGTTTTTCCAAGCTCAATACTTGGATTCCTATCGCTGGATTGTGTAATAAGCAAACAATTCTTCTTCAGTTGGAAAAATTGGCTTTATTTCTATTCGTCTACTTCGTCTTCGCTAACGTTTGCATCAGTTAGATAGTTGTTGCGCCACAATGTTTTACTATTTAAATCCGCTTCAACTGCCCGTTGCTAACAAGATGTCCGCTCTGGGACCATCACTTGTTAACTCTCGTTGCTAACACGATGCTCACGCTGCTTGCTGCCACTCTCAGGATTCGGCTATGATCGATTTGCCACTGTCACTGGTTAACTGATCTGCTCCTACGATGTGCACTTTCGGCAATTGTTCACTTTCACTTGTTTACTGATCCACTTTCACTGGTTAGCTGCCTATTGTCACTTGTGCAGTCGCTTATATGCCTCTTGCACACGAGAACCTCAACCAGCCTCTGAACGCAGCTTCGCATGCCTTCCCGCCTGTGCATTTTTAGGGGTTGAAATGGACGTTCACCTTAAAACCATCAACCAATCAGATGGCGTGTCGATTTCGTAACAATACTTTTAGAATATACTTTTTTTAATAATCTTTTAATAATATATCTGCGAAGGGTATTACGGGAGCATTAGCAGCTCTGGGCGTTGATCCTAATGTGGTAGCGCAGATTGAGACTATTCTCGTCAGAAGAAAGGTAACTGCCAACTGAGGAGCCTGCACTTAAAGCAGATAGGTCTGCAGAGATACTCCTTAGGGAGGAGTTCCTTCTCCCCTGCTCTGGAATTGGTAAATCCCTTACTGCTATCCATAGAGAATGGGGCTTCCAAGTCATCCCCTATGCAGACGATTTGGCAATTGTCGGTAGAGGGAAATATCCAAACACTCATGGATGTTTTGCGATCTAATATGGCCACGCTTACTTGTTGGACGGAAAGAAGGAAAATAAGAATTCACGGGCACACCTATCAGAACTCAGCTCATATGACTACATTCAGCCGTTTAAAATACAAATCAACAGCAGATATTTTCTGTTGATGAATACCTACAATTAAGAAATATTTGCACCACTGGGTGCACTCCATAAATGTTATGTTGATATTTAGTTGTTATTTAGGTTTAAAATAAAAATATTGTTTATTGTATTTAATACAGATTGCAATAAAAAAAATGGATATTAAAAACAAAAAAAGGTCCACCCCAACTAATTATAAAGGTTGCACTGTCTATAAGGAGCTGCAACAAAAGTCGTTCCCAGCACTCAGGAACAGAGAAGCGAGGAACATTAACCAGGAAGCGCCTCAAAGATCCGCTCCACGAACAACAACGTCGTATGCAAATGTTGTACGTAACAATACTCCGGTAGAAACCAATACGAACCTAACCACTCCGCTCAACAATCCAAATACTCAACTGAATGAGGATATGACCGAGCTAAAAACCATGCTTAAAGCATTGATGGGTCAAGTGAGTACTCTACTTAATCTACTAACCACAGTCGTAGCAAATATGTCGAAATGAATAAATTATTAAAAATCGCAGTCTGGAATGCCAATGGGCTCAGTCGTCATATCCATGAAATATCAGCTTTCTTAGCAGACAAAAATATTGACATGTTGATATCTGAAACCCATTTCACTGAAAAAAGTTACGCAAAAATTCCGCAATATGACCTATACTCCACAATCCACCCAGCTGGCACTGCGCGTGGGGGAACTGCTGTAATTATTCGCAACAGTATTGCACACGTGGAGCACGAATGTTATAAAAAGAAATACCTGCAATCAACGGTTATAACAATTGATGATTATAAAGGCCCCATAACAATTGCAGCGGTATATTGCCCTCCCAACCATCCAGTTAGCTGCGAACAGTTCCAAGAATTTTATAACTCCCTAGGATCAAGATACATCGCTGGGGGTGATTATAATGCTAAGCATCCACAATGGGGGTCTAGAATAACAACTCCTAGAGGCCGTAACCTATATAAAGCTATGCAACAAAACAGCCTGTCCCACCTATCAACGGGTGAGCCAACCTACTGGCCAACGGACAGAAACAAGCTTCCAGACGTTATCGACTTTTTTGTATCCAAAGGTGTACCAAAAACAAACACTTCGATGGAATCGTGCCTGGACCTGTCATCAGATCACTCACCGATAGTTCTAACAATTAGCTGTGAGGCTCAGATCAGAGCAAGAACAATCTGTCTGCACAACAAAAGCACAAATTGGGAGCTGTTTAGACAAAGCATTATCGAGACTCTAGTCACCAATATTCCTTTAAAAAACAAAACAAATATAGACGATGCAGTAGAACTTTTGAACTCAGCCATTCAGCATGCTGCATGGACTTCCACATTGGAGCCCAGCTGTATAAGTAATTATCGTGATGTAAGCCAGGTTGTAAAGGAGCAACTAAAAGAAAAGCGGAGACTGCGTCGAATTTGGCAAATGACCAGAAGCCCCTATGACAAAAACCGGTTCAATTGCGCTACAAAGCAACTCAAAAACGCCCTACGGTCAACAAAAAATTCAGAAATACAAAGCTATCTCAGCAGCTTGTCACCTTCACAGGCTTCAGGTTATTCTCTATGGAAAGCTACAAAAAAACTAAATCAACCAACATCACATGTGCCACCTATTAAAACGAAAGATGGCGGATGGGCCAGATCTGACAAAGAAAAAGCACAGTCATTTGCTCTTCATTGTTAGAAGTATTTGCGCCGTTTCCAAGCAAATATCCACAAGAAGACATAAGAATAGCTGAATTACTAGATGCCCCATACCAAATGGATATTCCGATCAAGCATTTTAAAATAAAATAAATTAGAGGAATTATCAAGAATACGCTAAAAGACAAAAAATTGCCGGGATATGACCTTATTACGAGCAAAATACTAAAGGAGCTACCAGATTGCGGCTATAAATTCATTGCCCAATTATTCACTGCGATTATCCGATGTGACCACTTCCCAAGCCAATGGAAAGTGGCTCAAATTATCCTTGTTCCCAAACCTGGGAAACCGGCAGAAGTGGTCACCTCATATAGACCAATTAGCTTGCTTCCGATACTTTCCAAAATGTTTGAGAAACTTCTTTTGAAGCGACTCCTCCCAATCATCGAGTCAAAACAACTTATACCTTCCCATCAATTTGGATTCCGAAAGCATTACGCTACGATAGAACAAATATATCGAGTATATGCATTTGCACAGAATGCACTAGAAAATAGAGAATACTGTTCAGCTGCATTCCTGGATATCACCCAAGCATTCGACAAGGTGTGGCACCAAGGGTTACTGTACAAATTGAAAATGCATTTACCCTATCACTACTTTGCCATATTAAAGTCCTACTTAGAAAGCAGATTCTTCATGGTCAAAGTTAACAGCGACGTAACTTCCCTCCATCCAATCAAAGCTGGTGTTCCACAAGGGAGCGTTTTGGGACCTGTGCTCTACACACTATTCACGGCTGACCTGCCGCTGACTGTTACCACATATACCGCAACTTTTGCATGATACTGTTGTAATGGCCTGCAACAAAAACCCCGTGTTAGCCTCGAAGCATTTGCAGGAGAACCTGAACCAAATTGACTTATGGCTAGACAAGTGGCGAATAAAAGCAAATGCAATAAAATCAGTGCAAACGACTTTTACCCTACGTGCAGGTTCTTGCCCTCCAGTGACACTAAGTAACTCCCAATTGCCACAAGCAGACCATGCAAAATACCTTGGGGTGCACCTGGATCGGCGGCTTACGTCGTGCTATCACATCTTCTCCAAACGGAAACAACTTGGAATAACGCTTAGGTCTTTGTTCTGGCTACTTGGACGAAGGTCAGCCCTAACACTTGGAAATAAAGTCCTGATATATAAGGTAATACTGAAGCCCATATGGACTTATGGTATTCAAATTTGGGGATCAGCATCCAAGTCAAACCTGGACATCCTACAACGATTCCAATCAAAAGTCATACGACTGTGTGCTAATGCACCTTGGTATGTCAGCAACGACATCATTCATCGGGATCTAAACATCCCAAAAGTAAATGATGAAATCATGAAATATAGCCACTCATATCGCAAACGTCTTAGAGTCCATCCTAACAACCTCGCGGTAGAATTGATAACCAGCGATACCAGCGCGCGAAGACTAAAAAAATATGTACCATCGGACTTACCATTCAGATTTACCACCTAAGATCAAATTAGAAATAAAAAAATAAAAAATAAAAAAAAAAATTAAAAAATAATAATAATAAGGAATGAATGAAATTAATATATATAGAATCTAACTTTGTTAAATTAATGTACCTAATGTATTGAATGTTACTGAAAATTCATACACATGTTTATAACCAAATATAATATAAGTAGTACTGAATGTCCAGCTGGACAGATTGTAGTTAAATAAATGGAGATTAAAAAAAAAAAAAAAACCCCAACTAAAGCATTAGAAGTGATACTCAACCTACCTACACTAGATCTGGTAGGGAAACAAGTAGCCGCCGCATCAGCACTAAGGCTGAAATTTACGTCGTTATGGCCAGATCGGCAGACAGGCCACTCGACATTCGTGCATACCTGGAGTAGTTTTATCCAACACATTGACCACTCTATATCTAATGTCAACTAAATAGGCACTTCCAGACACATATTCCGTTTAGAAGGGAGTGGCAAACACTCATGCCATGGAGAAGGGGGGAACTGAATTTCTACACTGACGGATCCAAACTTGAGGATAGAGTGGGCTTTGGAGTTTTCTCGAAGGAAGTGGGACTGGAACTGGAGGCATGCTCTCAGGCTGGGAGTATTCTCTCATGAATACTGCAAAAGTTGTGGAGATGAGGAGGAGACTGTGGAACATCTCTTCTGTAGGTGCCCCGCTCTGGCTAGAAGCAGAGCGGGCTTTTTAGCAAATTCGCTTTACCTCCTGGCGCGAAGGTCAAACAAATCCTGGGCTTCGAAATGGCTTGACTAGTAAATCAGAGATGCGTTGTTACGCGGTGGTATCACAATGGACCCATGGTGGTCTGAGTGAGTTGGTCTGTAGACCGGCTACGAAGATAACCTAACCTAACCTAATTGTGAAGCTTCTCTCCCAACATTTAAAAAAAACGTTGTTTTCAGGTCTATTATCTTTTTAAATTATATCGATTATCAATTAGCAATCAATTCAGAACTGGCACGGACTTGGGGAATCCTACTATCTAATTCAAACAAATCATTATGGTGGCCCGTATGTATGTTGACACAATGTGATTTCTGTCCAGTGCTCTGAATGTCAAAGTGAAGAAATTCAAATAAGCGTGGGTCAACGGCGGGAGTAGCTACGACTCTCTTATCTAGCGAAACTATAACAAGAGGCTGGGCTTGGAATAATTAGTGGGGGAAGAAGATCCCTCGATATATAGAACCACTATTATTGTCAACATTGGAAGGATGCTTAACGATGAAAAAAATTTACTTTATTTTTCTCGAAAAATATTTATTTATTCATCAATATCTACTCTGCCCCCTTCAAAGTAATCCTCCTCAGATATAATACACTTGTGCCAGCGCTTTTTCCAATCTTCTCAGCACTTCTAATATGCGCTTTTTGGTATGGCATTGAGCCATTGCCAGGGATGTGGTCTTTCTCCTCAATCGTGGCAAAACGTCCTTTAATAGGTCTTTTCAGTTTTGGGACCATGAATAAGTCGCAGGGGGCCAAGTCCGATCAATACGGTGGCTGAGGCATAATTACGGTGTTGTTCTTGGCCAAAAAATCACGAATAAGCAACGATATGTGAGCAGGTGCATTATCATGAATTGTTTTGCCGCAAATCCGGGCGTTTTCTTCATATTGTTTCCTTGTGACATGCGGAGCCGCGGCTGACAGTTTACTAAGGGCGGAAAATAAAGTAAGCATGCAAAAATCCGCCGTTTGTTAATGTTTTTTTTTTATACTTTTTAATATATATGATGCATGCACTTGTATATATAATTCTTATTATTAACTTGTGATTTTCACGTAATATGCCATCTTAAATATTAATAAAATTTTTAATTAAAATAATTTTTAAAATTTAATTATTTTCTTAAGTAAAAATTTTTATTTTCAAATTATATTTGAATTGCTAATAATGTATTTTTGTTTTCATATATGTGTGTATAAATTTTATATATATAAACTTTTTAAATATTTATTCATATAATTCGCAAAATATTACAATATATATATTAAATTATTTATTTTTAAATAAAATTTCCTTTTATATGCAAAATGGTATGTTTAAAATAATTATTTTATTTTCTTAATATATTTTATTAGCTTTTAAGTGTTTGGTAATTTGTTGTTGCTGATTGTTTTCAAAATTTCATATTTGTGTAATATATGGTAAATATTTATTAATTCTTCTATATATGTATTTGTATAATTAAAAATAAATTTTCTATGTATGCGCATGTTTCTCTTCAAGTTTAAATTTTAATTGGTGCTGTTTTCAGTGTTATTACAGTTGAATTAAAAACTAATTAAATTTAATTTGTTTACTATTATTCCTCCAATTATTAAAATGTGTGCGTACGCGATGAATCACTGATTTTCTGTTGTATACAATATCCAATTATTGAATAAAGCTAAAATCCTATGCTAGAATAAAATGCGTTAAAATAGAAAATGTAAACGCTGGTTCAAAATTGTTTGTTTCTATAATAAAATCCCAACCAAAATATGCTGAGTGAATTTGCTAGGATGGAAATAACTTCGCAAATTTGTGAAAATTGTTATTGTATAAGAAATAACTTTGAAATAGTCGATATTCAATGGCGTAATACCCCAATTCACCACTACAGAGCGCCGACAAAAACGACGTCAGAGTGTGTGGACGACAGGGCAAGTTGGGTGAGGGCATTCACAACGTGTATATGAACACAGTGGAGCAGTGATATTTAGAACTGTAATTTAGGTTCATTTAGATGTATCTTTAAGACCATTCCCATGTACAACTCCAATTAGGGCAGATGTGAACTCTTCAAAAATAGTAATTTTCGTGGGTATATGCAGATTCTTGACTGAAATTTTACATGTATTTGACTCTAGCTCAGTGCCCAGCATTTGAATCAATATATACCAGTAAAACCATAGATAAAAGTTCAAAATCTACACTGCTGAATGGGTATATGGGATTGACAGGCACTAGTACAAACGCCAGAATGACTGTAGGATTGCTATAGTCTTCAGTAAAGCTCGTATAGTTCCAAGAACCAAAAAGATACTATCTATCATTAAATCTGAACAGTAAGCACGACTGGATGTATAGATACATTCATTTTACATTCGAATTATTATAATGAAATTTCCAAACTGCAACTGCCACGCCCATATCTATATTGGCATATTTTCAATGTTATTAGTGTTTCTACAAAAACGCAATACTATTTAATACATCAACCAGGTTTGTTTACTACTTCTCCTGAAGTTATCAAAGATATTTAAAGAATTGTTCGCAATATTGATTCAATGATGCTTTAATCGTTATCAATTCCCAATATTCGAGTGAAAATTTGTATGATTTTTTCCTTGAGAAATTTTCTTAATTTATGCCTATAAATGACCAAAATTTTGTGACCAGAGTGTTTTTGGAACTTACTTTGTTTTTGGTTCTCACTTTGTTCAAAGATTTTGCATGAAAAGCTCCCAAATAGACCTATTAATTAAATATTGTGATGGGATTTTAGGCGCTTGACAAATATCACAATTTTCGTATGGAATCACATTCGATCACGTCAAATTCTGCATGCAATAAAGATGCGCAGTTAAAATTATTTAAATGTGATCGAGATTTTTATGAATACTCTTATCTAATTTTTGTAGAAGAGAATTATATCTTTATTTCGGCGGTGATTGGCAATTTACGAAAGCAAACCAGGTTTCAAAGTTATGAATATATAAATTTGATAGTTTAGAATTTAGCGCTTTGTTCAAATTGGAAAAAAAAACTATAAAGGACGAGAACTGTTACCCTAAAAGTAAGCAATTCTACCGAAATAGTATGTGTAAATATAAGGGCAAAAACACAAACAACGCTGGATTGATATACATTCGTATCTCTGCAGTCTAATTTTATGCCTAGCTCCAGGTTTTTCATATATTCGACTGTCTCAGTCATTATTGTTATTGTGTTCGCAGGCCTTCCTGTACGACAGGAATGAGTTCTACCCCCTTTCTACTCAACTAAACAATATATTTATGACTTCAATTCAATTTGGTGTATAAATAAATGTTTCATACATTTATTCCTCCCTGTGTAAGAGGTTCCCAGCGCCAGCGTTTTTTGTGTTCTTGGGCTAAGGATTAATTATTTTTCTTCAAAATTGCACAACTATATTAAAAAGAATTCAATAGAAATAATTTCGTGTATTTTACAATATTTTAATTTTAGCTCTAACTCTTAATATACAAATAGAATCATTTTAAAAGAAATGTCTACAAAAAAGTTTCGCAATTTTAGGAAAATGCAAAACTTTGAACAAAATTTCAGAATTTAATTGCAAATTCAGCATATTAAAAAAGAAGTGAATACTAGCAAGAAGGAAGCATAAGTACGGAGAGAAGGATTAATTATGGAATTCGTTGGAAATCTGGATAAGCATCCTACGGAAGAATTTTGATATAAAATGTCCCTGAAATCTTAGGAGTTTCTGTAAATAGATTAATTTTATGTGTATGAAGTAATAGAGCCTATACGCCTAGAAGCTGTACCCAATAAACGGCATATAAAATGTTGCCTGTTTTCACTTCCTTCTCCGTCTTCATTTACTACATTATTGTTCAATGGACCAATGTCTGTGGCGCCCAGTGTATATATTTAAAAATCCCTTTCGCAAAAATACTATAAAATTTCACTGCTTACAATGCTACAAGTCTAACTTTTAATCGTTGTTCTAAGGTGGCATCAACTACTTTGTGTAACTGTTACTTAAGAATACTCTAATTTATAATGTGGAGAATAAATAAATGCGTCACAACACTCGCAATACTTTTGAAATAGGAAACACAAACGAAAATGAATATGGTTCAAAACAAAAATCCCCTTTGGAAGAAGATGTTGTTTACAATTTAAGAGCTCTCGCTTAATACTACCAACTAAACAGAAACTGTTTAAAAGACAGACAAATTACTTTTATGTTAACAAATTCAACAATTTTAAATTTTCAACATTCCCTAAATCTTTTTCGCTTTCTCCTGCTGCTGTTCCTCATCCCGTCGTCCGATCCCGTTGAAAGACACAATTTGGGCCTCGGCTTTGCTTAATTTTAAAGTGTACAGTACTCCGTTAGTATCGGTATAGACTTCAACAGTTCGTTGATGTTGTGTTGCTCCAGATGCGCAACCAATTGCTCTGATGTTTTCAATAGATTGGTAAAATTCTGCAAGTTCTCCACAATCTCCTTTGTCATTGTGTCGGAAGACTTTTGTATTAATTCAGCAAGCTTTTTGCCTACTTCATACTTAATGAATGCGGCCTGCAAATTGACACCATCCGCGGATGCCAGTGGCACATTCGTTAAATAAACCACAGATAATATACATAAGGCAATCAATGCTTCATTCTGCATCACCAGATGCTGCGATATCAACATATTTATCATCGCCTCGATCGTCCCCTCATTGGAAATGAACTCCTTTAGACTGCTGCGATCGTAGTCCGTTGGTGAAAGCTTGTCGGCGAATTGTTCGGCGGGTGCATCGCCTTTTCGTGGCAATGTGTAGGTAATTTTGCAGAGGTATGCATGCTTAATTAGCCACGCCATCAGACGTAACGACTCGCCCGTCACTCCCGCATAATCTGAGGACTTACTCCAATGCACTAATTGCTCAATGAGCGTTTTATTTTTAAGTAGTTCCAAGGCGAGTTTCTCTAAGGAGGGGATGAATTAAGTATTCAAAAAGTTAGTTCTTGGGCATTAAATATTGAAGACTTACCTTGACCATCCACAGTCATTCGGAGCGTTCCCAATAACTTAAATAATACCGGCGGTTGATGAATTTCCAGCATAGGCAAAATTGTATCAACAAGGCCGGCTTCTATAACGGCGTCCTTGTTCGGCTTCGGTATCACCAGATTACGCAGTGCACTCAGCAACGCATGCTGCAACCGCACGTCATCCTTGACGCCGTTGTTTTTCGCCAGCACTTCGAGCAATTTGTTCATTATTTTATGCTCCACCATGTAAATGCAGTGGCTATCGGTCCGAGCAAAGTTCCCCAAAGCCAGCACACCGGTTGTAAGCAAATCGTTATCCTGGGAGTCCAACCAATCTTCCATGTTCTTTAACAGCGGCGTGGAGTAAAGAAAGTGCATGGATTCATCTTAAAAATGGAAAATGAACTTTGAACAAATGGCGCAAACAAGAAATGTCTAAACGAGTCTTAAACTTACCGCCCGTAAGTATCACAACGATTAGTTCACAAGCTAATTTCATAAGGGCGCGAGCCTCACTCGTGCTGGCCAGAGTCTTGTACTTCTCCAACAGCTTGTAAATGGTCTCACAGAGGCCATCTTTGGCCAGCAGCAGTTTGACGTCATCGCTCTCGGCTTGATAATGTAAGAGTTCAAGGCACATTTCAGCTAAATCGGGGTTTGTGGAGGCAGCCAAGATGCGTGACAACTGGGTATTGAGTTTGGTATCGAAGCTCAAATCGGCAACATTCTCTGTAAGAATGCTCAGCAGGGGCAAAGTATTTAGCAGCAGATCTTCATGCTCTTCAACGTTCGACACACCAACCGTAATAATATTTTGTATTTTTTGCATAATATTCAGTTCCATGGCGCGCTTAGCGAGACCCTCACCACCCAACAAATAATTTGACAATAGACCACCACGCACTTTTATGAACTGCACAGCAGTCGTTGGGTCCCCGTTCACTTGCATAATATCTAGCAACTGTATTAGCACCACATCCCCCTTTAGCTCCAGTATAATATCCCGTGCCTCATCGTTCAGGTAACAAATGTTGCCAAGGGCACGACAAATTTGAATGGGCAGTTCCATACTCTCCGCACCTGCTACATTGCTCAAGCAGTCTATGAACATTTTTATAATGTCGCGTTTTGTGAACTTTTTGCGCTGGACCTCGGATTTTGTTATTTCGGCAATACATTTCGCCGCCTCCTTGCGTATATTCACATCCTCTGATTGTGCCAATTTTAGAAAGAATTCTGCCAACTCGTGTTTGTCGAACAGTTTCGGATCCTTTGTGGCCGATATTTCGCAGAGTATGGTGGTTGTGTTGTCCGCAGTGTTGGTGGGACTTACGGAGGTGGTTTTCAGTTTCTCTATGAGGTCATCGATTTCGTCTGAAAAGAGAGAATGACAACAAATTACAAAAAGTTTCCACTTTATTATACCAATGAAACTTTATCACGCCAAGGATATTATATAAATACCTCACGTTCTACATAACAATCGTCTTATGGACTTCATTTGTTTGGTAACCCCATAAAGTTGAAACTATTATTGAGGTTATGCATGCAATTTCAAGTTTTTACGGTGTGCTCAACTGTTGGCTTCGCAAGGCATGCCCCAGTGGGAAACACGGATTTCGTAACCAATGAAGAGTGTACTAAAAGGTAACACGGAGTGCATATTTGCAGGTGACGATACCATAATCTAGCTTACTTTGTGACCTCAGATGTATGAAGAGTCGTAAGTCAGTCACCTAAAAATGTTCAGTTATGCAGATGTGAGTGACAAAGTAAATGCCATCCCTCAACTCTTACACACTCGTAATACATAAGTAGCAGTTTATATAAGAAAATTATATGAATTGCGTGTAGATTATGCCAATCATTTATAGAAAAGTGTGGAAAACATTGAATCACAAAGTATTTAGGAAACTATTTGATTATTATGCTTACATTGTGTGTCCAATTGGCATAAACCAAACCGGGTTTTCGCTGTATAAATTGTATTAGAAGATAGTTAATAGTATGTCTATAATAATAGCCCAACTTTTATATCAGATTGGTGATTCTATTAGATTTCTATATGAATGTAGACATGGAAGTAGATATAATCCAATCACATTCGACAATCACTTCGCCAAAGCCCACCACGACAAGATTAATTTGCAAACCTTATTTGGATCTTAAGTATGCATAATTGTAGGCGTGGTAATAGCATATCACGTGAAGGAAAACTTCATTTGGTATATCAATTGAAAGAAACAAAAGCTATGCCAGAGATACTCATGCCTTCCATTGCACAAGCAAGGATCCGCAAAAGTTGCCTGCTAAATGAACTCATTAAATGACCAGTTTGAAAAGCCGACATGACTATCAGCTGGACCAGGACAACAGTGGATTCAACTGCCTGCCCCAAATTTGAGAATGTGTGCAATGGATAAGGCGATAAATTGTGTCTGATGAGAACACAACGCAGATTATGAGGCCAATCATATGAAAATTATTAAAAACTCGAGGAAATTGCATCATCAAAGAGTCTATTCCCAAGCGCATCGAAAAATAGAAACTCCCAGATCCATCATCTACAGTCCCTCTATCAGTGAGAGAACACTGTTTCCAGCTCAACAATTTGCATCAGCGGTAACTGAGGGTTATACCAACAAATATACCCAAGAAATCAATCAATTGCTCCAAAAAAGTTATGTTGAGACTGCAAACGAACGAACTGAAGTTCGTCCATATCATTACACAGTTGTATACGTTATTTTGTTCTTGACGGTGATCATTGGCAACATAGTACTTCGAAAATTCAGTCAGAATACATGCGAAATCGACGCAGTACACCAGACACGAATAACTATCCAAACGACCAAAGGCTCTAAGAGCATTCAATATCATTCTGGATTCTGGTGGTGAACAATTTATATGTTCGTCCTAGTTGAACACCAGTCGCTCAACATCGGGGAGCATAATAAGCAGCGTGAAACATTGGAAGTGCAGTATTTGATCATGTGGGATTACAAATACTGCGAATTTTGCTACTGCAGGTGTATTTCACAGCTTACTTCGCGAAAATATCTGTTTCCAACGTTAATAAATAGTGCAGTGTTTCACATTGCTACTGCCGATGATGTCCTATGAATTGTGAAAGGTATCTGGTTGTTAACAAGATCAAGTTGTGCAAGAATTGAAGACAAACGGGTATCATTTATACCGTGATATCTGAACTTATACCCTAAATCAGTTGGTAAAATATCTTTTTTGTTCCGCAAAGTTTTCTGCAGCTACCACACGCATTGTTAGGAATTATACTTTGTGGGAATATATTAAGTAGCTAGGCACCCCCACGAAGATGACGCTTTGAACCAACTTTGACATCATTCGAAAAAGTAATCAAATCTTGTACCTCCAGAAAGAGCTAGGTTGGAGATTACTGCGAAAAAACATCCTATATTAGACTTTTAGTATGGAAATTCAGTGGGCCAGATCACAAACATTATGAGCAGATATACGTCACAACATCTCATGGAAAAAGATCACATTGAGTCAACATGCAATCGGTCGAAGTACCGAAGTAAATGGTATTCGTTTTTATTTCTTCTTTTTGCTACCTTTCCTAACTTACTCCTATTAAATTCGCACCTCCGATCTAATAAAAATAGAGAGAAAGGCAACGGCAAAAATGTTTTCCCAATGCATCTATACGAATGCATGTGAAGCATTTAGTAATCGGCCAAGAATGCTACTGACAATTACATAAAACTTGTGTGCTGAGACCGGTATAACGACAGCCAGAAGACCTGGTATCATTTCTGCCAAGCCGCTGTATCAAATCACATCTTTTTTCTTTCATTCACGACTTAAATCCTATCAATTTCGAAGTTATTTACGCAAGCAAGGTGGGTCGTATGAGGGTGGTTTCCCTTGCCACGGAAAAGTGAAGAAATCGACAGCTCTGTGGAGCGGAGGGAATTAACAGATCGTATTCAAACAATTCGATAGACATCTATGTGACTGATTTCTAGCGGATGGACAATTTGTAGTGGTGTAACATAGTATAAGGCACTTGGCAAACTTTAAACTGGGCCCTCAAAGAATTTAGAGGAGAAATTTATAGAATTAGGGCATTATGGGCAGGGCAAATTCACCTATCTAGAGCTTTATTGAAAAATTAATGGATAGGTCTCAGCCACGCTTAATAGCTTTAAAAAGCACTAATTGAAAAAATATATAAATTAAGTTATTTTTTAAACAGAAATCTGATAAATTTGACAGTTTATACTATAAAGTGACTTAAAAATTTCCTGTATTATAGTAGAATTATTGGAAGGGGAATTTTCGACCCTTCACTATGCAAAATAGTCTCATGAAAGCCGGTATATGAAAAAGCAGTAGGCTCGCCGCGCTTTAAGTATTCGGGGAACCGTGTACAGTTTTGTTTCGTTTATCCATTTCATTATTATTTATTTTTATTATTTGAACCTTACATTTTTTTATTTTTTTTTATTTAGTAAATTGTAAATTACATTTAAAATCAGCGAACCCACAACTTATTAGCGCAGTTTTTTGGTAGCTCCTCAACGTTTGTGAAAGGACTATACATATATCATATTGCAATCCTTTCAGTTTGAATGGCATAAACTTCAACTAATGGGCATATTGATAACCAAGGGCACATGCAATACCAATCAATTCTACTGCATTGCATTCCCAACAATGCTTCTAGCAAGAGTTAGCAACCAAAACACTCCTTACAACACTTCAACGAAGGGTGGTTGGTTGGTTGTAAAGTGGCAGTGGCAGAAAAAGCTGTTTGCATAAAAAGAAGGAAAAAAATGTTTAAAAAACGGGAGTAAATATTAAAAGTATTTTACACATTTTCAGGAAATCAAAAAGGGTGAGATGAAAAAGAAAAAATAAAGTGGGGCGTACGAGTATGTGGCACTGCACTGCGCTGCGGCCGCTACAGCAGCTGCGTCAGGCACCAGTTGGCAACATAAACAAATTCACAATGAAAGCTACTCTCGTCGCACAGAACAAATTCGTACAGTCGACGCGGACAAGTGCAAACATTTTAGATACAATATCAGTATAAACACAGCGGCAATTGACTTTCGTCGGTGGTACCAGGTACACAGACAGACAGGGCGACAGGCAGTACAGTATTTTCCTTTTGGCCGTTTTATTTTCCAGCATTAACAGCGTTTCGGCGTACTCGCATTCAAGGCACGACTGCACGCGTTAAGTGTAGGTATGCGCAAACTGCATAACTGGGAGAAAAATTTCGACGTTGTATTTGTTTTGAGTAGAATATCTGGAAGAAACACAGCGAGTCAAACAAATGCGACAAAGACATTAAAAAGTGGGGATTGCATGAAAGGAAGATATATACGAAGGAATCGTTTTTGTTTCACTTTTCAGTAAACGATTCGTTGAACGGCAAACATCCATAATAACTAAAATACGAAATTAGTGCAAAACAAACGAAAACAAAATAAAAACAAACTCTATTTTTAACAAATAATAGTAATTAAAAAGTTTTCAACGGTCAAAAATAAAGCAAACTACTTGGAATATGTTGGAACGGATTTATGAACCTTTTATCCATGCTTATCTTTCACGTAGACAGAAATAAGTAGAATATAAATAGCGACCCTGCGAAGTGAGGTGGGTCCAATACCTCACAGAGGAAAGCTATAAAAGGAGTTTACATAAGGTGCACTCACACTGACCAGAAGAGATTAGTGTTGACGCACATTTTTATTTTCTACAGGATGAAGTCCTGTTTCCTTTGTGCGGAGTCAGAATATACTAAAAACATCTTCCCGATGCCCATCCACCCGCTTACCTTCCGCTTTCCGTGAAAATAAATTATTTACGGGGAAACTAAATCAAAATATATACTTTAACCAGGAGCAAATGTGGAGGCATTCAATTTCAATTGTTAAAAAAAACGACATTACTGCCGCCACATTTCTAGTATTTTATCTTTTATACATATAATCATGAGATGGCTAAACAATTCCATATCCATTTATGCTGGATACCAGGCCATAGGGATATACCAGGGAACTGCAAGGCTGATCAACTCACGAGAGACGGCACTTGTATGCCAAATGTCAGTAGGCGTATGGGTGTACCTCTCGCGACTTGTAAGTTTCTCATAAGGGAGACACTAATTAATTCTACCCATCAAAGGTGGATCTGTGCCACTACCTGCGAAATCGCCAGGCAAACATTGCCGAGGCTAAATATGCGTCTATCTAGGAATATCATTAATAGGAGCCCTCACGGGACAACATTGTGTAATAGGAAATCAGTTAAGAAGAATGGGAGTTTATAAGCATGATTTCTGTCGCAGCTGCAGAAACGAGGAGTAGCTGGAAACGGTCCAGCATCTCTTCTGTACATGTCCACTTTTTGCTAGAAATAAGGATCCCACTACTTAACCAGTATAGATAATATATGCCAGTCAGATGTCAACAATCTTCTTCGCTTTATAAAAGGCTCATGTTGGTTTGATTTGGAGGGGGAAGCGTAGCCATACCTCGCATCCGCGGCCCACAACAGACCAACTTGTGGTGTAAGTGGCATCTCTGGTTTTTTTGGTGATGCGGTTGCCCAACCTACTTACTACCTATATATAATCAATGGGAGCCCAGCCTGATCCATTTTCAATAAAGTCGGTCTCGAGAGTTGCTTACACGTGTACTTGGTCTGATCGCCCCCAGTTTTTGACCATGACTTTATAGTGATTTCATACCGAATATGCACCATAAATTTTGTATAGGTCACGAGTGGTGAAATTATGTGCTTAATGGGCATGGTAGAATTTATATATCGTCCACAGTTAGCATTGAGTATAGTAAGAAAGAAACCACGCAGTTTTATTATTATACAACATCTAACTAATATTAGACAAAGCAAAACAATATTAGAATTTTATTTAATATTTTTTGTAGCAGAAAAAAGCGATCACAACCTGTGTATTTTCATTATATTTCCTGATCCAGACCTAATATTATTCTTTCATAAAACAACTGAACACTTGGAAAATGCTGATCTGAGTGCAAAATCATTAAATTAACCGATCCAAATAGGAAAAGCAAACAAAAGATGCAACAAAAGTTCTCTACTAAAAACAATTACTATTGAGGATGTTCATGGCTGACGAATGTACCCAAGTCACTATGAATGCTTCTCTATACTAGTTACTCTAGTAATCTATTATGATAAACGGTTATTATTGAATATAGATCTAATTTTCGTGCCAAATTTGTAAATGAGTCTTGAAAACTGGAAAATAGGTGGGGAGTCTGGCTTTAGATTAGAATACTCTTCAGATTAAATGATGAAATGATTTCAGTATGGTATTTTTAATACAGACCCAAAAAACTACCCAAAGTTGTCTACCCTACTCCTGTCAAATGACGTTCTGAATGTATTCCTACTGACAACGTTATCGAATTAAAGTAAAAAACAAACTAATTCTTAAATTAAATATGAAAGTATGTTTGCTTATTAAAAAGCTTGCTTAAGGGAGAACTAAAATTGAAGCAATGTAAATGTACAAAAATATAATTTAATATGGCGGTTAAGGCTCGATGTGGTCATTTTGAACCCGGTAATACTGATTTACAAAAATGGTTTAAATAAGCGTTCCTAAAATTTACCACAAAAAACACACGAAATCGAATTGGTACTGAATTTGGGCCCACTCCGTGAATTTATTAACAAATTTCAACAGGAATTACAAAACCAGGGCCGAATCGCAGCATTCGTGATCGTAAGCACTTTCGTATCGAATGAAATTTCGTGACGGACCGAATCAGTGGATCACGGCACTCGATACGAATGGTAACGAAATTTCAACTAAATGTGCAAGATTTTCCACCTTACATTGTAATAGAAGAATGTCAAAATGAGTAAATGTAAAAAAAATCGTTTGATTTTAAAAGAAATGCATAAATATTACAAGTTTTAACTTCAAAGTGTTTTAAATCTCATATAGCAATGAATCCCACTTTTTTTATAATTTAAGTTCTTCGGATTCAGAAGAAGAATGGAGTGAATTATACGTTCGCAGACAAATTCGGGACAAACGAAATTCTTTGTCATTGCTGGCAGCAGAGTAAGAAATTGATGAATACGATTTTCACATTATTTTAATATACATATAAATATTTCCTCTCGGAACTGCAGGTCATATGTCGACTCCAATACCCCCAGCTCTACAATTAGCAATAACACTTTCCCTGTTGGCCAGTGGCAGCTCTATCAACACTCAGTTGGCAATGATTACCTACTTGGAATGTGTCAAATAACAGATTGTAAAGCAATTTCAAATGTGGTCAAAGTAATTAAAGACACAGTGTGCTCCAAGCTTACTCAATTTTTGCCCGAAAACTCCACAAACTCTAAGGAATCATTCATGAATAAATACAAGATTCCAGGGGGTGAGTTTTTTCCCATTTTTAGTTTTATTGTCCTACAGATAGCGCACAATTTTTTTTAGTTTTATTTTACTCATTTCATTGTTTTAAATGCCATTACATTATGAGAAAACGTAAAACAAGCGAATAAAAACCATTTTGTAATTATTTCGATAGCTTCTGATTTATCGAATCACGTTTCGAATGTTCGCAATCGATTGGTTACTCGCTATCATATGCGACGATCCAAAATTACGACACGCTTTGCTCGATAACGAATTTTTCTTCAAAGTTCAATATTTGTCTTTACTTCCCTTTTTATCAAATTGACAAGAAAGGAACAAAAAATACTTAAAATTTTATTTTACACGCAGTTTTGAACTAGCAAATTGACCACTTGATTTTTAAGTACTAAATTTACTAGTATATTTTGAAGACTGTCTATAATTTTCACTACAAGGATATGGAATATGTGTACAACAAATACAATAAATTCACTATACGTGTGACCAAAAAAAATCGATGAAACGGTAAATAAATAACGCGGGAATCTACGTCTGTTCTTATTCTTCTTTGGTATTATTATGATATGTCATTAGGTCCCATTGCTTAGGAACGAAAATCAGGCGCTTCTTCTCATCAGTTCAACAAGTGCACCATGATTTGTACTTGTAAGTATATATTTTATATTGCGATTATTCTTCAACTAGGCAAATTGTAGTACGTAAGAAAACATATTTTTACAGATATTTTGTGCCTTTGGAATATACTCATTAATATTCAAAATTTTAATATTTTATAGGGATAAACCATATTAAACAGAATAAAAATAAGGGAACGGTAAATAAAAATAAAGGCCACACGAATTATCACGAATTTCCGATGTCCATATCTTAAATTCTACCATTCTTGTCGAATTCTACCAATACTTATGAATTGAATATATTAAGGTATTCTACGGGTATGTTTACGTCCAGCAGCTCAGAGTAACATGTCACGCTTAAGTCGCCAAACCACCGCTATATTGCTCAGTAAATAGACTGGACTCAAAATTTCCAACTTAGATATTTCGGTCGAAGATTATGACTAGAAAAGTAGTTGCATTTCTTCTTATGGGTGTACGTGATCGACGGCCCATACACCGAACCATTTGGAGTTATTTTTCGTACTGTATTCGCACAGTTCCAATAAATCTAAAAGGAAATGGGATTCCACACCAAATATTGAAAATTTAGTGAGCAGGTAACTGAGAAGCCAAATTTGAAATTCATTGTAACTGGCATTTCTCTTATCCACAGGTAACCATATCAATGTTACTCCATATATTATTCTACCCTCAATCACCAACTCTAATTTATGTTGATTTTTTTACAGAATAAATGCAGCAGATACTTTTCCTGCAACCGCAATTAACTCAGCAGATCTCTGGAAAAGTTTTTTTTCTATGGATCGTTTTTATTCCAGAGGAACTGAAAATGTTACAATTATGTTATATATCAATTTAAAGATACATATTTCCACTGAAGCGAACTTTTCATATCATAAAAAATAGATGTTCTAGAAACACCATTGGCAATAATCGATGACATGACCCCAAACGTCCTAGAAATCCGATTATCGGGGATTGTCAACACTTGCATTTAGTTTGGAAAGCTTCATCGCTCCACACTTATCATTGTTCCCTCAGGAATTCAACAAATTTCAACCAGATCTCTCCACTCGAAAGAGAAAACTAGCACTGATAATTCATTATAATATAAAATAAAACATTAATACAAATTGTAAGCTGTCAATAGTAAATTATTATTTTCTTTTACAATTGTAACAGATTCAATTTACACAATGAGCACATCCAATTAACACAACAAAACAGCCGAGACCATTAATGCAGGGAGTATCGTTTGAAGCCAATTCTTGCGAGGTTTGCACACGATGGCAGCTTTATTTCTTGCGCCTCAGCATACTGCAAACGATTGCCCAAACTGCGTGCTCGCCCGATAATGGCTTCACCTGCGTCGGCATTCGATAGCCAGCAGTAAGCAGAGGCAAGAGGGATGCGGACCGAGACGAGAGTGCGGATGCGGATACGGATGCCGATGCCGAGGAGTAAAGGAAGCAGGAAACACAAAAAAAGTTATTGTTATTTGTCTGTGCATTTAGAGAGTTGACTATAAATATTTATGATTACTTACGGTGGCCACGTTCCTGAAAGCACTTATTTCTCATAGTAATGATATAATCCTCCTCTACAGCATCCTCTAGCATTTTCATCGAGCCACGATAATCGCTTTCAAACGTTTGCTTTACATAGTATGGTACCCCAAGGCGCTCAGTATGGCGCTCTAAGGAAAATTTCCTAAAATTGTAATGGCGGTGGATGATTAGGGGTAAATTTATTGTGTTAGTAGAGCAAGGCCTGGCGAGAGGGGAGGGAAATGTTACGTTAGGCAAATGGAACGCAAAATTGTATTTATGGTCGCAAACAATTAACAAATAAACAAACTGAAATTAATGTACATAAATATAGATTAACATAAGGATTTAATGCTGTTGTTTAAGGCAGGCAGGCAATTTATTGAATTGTGTGTAAGTCGATACAAAAGGGGAAAAACTTGTTCCGGTTTAAGTAGGATAATTATTTTGTCATTGCGCTAGGGACACAAATCTGCGTGTGGGGTTCCCAACTTCTTTTGTTTTCGCTCCTTCAGTTTATTCGGATTAACGGATTCTCTCACGCTAGATTATGGGTGTGTTGACCACATTTTTAGTGTTCGCATATGAAGTAAGAACAAATCAAATTCGCCATTTACACTACTCGGAATTGAATTAGCCACACTCATATAGACGTATAATTACAGTTTGCGTTCCATGTACCTGGTATCGTACATAGTATGTAAACAATGTTAGTAAAGGAAGAGAAGTATTCCAATAAAGTACTCACCGAGATGGTGCCAAATTATATACCGCATCCTGAGAAAGCAATACCGAGAATGTTATTACACAGATCAGTAGAAACATAATAGTTACGCCGCGAGTAGATTCTACGTTCACCCTCTCGAAAACCCAATGGCGCCACCAATTTGCTGATAAACACTGGAATGGATTGAAGCTTACGCTGGTCCTGCGGCGATGAGTAGGCCAAAAAGTTGAAAAATTACGGTCTCGGCCTCTGCGTTCTTGAGGCAGATGTAATGAGTTGGCGCCGGACTCATCATATCGATAACGCTGGGATTCGTCAGTGAGTGCAATCACAGCTTTTGAGATCATTTGAAAAGCGTCATTAGCACCAGGTGCATGATTCTTATCGGGGTGCAATTTCAGCGCTAACTTTTTGTAGGACTTTTTGATTGTTTCAACCGTGGCATCATGCGATACTTGCAAAATCTGATAGAAATTTTTACAGCTTAATATATTTTCTACCAAAGCCAACTGTTGATCATTATATTCCAAGCTGTTGGTGTAGTCAGCGGCAGTTTCACAGTCATTGGCCGACCATAATTTGGACGTCTCTTCTCCTGGGGATGTCGCTTGATCCCGCAAATCTTCTTCTTCACGTATCACATCATGCAATTTAGTTATTATTTCGCCAATCAGTTCCTCCTTTGTGTGGAGGTTTATATGAACATTTGTCAGCAGTTTAATGGCCTCAACAATATTATTGTCCTTTACGTTTTGCAATATGTCTTGGATCGCCATTCTTGTAGAGTGGTCAGAATTACTTTCATTGAGGACAGCTGATGAACTGATTTGTTCATGAGTAACTTCTTGCAATATACCGATTATTTCGTACAATAGTTGGAACATGTTGTAGCCATCTATACAAACATTTTCCAGTAGTTTCATGGCCTCTAGAACCTTGCCATCATATACTTTTTGCAAAATCTCAGCAGTGATTAATTGTTCGTCGTAACTGCTCTGAACTGAATATTTGTTAGGGTATTCCATTTGTGCTCGGCGCTTACCTCCTTCTGAGGTTGATTTCAATTTCAAGAGATTCTTTTATTAAATCAGTGCAATTTGGAATTTCTGTGATGGTACCGTACGCTAATTCCAATCAGATGATCCAAAATTTAGTCGCTTAAAGAGCGTGTTGACTGCAATGGTTAAAATTTCAACGACTGGATAAAAAATTTGTGGATCGGGCATAAACACATAGTTTTTCTTGCCACGAATAATTTTACATGTTTGTGCATGAGAAAGGAAAATAATTTTTCATATGGAACTAAAACGCAAGTAACTCTATGATAAAATAATAATATTGGGCAAGTAAAAAAAAATTTAAAAGCAGACAAGTTCCAATTTTATAATATCATATACGAGTACAACACAGGATGTATATGTATGACGGGGCTATATTGAAAAGTTATTAGCAATCTGAATAACTCCTTTACCAAAGGAGGGTCGGCTACCCTGGTCTCCAGCGCTTTTTGCCTTAGACTGTGTATTTTACAGGTCAAACACACCAATACAATTGCAATATTTTCTTCGGGTATAAATTTCCAATTCTTTCGAGTCTTGTTTAATCGGATTGGTCCGTTTGAACGGCAACGAACTCATACTTAACACTAAATACACTAATGATACTCTAATGGACATCAAGTGGAAGCAAAGACGCTCAATTCGTCCATACTGAAACATAATGATTGCATACTTTTAGGATACCTCTATTAAGTTCAGTTACTACAAGAGAGGTGTATATAAGTCAGGACACAATCTATTCGAAAAAAAAACTTACTCAAGAACCCTCTTTCGAAGTGTAGATAAAATTGGAGAATGTTCACGAATTTCTACCGAACTACAGGGTAGGTTCTAGAATATTCTACTTCAACCGTAAGAAAGGTATATAGGCCACCACACAATTAAAGTCGAGGCGCAGTTGACTTGTCTTCACTTGTAGCAGTCACAGTATTTTTTTTTTTGTGGGGGAAAGGGGTAACAAAATACCTACCGCATCGTCAAAGGGTTCGTAACGTCGATAGTATGTGGAGATCGCATCCACTAAAAATCTTCCCCCTCCTTGGACTTTGATTAATGATTAAATGAATTATTAAATAAAGTGCAAATTGTAATAAAGTAAACTTTAAGCCTAATATTAAGTGTGTAAATTGCAATAATTAAATAAAGTTAATTAGTTTACTTTAACCTACGATTGTTTGATTACTACACATTCCAGTGGAACGAATGCGAGTATTGAGAGTTAGAATAAATTGTCAGGAGGGCAAATTCGTAACAATACTTTATTGGACATCAAGTCGAAGTAAAAACTGTCAATTCGTCCGTCTGTTTGAATCGACTCACTTAGTTCTTCAATCATTCAATCTCAATAGCCTTGCACACATTATCATGATGTAAGTTATAATAATAATAATGTTCAACAGTTCACACAAACAAAAACATAATTTATGAATATTATTTTTTTCAAATTATTTTGAATTTTATTACGGAGTCTGTAAATTCGCCACTAAAAAAATTATTTTCGATTTAAGTACATCATTTCGATAATAGTAGTGCGTGCGAATGAAGATCCTACCAAATTTTTGGACAGTTCTTTATGTTGTTAATACTGGTCCATTAAAATGTTGATGATTAAATTTACTTTGATCTGTTATAAATATGTGCACAATGCGGGCTGTCATCTATCACAGAGTTTATTAGGGACTAATTATATTATATTATCCAAGCCAATTCGAGTGCTTTGACCATACTTAAGGCAGAAGGAAACTTTTTAAATATGGAAACATTGGTGTTGAAATTTTTGTCAGCATACGTCTTGTCAGTAATTATATTGTTTACTCCCCGAGGGTCGCAGGTTCAAATCCTGCCACGGGCTTGGTCTCCAAGATGCTTCTTTCTATAAAATCTTTTTCTCTTCGAGTCGAAAGCCTCTGTAGCTAGTACTCATTCCCCCAATACCTTGCACTCATAATTAATTATAGTGTAAGGCATAATAATAATAATAATAATAATAATAATAATAATAATAATATATTATTTACAATGACTCGAAAACTTTTCCTGCAATTAAGTGCGACAAAAGTGCATCGATGAACTTAATTCGATATAAGCCGATGAAGCCCTACTACTGTATTTATTATGAATAACCCAACCGTGGCAATCCTTCGCTAACGGACGATTGTACAAAGGTTCCTCAAAAAACAGTTGCTATACCACAAAACATTGATGCTGCTCACGCATTACTGCTCATAGCATACATTCAATTTTGCATGACCATTAAAGTTGGACTTGGTCGTTCAGCTGACCGATCCGCTCGTTCTCGTTCTCTGAGAATATTGAACTAGGTCGTTCACATAGTACAGTTGCTCAGTTAGTTGAGTTGAGCTCAGTATTATGTCATGATTGTTAAAACATGTCACTTGCTCACCTACTCAATTTACTCTTTCGTTCGTGCGTTCATAAGAAGTGGAAGGAAGCAGAGAGCAATACTTGCACTTGGCGCTTTTTTATCTGTGTTCTCAACAAAATTTCCCCATACAGCACTGTATTTTTTTCGAGGAGCCATTATTAAAATATTTCACCGATTTCACATAGATATCCCAATTTTTGAAATTCACATGTGCCTCAATGTTCTAATTGGAACCAACATACATACATATGTCATCATTCAATTCCATCTACATAATTCGAGATAATTTTTTAGTGTATAAAATAATAATGTTCTATATCTGCTCATATGAGTGAATAAACGGTTGAACCATAGGAATAAGTAAGCAAGTGAGCAAATGAGCAAGGGGGCAAGTGAGCAAGTGAACCATTTTGTTTAACAGATCTGAACTAGTTCAGTTAGTTCTGTTCAGTGAAACAGATCAGTTAGTTCGTTCGGTCGTTCACTACCCAAGCCTAATGAACATATGGCTAACATTTCATCTGACATAATTTGGCAGTTAAATAAAAAATGGCATGTGGATTTGTGCAACGAAGCCAAGAAAAAATACGAGATCCTTCAAACAAGTTGAATCGCATCGTGATAGGTAACAAGTTTTGGATGGATGGTATACGCCAGACAGAAAATGCCAGACGGGTGTGCGGATCTAGCCAAATCCATAAAAGATTGTTCAGGCTCGAAGCATTGTGGAGCAAAAAGTCCCTTGTTTTTTGGAAGGATGAGGCGGTTTTTGGCTATAGTGGCATTAGATGTTCGGAGAACGGTGCATGGTATACAAACATTTATTTCGACAGAAGTAATCGAAGGAAAATCAGAAAAAGCAAAGCAAGAAGGTATTTCCTCAACACTACCATGAGAATGTGAAAGTACGAGCATTTGGCAGAGAAAATATCGAATTCACCGGTCAATCTACTTTACAATCCGGATTTGGTTTCTAACGATATCTTTTTGTGCTCGACAATCACAGATAAGTCTCCGTTGTCAATGATCAGCCTGAACAAACTGTAGACACGGATAAAACCCGTCTTTTGGAGGGGACATGCAATGGTATTGATTTTTATGGGGAATAGGGGCTTTTAGGATTCGGGTATAAAAAATGGAAGTCCTGCATAATTTTCCCAGTGAAATGTTTCGTTTAAAAAAAAAAAAGCACCGTGATAAAGTGGTGAAGTCCGTCAGAGCCACTGATTTCCTGTGGAAAAAATAGTGACAAAATCTGCTACGAAGAAATGAGAAACAAAGATTGAAAATGTGGTATAATCGGTTATTTTTGATGCACTGAATCGGTGGGTGGATGCATAAAAATGTTTCGTTGAAAGATCAATTCGATTCATTGATCTCTCATATAATGTTTGCTTTCAACTTAATATATAAAGCAAGGGAACAATTGTGATTGTAATGCTTTGTAGTTCCCTCTAAGTTGATCTTTCTTCTTCACATTTCGGAATTAAACCAATTGAAGCAATCTTTCTTTTAATACATTATCGTTAATTTCACGGATTATTCGGGAACAACACAGCTCTAGCAATCAATGTAAAGATCAGAAACAGTATCTTCATCTGCACAGCAAAATAAGAGTTGAGATGCGAGTAAACGCAATTGGCTGCAACACCCCCATATACATATAAACTTCCTCGGAAAATTGGCAAAAGAGTAAATAAAAGTATATAGGTCATATAATTAACAAATCAAATATACATAGTTTTCCAAATCATCAGTTTCGAAAATTTCAGATTAATATAATAGAATTTGAAAACAACTGCTTCCCTCCCAAGTTGTTCTCGTCTTTAGTGCTCCCCATAAACCCATTAAGCATAAGCAATGTAATAACAAAAGAGGTGAAAAAGCTCAAAAGGGGGAGAGGAAAATTCTTATTAGCAATAAAAAATAGCTTGGGGCAATTCATAAAAACCTTTTCCAATGCGTCATGCTATACAGCTTGGCTCCGTCTATTTAACAATGGCAATGGCAGAAGCGGTAACATGCCAGAAGAGCCAGTGGAAGGTCCAACCGACGACCACACAAAACCCAATTTCAACCCCCTCAGTAAATGTGGCTCAATTACGAACGCAACATAAATTTTTTCAAGTAAATTTCAGCTAATCTAAGTAATCTGCGTGAAATGAATAAATCCCAAAAAGTAACAAAAGGGAAATTGTATCCTGGACTAGTATTGGGGGATGTCAGCGTCTCCATTTCTGCGTGTATGTGTGTGTGTGAGTGCGTGCCAGTGGTTTATAATACGCCCGTTATCAGTAGCAAATATTCGTACAAGCAAAGCGCTCACATATAATACGCAGCGAAGTAAAACTGGAAATTGTTGGCAAAAGAGCCGAACGACGGTTGCAGGATGTGGCTGACAGACACGGTTGATACTTAAGAGAAGTAAACGTATCACACACAGAGGACCAATTAAAAAGTGGGAACAGCAAGAAAACGGAAGAAAAGAGGTTAGTGTTAAGAGGAGTAGCAGTAGCAGCATCAGCCGCCACAGCAAAGGACAACCCAGCATCTACATAAACTTCCTTTGCAATGCGTCAACACGATTCAATCTGAACTGCTGAGAGAGGACGTTGATGTGTTGATAGGAGAGACGCGTTTCCATCCTTGTTGTTGTGGGATTTTTTTACCAGGAAATTCTAAGGGTGTAGATAAAAAATAGAAGTAAAGACACGCTTCGAAGTGTCGTACCAAAAGTCACATGCGTAGTCGCTCACACTTATGCACAGCATCACAAACACATGTATGCAGCTGATGCCGCCAGTAATGGCACTTGGCAACCCTCCTTAGACGATGAATGTTGTTGCCGGTAACAGATGGCAACAGAAAAATTAAATACGCTCCAATAATATTCTTAATTAAATTTACATGTTCACACAATCGCGCAAGCACGTAAATTTCCCGGATCTCGGCCCTGCAGAAAATGGAACCCTCCCTGAATGTAACTAGTTGAGTACTAGTTTCAAAAGTAAGGTTGAGGAATACAGTTTGAAACAGAAAAAGCTGAGATGAATGGTACTAGAAACAATTTTGATCATTGGATTAACTGCTCATACAAAATATCTTATGAATCAGGTTAGAAATGTGTCGAAATATTGACACAACTTTGTAAATACAATCAGTTTAATTTAATAACGGAAATCAACAGTCTCTTCATAATCAATTAGTGCAATACTCAAGTTGTGCAGTATAAATGATCAGAGTTGGGTAGCAAATACTGGTAGGAAGGGAGCTAGGTAAGAGATGATCATTCTCCTTTAGCAGTTATGCATATACTAGGTGTTATATAATAATAATAATAATAATTTAGCTTTAGTAGTTTGCCCAATGGCCGACACTGCGACCTAAAAGATCTTTTGTGTCATACTACATTTGTCATCTATGATCCATGTGATCACAATTGTCCGATCCATTACGCCCTATAGGTTTAGAACCGGCGTTTCTTCCGTAATGCCATAGCATTTCGTCCGTTTGGTGATGTCAAATCGTCACAATAATTTATCAGGTTCTTTTCTACCTAGATGTTCCTTCTCTAGAGAAAGGAAGTAGCTGAAAGTCATGTTCTTTCATTATCTTTTCCGCTTTATGGATGAATTTGAGAATGTCCATAACCGGAGCATTCTTTAATTCCTCCAGAGCCAACTGGTCGCGGTGGAATATATTCATTCTGATTCTTGCCAATACAATGCAGTCGCACAGTATGTGTTCCGTGGTTTCATCTTCTTCTAGATAGGTGTTATATACTAGCTGAATCTATATTCGGTTTCGCTGCAGGGAAGCTATAATTAGGCTTATTACCGTAAAAACCGATTCAGCTTTTCCGCGGGAAATTAAAATAGTGGAAGAAATGAGTTTTTAGTCCCTGTAACAGGCTTTCAATGTTATTTATAGAAAGAAAAAAACCCGCACACTCATAACATATTTCAAATAAAGAGTTTTCTTGTTAATCCACACATAAGTGCAGGTGTAATGAATGCATTGGATCTAAGGGTGTAATAACCTGCTTGAACAACTCGACGGAGTAATAGCATAGCACAGACACATAGCAATACTGCTGGTTTGAGTGTATATCATTCCCTTGGAAGCAGTTATTCAAGGGAACTAAAATAAAGAAAGAATGCTTGGAGTTGGTCGTGCCCTTTTATTTACTATTGAAGTATAGCTATATATATTATATATATAGTGTAAATTTAGTATACATGACTTCCACATGACAGACTTAGATAAGGCTGTAAATGTTTTTTATAATTATATACGAATGTGGGTATTAATATTCCTTCAAAAGTTCCTTTGTAAACAAATTATGTTGAAGAATGTAGGCGGGGGTTTATGATTCAATTTAATGCAGCTCATTATGTACATATACAATTTCAGCCGAATATTCGGTATCATTCTGAATGGGAAATGATGTTGGTGATTTGATTTTCACGAAATTTGACTATTTAAATGGATTTTCACACCTGACTGCAAATAAATTCACTCTGTAGAAATACAATATTTGGGGAGTTCTCACTACTTACATATTCCCAAATATAACAACTTAAGTGGGTAAAATTAATAAATATATTCTTTGTAAGTACGTTTACGGAATAATATTGATTATTAATGAATCTTCAGACAATTGATGACTGTGCTACAAAGTTTTAGAATCTTCGCACCCCTGTAAATTGTTCTCTTTGGAAGATTCTTCTGCTAAACCCCATTCATATATGGAAATGGCAAGTTTCTCAAGGTAATGAAGTGCACTTTAGAACCTTTCGTGTGTCCAAATTCTGCTGTATATTGAGTATTTTCCCGATTTTATTCCTCGGTTTCCGCATTATTTTTAGAATCCGCATTTAGGGGAACTCCCAAAAATGCTGTTTATTTTGCTTTGGTAACTCAAGGACATGGAAGCACTATTAGAAATGTTTACAATTATTTATTGACGGAGTTGAGATTTGATTCAAGCACACGCGAAGTGGAACAATACAATAAAAGTTGGACTCACACCATCTTAAAGGTAGTCATTTTTTGTCTGTCAGCCCGCATTTTGTCCATAAACACGATTACTAAACATAATCATTATACACAAATTTTTGTAGTATTTGTTTTCAGCTCGAAAGCCACTCCACTGCAATCCAATCTTCCACATGCCCATATGTATGCGATATGCCCAATAATATATGCAAATGAATACCACCTCCAATAACACGATTTGAAAAATTTCAACTTGTTAAATCATCGCAAAGAAATTTCTCTAAAGTGGAGAGCACAAAGGGGGCTGGAGGCATATAAATATTGATTTTTCAATGAGCTCTGCAGTCAGTGACCAACCATTTGGAAAATCAGCAACAAGAACGCCAGCAGCATTTGCCACCTGGCTGTGTAATAAACAACAAAGGCCAAAGTAAGCAAATGAACTCGCGTAGAGACGCACTTGCACAGCCCATTAAATTCGAGCATACTTAAAATTAAAATTACAGAATGTAGAACTCTATTTTTATAAAATGAACTTGCTACACCCTCGCAACGAAAACAAAATATAATAATATTGTGCTGTATCGAACTCCTTTAGCTATGCAATAGCAGTACTTATGTTTATTTTACGGAAAATAAACAAATTAGCAGAAAATAACAAACTGCGCGTACCACGAAACACCTCCAACTGTAATTTGTGTACTTACTCGCCCTCGCCATGTTGGTTGTGTGGTGTATGTAGACGAGTATCGTGTGTATGTACTGTGACCTGAGGTTTGCTATCTGGAACTCTGCAACTCTGCAAACTGTTCGCTGTGGTTCTGCTGTAATGTTCTGCCGTCCGTCACTCCTTCCGGGCAGCAATTGCACTTTTGGTTGTTTTGTTCGTTTTATTTTTCTTTTCACTTCTTGTAATCATTCACTTGTGCTTTATTTTTTAACTTTAATATTATGCGCCTCTAATAATTGTTTATTTCATCACTGTTGCCTAGCATTTATGATTATAAATATTTATTATTATTCGATAAATACACAACACAGAACTGGGAAATACTTCTTCCGCTTTCAAACTCGCACAACGAAATCCGACAATAAACAATTTTCTTTCCCAATGAACTTTTCCGGCACGTTTGGCAGTCGAAAATGGAATGAATTTGACAGCGAAAAGTTGTTCGTTTTGTGCGAATGGAACAAAGTGAGAAACGAAACGAAAATTACAAAAGCATAAGAAGACAAGAAAGATGATGGCTTCAAATATTATTGGATACATTCAGCAAAACACAACAGTTGACAATTGTTTTTGCCTTTCTAAAATACGTTTCTACGCTACATTGCGGTTTAATATTATTAGTTACTTTTGTAAGTTATAATAGCTAACTTTTATTTAATAACTAGTTCAACTATTAGATAACTAACATTTCTTTATTAATTACTTAATTACTTTAAATTTGCAAAACAAATATTCAAAGATTTAAATCATAGTTTTTTCTTTTTTTATTGTTTTATTAACGTAACTTAAAACACTATACAAAGACGTTTTCTTATTGCAACTAGTACAAACAATACAAAATACAAGTACTAACAAGCAATTATGGTGTAAGATATAATAATAATAATAATAATAATAATAATAAATTTCAAATAAAGCTAAAAAAGGCATGGTGTATTTTATATAATATATAAATATGTTATATACAACTGTTGCTTCTGGTTTCCCAGTCAAAGTGAAAACAACACATTGATCTAAGCTTCCGTTTCTTTTTGAATTGTACGATGCATATTACAGAAAACAGGTTCTTTTCTAAGCTCTCAAAACTAAAAGGTTATGCCAAGCATGATAGAATAATTGTATATTATCATTCGTGAGGTTATGCTATGTATGGCTTTACATAAATTCACGAAGATTTTTATAAGAAAAGGACATGGCAAATATAAAAATTGATTTAAGCTTGTTCCACAATCTGTTACGTCCCATGGTAATCATACCTGGCACAGACACCCTGGCTAGCTCACTCCTATTTTTTCTTTGGTGGGTTCCCAACCCGCTGTGCCAGATCGTGGGGCAAACATGAAGTTATACTCTAAACCTATTCTACATTTATCATTTATTTTTGATACCACTCACCTCTCCACCGGATTCCTCCGTCCCGATCAGCCTCTCCTCATCCTCCCCCTCCTGTCTGCACTTTAGCCTACCATAATTTATTTATTTTTTTATACAAACACACACATACACGGACAATTACTACGGCCTCCACTAAGCTGCGTATAGGCTGCCTAATTCAGGCAACAAGGCCTAACTCAAACCCCGCTTTCGCTCTACCACTATCTACTCTTAGGAGCTCCCTCGACCAGTGTAGGCTATTCTTACCGAGAGCGCCACCGCTACGCTCTGTTGAGACCGTATCACACTTTCCTAACGCCTTAAATTAATTCATAGATTATACTCATTAACAGAACAAATAAAAACTTTATGCTTTACATCCAACAAAAAGAAAACTTAAATAAAGACGTAAATAAATACTTATATTTAGGAACTTATGCTTATCTTAATACGCTGGACTTATCTTTATTTTTGCCGCTCTGGGTAGGAGGAGTCTGGTCTTCGGCGGTCGATCCGTATCCATTCACTTCCTTTTCTAATTCGTCGACAATGAAGGGAAATCGAAACTACCATTTTTTTATGCAGCATTAAACAACTTTGTACGAATTCATATAAATATCAATCGCACAACCTTCAACTGTATATTTGTATGTATCCGTACGTTTGTACCCACAACAACAACAAGGAATATGCAGTCTGCGCGTGCAGTAGCATTGTGGCTCAAATGACACTTGCACAAGAATTAGGTGCATTCCCAAAAATGCAACATAAGCATTTGGGTGGCATTGAAACGTATGTTCAGGGAACTTGCACATGCTGCTATGCGCTGCTGTTATATTCTGCTGATATTTATTTTTAGTACATATTAATTATTATTGATGATGTTAGCAATAAGTTATTATTTAAGACGATGAATTTCAATAAACAAATCACTCTTTGATTCTTTAGCAACAAGAAAACTGAGTCTTTTTATTTTCAGCGACGGATTGTTCAGGTTCAAGTGCTTGAATGAGACGTCAATAAGGAATACTATCACTACAGTCAAACGAGGCTGTATTTACATTTGGTGACCCCGACGTGATACACAGGACATAAAATTGATTCAGCAAAAGCACAGCAGTGTGAGCATTCAATTTTATCACAATTCATCAATCGGTTTTAGTTCGAGCACACAGGGTGCTACAAAACACGATACTTAAGAAGCAAGAGCACAATAGTGTGAGCGTTAATAATGACAACTATCGACGATCTCGTACGTCATCAGGACGACAATGCAATTGGTCTCCAAAAGGCCATTGCATCCTATAAGAAGACGCCGGAAGATCGGAAGACACTCGACTATATTGAAAGGAAATCCAGAGAAATTGAGGAGCTATGGTTAACTTTCCAACGTATCGATAACCAAATTAGAAGGGATCCAACGGCAGCTAATGACCATCCATACTTTGTGAAGGATCTATACGCATCAATGGGCAACCGATACCAAGACTTCCTTGCAGACGTCAAGGAGAGCAAACAAATACTCACAGCAAAGGGCATAACTCAACCACAAGCAGTTAGTGTCCCAAGTTGCTCAACGGAACCTGCAGAGAAGGGCATAACTCAACCACAAGGAGTTAGTGGCCCAACTCGTTCAGCAGAACCCATAGAGAAGAGGCTTCAAAAGACTAATATGCCTAACATGGTGCACAAGCAAAAGACAGTTATTGCACTCGTGCAACGCATGTTAGACGATGTATTTTTCTGATGACACACCCCATTCATGCCAATATTATACTACAAAGGCCAACCTTATAGAACATCATTGGAATGCAGCCCGGAGATTTAATGATGTTATACTGGATTCTATAGATGATATGAATTCTGACGATTATAATTTTGAAGAATACCTGAGCATAGAGATGCATGTCAGTAACAGAATTCTTATGCTTCAAGAGAAGGGAGTGACCGTTCCTGCAATTTCAAATCGAGCGTCACTCGCCGAACATTTGCCAAAGGTGATACTGCCAAAATTCGATGTAGATTACCTGAAGTGGCAACAATTTTATGATTTATTCAATGAAATGATCCACAAAAGGCCACTTCCAACAATACAGAAGATGTGGTATCTTAAAACAAATTTGATCGGAGAAGCAGAACGATTAGACACCTCACTCTAACTGAGAATAACTACCAAACTGCATGGGAATCACTCCAGGATCGATATAGCAATGTGCGATTGCTAACTTCAGCTCTGTTGGAAAAACTATTGGGGCAAAAGAAACACTCAACAGACTATCCATCAGCGGCAGCACTAAAGGGACTTCATGATAGAACCCAGGAAACCTTACTGGCATTAAGAAACCTTGGTTTAGACACGAATTCTTGGGATCCAATTATTCTCCACCTCCTAGTGAAGAAATTAGACAAAGGCACGCGGATTGCATATGAGCAGTCATTGGAGAAGCCAAAGGAATTACCTACCCTAAGGCAATTCTTAAAGTTTATTGAAACAAGATTCCAGTCTCTCGAGGCAATCGGCCAAAGAGAGCATACGGCAAAAACATTGACAACGGTAATAGCCACAAAACAAGGAATCAAGAAATGCTTGTCTTGCAATAGTCAAACACATCCGCTGTTTGCGTGCCAAAGCTTTTTGAAACTTTCTGTTCAGAAGAGGTTACAGTTCCTAAAAACACATAAGCTATGCATTAATTGTCTAAAGCCTGGACACTGGGCAAAGGATTGTATGTCAAGAAAATGTACTAAGTGTAATCACAGTCACAATACATTAGTACATTCTGAAGGATATCGCAGCGAACCAGCCGTAAACCAGGTCAAGTATGAACCACACCCTCAACAGTCCACAACACTAGTAGCTTCGAAGGAGTCGAAGCAACAGGGATATGTGCTCCTCAGCACTGCAATGGTGAAAATAGTCAGCAACAACGGGCAGGAAGTTGAATGCAGAGCCATTCTGGACTCCGGATCTCAGATCAATATCGTGAATGAACGGCTTGTCAAGAGACTTGGAGCTTCAACGAAGTCCACAACAATGAATATCCAAGGAATAGGCAAGGGAACTCGGAGAGCACAGCGTCGAGTTAGCCTTGAACTACAGTCACGAATTAACGGCTTTTCCACTCGACTGGAGGCGTTCGTTCTAGGAGATATAATTTCTCCGCAACCGACAAAACCATTTGACATATCCAAATGGCCAATTCCGAAGAACATCACTTTAGCGGATCCAGTATTCAACCGTCCTGACAAAATCGATGTTTTATTAGGAGCGGAATTCTATCACCAAGTATTGTCAATTGGACAGATACGATTAGCAATCGAACTTCCAACACTACAAAACACAGTGTTTGGCTGGATACTATCAGGAAGGATAGGAGAACTTCAGATGGCGTCAGCAACTTGCGGTATTTGCAGTGAGGATGATGATGATTCAAACCAACTTATTGAACGACTATGGAAACTGGACGAAGTCGAACTAGCTGAATCAATTTTATCCCGAACAGAAAGACTGCGAAAATCATTTTATATAAAATACAACTAGAACCAATGATGGGCGTTTTATTGTAAAATTACCATTCGTAGAGAATGCAGCTGTTTTAGGTAGTTCAAGGGATATAGCAATCAACAGATTCCTGACGCTTGAACATCGATTATCTAAATACAATGCCGTTCGTGAACAATATATCGAGTTTATGGAAAATTATGAAGCCTTGGGCCACATGAGGGAGATCAACATCAATGAAATACTTTCACCTAATTACTTCATCCCACACCACTGTGTACTTAAACCTGACAGCAGCACAACAAAACTGCGGGTGGTATTTGACGCATCTTCAAAAACGTCATCGGGAGTCTCACTCAATGACATAATGCACATAGGTCCAACCATACAATCCGAACTATTTTCAATCCTGCTACGTTTCCGTCTACCGAAATTTGTATTCACCACCGAGATTGAAAAAATGTATCGGCAGATACTGGTCCACTCTGAAGATCGCCATTATCAATTGATCATATGGAGGAGCGACCCTAAGAAACCACTGAAGTGTTACGAACTTAACACTGTCACATATGGGACAAGATCGGCACCATACCTCGCCACAAGATGTGTCAAACAAATGTCATCAAAAAACGCCATCCGGTATCCACTAGGTGCTCAGATGCTTCAGGATAACTTTTATGTCGACGATGGTCTTGGTGGATCAAACAGTCTGATTACCGCCATGGAAACTCAACGGCAACTCATCACTATGTTGAATGGGTATGGATTCAATCTACGCAAATGGTGTGCAAATAACCCTAAACTCCTGCAGAACATTCCACAAGGTGACCAGGAAGTTAATTTGGATTTTACTAACGACAAGAATGATTCAATAAAAACCCTGGGCCTGACATGGCTGCCAAAGACTGACCAATTCTGTGTAAAGGTGAATCTCAACCCCGTTAAATGAATTACCAAGCGGTCTGTCACCTCAGACATAGCGAGATTATTTGATCCTCTTGGCATTCTAGCTCCAGTTGTAATTACAGCAAAAATCTTTATACAATCATTATGGCAATTAAAAATTAGTTGGGATGAAGCTCTACCAGCAGAATTACATACAAGATGGGAGCGTTTTCGAAGCGCATTGCAAGAATTGGACAACTTTAAATTCTCACGACACATTCATAGAAGTGAGATCCCAACATCAATTCAACTTCACGTCTTCTCCGATACATCAGAAAAGGCCTTCGGAGCAGCAATTTATATCAGATCTATCTTCAAAGAAGGAAGAGTAGTAGTGAGGTTGTTATGTGCCAAATCACGCGTAGCTCCACTTAAGCTACAAACATTGCCTCGCGTGGAACTATGCGCAGCAGTACTAGGCTCACAGTTGGCAGCAAGGGTAAAAAATGATTTACGGTTAAAGGATTGTCGCACCTTTTTGTGGACAGACTCACAAATAGTTCTGTCTTGGATTAATTCAGCTTCCTCATCATTTCAAACATTTGTAGCCAACAGGGTAGCTACTATTCAAGGTTTGACATTAGCAGAACAGTGGCGTCATGTTAGCTCCAAGGATAACCCAGCTGACGTTGTTTCACGAGGATTATCACCAAGAGAATTTGCAAGATGTGACCTGTGGCTTTACGAGCCATTTTTTCTACATGGGAAAGAATCAGCATGGCCTCCCAAGTTTGCTCCACAGCTGACTAGCCAATAACATCGAGAGAAAACGAACGAATCCAGCATCCTTGGTAGCAATTGACTCTGAAGAACTGGTGTATACAATCAACCACCGAAACTCTTTCAGGACTCTTCAACGCATCGTAGGATACATTTGTCGTTTCATAAGCAACACTAGATGTAGCAAGGACGTACGAAAAACTGATATAGCGCTGACTCCCATCGAATTAGATCATGCATTAAGAATCATTGTTCAAGCTATGCAAAGATCTGATTTCAATGACGACATCATGTACCTCAAGAAACACAAGGATCTCAAGGGGACGAGTACATTGAAGAGCCTATCACCATTTTTGGATGACGCAAACATTTTGCGAGTTGGAGGACGATTGGAAGCATCACTGGTACCTTATGAAGCAAAACATCAAATGCTCATTCCGTATAATGATCCCTTAGCAAAACTACTATTTGAGATGACTCACATCGAGAATAAACACTGTGGACCTCAAGCCTTGCTGGCCATAATAAGGCAAAGGTACTGGCCCATAAAAGGCAAATCATCGGCCAGATCAACAGTACAACAATGCATACGATGCACCAGGGCAAGGCCTCAGTTGTTGAACCAATTAATGGGAAACCTGCCAGCAACACGAGTTACACCAGCACGCGCATTCATTAACTCTGGAGTAGACTACTGTGGACCATTCTGGGTGCATTACAAAATTAGAGGGAAAAGACCACACAAGGCTTACATATCCGTTTTCTGCTGTTTTGCTACTAAAGCTGTCCATTTAGAACTTGTAAGCGATTTTACGACAGAAGCATTCATTGGCGCTCTGAAACGTTTCATTGGCCGACGTGGAAATTGTCAAAACTTATATTGTGACAACGCGACAAATTTTGTTGGCGCCAAAAACAAGCTTACGGAAATGACTACATCAATATATTCAGATGAAGGGAAAACAAAAATTGAGACAGAATGCGGTAAAAAGGGAATACAATTCAATTTTATTCCTCCAAGAGCCCCTCATTTCGGAGGTCTGTGGGAAGCAGCAGTGAAGTCTGCGAAGCATCTTTTGGTTAGGAGCGTGTCAACAGCATCACTAACCTATGAAGAGCTGGAATCAGTCATTATTGAAATAGAAGCCATTCTCAACTCAAGACCAATAAGTTCGATGTCCAACGATCCAAATGACTTGGGCGCCCTGACTCCAGGCCACTTCTTGATAGGAGAACCACTCAACACGCAAGTCGATGTAAATAACATCCCGTCAACTTCAAATTTGCTGACCCGGTGGAAACTCGTATCCCACATCAAAAATGAGTTTTGGAAACGATGGTCGCACGAATATTTATGCGAGCTTCAATCTAAAACCAAATGGACACATCAGCACAATAACATCAACCAAGGGGACATGGTAATAATCAAGGAAGACAATGTTCCAGTTCTTCAATGGCCACTAGGAAGGATAACAAGGACGTATAAGGGTGATGATGGAGCAGTACGAGTGGCTGATGTTAGAACAGCTACTGGAACTTGGAAACGTGCAATCCATAAATTAGCTCTACTACCCATAAATGATAATAGGATCCATGGCCAACCAACAAGTCATGAGAATCAAGATGAAAAAGTAGAAATACCAACAAAACGAATAAAAACAAGACATACGGGACTCACAACAGTACTGCTGGGATTACTCATCATACCAATTGTCATGGGAGGTCCAATAAGATTTTCGCAGATTGCTAACACCAAATTCAACACGGAATTGGGTATTTACTTCGAAGGAATAGGTTCAGCACATTTCGAGAGGTCAGAATGGAAACTTGTAGTATACTACGAACTAGAGTCATACTGGGCAGAACTTACGACTTTATCCAAGGGCATCAGTAGTTTACGACAGTTATGTCAGAAGCTGCCACCATTTACTTGTCATGATACTCTTGTGAACTTCGAGCATGTTGAAGCTGAATTACAAATGGATAACAAGATATTGTTTCCCCATCGATCTAAAAGAGGTGCTGTGGATATAGTGGGAAATATTGCAAACTCATTGTTTGGTGTTTTGGACTCAGAATATGCAGAATCAATGTCAAAAACCATTCAGCAAGTGAAAGAAAATGAAGGCCATCTATTAGTCCAGCTCAAAAACCAAACATCAGTGATTGATTCTACTATCAACGTGATCAAACAAGATCAAATAGAAGTCAAACGAAAATTCTATAATCTTGACAACCAAATCAATGACGTAATGAAAACCTTAAATCACATTGAAGGAGAAAAGTTTCAAGCCAAGCTGACTCATTATTTCATCACTCTGACCCTCCAACTCATTATGATAGCATCTCACTTGCAAAGAATCCAATCATCAATATTGAATGTTATGACAGATACACACCATAACAAAATCAGCCCATTATTGCTATCACCAACTCAACTACAAGAAGAAATTCTCAAGATAAAAACTCATCTTTCAACATCCCTCCAAATACCAGTGAATCAAGAGGACTCACTGCAACTGTACAAATTAATGAAGGTAGAAGGCGGTTTAACAAAGAAGCATGCCATTTTTAGAATCTCATTGCCATTAATTTTAGAGGAATGATTCGAACTGTATCGGATGGTACCAATTCCTAACATAATAAATGGCACAATGACTACAATAGAATCTTGTAACAGATTTCTAGCCATAAACGCGCACAGAGATCAATACGTTGTCATGAGTTTAGCTGATTTGGGGGCTTGTACAGTGATGAACCCATATACATACTTATGCGCCAACATCCAATAGATACACAACAGAGGGTCTGAAGTATGTTCATGTGAAGTTAAACTGTTTGCCAATGATACTCAACGGGATTGCATCCACCATGAAGTTCAAGACAATTCAACCTGGATTCAAATGGATCATAAGAACGAGTGGATCTACGCCTTGAAGTTTGCCACTCGCTTGAGCGCTGTATGTGATGGTGAAACCTTGCAATTAACATTAGAAGGATCGGGAATGCTGAAGTTACAACCATCTTGTGTTCTGAAACACAGTTTTATCACAATTCACGGCTATAAAACTGTCTCAAGCTCAGTACAAACCTCATATGTCAGCTTGGCCAATGCTACTGACATTCTCAAAATGGATCAAGGCCAGCACCGATCACACTACACGAATAATATTGAACACTACAACATGCAATTATCCAATCTCAGCACCATTCAAGGTCAATTATCAGAAAGAGTTTGGGAGTTACCGTCCAAAGTCCAAACAATGGGTGTTCACCTTTCTGCAGTCGGGTATTTAGCGCTTACCCTATCGATTGGTGTAATTATGTATTCAATCTGGAAGATACAATCAAAAAAGCATAAATGTGATGTCACTCTACCCCAGCCATTACCGCGGAATAGGATGCAAGAACCAGAAGACGAAACAAAATTTGATACAACTTTTTAAGGTTGTTGACGCAGTCAACGTGCGGGAGAATGTACGAATTCATATAAATATCAATCGCACAACCTTCAACTGTATATTTGTATGTATCCGTACGTTTGTACCCACAACAACAACAAGGAATATGCAGTCTGCGCGTGCAGTAGCATTGTGGCTCAAATGACACTTGCACAAGAATTAGGTGCATTCCCAAAAATGCAACATAAGCATTTGGGTGGCATTGAAACGTATGTTCAGGGAACTTGCACATGCTGCTATGCGCTGCTGTTATATTCTGCTGATATTTATTTTTAGTACATATTAATTATTATTGATGATGTTAGCAATAAGTTATTATTTAAGACGATGAATTTCAATAAACAAATCACTCTTTGATTCTTTAGCAACAAGAAAACTGAGTCTTTTTATTTTCAGCGACGGATTGTTCAGGTTCAAGTGCTTGAACAATCAAATTATTATTCCTAGTCTCATATTGGTTCAAGTGCCTGTATGAGACGTCAATAAGGAATACTATCACTACAGTATTTACAAACTTCAATACTATTTCTTTTTAATTTAATAATTCTATATACTTAATTTATTAAAATATCGTATTCCCGCGTTTTCAACACGACAATAGCACAGAAATTCTCACAAAAAAAAAATTGCCCTTGATTTAGATGAAGATAGACGAATCGAACGACAACGACCGTGAATTTTACTTTACTTCTTGCCATGCAGAATCTGACTCCTCTCTAAAAATTTTCCGCTTTACTTACTGACTTCCAAAATCAGTTTCCTCCGGTACTTCAACTCCCAGCTCTCTCCCTCTGACACCCTACTTTTCACTATCCTATCCACAACCTGTCCGTCCGTCTCTGTCCCACCCACTAAGCATACCCCCTGGCAACAGCTGTGCTTTGTGGGTCAACCAACCATTTCAAGGACAGCTACTAACCTTTCATCATCACTTTTCTTTTTCTTCTCCTTTTCCTTACCAACCCGCACTCACGTATTTACCCCACACTAACACTCGATCCACCCACACATGCACCCCTATTAGACCAGCTCTCGCGTATTAAAAGTTCCCCTCCACTCAACCTGAGCTTTCAACGCAAAAGCTGTCTAATCCTCTCACACCAAAAAAAATTAACAAAAAGTGATGATATAAAATCTCTCCCATATACATACATATATACTCGTATAAATATACATATTTACATAAAGATTACCAACCGGAGTATGCAGACAGTAAACCGAAAAGTCATCTGATGCACCAAATAAGGTAGCAACCAGCTGATCGTAACAACACACGTGGATTAGAGCAAACAAAATCCCACACTAATCCGCATGAAAAACGGACAGCTGCACCATCAAACACAATTACAATTACAGCCCTGGAGCTAACCAGCATTTGACAGACCCTTTGTCTACGCCATAGCTAGGCCAAGTATCTTAACCTACAAACATTATACTCCTAAAACTTTGCTAATCTCTTTCACTCTTTCAGATCCACTTCTCACCATTACGCGGACCAACGCCCCAGCGATGCAGAATTTCACCGTAAGTTTACAGCTCCCAACATTTACCCTTCAATCGCTTACCTCTTTACTGGCGCCCAACGTGAGCTACTCCCACAACCCCGAGACTCCGAGTCTGGTGCTCTTACTGTTTCAAATCTTTCGCATGGAATACCCCCAACGCCTTACCCCGCAAGTCTTCTATCCCATACAAATGGGCTCCCAAAACTTTGTTCACCCGACATTTTACAAATTTCTTACAGAATTTTGCATTTATGTTCTTCCTAAAGTCGCTAAGTACGAAGTTCCGTTTGTACACTTCCTGCCCTATTACAAATTTAATCAGCCTCGCCCGTTGATTATAATACCTGGCGCCTTTCTCCTATGCTTTATGCATATGAGACCTGATACTCTCGCGGACTAACTCCAGTCTGTCGTCAGGTGGTAATATGTGCAAATCACGATCCTCCAGCGCATTGAGCTGTCGCGCCAATGCATAGTCCGCGCCACTGGTAAACATCTGCTGACCGAACAATGCAAAGTACGGCGTAACCCCTATCGCTTGATGTACCGCACTGCGCAACGCACACTCGATCTGACTCAGGAATAAATCCCAATCGCGGTGGTCCTCCTTCAGGTAAGCCCTTATAGCTGCCAGAACTGACTGATTCACACGTTCTGCTGCATTAGATTGTGGGGCATAAAACCCCGTCTTCACATGCTTAATAGCATAGGACTCCATCACTTTAGTAAATTCCTGACTCTCAAACTGCTTTCCATTATCTGCATGTATCGTTTCGGGTACACCGAATTTATGAAAAATTTCTTCAATTAAAAACCTTATTACATTCATCGCCGTGGCCTTACCCTTAGCTTTTAAGAACACGAATTTCGTAAAATGATCCATTACTACAAACACGTATGCATGACCCGCCCTGGAGCGTGGATATTTTCCTAAAAAATCTATATAAAGCCGTTGGAATGGCCGTTCGGTGCTGACTTCCTTTCCCATCAAAGGTCTAGAAACCTGATTGCTATGCTTCGTCTCCTTGCAGACCCTACAATCCCTCACGTAATTCCGCACCTGCACCGCCATACCAGGCCAATAATAAAATTGTCTTACCCGGTGCAATGTCTTAGCGACTCCCCCGTGAGCTGATAACTCAGGCTCATGGGCTTGTGCTACAAATGTCGAAGTTAATGCTTCGGGCACCCATTGCTTCCAACTGGGACCCCTGCCCTCTTCCTCATTAGCAATAGTACGTTTATATATCTTCCCATCATGTACTTGCAGATCCGGGAACCTTCCTACATTCTCTTCAATAGTCTGCTTTCGCTGAACATACTCTGGCGAATCGTATTCAGTGGTGTCCATATCAATATATATCAATATTGAGAGTCACTTCCTCCATCAATCGGGATAGCGTATCAGCTACTACATTTTCACTCCCCTTTCGGTGCTCAATTTGAAAATCATATGCCTGAAGCTGAAGAGACCACCTGGCTAACCTCCCACTCAAGTCTTTTAATGACATGAGCCACTTCAAGCTAGCGTGATCCGTGATCACGGTAAAAGGCATCAGCTCCACATAGGCTCTGAATCGTCTCACCGCTAGAATAGCTGCTAAACACTCTTTCTCCGTTACACTATAATTAAGTTGACAACTGTTCATTTTACATGAATAATAGGCTATTGGCCGTTCGTTCTCAGCTTCATCTTTCTGAAACGCCCCGATTCCATAATTGGAGGCATCGCACTGAATATAAAACCTCTTCTTAAAATCTGGGTGCGCTAGTACCGGAGCCGTGGTGAGAGCCTGTTTTAACTTTACAAACGCGACACTTGCTTCCGGAGTCATGACAAATTTCACGCCTTTCCTAAGGGTGTCCGTCAAAGGCGCGGACATATCAGCAAATTGGCCACGAATCGCCTATACCAACCGGCCGTCCCCAAAAAGCTCCGTACCTGTCTGGGTGTCTTCGGCACCGGAATCCTTCTTATTGCTGACACCTTCTCCGGATCCGTCTTCAACACTCCATGACAAACCCCAGATATTTCAACTCCTTACAGCAAAACTTTGACTTCTTCAGCTCCACTGTAAGATTCGCGCTGGAGAGACATTTCGCCACTTCCCCCAGCAAATACATATGTGTTTCGAAATCCGGTGATATAATCAACAAATCGTTCAGATACACAAATACATTTTCTATGAGCCGCTGCGGAATAACCTTGTCCATCAGCCTGCATAGCCTCTGTGCCGCATTACATAGCCCAAATGGCATTACCCTGTACTGGTACAGAGTATATTAAAGGCTGTAAAAGCTTTACTACCCTCCTCCAACTCAATCTGCCAGAATGCGAATTTGAGATCTATGCTACTGATGAACACGGCCTCGTCTATACGGCTCAATATACCTTCAATATTCTGCATAGGGTACGCGTCCTTCACCGTACGCTCATTCAATTTACGTGCATCTAAACACAAGCAATTCTTCCCCGGCTTCCCCACTAAAGTAACTCGGCTGCTCCAGGGACTCTCACTTTGTTCAATAACACCCAGCGCTAGCATCTGATCCACCTCAGCATACAACAACTCTTGCACTGCTGGCGATACGGGATAATACCGATCTTTTATTGCCTCAGCACCTTGCACCAACCGTATACTGTGTTTCTCCAAAGAAGTTCTGCCTAGCCCACACTCTTCGTACGCCCTGAATTCCTGCTTCGTTTTCTCCAGTTGCTCTTGCTGAGTCTCAGTTTAATCATGGCGCCCAGCGACATTAACCTCATCACTAGAGTCCTTTTCTCTCGACTCTGTGCCCACTTCACTTACCCCAACAATTTCCGGAGCTAACCCAAAATCTTGCCAGAAATCCACTCCTAAATATACCTCTTGCTGCAATGTGGGACATAGGTAAAATAATACACTTTTTACTTCTCCTTTGAACCGCACTGGTACTATGATTCGCCCACGCACTTGCTGCTTATGCCCTCCAGCTGTGCTTACCAGCGTGAAATACTTTAGCACTTCCAATTCTAATTCACTAATTAATTCCCTACAATTTTTCCCTAGGACACTAACCGACGCCCCTGTATCCAGTAACCCCCGCAACTTTCTACCTTGAATTTCAATCTCGGCGAATGGTCTTCTCTCCTCCTGAATACTGCGCCCCACAGCCTCAACTACCTGTCGTTTTTTAAGAACTCTTAACTTATACCTTAACCTAGCTTTTTCCACTTTCCGAGAGATCCCTCTTAATTGGCCTTCTCTTAAACCCTTCACCTGTGCTTCACACTGTTCCCGCACCTTGTCTGCTATCTCCAAATCCACTACTAATCCTACACTTCCCCCTACACCCTTATTACTATCTAACTTATCACTATCTACTGCTCCGCGGGAACCTGTCGGGAGCACAACCTTCCCGCTGGCCTCATGCTCCTTCCCCCGTTTCCCAGCTTACATTTCGGACATTCTGGAGTCACCACATTATCCGCCCCACATCGGTAGCAAAATAGCCTCCGTTCCTTGGAGGTACACTCTCTAAAGGTATGGCCCGCCTGCTTGCAGTTCCAGCACCTCATCTGAGACCTATTTGGCAGTCCTTCTTCCTTATGACTCGTACCAGCACCTTGCCGCGATAGGACCTCTCGACTAACCTCCCCGACTTCTTCATCATCCGCTGTGTTCAACTCGTTCATGCTTCGGCCCGCCCCATATCTGACGAGTGGTTGCACAACTCTGATCTCTCTCTTCAGGAACAATCGTTCTGCCTCGTGACACTCGTACTTCAGCTGTTCTACGCTATAGCAGGCTATAGGGTAAACAATTCTCCCAACTGCATCCCGGATGTTCCTTTTTAGCAATTTAATGACGTCAAACTCCGAAATAGGGTGCTCCATCCGTGCTCTCATCTTAAGCACATTAAAGAAGAAGGACTCCAGGCTTTCTCCTGGCTGCTGTTTCCGCTCCGTCAACTCCCGCAACAGTTCAAACTCACTTTGATGGGACCGAAATTCTCGTATTAGCGCATTTCTTAACGCCGTCCAACCGCTTACGTCGATGGTCCTCACACACAACCAGTACCATTCCAATGCTGATCCTCTTAGCAGTTGGTAAAAATCTCTTAAAACCGCTGACCAAGGCACCCCATACTGGGCTTGCAAATGTTCCAGGCGGAAAATAAATTCTTCTACTGACAGCCCCTCGGTCTTACCGTCAAATACTATGCCCCATTTATCTATCTTCACTTCTTTTTGTGTCACCTCCCTTTGACCATTCGAATCCCTTCTACTATCCTCCCGTCCTGGAAACGTGTTTCCTGCAGATGCTGGGTCTGATATGCCCCCCCTTGTTCTTGGCTCTCTACCCCTTCTCTCTACAGGCTGGCTGTCATTCGCTGACAAAGCTTGGCTTCTCGTATGAAGCCCCCCTATTTGTTCCTGCATCGTTTGCTGGGGTCTCACCATCTCATTTATCATTCTCATCAGCTCAAGGTGATTGGCTCTAACCGTTTCCATTATTCTACTGGACTCGACGTCCAATGCCATTCTATAGGTGTTGTGGCTCTCCAGGAGCATCAGATTTATAGCCGACATATATTCACTTGGAAGCTCATTCTGCACTTTCGCCTCTACATCCACAGATCTCTTGGGTACTGCCCCAGTCCTACTTCGTTGCCCGCCACTTCTTCCTCCCCTCTTGGGGGTGAGTGTTCTAGTGGCATCTCTCTACTTTTTGTGTTTTCTTCCCTTTCGTTTCTCTTTCCACTTCTCAAGTGCATTCCTTTTTCCACTACCTATTTACCTAAAATAAACTTACGACTTAATAATAATACTTATTATAACGATAACAACAATAAAAAGAAACAATTATTACACATAAAAAAAACTAAATACCAGTATAATTATTATTTATCCTTTTCAATTAATCTTAAGAGGAGGGTTAGGATTTGTTGAGATCGGTGACCAATCAGTACTTTACTATCACCCGTTGGAATTGTGGTGAGTGGTTTTGTCCTAAATTTCACAAACATTCATTATCTACAAACACTTTCTTTCAGTTTCTGTCTCGCTAGGCCCCCTCTTGATGCTATTATGAATGAATTTCATGTCACAAGCCACCAACAGTTTGCCTCTTGAGAGGGAATCCTGCATGTGGACTGCTTCCCCTTCCTACACCTCATAATCGGCAAATGCAATTGAGTGGGTGCAACGCCATCACCAAGTCACTTAAACCCATTACCGTGCCTAGAATAACGATCACACTTTCTTCTCCCGTCCGCATTCATACCAAGCCTGTGCCTCTCAATGATCACTGGTGCCGATGCTATCGGATATTTCTTTAATTATCCAAGCCATCTTTATCAACGATCATTACGAAGCACTACCTATTTCTGTCGACAGCACAAATTACCCCTGCCCTTACTCATCACGCAATTAGAGCTCAATCACTCTTGCCCCAAGCCGCCATGAACCAGACAACGGTAAACCCCTGACGACAGCCATTTTTTTCTTTCATGCACTACTTATCCTAAAACAAAAATTTTCTTTCTAATTTTTTTATATTGGGCGCCATTCTGTTACGTCCCCATGGTAATCATACCTGGCACAGACACCCTGGCTAGCTCACTCCTATTTTTTCTTTGGTGGGTTCCCAACCCGCTGTGCCAGATCGTGGGGCAAACATGACTCTAAACCTATTCTACATTTATCATTTATTTTTCATACCACTCACCTCTCCACCGGATTCCTCCGTCCCGATCAGCCTCTCCTCATCCTCCCCCTCCTGTCTGCACTTTAGCCTACCATAATTTATTTATTTTTTTATACAAACACACACATACACGGACAATTACTACGGCCTCCACTAAGCTGCGTATAGGCTGCCTAATTCAGGCAACAAGGCCTAACTCAAACCCCGCTTTCGCTCTACCACTATCTACTCTTAGGAGCTCCCTCGACCAGTGTAGGCTATTCTTACCGAGCGCGCCACCGCTACGCTCTGTTGAGACCGTATCACACTTTCCTAACGCCTTAAATTAATTCATAGATTCTACTCATTAACAGAACAAATAAAAACTTTATGCTTTACATCCAACAAAAAGAAAACTTAAATAAAGACCTAAATAAATACTTATATTTAGGAACTTATGCTTATCTTAATACGCTGGACTTATCTTTATTTTTGCCGCTCTGGGTAGGAGGAGTCTGGTCTTCGGCGGTCGATCCGTATCCATTCACTTACTTTTCTAATTCGTCGACAATGAAAGGAAATCGAAACTACCGTTTTTTTATGCAGCATTAAACAACTTCAATACCATTTCTTTTTAATTTAATAATTCTATATACTTAATTTATTAAAATATCGTATTCCCGCGTTTTCAACACGACAATAGCACAGAAATTCTCACAAAAAAAAAATTGCCCTTGATTTAGATGAAGATAGGCGAATCGAACGACAACGACCGTGAATTTTACTTTACTTCTTGCCATGCATAATCTGACTCCTCTCTAAAAATTTTCCGCATTACTTACTGACTTCCAAAATCAGTTTCCTCCGGTACTTCAACTCCCAGCTCTCTCCCTCTGACACCCTACTTTTCACTATCCTATCCACAACCTGTCCGTCCGTCTCTGTCCCACCCACTAATACAGCTGTACCTCCTGGCAACAACTGTGCTTTGTGGGTCAACCAACCATTTCAAGGACAGCTACTAACCTTTCATCATCACTTTTCTTTTTCTTCTCCTTTTCCTTACCAACTCGCACTCACGTATTTACCCTACACTAACACTCGATCCACCCACACATGCACCCCTATTAGACCAGCTCTCACGTATTAAAAGTTCCCCTCCACTCAACCTGAGCTTTCAACGCAAAAGCTGTCTAATCCTCTCACACCAAAAAAAATTAACAAAAAGTGATGATATAAAATCTCTCCCATATACATACATATATACTCGTATAAATATACATATTTACATAAAGATTACCAACCGGAGTATGCAGACAGTAAACCGAAAAGTCATCTGATGCACCAAATTAGGTAGCAGCCAGCTGATCGTAACAATCCTTAAAAATGATCGGATTTCACATTTAAATACAGTAAAATCTCGGAAAAGTTAATCAAAATGTCCCAAGGGTAATTAACTTTTTCGAATTATTAACTTTTCCGAAGGTTTTTTAAATTTATCGAAATAAAGCTTAAAGCATATATTTCTGTAAATAATATTTTTATTTCATTTATTTTTAATATTATATGTACATACTTATGATTAATTAAAAAATTTCAGTTATGTATTAGGTGTTGTGAAATAACTTTTTAAAGTTGTTTGTTTCTTGCTTTTATTGTGGTAGGCTGCTACTAATTTAGTGCGTTTGAGAATCAAGTCTTCCACCTCTTTTACATCATTTTTGAAGTATTTTATTAAATTATTTATGCTTTGGAGTGCTAAATTATAACTAACTTCCTCTTGTGGGCTACTTTGCTCGATATCTGAGTCAGAGCTATCAGAAGACAATTCGCATTCTACATCCTCTGTTGCTTGATCTTCATTCCAGCCTTCTACGTCATCTATGTTGATCTCCACATTATCGGCCACCTTCGAAAGTAAAACTTGAACTTCGTTAATTGAATTGTTGTATTCGCTGTTCAGTGCAATAAGCGCAGACAGTGGAATGTTGTCTTCGTCTTGATATTCATCATCATCCCACTTGTTTATTTTATTCCATGAGTTGCTGAAAACACTTGGCAACAATTCATCCCAAGCTGCCTTAAGCATCAATACGGCTTGTCGAATTGTATGTAACTTCAACATACGGTCAATTGAAATGTTTTCCTCTGCAAGCATGTTGCATACAACTTTTTTTCGATAACCCAATTTGACCAATCTTATTGGATTTTGATCCATTGGCTGTAAAACAGGTGTGACGTTGGGCGGAAAAAGCATTGCTATAATATTGCCGTCCTCAGTTTTCAGTAAATCAATAGGCTTGTGTGCCGTGCAGTTGTCTATGAGCAACAAAGCCTTTGGTGGCAAATTATTTTCATGAGAAAATTTGCGGACCTGTAAAATTTTAAAGTTATTAGCTCTTATAGAAATGCACATGTATTTAATGAATTGCTGAATTTACCTGTTTGACAAATGAGTTATGAAACCAGTTATAAAAAAGTTTTGCATTCATCCATGCCTTTTGTGAACTAACGTACTCCAATGGGTTTTCAAATCCCTTAAAACAACGTGGATTAGCTGCTTTTCCTATCACCAACGGAGTCAATTTGTGCGAACCATCCGCATTTGCGCACAACAAAAAGGTTATTCTCTCCTTGGCTATTTTCCTCCCTGGTGCGGTTTTTTCCGTAGCTGCGACGAAAGTTTTATCGGGTAATAAACGGTAGAAAAGTCCAGACTCGTCAGCGTTGTATATTTGTGATTCAGTGATCTTCATTTGGGCACATTTTGCCCGTAAATTATGAATAAAAGGTGTTATTTCTGCGGTATCGCTAGATAGAATTTCACCACACACTTTAAGAAAGCGAATACCGTGCCTTTTCTTAAAATTTGCTAGCCACCCATCACTCGCATTAAATTGTTTATTTGGATAAAGCTTTTGGAAATCGACTCTAGCTCTTGCTTTTATCAATGGTCCAGTTACTGCACAATTACGGTCTCTTTGTTTTAAAAACCATTCATAAACACTTTTATCCAACTCAACATATTCTGCTTTATGTAGAGTTTTCCTTGGTACCTGTTCATATGAGTTACTCAAAGCTTCCAATATTTCATTTTTCTTTTTTTTAATTTTTGAGATAGCTGCTTCTGTTACTCCATAATCTAATGCCAATCTTTTACCACTAACACCTTGGACAGTCTTTTTCAAAATTTCTGATTTTTGTAGAACAGTCAGCCTTTGCTGCTTTTTATTTTTTGTTGACATTTTATTCACACACTTTACTACGCACTTTAAATAATTTTTGTGACCGCGTTCTTTTCACAACAAAGGCTTAAAATATTGTGAGACAAGAATTGCATTTTTACATAAAACAAATGTGCAATACGTAGTAAAAACAAAATATGTATTCGTGAAGTACCGTAACTGAAAATATTTCTCTTCACTCAGAATTTTTCGGTTTTTTTTATGCACGCTCGAAAAAGTTAATTAAAAATTAACTTTTTAGAGCGGCACGTGAAGACAGCCGCTCGATTAACTTTTCCGCGAGATTAACTTTTTCGAGACTTAACTTTTCCGAGATTTTACTGTAGTTCGAAAAAATTTACCATTCAACCAAATTATTTCAAAAATTGAATTTAACTAATTCCTCTAAGGATGATAAGTTTTTATCAGAACTTGTTTTTATAATTTTTGACGGCAGTGTAGTTTTTCAGTCGGATTCATAATCTAAATAAATACTAACAGTACATGGGTACATATATGTCAAAATAAAATTTGTAAATTTCTTATTGCACATAGACTTTTCATTTCTAAAATCTGGTTCACTGATCTAATCTGGTTCACTGATAAAATCTGGTTCACTGATAAAATCTGGCGTGTTCACCAATTTAAATGATAGAGGGCTTAGGAAACGTCATTGGAAAAAATGACAGAGAGAATTCAGTTACCAACCAAGGTGAATTTACTTACATGGTGGCTGCAAGAACAAATTTTTGGAACCAACTTTCCCTTAGTAGCTGTCAAAATTGAAATTATGGAAAAATGCGATCAAAACAGATATGCAAACAATTGCAAATAGAGTTCTGATTCGAGTGAATAAGAGTTTTTTAATTGTTATTTTTGTAAAGTTTGAACATGATGTAGAAATTAGGAGACTATTTAAATATTAAATATATTTTATATAAATTCTGTGCACTTTAAGCAGTTCTTATGTATTCCTCAATTCCACTCAATTTCGTTTATTTTGATTGCACTTTGCTTATGTTTGAAAATTCCGGAGGTACGAAATTCACCTTGCAGCCACCATGTAAGTAAATTCACCCTGGTTACGAACGGTTGCCTACAGTTAGGCTGCAGGCAGAGTGCCGGCTGGCGACCGAACCGAACCGAACTTATTGCTGACTTGTTTCAACTTATGGGATGGCAGAGTGCCGGCTGAAACTTGTGCTTTTTTTGTAAACAAAACCAATCATACACTGCGTTCACAACAGCAAGAGCATGGTAGAGGCAGGAGAAGTTGTTGGTGTGGAATGAAGGAAAAGAATTTTGTGTTTTGTATATACATATGTATGTATATTTCGTTCAAACGGTAAACAAAACCAATCATAAACAAAAAAGCAAGAGCATGGTATAATGATCTACATGATAGATACACACATACATATGTGTCAAACAAAACAGAAAGAATTATTTCAATAGCATCAAAGCATCAACTCAAATATTTACACATACAATCAAACATCAGTCACAATCGGTCACAAATAAGTCTCTAAAACAGTTTTGTCCAGTCAGTCAGCAATAAGTTCGGTTCGGTTCGGCTGTTCCTCTGCCATCTCGGCGCCGATTTGCACTAATTTGTATTGAACCAGTTTTTTTTTTCAGTCAGCAATAAGTTCGGTTCGGTCGCCAGCCGGCACTCTGCCTGCAGCCTTATATTCGCTTGATTCTCAGCTGAATGGTTTGTTCGCCTCGCAAGAACTAGTTCAGTTTCAGTTCACTTCGTGCAATTCTGTTCAGTAATTTGACTTTTGCCATTCGAACAGACAGATCAGTAAAAGTTCACAATTTCAAGTTTGGTTTACAATTAAACGCTGTAAAAATTAAATGAATTCGATTCGAATTGTACATTTTAATTAATAAAGTGACAGTGAATACCGTGGGTAGTCGTGTCGACGAGATTTGCTGATATTCATCATTTGACAGATAAGGCGAAAGTTAGCTGAATGGCAGCTTATAAACTAATCTGGAATTTGCTGATGCATGCACTCTGAAATTACATTATGGTATTTACATTAAACTTACTTTTCTATTAGCATTATTCAGTTACATGTTGACAATGTGGATTTTCGAGCCAATGTCAATGCAAGAAGATAGTAACACAATCAGTTACGAATATGAAATGTCATTCTGGAGGATATTTAAAATGCGCCTGTTATTCCTTTCAACTCTATATTATGTATACATATGAATCATATTATATACACATATGAACTTCTGAACTTTATATTATATATACATATGAACTTCTGAGGAATATATTAAATAAAAAATGTTAATTTCAGTTGTATAAACACAAGATTTCTAAGAATGGACGCAAAAATGTATGTGGAGTTACATCATTTTCGCATTTTTGTCTTTACACAAATCATTCCTAATTTGCCATAGTGATAGCTAGCATTTTAACAACTCAATTATTTCTTCAATAAATTATTTACATAGTGTCTCGAGTAGTTATAATTCATGGCAATGTCAAGTCTTAACGTCAAAATGTTAATTGGAGACCCCATGTGTTCATGGGTGCGTTCTTGCAACTCATCGGGTATCCAACCGATCAGAATTCTCCGAATTTTTTGCAACCAGCTGATTGAGCGGACGGCATTCCTTTGGGCGGAAAATTTCTTCGCTACCGTACTCAACATTTAGCACAGCTGTTTGTAGAACAATTATTTACGTATAAAGTGACAAATTTTTGTAGCGGCCCATTCACAAACAATATACGCTGTTTCACTCATCCAATAGGCATCCTATAGGCTACCAGAATGCACCCATTATGTCAAGACAGCAGTGCTGCTAGAAATCAGAGACTATAGACACGGGACACTCAAACGTCAAATTTTCTGTCGCTTAAAAAAACTGTCTTTGTTTATCATTAGATGCCTATATGGATAGGTTTGTTTATCATTGGTTAACCAGAATTCTGAAGGAAATCAGGCAAATTATTACAGTGTTGCACATGTGTACGTATGCGCAAAACAAGTCATTTCTCTGTATTTTCTGCTAGAAACCCTAACTTAAATTTGAAGTTTCACTCCATTTTAACGTTTGTCTATTTACAAATGGCACAAATTAAATTTAATAGAAGCGAAATAATTAGTTTAATAAATATTTATCGAGAATATTTTGTGGAATTACAAACTTTTCATTTTCTGATTGCAGTTTTCTTAACTCTCTTAAAGCATCCAATGCGAGAACCCGTCTCTGTTGTTTACTGTTCAAAGCCATTGTATAAAATGAAATGCTTTAACATAATTTGCCCACTTCATATTTTGACAGCCATCAGCTACTCTGACATAAACATGGACATTGCCATGAATTATAGCTGATCCAGAAACTATGTTAGTATCAGAGAATACAGAGAAATGACTCTTGTTTTACGCACACTTATACATGTACAAAACTGTAGTAGTGTGGCTAATTTTCTTCAGAATTCTGGTTAACCAATGATAAATAAACCTATCCATATAGGTAACTAATGATAAACAGAAATTTTTTTTAAACGTCAGAAAATTTGACATTTAAGTGTACCGTCTCTATGGTCTTTAGTTACTATCACCAAAGAACAAATAGAACAGACACTTGATATGAATGTATTTGCGAGAGTTCTGCTAGTGTGAAAATGTTTTTAAATTGATGTATGTAGTGGTAAAAATACAGTGAACCTCATTAACTCACCTCTCAAAATAACTGAAAACATAAAATTTTGTTGATAATTTCTCATTGTCAATAAACTCTCAAGACGCACAATTCGAAATATTTCAGTTGCCTTTAAGTAAAACAATTAATTCGGCAAACTAAAAAATTTGTTTTCGTCATTATTCTTATATAATTTAATTTTATTTTAATCATACAAGAAGTTAAAAAAACTTATGCTATATTAAAGAAAGAAAGACTACATTGGTTTAATTAAAGCATAAAGCGATTAACTTAGTTCGTTTAGCTGCATTTCTGACCTATTTTAAAGATTTTTCTGAGCTTATTGAAATATGTTATTTAGGGCATACTGTAAAAAAGTTAAGTTCCCTTATGGCCAGCAATTTCCTTATTTTCGATTTCCTAAGCTCCAAATTCTTCTAAATTTCGATTCCCTATGCTCCCTCATTCGTTCATGACTATAGTAAAATATAAACGCAGAGTGGTAATACTGAGGCACTCGTTCCCCATTTTAATATAAATTAATTTTTATTAATTATTTTAGTTATTAGTAGTATAATATTATGGCAAAAAACAAAACAACTATGATTTTACAACATTTGATTACCATGGGACATTTACAGTGAACAAAACTGAAAATGGAAATCAATTGGATCAGATTTTATATTAAGAATAGTTATAATTTTTAACTCCAAATTAAATATTAGATTTTTTTAAACTAATTATCATCTTTTTTTTTAGAAGTTTCATAGTTAGTTTTAAAATACAAATGAAGTGACCCCCCTAAAAGTTTTATTTAAACGTACCCTGATTTCATATGATTTTATATAATAGAAGAACTGTGTTTCTTCAAATTCCAATGTTTGTCCTTACTTCCTTTTTTATAAAATTGTCAAGAAAGGAAAAATTTAGTATACACGGCAATGAAGTGCCGCTAAACTCAGTAATTGGTTAACTTATAGATAAGTTTGTAACTAGTAAATTGACCACTTGATTTTTAAGTATTAAATTTACTAGTATATTGGAATACGTGTACAACAAACACAATAAATTCACTTACACTATACGTGTGACCAAAAAAATTGGTGAAACGGTAAATAAATTACGAACGAATCGGATGTCTTTTCTTATTCTTCTTTGTTATCACTATAGCGTTATCATGCTATTTCACTTACACACCCAACAAATTACTGGATATCGAAGAAAAGAAAGCGGAAGGTAGCAAAAAGAAACAGTAAAAATTAATCGAGCGTACCATTGGAATTTTTTTAAAGTCTGGCAAGCTAAACGCCTACGACTGGAATGTCAAATAAGTGTCAAGTTTACAAACAAAAGTTCTTTCAGCCGGGAGTGGCGGATAGAAATATTGTGCCACGAAAAATATTTATTTCATGAAATAAATGAAATATATATTGTAAATTGAACGATTATAGTGAAAACAATAGTTCGCAACAAAAAGTAGGTGATTCTTTTTTCGTAAAATGGCAGAAAGTGATGACGCTGCGGAATTGCTGTTTTTCGATACATTCTCTCATGAAGTCGATACGGTAATTGTTGGAGGGGGGGACTATATTTTATTAATTCATCACATATAATATTCTTTTTGTGCATATTCTTAAAGGACATTAATCTCGATTTAGTGCAATTTCCGAAACCTGTGTATATTACACAAGTACGCATAATACCATTGGGAGCAAGAGTACAAGCAGACTTCCCTGGTGGTGTGCGTCTCGGAGCGACGAACCCATCTAAATTCGATATTGAATTTTTCGTTAACGATCTTGGCATGCCGGGTGCTCCAACATTTGAAAATTTGGGTCATTTAGAGTACAATCAAAATGATTGTATACATTTGGAATGCACACAAGAAAAAATACCCACTGATGGTTTGGTATTGCGCGGTTGGTACAGTACCATAACACTGGCTGTATATGGTATTTTGACAAATTCCATGACTGAACCAATTGCCAGTCCACCACCACCACTTCCCTGTGAACCTGCTGGGCCAGAAGAAATTTGTATTCTAAATGGTGATGATAGGATTACGGCTGCTGTGCCAGACGAAGCTATAAAAGAAGAGTGGAAGGAGCCGCACAAGACGATAACGAGTGATTTTGAGCGCGAAGATTTAGATTACAGTACAACACGCGAACACTATCATAATTCTGGTGATGAACGCGAGCGCCGTCCTCGTAAATCATCACGATCTTCAGAGCGTTCTGTTCCTTCGAGAAATCGCACACTTTCAGAAAGCAATGAAAGGGATTTTTTGCGGTTGTAAACACAATTTTGGGTATGATTTAAAGTTATTTATGTTTTGTTTTATTTTTAGCTCACGCAGTGATCGTGATCATGACAAAACATCGCGGGATTGGTCACGAAGTCCCGAATATGGAAGGCGTACTCGTCGGAAGCGATCTGAACGTTCCCGTTCGGACGCAGAGGAGCCACACAAATGGCCACGTACGCCGCCCGCTTCTATTGGTTCCCCTACCTCGTTAAGACCACGGTCACCAGATAACATGGAGTATGGTGATGAAGAAAGGCATTACAAATTAAAATCCCGTGCTTACATGCATTCTACTGAATCTTTGGCGCATACACCTCTGGACACACATATGATAGAAGATGATGACACCCCCGGTACACCTGGCGAACAATTTGAACCGATTTTAAGTGATGATGAAATAATTGGTGATGATGATGCTATTGTGGTGGCTGTACAAACAGCAGCGGATGAGTTCGAAATGGAACTTGAAGCAGCTGCAACTACTGCTGCACCAGCTATAGTTGAATTTGATGCATTTAAAATGCCAGTCACTAAGTACGAGCACAATTTGCATGGATACTTCGGCAAAGAACTGGATAACCTCAGATTGCTCTTTAAGAAATTTGATATGCAAACAAAATGCAGTTGTTTAGCTATATTTAGGGATCCAACAACGACGATAGACGAACGAGAAAATTTCGTTTTCCTGAGCGAACAATTAATCAATCAGCTTGCATACGTGACGCAACACTTTAAGAAACGAAATTTTGTATTGCAACAATTTTTTAAGAATGATACCCGATACTTGCAACAAGCTTTTTCCATAATAGAAATTGCATTGGATTTCGAAACGGCCTGCCTACAACCGCAACCAGCTTTTAAGATCAGACACATTAAGGTCGGAGCTAAATTGACTGAACTCTTGGGTACTTCCGCTGAGTTTTTTGATTATTTGGTAAACGTTAAACAATTTGAGCCTTTCGATGCTCTCTTCAAACTATATCAACAAGACTACATGGCACTATCCATTAAACTAATGTTGCTCAAAGCAGTTTATGCCTTGCTAGACACAAAATCGGGACTACGTCACTTTCTGAATGGCAAGCTTAATGGCTATCAGTTGGTACTGGAATCACTGCAGCAATTACATTTGACTCGCACTAAGTATGCTTTGCAAGCCATTATAAAAAAATTGAACCTGAATGAGGCGCTGGAGTGCATACGTGAGAACTGCACAAAATTATTCGTGCTAACAAATTACTACAGTAATGACTCTGCATACTCGTTTGAATTAATTGAACAAGCCATGGAACAGTTGTTGGATGCTTTGACTTCAAACGCACTTTCATATCAGCAACCACGGCGTTTCTTGCCTGTTTCAAAGAAGTTTGAAATTGTGGGCGACTCCATAGCCCAACGGAGTTATGGGAATTCCTTACAGGCGTATTTACTGGCCAATTCAGTGGGCGAGTCTTTGCTTTTGCTGTTAAGTAATGCCGCAATGCTGCCACCTTCTTTACTTCTGCGCAGCTTGGATGTCCTGCACTCCATGCTGCAAACTCATGTGGGTGTGGACTACCTGGTGGACAATTGCTTTGAGGCCACACACTTGCTAGTTCCTGTACTGTTGGGCATTGATGAAATACCACAAATAAATATTGTTCAACCAGAAGACAAAAAAGATTGTGATGGTAAGTGCCCGTTTCGCTGCCTTTTAAAATTAGCTATGATTGATAATTCAATATTAATTTGTTTTGGTTTATGTAGTGGAAAAGGAGATGACACCTGAATCCGAAGCGAGTAGCGTCAAACCGGAAGTGGCTGTAAAATTTGAAGACAGCTCAAAGGATAAAGAAATAACGATGAACCCATCTAATGAAGCGAAATCAAGCCCATCCCCTACATATAGTAGCAAGACACCGCCAGTGGTGCACAAACCGTTTCTACACTGTCTGCAGCGACTTGGCATAGAAATGGCGTATAAAGTGCAAACACGTTACCACCTGGATGCTATTGTGGACACAGCTACTTCAAAGGAGTACGATACTTTAAAGCTCACTTCACACTTGCATGCTTTATTCTCGCAGACATGTAACATCCCCGGACGACAGTATACAATAGGTTTAATTGGCCTCAATAACAATCTGCATATATTTATGGATTTGATTAAAAAGGAACAACGTTTGCAAGCACAACGTCAGCTCGCGTCACCGGGCGCCAAATACAAAAGTCCTGTACTAAGCTATGCCGTGGATATTGTTGACTGCTGTGTGCGTAATTGTGAAAATATGGATTATTTGATTGAACACGGCGCTAGTATTTTGGAGCTGGCCAAGAATCACGAAACCTTTGAGCCATCAGTATCCGCGGTTCTTCAGGAAATGTTCGTGTATTTGAAACCCCTGGAGGTTATTAACATATTCGGATACGATGATATAACGCCATTGGTAGAGGTAATCAATAGGTCATTGGAGTATATAACAACTTTTCCTGGTGACCTAATTATGGGACTGCGTATATTACGGCATTTGGCTATTGGTCCCTCATGTAAGGTACTTAAAAGCGTCGATACGGAAGAGTTGAAACATCGATTTGTTGCCCTACAATTCTACGCAGCTGATGGTGTGCAAATGCTCATACAAATTTTGGAAAAGTTATGCACTTATTTTGAACAGCCCGGCTTGCATACACCAGCTCTTATGACAAGCCAAGGCGTGTATTGTTGTCAGATCATTTTGCCCACTTTGCAAATTCTCCGTGAGATGCTATCATTCGCCATACAATGTCGTGATGTGGAATATAAGGATTTAACTGCTATCGATCACTTAATGAAGTCATACTTTCTCTTGTATTACTTTCCATCGGCTAGCCTGGCAGCTATTGAAGTTAAGCGGGCCAAAAAAGAGATTATCCAAACACTTTTATCATACACGCAACCTAATGAACAAGATGAAGAATCACTGCACAAATCACTTTGGACACAAATGATTCGCGAAGTCCTCAAGAATATAGATGGGCCATCGTCCTTCGTTCCCGGTATGTGCGAGGTTTTCTTCTCCGACTTTAGGGGTATTTATTTTTTTTCACTTTTCAGGACTTCAAGTTTTGGCCGAACTGCTGCCCCTGCCACTGCCTGTTCACTTTCCGAGTACTTCGCAACTATTGGAGGGACAAACGCAACGACTTATAACAGAACGGAAACTTTGGTCAGCGCATCTGCATCCCCAAAGTTTGCAAATAGCTAAACTAATTGAGACGATAGCACCTGCAACCTTCCCACAACTAACCGATTTAATGACACGAGTTTGCTTGCATCTCGCTGATCTTGCACCAAATATGACTCTGCTGATTTCTAAAACACTGACGGATTTGCTTTGTGCGGAATGGGTGAATTCCTCGAATGTGGCAACATCACATTTGGCGCGCCTATTGCAGTTTTTCTCGCGACTTACTGCATACGCCTCGTTGAAAAGTTCCGCATTGTCGATTTTGAGTGGTAGACTATGGGAACTGTTTCAGGCTATCCTAACTACCACTGACCCATCTAATATTGTCTTCAAATGCCAGGTGTTTATACATCGTATTTTGGAGAGTTTCCTAGATTCAGAAATCTCTTTGATTTCGCCACAATCTACCTCTAATCCGGAATTGAACTTAGCGTCAGCACTGCCCCCGAAAGATTTAATACCTCGCATAATTGATTCCATTTTCACTAACATAATCAATGTGGACGTGACTCATGAAGTTTCAGCGTTGGGCGTTAGAAATTTGGTTATTCTCACGGAACACGAGTAAGTTTTCTGCAGCTTACTAAACAACTGAATTTCCATTTAATCTTCTCTTTTTATCAGCATTACTTTCTATCATTTGTCAATGGTGCTAAAGCAGAAGAGTTCCGAGTTTCAGCAGTGGTCATTGAAGATTATCGAGCGCAATGAATCTGGTACATACAACTCCAATATTGAGTCTCTGCTTTTACTATTACGTTCGCTTTCGCAAATTGAGGAAAATACTCATCAGGATAATACAATACCCATACGTACTTTGAAAATGTCCCCTTCGGAATTATCCTCTTTAATTGGCTTCAAAAAGGATGCCAGCCCTCATGTACTACAGCGCATACGATCAATACTCGAACAAAATAAAGAAACTACAGAGGTTCTTTTGAACGATATTAATCATTTAATATCACAAATGGAAGCTGTGGAAGGACTATCGCTGGACACAGACGAGGAAGTTATGTCGGAGCCGTTTCTGCCACAAACTGAAAGTATTGTAATGCAGTATGTAGCTCGTCCTATTTTCATGATTTTTGAAAATTCTACCGACGATACTCAATTATCCGCCAGCTCTTGGCTGCAAGTGATAAACCTTGATAAATTCTCTGCAGAGTATTTCGAAACAAAATATGAGCGTATTCCTTGCGATTTGACTGAAATAGCTAATGTGTATTTACCGCCTGAAACGAATCTAACTACTGACTGCAAACGCATGTTCCATCTTTCGGCGTCTCCCCAGTCGAATCGGGAGCGTACGCCTACCGCACCGTGTTTCCGTACACGCCGCGTTGAAGTGGAACCGAGTACAGGACGGCCCGAAAAGAAGATCTATATTACACCGGTGCGAGGTCGTGGTTTCCCCCGCCCGCCGCCCTCACGTGGTGATCTGTTTCGATCGCGTCCACCAAATACGTCTAGACCCCCATCATTACATGTGGACGATTTTCTCGCATTGGAAACATGCGGCGCACAGCCCACAGGGCCAACTGGTTATAATAAGATACCACCACTTATGCGTGGCTCCCGTGTGGGGCGCAATCGTGGCTCTCGCATTTCATCAGTAGGGGCTTACAGGTATATTTACATAAATAAACTTACTGTAAACTTATAATAAACTTTTAAATATTCTACAGGAAACCAAAAATAATGCGTACTTCATCTCCTTCCACTTGGAACGATGGAAATTCACCGCATTATCGTTCTCCTGCGGGTCCGGATACACATTTTGGTGTCGAACCACACTATGCACCTCCTCATTTTACCGGTCGTCCGCGGGGACGCGGTGGCCGTATTCGATCTTACCTGCGTTGAGAAATAAACAAATTTGGAACATCAAAAATTGTGGTGTACCATAAAAATTTTTATTATAGAACTGTAAAATGTAGAATAATCATCTACTTAAACAAATGCGCTCATAATATTTGAATGGTGGATTTATTCCGTTATAATACAGTGTAATCTAACATCGTGTGCTTCCATGGGCAGAACACTCTCGTCAACAATTTGCTCTCGAAACGCCAATGCCATTAGAGTGACCTTCTTATGCGGGTATTTAGTAAAATGTCGCTTCAAGTATGTATCGTAATAGCCCATACCATGGCCCATCCGGCTGCCAGTCATGGTGAATGCAACGCCAGGCATAAGGAACAAATCGATGCCATGACCTGTAGGATAACAATGTTTTGATTTTATGTACATATGCTTGAATAGGTTAATAATCTGTCTGTAAAAATATGAATACGTCAAACACAACAAACACATCCATAACAGCTTTGAACATTTTGTTATTAAAACCATCTAAAATAATTGATAAGCAATCGCGATTCAAAATGTAAATAACTTGCTCTATATTAATAGATCTATTGAATATGGGTATTTTTATGAGAGCATCGCACTTACCGTTGGTCAAAGCATTTTCACGTCCCTCCTTGGCATTGGGCTGCTTGATTTTCCACTTAGTCAGCGGCAGAGAATCGTAATCTTTCATATCTCTGAGGCGTACCATTTCCATAGAGTTTCCATTGTAGGTGGGTATAAATACTTGTTTCTCTAAACGGAACATTTCGCACAGCAATTCGCTGGTGTCTACCTCAACTGGAGTGCTTAAATAAATGCTAATGCGTTGTGCCTGCCGAAAGGCCTCAGATTGGAGCACCTTTGCGAAGAAGCGTAGGTGTGTTGAAACTATATTATTTTAAGTTTTTTTAAGTAAACGCTGCTTACCTTCTCAGTTATGGCTTTCGATTGCTTTGCTCTGGCCTCTCGCGTAAGGGCTGGTAAGATCTCCGTTTTCATACGCTGCCTTAGGGCAGCCTTTAGTGCATTGCCAATATTTGTTGTCATTTTTCTAATACTCTGAAATGGATGTTGATCTTTTGATGACAAAATCAGAATTGATTTTGAACGCAGTGTTGAGTACAAAGTAGCAGTCGAGTGCCTTTGGCGGATTAGTGTTTAAGACGCTGTTGTTATCTTTTTCATTGGGGGCACTGATAACGCAGCAGTCTCTTATTTACTTTATGCATTGTAAGCTGAAGGTTACTCTATGTTAATGTGATTGCCTCTTAAGTACATTTTATATCTGTTCTCTCTCTCTCATATCACACAATATGTTGTGCGGTGTGAGTGCTTCTAAGAGGATGGTTTGGAGTGAATTTTAGACTGATTGTGAATTAGCACTCCAGTGGAAATTTATCCGTTTTTGCATACCAAAGATTTTTTATTAGAATATTGCTGGTTGCAAAATCAACTCGGTGGATTTAGAATGGACTGATGCACTTTGCTGGTAGCAAACTAGATCTTGTTGACAACTGATATCGATATATTTCTGACAGATCGGGATCTTGACGTTTACTGGCAGATCGATATACTGACTTTTACTCGCAGATCAATATACTGACTTTTACTGACAGATCGATGTACTGAGTTAATGACATATTGCAATTATGATGATTAATGACAGATTGAGATACTAACTTTTACTGACATTTCGAGATATTGACTTACTGACAAATCGAGATCATGATGATTAATGACAGATCGATAAGTCGACAAATTTGGTATTCCCCAATAGCTTTGCACACCTTGGCTTTAGAGTCTCTAGATGTAAATTAATTCGTAGAAAGTAAATAGAAATTAAATATTTGGAATGGTGTATCGTGAAATTATATGTTTGCGCTAAAAAACAAACTTCACGAAATATTCGGACTATTTCACGATTCTCATTCAATTGAACTTGTTTCGTTTAAAATTTAATAGACTTATTGCCTTCGTACATGTTTTCGAAGTTACATAAGTACATATTTAGGAAAGTAATGAGCAATAATAGAAGGGCTGGACGTAGAGTATTAGCGCATTGCTCTCTTTACATAGTATACACGAATGTACATAAATAAATGTATGTACATATTCCTAAACTGATAACTTCTGCTACTTTGTATCAAATCAAATATTTGTTACATGTGTTCTTTTATGTGATTTATACATTGCACTTTAGCCTCGTTTTAAAAAATGAACTAGTAGGAAAACCACACTCAAATGAAGTTTGCTTCTTTACACAGACTCTACAAAACCATCTGATTCAATGACGTCAGCATAGGAATAACAAGTATGTGTTCGAATAAATTGATTAGTTTATTCAAAATACTTAAACAAAATACAAAATAAATTGCTTAATGAACTACTTTAGTTTTTCCAGCATTTCAAATCTAATCCAGATGGCTGCAACCAAATATATTTGTTGCCGTTTAGTCCCAATCTTACTGCTTCGCCTTTCCCTGTACTTTGGGATCGGTTTTACCCTTCAAATTCTTTAATTGCTCTTTTTGCTGAAAAGGTCGCTAATAAGCATTCGTGTTAAATCTCCAAAAAATGTACTTACTTGCTTGTAGAAGAATTCCTCTTCGCGTGCAGCTTCCATTTTACCGAAAGAACCGCCGGCCTCACGTATTGAGCCACCACCACCACCTCCCTTGCCGGCACCACTACCCAATTCACCAATTTGGGACATCTTTATATATCTGCAAAAATGGTCACATATTACATTCTCGATTTGGACTTATGCAATCGACCGGGTATGTTGGAGCTTTGAAAAAAGGAGACAAAAAGTACTTACTGCAGATTTCTTGGATACAAATGCTTTGTCTGCAATCGTCTCAACGCGTGCATAGTAACTTTGTTTTCGTTTGATTAGTACAGGCGCTTTTATAATATGTTTAGCAATAATTTCATCAGATCATATGGAAATTGCTCTTATTCAAGTATTTATTTTTAAAGTGTGTGACAGCTCTCGTAAGTTTTGTTTTGCTCTACACTTTCGCTGAAGTTCCTTTTATTGCACTATCTCAAAAAAGATTTATTTTCATGCAAAATTGTATTGGAACGTTGCCAACTACATCATTTGCTTAGGGCCCAACTATAATAGCTAAATCATATTAGGCGGACTTAAAGTAATGGCTAAATGAACATTAAATGAATGCGCCCTGATGTACATTCGGTGTAACGAAAAAAAAAATACGCCGTTGGCGGTGGTGTGGGTGTGGACACAAATCTCTCAAATTCATGGAACTGTCTCATGCAGGAACTGCGACTTTCGCAGACTTCCATTCCTCGATTAATTCTGATTTCCTTTGAGTCTGTTTTTAATATATGTAAGTATGCATCTTGCAAATGTTTTTTCCAGCAGACGGTGCTACATGCCACACACAGCTCGCTGGACGTACTGGGTGAAAATTGAGAAGTGCCATAATTTCTCGTAGGGGTTTACGGGTTCAATTGGCCATCAAGAAGTTACGATTTGACGCCATTACTCTTCTTCCCATTGGGTTATGTTGAATTGCTCTTTTACGCCAACAAAGAAAGAATAACTGAACATCTCATGGAGGATATCTTTTGTGTTATTTGTGAAATTCGACCTCATTCATTAAAAAGAAGAAAACTATAATTTCTGTATGTGCATCACGCAAACACACTTTCATTAAGAGCTTGCAATGAAGATTTTGAGCACATTTGCCAGCGGTGTAGGCTATAGAGATATAGTGTTACCTGCTGAGAACATTTATGATCACAAAATATCGGCAGCAGAGATATCAAGTATTACTGTATCTTTGTATCCGATAGTTTTCCTAGTGGCCAAAGAGGACGAGCATTGCGTAAGTAAATGCATGTATAACATAACTTGTGAGAACATGCATTTATCAACATAGCATTATAAATTTATTATTCATAATATTTAGTAACTGTTGTAATATAAAAATTTAAAATTTTTGATAGAAAAAAAAATGCAAAATACTTCTGTGATATACTGTATATAGCAGAGAATAAGTATTAGGCTTTTATTTGGCTGAAAGTGAACAAGCTTGCTTCTGGTTCAGAGTGCAAAATGATCTCAAAGAAAAAGAAGTAGAAGATATCCTCAATGTCTGCGTTGATGGGTTGAAAGCCTCTCCTGGATCTTTGTGGCTTTCCATACACGACGAGAAATTAAAAATTCGTGTTTCAATAGTTGATCAAATCTCACAAAAAACTGTCTCATATTAATGTTTTTAAAATATCACATAGAATATTTACAAAAAATGCCAGCCTAGATGTATGCAAGGTAAATATGTGGAATATGTATATGCATTTTAATCTGAGTGTGCCAAAAAGTAAGTTAATATTTATAAAAAAATACAGAATTTTGTTTCTTGGCTCTAATTTCAAAAACCATGTATTTACTTCGATTCTTTGGAAATATATATCTAGGGGCTGGGTAAGTTTTCATCTATATGAATTCCTGGTATGAATAAGAAGCAACACAAACAAATTCGGCTTTTCAGTTTTATTTTTCGAAAAACATGGACTTGATTTTAAATATGCAGCTTCATTCAAGCTAAAATTTGCTATAAAATATATATAAGTTTGTTGCTTTTAGCTTTAATATCTTTTGAAATGATCCAAAACAACGAAGCAATTTATGGTATAATAATAAAATGTGGTATTAAATGTATATAATTAAATTAATATTATTATTATTATTATTATTATTATTATTAATAATATATCTTACACCATAATTAATTATGAGTGCAAGGTGTTGGGGGGAACGAGTACTAGCTGCAGAGGCCTTCGACTCGAAGAGAAAAGGATTTTATAGAAAGAAGCATTTTGGAAACCAATCCCGTGGCAGGATTTGAATATTAATAATATTGGAAGTGAAAAGTGGAGTGAAAAGTGGAGTGAAAAGTGATAATCAAATATGGACTGGATCGGTAATTTTCATATAAATTGACACATTTGCTCGACATTAGTCTTCGTGCATCTACTAATAGCCAACCCCAATCCACTTCGAATAGACCACTATCTCGGTTGTTTGGATCTGGAACTGAAGTTGACCCTAAGCCGACTACCGGGCTGTGTCCTATAATTACAATTGTTCGACGGCAATTCCGTACAATACGTGTTTTGGATTCATGCTTTGGATCATTCTAAAAGAATTCGAAATAATTAAAGCCAAAATTGCGCCAGGCCACTTGATTTAATTTCAAACGAATAGCTTGAGAAATATTGATGAAAACATATGTTGAATTCCTCGGTTATATAATAATAATGCCGGAAGGTATATGAGTTGATTCCATAAAGGTGATAGCGATCGAATAAGTCATTCAACAACCCAGAATATTTTAATGATGGACTTTTTCCTGGGTACAATATCTTATTCAAGGAAAATCACACGCGAGACACGATTTTGAGTAATCAACAAGAGGAATAAATGCACAAATAAAAGTAAATCCGTCAAAAACAATGTCGATTAATCTAAATTCCGAATCGCATGCAGCCTATCGCGGTCTGAAATATATGTTAATATTGTCCGACAGTGTTGCCTTTCCAGACTCTGATCATCCTTCTAACCTTCCGCTGGATGTGCCCAGGCCAATTTCCCAGATCTCTCGATTTTTGAACAAAATATATGAGATGCTGTTTGGTCACATGACATTTTGTTGTCATATCTGTTTGCTGATATGAATATATACCAATCGAGAACATTCAATTAATCACTAGGAAACCAAATCTACTACATCGGCACTTAAAGCGACGAAATGGGCGAATAGAGTGCAATTGAAATCTAATCTATAATCCTGGTAATTTAAATTTCGTAAAATACGCTATTTCTCGATCGAAATAAATCAGTTGAACGGTTTAGAAAGTCCTGAAAATTGAATATATATTGTTACGAAATCGACACGCCATCTGATTGGTTGATGGTTTCAGGGGGAGCGTCGATTTCAACCCCTAAAAATGGACACGCGAGAAGGCATGCGAATCTCCGTTCGGAGGTTGGTTGAGGTTCTCGTGTGCAAGAGATATATAAGCGACTGCACACGAGACATCGTGATCAGTAAATAAGTGAAAGTGAACAAGTGGTAGCAGCAGCAGTGAAACAGTGAGCGTAGCCGAAAGTGAACATCGTAGTAGCAGATCAGATAACCAGTGACGGTGGCAAAAAGGATCATAGCCGAATCCTGAGAGTGGCAGCAAGCATCGTGAGCATCGTGTATGAGGAACAAGCAGTTAACCAGTAGCATAGCAATTATTTGTTCTGTTATTTATATTTAATACATTCAATATTTCGCAATAAATTCCATCATACTAAAAATTTGTGTCCAAAATTATTTTTGGTGCTCATTCTTCTCTGATTCAACTACACTCCCAATTGTTTCTCTCAGCTCTCTGGTTTCGACAGGCGTTAAGGGTTCTTCAGCGTTATCTCCCTGGGCAATTTTACTAACTTTCACAAACTCACTTCCTTCCGGTATGTCATCAGGACGATCACTTTTACGTCCAACGCTTTCCAACGCTTGCATCGGCGGGGCTTTTTTCATTTTCTCCATTAACATTTTCACCTTCTCTTTTTGCTAATAATAATGAGAAATTAAATATAAACAATTGAAGCCTCCTTTTATCACGCACCTCATTCCAGAAGTAAGCTTCCTCTTGCATATTCTTATGCTTGACCTTTGAACACGTCTGGGAGACGCTGGAAGCGAGGGCCTTTTCGAATTTTTCCAAATTACGAGTATCTACGCTGCTGCCCGCTTTCACAAGAACGCCTTGTTCGCGTATCTTTGTGATCAGTTGCAGTTCCTGCTGGTTGAAATATGCTTCCTCTTTAAAACCTCCCTGACATTTTTCTAAACCACCCCCAAACAGACATTGCTTAGGATCATCTTTGAAGTGACGCTGAATCTTAAACCTACACGAAATTCCCAAAGATTAATTTGGTTCGCGGTACTGGCTTAAAAATGCAACGTTCAACTTACTTGGATAATTTTTGTTGCAACCGTGTTACATAGCGCCGAATCAAAAGTACAAGCATATTTACAACTACAGGAAATATACGAACAATTTAGAAAAATTGAGTCTGATTATATTTTCAAATTTGCATGACCGAAACACAAAAAAAATTGTACTCGTTTAATAATTTCTGTGCTTGAAGTTTTAGTTCCGATATCTTGATCGGTGATTTCAAAATAAGTGCTTGTGTTTTACTTTACTTAATTTTTGGCCTACACCTTAAATAGTCTTCCCAAGTCTTTTGTTTGGTTTGACCCATCTCGTCAACTCCTTGCAAAATCATAGATGAATATCTCGTTATCCGTTATTCCTAATTGCCGTTAGGTCCGATGTGAGCCGCGGATGCGAGGCATGGCTACGCTAACCCTTCCTGATTGAACCAATCTGAGCCTTTTATAAAGCGAAGAAGATTGTTGACACTTGACTGGCATAGACTATCTATACTGGTTAAGAAGTGGGATCCTAGTAAAAGTTCCTTATTTATAACAAAAGCTGGATATGTACAGCAGAGATGCTGGACCGTTTCCAGTTCCTCCTCGTTTCTGCAGCTGCGACAGAAATCATGCGTATAAACTCCCATTCTTCTTGCATGATCTCCTATTAATTAATGTCCCGTGAGGGCTCATATTAAAGTCCTAATTTGTAGTCTATCGAGTCTAATGACATTCTTAGATAGACGAATATTTAGCCTGGCGATTTCGCAGGTCCCAGATCCACCTTTGATGGGTAGAATTAATTAGTGTCTCCCTTATGAGAAGATTACAAGTCGCGAGAGGTACACCCATACGCCTACTGATATTTGGCATACAAGTGTCGTCTCTTGCAAGTTGATCAGTCTTGCAGTTCCCTGATATATATCCTAGCATAAATGGATATGGAATGGCTTAGCCATCTTATTTAGAGATCGGCGACACTCCTTGATGTTATTTGGAATGCATTCAAAGCCCTTAGTGTAGCTTGGCTCTCTGCTAAAATACATATAGACTCTGTGTACAATGTACAAAGATTAATTTTGCTATTTTAAAATGTGCGTTTTTGTGTTTTAATTACATTGTGTCTTATGTGATTTATATTGTTACGAAATCGACACGTCATCTGAGTGGTTGATGGTTTTAGGGTGAGCGTCGTTTTCATCCCCTAAAAATACACACGCGAGAAGGCATGCGAAGCTGGCTGGTTGAGGTTCTCGTGTGCAAGAGGCATATGAGCGACTACACACGTGACATCGGGATCAGTGGCAAAGTGAAAGTGAACAAGTAGTAGCAGCTGCATCGTAGTAGCAGATCAGTTAACCAGTGACAGTGGTAAAAGGATCATAGCCGAATCCTGATAGTGGCAGAAAGCAGCGTGAGCGTCGTGTTAGCAACAAGAGCTAACAAGTTATCGTCGCAGAACGGACGTCAATGAGTGGACGAATACTAATAAAGCCAATTGTTTTACTGAAGAGGGAATTGTTTGCTTATTACACAATCCAGCGATACGAATCCAAGTATTGAGCTTGGTAAAAATTGTCTGAAAGGCAATTACGTAACAATATGTTTGATCATATAATAATTTATTCCTATGATTCCCGGGGGGAGCAAAGGGCCACAATGACCATTTGGTTTGGACATAATGATGAGAATCTACATGCTCAGCTTTTGAGTGGGAATGGAAATGAGCAGCGCCTTCCAATTATGTTGCACTTATCGTTGGTAGTCGAAGTTGAGGCACCTACCGATAGATTTCGAACGTTTGACTACAAGCCTCATAATGAAATCTGAAGATAGATCCAATTGTATTGAAAACTCGACTGATTCTGTCATTGGTCGTGGTGCTGTACAACTTGCTTGTTCGAGATTAATTACGCAAACCTGAGTTCATTATTCACATTATTCGATCGAATCTTCCGGACCAGATACGCACTTACAATCCATTCCAATCCCATTATACAATCTCTCTATTGCGCTTTACTTTGCGAATAATGAACTCAGGAAACCAAAATCAAGGTGCATTTAACCTGATAAATAAAGTATTATCTTGTTATTTAAGTCCACAAAATCCTAAACAGATCAACTTTAGAATAGAAAATGTCCTTGAACAAACATGCCAAATAAAATAAAACTCCGTGTATTAGTAATTGGGTGTCCATTTGAATGGATGTCATTATACGTTTAAATTTGCTCAGCTTCACACCCCAAATAGAATTATTTTTAAAATATATCTCCGACTCGGATCTTGATTGTGATCTATACAATATTTATATGTAATATCAATAGAATAATGAATATTACTAAGTATACCATCCATTTGGTCCCCAGCCCCTTTGCTCTCCCCGGGGAACCATGGGAATTAACAGCAGAAACACATAATCAAACAATATTGAATATTTCGAACTGAATTCGGCAGGGCCGAGAAGATGGTAATATCTCCGGGGACCTAAGGAACTTGGTTTTTTATTATTTTTACTATTTATTTTTGATATGAAAATCGTATAAGTGGCTGTCAAAAGCACGAAAACTCGGCAAGAAGACATACTTAGACCATACGTAGGCCCATGGTGACGGTGTACTTACTCAGAATCTGTGTGGAGCCTTACTCTAATCACTTTGAGAGTAGAACGAATCTCAACAAGTGTTTTATGTTGATTGATTTGAGAACGTCCAGGTCGTTAAAGAGTGGGCACCCTAAGGGTTTCCACCTGCGCCCGGAGAGGGCCAGACAGTGACATAGATGGACAATCGTCTCTTTTTTATCCTCTTCTTGGCAGCTGCGACAGGAGTCCCGCGCGTTCGGTTCCTAGGGCCAAAAAGACAGTGTCCTGTCAACACTGCCACAATAGAGCTAATATGCTGCCTGTTCAAGGAAATTAACTCTTTAGTGTGTCTGAGATTAAAAGAGGGCCAGATATTGTCTAGTCGTATTACAGGTACTTCCCTCCCGTAACGCTTTGTTGGCCTTTCGAGGAAGCTACAAGTAATCTAATGTTTGCATGTTGCGAGTGGAATTCCCGTTATGTAACTGATGTCAGTTAATGTTGTGCTGAGTCTAGCAAGTTCATCGGCAACACAGTTGCTTCTTATGTCGCAATGACCTGACATCCACATCATGAGATGTGGTGTACGTGCGCCCTGGATCTGACAGTATAGAAACATACTCCGTGTTCCATTCTTGTCTGCTTGGAATTTGAGTGGTCAATATGGTATCAAAGAGGAAAGAGGGAAAGAAGTAGTCAATGTGGCTGGGAAGGCATACGAGGGCGTATAGCCCTTTGCATTGGGTTGATATCAAAGCGTCGGATGTAATAAGTTCCCCCGATCTTTGTACAAAGTCTATTGACTTAAAGTGGAATCATTTATTGAGAGCCATCCACCAGCTAACTACGCCGTACAAGAGTAATATCAAGTAAAAACCCCAAAATTTTCATCACCATTTAACCTGGGTGCACTAATGGAGGGAAAGTGAAGAGAACCAGGTCAGTCTTTGAAAGGTTAACCTTCAGACCACTATGAATGCACCACCATGAAAGCTTCTTAAGGGCAAGCTCGTGATATGTTTCCCTGATGCCATGATCGTGATATGATTCCCTGATGCCATGATAGCTATGTAGCGATGTCGTCAGAATATGCCACTTCCTTACACCCATGGTGCCAGTTTACAGCAGTAGATCGCTCAAAGCCAGGTTCCACAGAAGAGAAGACAGTAGTCTAGTTTCCTTATCTCCTTGTGCCGGCTCCAGGGTTTATCTCAGTGGCGAGCAGGCCGGTGAGAGATGTCCTGCTGAGCAAACCTCTTTCGGTGCCGTACAAATACTGTACAACTTCTTTTGTTCCCATTCACAAAGGCAGTAGATATGAAAGTAGAAAATTGACTGCTTTCTATACTCAATCTCTGAACTTCGCTAGCCTGCCAGAATGGCTCCACACCTTCCAGAAGTGCAGAAGCACTGACCGATGTGTCAAATTTGAACTTGTCAGCAGAGTGTCGAAGCGATGTGAATGACCTTAACATATATACAAGCATCGATTTGGATCAAAGCTTTCACAGTCATTGACTTTGTTAATAACGTTTTTCAGGATACAGGAGCAACACACGATGGCGCTTGTACTAAAAGCTTTGGTAGCACAATCTCTCCAAGAGGAAACTTAAAGGTGTCGCAAATGAAAGAAAAATGGTGCAAACGGAAGAAAACGTAACAAAACAAGTGACTTTCAGAAGAGAAGTATACTATGAAATTTTAGACCAAGTTATTGCGGACGAAAGTGTGCAATAACCTTTAAACGAAGTTTGTGACAGTTTCTACGTACTTTGGAAATCCCGCTCTATGTTAAGAGGACGAAATTGAAGTGAAAGTAAAAATCGGGTGGATCGTTATTCTAAAGATTTAGAATACAATGTTTTTTCTGAGGTAAAAAGCTTCCGATCGATTTTCGTTGCCAATTTTGGAGAAAACGCTTTGGATCCTTTGCAATTACTCAATTTTCTTATCAGAATGAATCTGAATTCTATGTTTACGAATCTGTACATCGCTTCCAGAATCTTTTGAACAACTACTGCGACAGTGGCTGGTGCTAAAAGCAATGTTCCGCTCTAAAACGAGTAAAGACTGTCTTGCGGTTAACTATGTCTCCGGACAGGCTGTCCAGCTTGGATATGCAGGTTGTGAAGGTGTACTAGCAAAAAAGGCAAACTTCGAAAAAAGGCCAGAGACGCCAAATTTAAAGATATTTTCTACCTAAAAATTAAATTTTAATACATCAGTATGTGTTTGTGGTGTGTGAGAGACTGGATCCAATTGCCGAACTACTGATTGGACCTTATCTGTGTGGGTTCAGATCTGACAAGTCCACCATCGACCAGATATTCACACTACGTCAAATCCTGGAGAAGACTCATGAATTTCAAATCAGCACCTGATAAACTTTTGTTTATTATAAATCCGCATTTGTTAGTCTAATAAAGGAGGAATTCTACGCAGCTATGTCGAATATCCCTGAAAATGCTATTAGGCTTTGTAAGAATACATTGAGCGCCTCACAAAGATCCGTCAAAGTAACATCGAACCTCTCTGAATCATTTGATATTGTAAGAAGTTTCAGACAGGGTGACCTCTTATCATGTGTACTCTTCAACCTGAGAGCAGAGGCGAACACAGGGGGAGGTTTTGGGTGTTAAACCCCCCCCCCCAAATTAAATGCATACCCCCCAAATTAAATGCATTTTTTTAACAAAAAAATAGAATACTACATAGTCATTTGAAAAATTGTAATTTGTTGTTTTCAAAGCAATCTTTATGCCGACGATCTATGAATATGTAAAATAAATGAATACATTAGTCACTAATGATAAGAGCGTGAATAAAACGAGAACAAATGAATGATGTGCGTACGTGCGTTTTGTTCTTGTGCCGTTTTTGCATTTTCCTTATATATTTGCAATCTCTTTTGAGCATCGTAAGCAAGAATAAGACAACAGATATGAAAAAGCTCTCTGATTTCTCTCTTAACTGTCGATTCTCCTTCACAAAAGAATTTGTTGACTGTTAATGTACCGTTACCGCAGTAGCGTCAATTAAATGTATTTGCTTATTGTACACAGTAATTAGCGTCATTACAAAGTGGTCGTTGAAGATATTAAGTTGTAAAAATGAGTGAAAATCCTATTAAAAAATATTTTCAAAGTAGTGTTTTAAAACGCGTAAGTGATTCTCCCGTTATAATTAATGAAGAAAACCCTAGTGCACCTAAGATCACCCGAGTGGCAGTAAGTGTTATCTTGTACTTTTAATAAAAAAATATTTCGTTTACCTATGTACAAATATCACGTTAATTGTAGGAGTTGGCAAATGATATCGTTAATTTCTGCAAAAAAATTGACGAAAAGCAGACATATGAGCTTTTAACCAATGTGTGGCAGCCTGATTTATCATTTAGTTTTCCGTCGTCTCGTGATCGAAACTTAAAATTGCAGTTGTCGTGGCTGAAGTCTTTTCCATGGCTAGCATATTCGCCTAGCCAAGATGGTGCCTACTGTCTATATTGCGTTGCTTTTGGTTGGAGAATCGTTGGAAATGGTAGTCACCAAAAGACAAATGCTTTTGTTCAAACTGCTTTTAAAACTTGGAAGACGGCAATTGAGAAATGCAAGAAACATCAGCAGAAGGATTATCACCGCAGAGCAGTGGAAGACGCAGCCAATTTCAAGCTGATTTTTGAAAATAAAAAAATGATATACTAACAGAAATTGATCATGGCCGCAAAAAGCAACAGCTTGAAAATCGAGCAAAATTACAACCCATAATCCGTGTTTTGCTTGTCTGCGGGAGACAAGGACTTGCGTTACGAGGCCATCGTGACGAAGGAAATCTTTCTTTAGAAATGCCTGCTGAAAACGACGGGAACTTCAGGGCTCTTTTGCGTTTAGCAATAGATAGTGGCGACGAAAATTTAAAAAAGCATGTTGAAACTGCAGCATGAAATGCTACTTATTTCAGTTGGCGCATCCAAAATGAAATTATTGAAATAGCAGGACAAATAATGCAAAAAAAAATTATTAACCGTATTAATAAATCTCAATGCTTTGCAATAATTGCTGATGAAACAACGGATGTCAGTGGCATTGAGCAATTTTCAATTTGTATACGGTATGTTGATGGTTTTGAGAATGAGGAAAAACTGAGAGAGGACTTTTTATGTTTTGTTCCTGTTGAGGATACAACTGGCAGCGGTCTTGCGAATGTGCTGATTGATAAATTATAAGAACTTAAACTAAGTTTTGCACACATAAGGCGTCAAGGTGAGTTTTCAACTCTTCTATTTTTGGGACAGTTAAATTTATTTTTTTTTTTTTTCTAAAGGTTATGACGGAGCGCGGTCGATGAGTGGACATGTCAAAGGTTGTGCTAGTGTCATCCAAAATTTATATCCAGCGGCTCTTTATGTGAACTGTGCTAATCACAGCTTGAATTTAGCCATCGCAACGACTTGCAAAATACCTGCTATAAGAAATTGTATTGGTTCCATGAAAGAGACCGTAAATCTTTTTCGGATGTCAACTAAAGCAGGCACACTGCTCAAAAATCTTATTTTAGAATCCTTTCCAACCTCAAAGCAAGTGAGGTTACTTAAATTCTGCGAAACACGTTGGGTGGAGCATTTAGAATGTCTTTCTTTATTTAACGATTTATTCCCATTTATCTGTACAGCGTTGGAAGAGCTTGATAATGAAAATTTAAGAAGTGATTTATCAAAGCCACATGCTTTGTTGACTGCAATCCAATCACCTCAATTTATGATTGCTATGACGATACTAAAGCCAATTTTTGCATCATCAAAACACATAAGCCTATGTTTGCAGCAAATAGACTGCGATTTGAGCAGCTGCGTTGATTATGCAAATAATTTGTATGCTGAAATTAGTGAAATGCGTGAGGATTCTTAAAATAATCGCCGCAGAATTAGATTTAGAAATCAAAATTCCACGTTTGGCGAAACGGCAAACTAATCGCGACAATTATGAAGGCAAACCGGAAGAATATTACCGCAGATCAATTTATATACCGTTTTTAGATCATTTTTTGGACCAAATCAATGAACGATTTTTAAAACATCGAGAGCTGCTTTCCAAAATTGAAAACATTTTGCCAAATAAATGCATAAATCTTGACGTTATTGAGATGCAGGAGACTGTTCGTGCTTTAGAAAAGCAATGGTCCGCTGATGTAGAAGATCCCGATGATTTCGTTGCTGAATTTAAAATGTGGAAAAGGTAAAAAATCTTTTCTTTAGATTTAGATTTTCTTTCTAAAATTTTTTATATATTTTCAGGAACTGTTTAAATCAAACAAATAAACCCAAAAATTTTTTAGACGCGTTGAATTGTTACGATGCAAAAATTTTCAAAACAGTGCATCGTTTTTTAAAGATTGGAGCAACAATACCTATATCTGTCGCTTCAAGTGAACGCTCGTTTTCCTCACTTCGCAGGCTAAAAACATATTTAAGAAATAAAACTGGAGAAGCACGCCTGAACGGAATGGCTCCCTTGAATATCCATAGAGATATAGACGTGACGGAGGAAGAGATTTTAAATGTTATGGCCCAAAATAAAAGAAGATTAGACTTAAATTTGTAAATAAAATAATGAAACATTGTTTTTTTAACTAAAACCCCCCCCAAAATTTTTTCCTGCGTTCGCCACTGCCTGAGAGGGTACTACAAAAGTCTGGTGTTCGTTGAACTGACACAATCGTTTATAAGATAGTGCTGACCCTCTGTTATGGAGATGATATTCTTATCATAGGCATAGCAGAGCGCGATGTATCTCGTGATTTAGCGGCTATAGGCGGAGAAGGGTAAAACAAAGTATAAGCTGTCAACATGTAAATAATCGCAGCGTCATGGAACAATAATTGGATTTGGCACACCCTTTCGACAGAGTTTATATAACTTGGTGTGGTCGTTAACAGCAGTCAATGCTTCCCTGGAGATCAAGGAAAGAATAAGTCTTGCAAAAAGGTATTACCAATCAGTATGTAATTGAGTCTTTTCTCGAAGTACAAAAATGACATTCAACAAGAAGCTCATAGCTCATCCTATCAGTCCTTCTTTACCGGGATGAAAGATGATCCATGACGCAGTCAGATGTAGCCGCTCTTGAAGTATTTGAGAGAAAAGTACTTCGTAAGATGTTGGGACCTCTGAGCAGTGTAGACAACTTTCGCATCAGAAAGACCTATGAGCTGTATGAGCTATTCAATGACATCAATGTGGCTAAGCGGATTAGCACTGTGCAACTCCGAGAAAGACGAAGAGGACAATCGAAATTCCGGGGAAGACGAAGAGGACAATCGAAATTCCTATGGAGGCATTGAGTGGAGGCGCACCTATCTAGACTAGGAGCGTGTTGGATTGGAGAGAGCGTGTGCTTAGCGGATGTAATTAGAGGTCCTTGACTGGGGAGGCCGTAATCAGGTGACGGTTTGTCATGGACATTTTTCATATAGAATAAGAATAAGGCCTTTTTCAATTATCTATTATTATTATTATCTGTGGGCTAGTAGTGGAGTCTTTCTAACAAATCGAATAAGCGGCATGCGAATGGCCAGAACCACACTGTTAGCCGCAAATACTTAAAATTTGATTATTCTTGTAGGTGTGAGTATAAATATATATTATATAAATCGAAAATATTTGTTGTAAGAAAAGCATGCGAAATAAAAATTCTTAAAAGATAACCAAAATTTAAAAAAAAACATTGCATTAAAAATTGCGGTTTTTATGCAACTCATCGATTTCCTCATCCTTCGCAGGGCTTGAAGAATCGCTTTCAAAACTTCCTGATTCTCGGTTTGAGCAATCACTTCCCATTTTTTCATGGAACATTTTTACGCTCTCCTTTTGCTGTTGACAACACTAAAGTAAGTACAATTGTAAGTGACAATACCATTGCCTCCCACCTCATTTAGAAAGTACGCTTCCTCCCGGCAATCCTTATGCTTGCTTGGTGAACATGTTTGCGAAATGCTGGAGTTGAGTGCTTTTTCGAATTTGGCCAAATTTTCAGTGCAATTGTCATTTTTGAGTATAACACCATGGTCACGTATCTTTACCATCAATTTATGCTCTTGTTCGCTGAAATACGTTTCCTCCTTGAAACCGCCCTGACATTTCTCTAAACCCCCGCCGAACAGGCATTGCTTATGATCATCTTTTAAACTGCGTCGAATGTGAAATCTACACGAAATGTTACAAGTTTCAAAGTAGTCCCCTGGAGCGATTAAGCTACGTTTCCATCGAAGCTCGCAAGCAAAATAGGAGGTGATAGGTGCAAACTAATGTAATATCAGCACAGCCCGAGGCATTTGTTGCTCGTGACACTAAGTTTCCAGCAAGTTACTAAATAGTGCGCTCAAAAGTCTTATCTGCGAGTTCTGGTGGAAACTAGCTTCGTAAGTCCAGAGGGAACTCGAAGATATGTCCAACTCACCCGATGAGGCTTCTTTGCAAATGTGATGCATTACGTTGAATGATACGTGGCAGCATTTTAAAAATTACAAATATAATTTATTCTTTGATCGAGTATATATGGAAATATATTTGTTAATATGCCCACTGGAATAAAATTGATACAAGTTTTTTCTGAATTTCAACACACTTAAATTTAAAAAAACGTAACGTAAAAAACAGAACTTCTAAAATATTTTTGATATAAGGTGGGTGGGGTGCCATTCTGAAATTCAAATTCAGCCAACCCAACTGTAGTTTTCTCCTTTGGCCAGGGTTGCCACCTCCCACGGAATTACAGTTCATCAAAATTTACTTATTTACTCTGCTGAAGTTTGTACGACGCGGGGAAAATTCTGGCAAACTATGAGAACTGAATTTTTGAAATTCAAACGCCATCGAAATATTTTCCTCCTTTTCATCGATAATTTTTCGACTTCATCAGGAAATTTTTATTAAATTGGGTTACTGTCCTTCTTAAGACAACAGAAACAAATATCGCCCTTTATACGAGCTTTAAAATGGTTTGACGAGTGAGGTAGACGTACAGTGTTACGCGGTGGTATCGCAATGGACCCATAGTGAGTTGGTCTGCCGACTGACTGCCACGAAAACCTAACCCAACCTTCTTCAGATAAACATTTGTTGATTAGGCATCACGACCAGTCCAGAGTTCACACGGCGATCTCCCGGTATAGCACATATTTGAAGTGACAACAATGGGGATAATTGAGATTACTTGTAGGATAATTTTAATTGCTGTAAGAGCTGTAATCGGAAGTGATAAATAAAGTACATATAGGTAGTAGTTGTTTGGAAAATTTAGTTCATGGTCTGAGGCATTGCAGTTCCAATCGTTGGACATACGTTTATTCAACCATATTGCGCAGATAGGCTGATGTATGCACATTATAAGCCCACTGGCCCTTCATATTTAATGATCTTCATTAGCTAAATTGAGAACTGGACCTCTTCATACTTGGGTGGTGGTGCATCCACTTCATCTTATACGATTAGGGATATCAGGACATCGTCTACAATGGAGTTATCATCACCTGCTAGCAGTTTGGAAAAGTGTTCTTCTCATAAGCTCAGCACACTCTGCGCAACTGTAACCAGATTCCCATTTTCACATATACTACAAGAAGATGCTTGACTTTTTGGAAACATTTCCAAGTATCATTTTCTCAGGATTGCGCTTTTCCTGCTTTAAATTCTTGAGACTGAAAAGATACGCTTATTATTTCCTCTCTTCATGATATTATGCTTTTGTTAGCAGCACTGTTCGCTGCTGTGGGTTGCGTGACAATCCTTTTCGTTCTATTGGTTTTGAGGTAAAGGGAGCTAGGAACCAACAATTTTGTCAACAGCAAAGCGCTTTGAGTCGGATATGCAGCCCATAATCCCCGATATATGGAGAGGCGAAGCTGGTCACAGAGCTGTGCATAGAAAGCTTCGACACGATTGCAGCTTACTGACGCTTATTTCTCTAAAATCTAGGATGCGCTGTAGTCGCCGCCCAAAAACGCATGCTAGCTACGAGTCAATGTTCGGTCCGCGGAAAGTGCGTAATTCTAGAGTGCTAGAAGCATTTGTTCCACCAACTACAATATGATCAATCTGGGTGTAGGTTGATTGATATGGGGACAGCCAGGTGACCTTATGGATGTCAAGGTGCTGGAATCTGCGCTACCCTCTACCATGTTTTGCGCAGCGGTCGATCACACTCAAACTCCGACGAAGATTTCGGCATCGTGGGCCAGGTGCCCATTGCAGACGTACACGAGTTTTGCATAGAATATATCCTTGAGGGTGTCGTCTTTCTCTTTTCTCAGCGCGCTAGAACAAATCAGGGTTATGATAAATATTTTGCCTTGATGTGGATATTGGTTCCGGAGTCTTTTGGTAACAACCAAATCGCAATAAAATTATCGCTTCTCTGCATGGAAACTGTAGAATATATTACAGAATGTCTTGTTAGGATGGCCCTGTCCCATCCATCACATTTTCTAGATGGCGGAGATGACAGTCTTACAATTATTTACTCCAAATTGTAGGTTCCATCCGCGGCTTTGTTCGGCTCTTCACAGGTATTTGATTTTACCTGGTACCAATACTACGCACAACCCAACTTTAATGGTCGGGATACTGGACAAAGACGCAGATAATAGTTGTTTTTCAGAAGTTGAGGTCGAATATTCTCCTAGGAAACGAACAAAAATAGTATAATACAGGAATGGTGAGATTTATGTGGAAGAAATTTCTTCAATAAGTTTGTGCGGTTGAGAGGGCTTTCTACTACAAGAAGAAGGCGTGGCAGGTATGGATATAGTGTACACATAATAAATGGATAATAAGTATACACATATGCTCAGAATACTTTCTGATTTTTGTCCGTCCGTCCACTCTTTCTTCACACCGTTAGAGATATTTGATTGAAATTTTGGAAAAGTGTAGTGTGGACCAAGTTACAGAAACAGATTGGTATATGAGCCCATTTGGACACAGACTACGCCTTAGTACGAGTAAGTAAAAAACATTTTTCTTCGAGTCGAAGGCTAGTACTAACTCGCCCAACCCTTTCAATAATTATTGATTAAGTGATATCGTACCTTGTTTATGTACTCATTGGCCCATTTTACCCAGAATTTTGGCTTGGCATATGTGATGAGCTTCCACCTTATGTAGAACATAATTGACATTGTTTGGCTATGCATGAGGATTCACTGGAAGCTGTCCATACATCTGTAGGTCGCTTGGGGCTGAAGATAGAGTCTGATTGGCTTTCAACTCAAAGTTATTTCTATTTGATAAATATGTCTTTCAGAGCCGTTTACCCCGAATTTTGAAATGCGTCTAGACATGTCCGAAGAAATCTATTCCATTAAGAAGTATCGCAATGACTTTTGGAACAAGATTGTTTTTGCTCAGAATGCTTGCTACAAAATTGGATTATTAATCTTAGTGAGTCATTTCAGTCGTCCTGACAAAGGTGATGGTTTAACTTACATGCCAACTTTACGTCTATGGGAGTGGTGTGATTATTTATCTTAGGGTAATTAACGGTTATTTCGAAGTCGGTCTAACCCGCCTTCTTTACTGGTGTCAAGTTGTACCGTATATGAGATGTACAAGTGGAGCAACACAGTCAAATGCGTTAGATGGTTAATTAACTGTAGGATGTTAGAAATAATATGCTTTTAAGATACCAGTGGAAAAATTTAATTAGTTTCGATGTCCAAAGGTGGAGGGCTAAGAATTTGACACTGAAGGCGCACTATCCCACTTCTCAACTCGTATATTTAACATATCGTATATTCTTTCCACGAACTTCAGACTTAAAAAACAATGGGCATCACATGAGTTGGTGCTTGCAGAACTCTTTCTAAGGCGGTTCCCCCGCCTACCTGCTTCTATCTATATTTTTACCTATGCTGCACATTGAATGAATTTGTAATGAATTCAAAAATAGCGATTGTCTTGACTGCGGATTTGACCATATCAGTGGAATTTTTCAACGTATCTTAGGATAGTTCCCCGTGTGAAATAAGATTTTGTAGGTTCTGGGTTTTCCGGTCAATATAAATTAACAGTTGCGAAATCTGCTGAACCAAGTTTGAATGTTCGGAGAGCATGAGAACGGTTTAAATAAACATCCCGTTTCTAAAACTCATTCATCTCATATAGCATAACCTTTCGAAAATGTGATTTTTCGTCTTCCATTTTGAAAAGTTTCAATCACATATAATGCGACTCACCTGACGACAATGGCAACTGACGCTAAACTGACATAAGGCACTCTCTAATGAGTGCCTATCTATTCGGCAACTTTTCCTCTATCTATGAAAAAGAACACAAACTTTTGCAATACTCTGGAAGAACCGATCACCTTTCGGAACTGAAAGTAATATATAAAGTATATCACTATTTGAAGTAGAATGCTTGATAAAAACGGCAAAAACTATTTCCGAAACTCTTTTAGTTGATTTGAAATTTTCGTATCCGCATTTGTCAAGAAATTTTTTGTGAGGAATTTTTACAGTATCCTTCTTAAAAACCCTTTAAAAAATAAAACAGAACTTACAAGTTTTGATTTCTCTTGAAAGAAGTCATATTAAAAAAAAAACCACAACATTTCCACATACATGATTCAAATGTTTCTAACAAGAATGGTCAGCGGTCTCATTTGTTCAAAAAACTCCAAGTAAAACCCTGAAATGAGTTGATTTCGTTCTTCTTTTATAACTAAGTTTACTCGCTCGTTCTTTTACTGTTCCAGCAAACATGCGAAGAAGTCAAATAAACAACAGCAACAGCCACAGTCGCAACGACAAACTTCGAAGAAAAATAGAAAGGCTGGGAAATTGAAGAGCTGCTTAGAAAATACTGAGCCGAAAAAGTCCACAACAGATCTTCAACAATCGCAAATAAAAGAACCGCAACTGAAAGAGTCGACCAAAGCATCGAAACAGACTTCGAAATCGAAGACAAATAATTTAAAATGTTCTGAAATTTCCAGTTTTAACGCAACTCTCGGTAAAAGATCAAAATCGTTACGGAAGTGCTCGCCTACTTGGCTGAAGTTTTCCCATAGTCCGGAAAAAGTACCCGAAAAAACCAGTCCCGCAGAATCCCCGTCGATTTGCCGCCCAGGCACGCTATACTCGGATGTGGTTTTTGGGGCGGGCTCTCCATGTTTGGTGAAAATTAAGACAATAACAGCACGCCAAAACTCAAATGCGGCACCAAAGAAATCGTCAAAGGGGACTCGCAAATACATAGAAAAGGAGAACGATGTTTGCGACAATGAATTGCAAGCGAATCGTAATCTTTTTCCCACCATTGGTGAATGTAACAAACTGTGCACTTCTGTACTATCCAGCGGAGCTCCGTCTGCACCATCACCATCATCACCGTTTAGATCAACTTCAGCTACAAAATTGACTTCTCATCTAACTAACGATGGAAAAATTGACAACGAAGCTGATGCTGTAATTGTAGAGGATGTAAATATCGGATGTCAATTGGAAAATGTCCCCAGCAGCATACCTATTGGCAATTTTTTGGAACAGGCATACAACTTCTTCAATTGCAAGACGATTTCCAGAGATGATAAAGGAATATTTGGAATACCGTTGTGGAATTATGTTGATATCGATGCGAGTGTTGATAAGTATCCGAAATTTCTGTGCCAGTTTGAGGATGAACACTATTTAGAGGCGGAACAAATGGCTTTAGTGGGTCTAAAACTGGCCTTGGGTAACAACAATCAGCATAATAGATTTAGATTTTAAGCTTGTAAGACAATATATATTTCGATATAATGCCTTTACACAATAAATACACATAATATTCTGGAATTGCTAAATTTGAAGACGAATTAAAGAAAGTGCAAACTGAAAAAGGAAGATTTCTACCCCAGGGGCTTTTGCCGAATATCGCTCCGCTGGCCGTGATAGCTGGATCGACGGAGGAAGCGGTGACGCCTGTTAGAGCAACAGCGTTACTTCCGGGTGGAACGCGACCCTTTTGAATCCCGTTCACGTTGCGGAATGCGTGATAAATGCAGCGGTGTATCTCCATGGGTTTCCGGCTGTGATGAAAAGAGGACTTTAATACTTGGAAAACCTTTAGCAGGTGGGGAAGCCTGAAGGGCTAGATATATAATATAGAAAGAGCAACACAAAAAAGATAAAAACACACAACATCACTATTGGCCGGGTGAGAATGCCAGACTAAGTGCAGAAGTCAGTGATTCAAATGTTTCCATCGGGTCCGCGATATAGTGAGATGATTCGGCCTAAGCATCATTCGGTGGGAGGTAACAGTTTACCCTTGATGACCACAATTTGTACCGTTTATGGAGTTCTTTTAGATACTCGTTCTTCCATCTCCGACTGAACTGATGATGGGAAGCTTTCAGATTTTCCCATAGGTTGATAAGGAATATATCTTCTGAATAGGGTTTTGGAATTGCCATTTGTGGAGCACCTCGCTGAAAGTGACCTAGAGTGAGAGCTAAAAGTGCGTCAAGGAGAGTGGTTGGGTGTTTAAAACTGCTTCAATCCGGAAGACTACCTACACACAGCGTACTTTGCATAGGTGTATGCACTTTTTAATCAGAGGTTTCAGAAGTGGAATATCATATTCCTGTCGGGCTATTCGAAACATGAGTATCTGTTCGGTGAGTAAATAGTAGAGTATGGAAAAACTCCAGATATTACGCACAGAGTCTTGATGCTCTTGGCAGAATAAGAAGATGCCGCCCAGCATAGCTAAGAACAAGAATGAGGCAATCTGCCTTTAACTCTCATTAAGCTATCCTTGTCGAGAAAAGGTTTAATAGTAATTTTGGTGGTCGTTGTTATTTTCAGAAGCAGCAAATTCATTTCTTTGCAGAAATATCCGGATTGGGCGAAATGATTCATTCTTTACGAAATCAATTTACTTTTGAGGAGTGCAGGGACATGGCGAGATTTCCGTAACCTCGTTAGAGCATTAGTGGTAACCCGAAAGACAAACGAGAGAGTATAAAGGGATCGCGGAAATGGTGAAAATCTATCGAGAATATTGACTGTAGGGTCGAACGCACGTTTCTTTGATTGGGAGACAAAATAGTGGGAAGTTTTGATGTGAGCCAAGATTCTTTGGGTTCTAGAAGTCAGGCGTGACCATTCCACCAGAGAGCACTGGATACGAGATTCTGAGTTTTGCATCCACGAGTACAAAGGGACTTGGCTACTCGCGGCTTATGACACGGCACAATGTTGAGTTTTCAAAATTGTTAAGAATTTGAGCCGTGCGAGGGGAAATCCTGCAAATTTAAAGGCTTCCCATGAGCAGTGATTAGACTGCATCGGAGACTATGTGACTACCTGATAAAATATCGTCAAAGTATGTTTCCTCGAATAACATGTTCCCTATCGCAGCACTTATCTTTGGGTCCTGATCAAAATTATGAAGCATTATAATCGTCATGTAGCTGACCATCATCGCCTTCAGCTTGAAATCCTTAATTGGCACATTTGTATTCGTTGATACTCTTGAACGGCTGGGCAGAGGAAAATTTGTTTATACGTCTTTTTTACATGTATTAAGTATCAAGCCTAACTTGACGAAATGTCTCCAATCTGGCTTCACAGCACTGCAAGTTGGAACAAATTTTGTCAGTTGCGGGAGTAAATCTTGTACTCGAGAAGTCGATGAACTTGGCTGATCATCTGCGTAGGCCCGATCTTGAAGGCTCCGCGATTTCCTTGATCTTGGGATGTTTGTCTGCCTTTTCTGGTGGGCTGTGAAGACCTGTGATAGAACATTTTAATGTCGGTTGCGAACGTTGTAAATGCAGTCAGGAATCATGCTTCTTCTGACAGTGCAAACAAGTGTGTCTGTTTGCGCAGTCCCGCTTAGAGCGAGTGAGCTTGAGCTAGCTGTATACGATGAAATGGGGTATGTTACAATATGGCGTCCAATAAAGAAACTAAACGGCGGTGCGACGGGTCAAAGGGCAGGCCGCTTTCTAAGCGCTGTTAGCTCTGGCGCTTTGAGTCAAGACCATTGCGATACAGAAAAGTGGAGATGGAGTCGCCTCACGGTCGATGAGTAGCGGGAACTTAGACCGGGAAATAACCCCGGCCTATCAGTGCTGACGTCATGGATGAGGTTAGGTTAGGTTGTCGTGGCAGCCGGTCCACGGACCAGCTCACTCAGACCACCATGGGTCCGTTGTGATATCACCGTGTAACAATGCATTTTTGATTTATTCGTCGAACCATTTCGAAGCCCTAATAAAGCGCAGGATTTGTTTGACTTTCGCGCCAGACATTTCTGTAAGAGAGTTTAAAGCGTATTTGCCTAAAGAGCTCGTTCTGCTTCTAGCCAGAGCGGGACACCTACAGAAGAGATGTTCCACAGTCTCCTCCTCCTCCTCATCCCCACAGCTTCTGCAGTATTTATGAGAGAATACTCCCAGCCTGAGAGCATGCCCGCCGAATAGCCAATGACCAGTTATACAAGCCACGACCTTAGAGATATCTTCTCTCAACAGGACAAACAAGTTTCTAGATTTCCTTCTATTAAGCTCCGGCCAGATTAGCCTGGTCGTTAAGCAAGTGCCCTCGTGTCTCCAAGACCCATTGGCCTCTCGCACTACCCTGTCCTTCAGCATCAGTTTACAGATGGCAATTGGTATTCCAACCTCGCCCTCGGTTGGTGTCCCGTCTGGCTAACTCATCAGCCATACAGTTCCCCTCAATATCCCTATGTACCACCGAGTTCATTGACTTGATGGCTGCCTGGCTATCCGAGTAGATATTTATAATATTCTTTGTGACGGCATGTCTATTTAAGTAGACGGCTACCTCCTTTGTGGCTAGGACCTCTGCTTGATAAACACTGCATTGGTCTAGGAGACGGAAAGAAAGCTCCAGTCCCAGTTCTTTTGAGAAAACTCCGAAGCCGACTCTATAGTCAAGTTTGGATCCGTCGGTGTAGAAATTCAGTTCCCCCCTTCTCCATGGCATGAGTGTTTGTCACTCTCTTCTAGACGGAATATATGTCTGGAAGTGCCTATAGAAGTTGAGATTAGATATAGAGTGGTCAATGTGTTGGATAAAACTACTCCAGGTATGCACGATTGTCGAGTGACCAATCTGCCGATCATGCCATAACGCCGTACATTTCAGCCTTAGTGCTGATGGGGCGGCTACTTGTTTCCCTACCAGATCTTGTGTAGGTAGGTTGAGTATCACTTCTAATGCTTTAGTTGGAGTGGTCCTTAAAGCACCAGAAATGCACAGAAAAGCCGTTCTTTGGACCTTGCTCAGAAGCTTCAAAAAGCTTTGTTTCTGAGTGACTGGCCACCATACTAGTTTTCCATATAGCAATATAGGTCTGATCACCGAAGTGTACAGTCAGTGCATATTTCGTGGTGATAGCCCCCACCTGATTCCGACCGCTTTTTTACATGTGTACAAAGGAATATTGGCCATTTTAAAGTGTAGGTACGATAACTGGCCTTTCTGCTTACGAGTAAAGTCACTATCAGTGCAACCAAATTAGGATCAACGCCCAGAGCTTCTAACGCTCCCGTAATGGCGTTCGCAGTTATGGTATTAAAAGCGCCTTCTATGTCAATGAACGCCACCAGTGCAAAATCCTTCTGCTGGATGGCTTTTTCCACTATACCAATGAGTACGTGTAACGCCGTCTCTGTCGATTTGCCCTTCGTGTTTGCATGCTGTGCCGAGGAGATTCTACTAGTTGGAATAACTTCCCGTAAGTGTGCATCCATCAATCTCTCTAATGTTTTTAGGAAATAAGACGTGAGACTGATTGGTCTGAAGTCCTTAGGATTTACATTTGAGGCCCGCTTTGGGTGTGAAGGAGACCTTCGTTTCTCTCCATCTTTGCGGAATATAGAACAGGTTAAGATAGCTTCTAATTGCAGCCATAACCCAAGGCGTAACTATGTCCCGTGATTGTTGCAATTCTGACCAAAGGTGTTAATGGCCCATTCAACTTTCTCGACTGTAACTATCGCATTTCCTATCTTAGACTGCCTGCCCCTAGATGCCGAGTTATTACCCTCCACCGTGCTAATACCTTTAAAATGCATATCTAAGAGAAGAGCCAAAGATTCCTCACTCGATTCGTTCCACACATCACCCGGACCTTTTATGTAGCCCAGGTTGTGTGGTGTCATCGTTAGAATTCTTCTTGCCTCTGATGTTTCTTCCACATCCCTACAATAATTTTGCCAGGACTCTCGTTGCGCTGCTGGGCAAGTCTTCTTCACCACCGCCACACGCGCTAGCTTTGTCACCCTCTATCTCCTCCGGTTCCAAAGCTTGTTCGTCGCTGCGGTAGATCGGAACGGTTGCGGCAACGAACCCGAACCTGACTACCCCTTTCCTCTCTGCCAGTGGGGCAAGAGATTCGGCGTTGAGGATTGAAAACACCTGTCTCCTACCTTCTACTGGCTCCTCAAGTTTCGCCACCCTCCAGTTATGGGTTGGCAGGTCCCTGTTGCAAGATCTGAAGATCTTCTCTATTTTTGCCGGTTCAGCTGGCTTAGCCGGGATCCAGAACCGAGCTCTGGGTCTGCTGGGAGCTTCTTTTCTGCTGACGGCTTCAAGCCTGGTTTCCGGCCAAATCTCGCCAACCTTGCTTACCGCAATCTTATGTAGTCTGGCTGACCTGCTGTCATCGCATGCGATGAGTTTGGCCCTGCCCTGATACAAGCCCGCATCGTGACAGAAAGGAGGGGGTCCAGGGTTTCCTCCAAGACCTGGAGGTAGACTTCGGCAATCGCTTGCTCCACCCACCTCCACTTTTCTTTGGATATGACCCTTCGCACCCACCTTTGACAACTTCGTTGTAGGACGGCAATTTCTGGCCGCTGACTTTTTATCTTTTGGCGACCTCACCCGTTTCTTCAGCCGAACGTTGCCTCTTTGGGGCTACACCCGCCGGTTTACCCAAGCTGGATAGCATGTCCCTTGCCCACTCTACCGATTTGGCCTGCCCCTCAGTGAGCTGGCCCGTGGGTAGAGCCTCATATTTGGCCGCCTTATCATAAAAGGCCTGCTTAGAAGGACGGACAAGTTTTTCTGGCCCCCCTGGCCTACCCCACCAACCTTCTTTGAGCTGCTGGACCCTTCTACTGCCTGCCGTCGATTGATCCCCGGAGCAGCCCCCCGACCCCTGACCGAGTGGCGGTAGCTTTGCACATTTTTTTGTGTGCTTGTGTTTGTAGTAGTATAGAGTAGTGTGCTCTATGACGGTGTCTTGGTGTGAGTGGTTGCTGTGATACCATGGGAAAGAGCGGAGTTGGGTCTTTTGTGTAGTTCGATCTCTTTAGAATTAGGGTGGAATATAACTATGATGAGATTGTGTGGAGGAAATGAAATAGCGTCACTGGTGTAAATGTGAGGTTGAGTTTATGATTTGAATCTGGCAATGCCGGGCCGTTCCAAAGAATAAAGGCACAGCCGATCCCAAAACAGAAATCAGAAAACGTCGTGGGCAACCAGATGACAACTGCGCAGTCAGAGCGACATATGATACCAGGCCAGCACGACCATTGTGGGAATCCGAAGAATTTGTTATGAAAGGCCTGGAAGAACTGCCGCATGTCAGAATAGAAACAGAGAATCTGGAAACAGAGAAAATCTGAGGGATGGTGAATGCAAATCGCTTAGAGCTGATGAAGCTCATACATGTTACGGCTGGGCAACCGGCGCTGGTCAGGTTTTAGGATCAGCTTCGACAAAAGTCAGGTATGAGCTTCCAAGAACGCGGGAACGGGAGAAAGTTCCGATAAGGTTTAAGGATAGTAAAACTGTACAAAGCGGATCTGGTAATCGATGGAACAGCTGAGAGACCGCTATTGGAGGTATTTGTCTTCCGGCTGGAGTACCTGCAGAGGCTCAATATGAGGTGCCCTGATTGCGAGAATCGGCTATTGAGAGTTTTGGCTGTGTGTGAGGACAGTGTATGGCCAGCGTTGCGTAATACCATGCTGAGGCACTTCAAATCGCATCAGACACATATTAATTTATATTTGTGCCCCGCTTTGAAGCACCAGATGTATCTGGGGGTGAATTTCTGGCATGTCTTCAACATGGTGCCAGACGTTTTAGGGCTAGAGGAGGTGAAAATGGAAGTTATAAAATCAGAAGCAGTCTTAAGGGGCAGGAAACACTTTTAGAGGTAGCGGTGAAGGGATTCAGTACGTTTGAGGAGCATGTGTTAGAAAAGACTCACAAAGAGAAGCACACGGTACAGTTAATAGAATAAGTAGATACTGTCAAAGATGGGCATAACCTGCCACCCGCGATGCAGGAAGTAATATAATATGTATTAGGTGTAATAGATGATTGCGAAAGCGCCTGGAGTAACCGCACGGCAGTTGTAACGAAGCCGAGGAAGCTGAACCAAAAACTGTCAAAGAGGGGTATTATAGGTAGACCTGAAACTATTTTTGGTAGGTGGAATTAAGTGAGGAAAGTAAAGTATATATGGCTTTTACTGTTCCTGGCGGCCACTCTATCAATTCACAGTGTTGTCGTTTGGGTTATGCAACAGAGCGCAACGATTGTGTAGATTAATAGACAATTGATTCATGGACAATTGATTAATGGATAATTGATTGATTGATAACCCAGCAGTTGAGGGACCACGTGTCTATGTAGCTGGACGACCTGATCATAATAGCGGCTGACTTTGATACCCATTTACGTGTTTTAATGGAACTAGCACACTGTTTAAAGTATGCTAATTTGACAATAGTGGCAAAAGTCAAGATTGTGTTTCAAGGAGTTGCTCATTTAGGGTTTCTGTTCAGTTCTGTGGAGTGTTGAAGACCGACTCTGATAAGGTTACAGTTACATCAGAAGGATACGCACGACCCATTGTATTCTTCTTGCAAAAGTTGAATAGTTGTCAGAAAAATTCTAGTGTGACCCAGAAGAAGTGCCTGACAGCAGTGCTTGCAGAGATTCTATGTAGAGATGATGCATTTTTCCATTGTGACCGATCATGCCAGTCGGAAGTGGTTGATGTGACTTAAAGATCTGTGTGGTAGCTTAACGAGAAGGTCGTTAAAACTGCAGGCCTTTGATTTTTAAATCGAACACCAGAAAAGGTCTGAAAATATCGTGGCGAGATACTGTCGCTGGAGGGAGCGGCAATTATAAATTTGGATACCACCGACTTTTAATCAGAGGAATATCTCAATAGGATTCAGGTCATAACGAAGCGCTGGCGAGAACAAGCACATGCACCGGAGATAACAGCTCATGAGCCAATTGAGGCAGTTTTACTACTGGCCCGGCATGGTAGTACAGGCGCGGAACTTTATTCATGAGTGCAAGGAAACTAAAGTGGCACACCAAGTGTTAAGCCCGGAAATGGGCAAAGAGGTGGTTACCAGGTTACCATTTCAAAAACTGTACATCGATTTTTTAGGAAGGTATCCGCGGTCAAGAAAGGTAACAAATGCATTTTTGTGGAACTAGACCAATTTTTAAAATTCGAGTTGTTAAAAGCGACGAGGGAGGCTACAGCGAAAAGCGAGAGTAATTTCCTGGTCGGGGAGGTATTTCATAAGTTTGACGTGCCTGAAGTAATCCTCTCTGATAATATAATAATATATGTAATAAAGGTTCCAATAATTATTATGATAATAAGACCAGTAAAGCAAAAGAATAAGAAATTTCTAAGAGTTAGGTGATAGTAATAAGATAGATTTCTAAGTTTTAGGTGATAGTAATAAACTTTAAACTTTTTCAGCATATTTGTATAATAGAAGAAACTCAACCTGGTGTAATTTTATAAAACGATTTTAACGGAACAATTAACACCGGAACCGTAATGAGCGTCACTTGTATAGTAAAATTTTCTAACCGCGCTGTTACAATAAATATTTATTGATTATAATCAATCATACAGCAATCTGGAAGCATTCCTCACTAGAAACAGTTCCAGCAATAATGAAGCCGACACGGACAGAAACAGCACTAATCAATTTGCTATGTCTTGAAGCATTAAGTGAATTATTATTATTATTAACAGGCTAAAAAGAACACCGCGACCGGAGATATCTATGTACAGCCTCGTATCCAACTAAATTCTAAACTATTTATAAATCTCGTCACTGCTGTGGGCTTAATGTTAACTAGGGGATTTGGAGATAAGAACCCACTGTCTGCGTCTTGCCACCGTTGGGCAAGTTCATAGAATATGTTCTGCAGTTTCCTGCTTCTCTTGCCAGAGTCGGCAGGAAACGTCGTCTACCACGCTAATTTTTTTCAGATGGTACTTTAGTCTACAATGTCCTGTTAAAAGTTCAGTATAGAGTTTGATGTCATTTCTGCTGAGGTTTAAAGAAGCATCTACCCTGATGTGTTCAGGATCAATGAGTAGTCTCGGCTGTCGCACGCCTTTTTGGGCTTTCCAGTAGTTAAGCAGATTTCGTTTTTCCTGTTCGCAAAACAAGTTATTTATCAAGCTGCTGTTTACCCCACAGAAGGGTGGACCCATGAAGGAAGTGCCTGCGCCCGTTTTCGCCAAAGAGTCCGCCATTTCCTTGCCTTCATGTCTCTCATGTCCCGGTATCCACATTAGCGTAACAGAGTTTCTCGCTGCTAGAGCATTGAGGAGTTTAGAGCATTCCCAGACCAGCTTTGATTGGAATGAGAAGTTTATTAATGATTTCAGAATGCCTGGCTATCTGAGAGAATGCATATTTTAGTGCTGTGTGTACATTATCTAGCACAGAACTCTAAAGCGTGGACCACCGCCTGAAAAATGCCACCAAACAAAAGAAGCATATGTGATCATTGGTACTATTATTGCTTTATATGACCACGCCATCATTTTTGGTCATAGTCCCCATGTTTTACCGTACAGCCTCTGGCAGGCGTAGGTTGCTCTTAAGGCTTTACTAGTTATGCATGATAAGTGGTTTTTCCAAGTTAGAGATTTGTCTAGGATTACTCCCAGATATTTCATTTCATTGGACATTGTTAAGTTCGTGGTCCCTAAACTTAAGGTCCCCAGATTCAGTTTCCTTCTTCTGGTGAAGGGTACCTTGTTCGGATTTATCGAAAGTCATTTCTCCTGACACCAGTTTTGCGTGATGTCAAGAGCTAGTTGCATGCGATATGTTATGGTAGAGTCAAACTTGCCTCTGACCATAATTACCAAATCAGCCGCAAAGCCCTGAACTTCGTATCCCAGGTCATTGAGAGTTTGTAAGAGCTCGTCGATACCCAATAACCATAGGAGTGGCGATAGTACGCCCCCCTGGGGACATCCTTTGATTGACCTGACAATTAACCTTTCTGTCCCTGTTTCAAAGATTATTGTTCTGTTTTTCAGCACATTGAGAACCCATGTTATGATCAGTCTTTGTATACCTTTCTGTTCATCCCCTCCTCAATTGATCTGAAACTAGCATTGTCAAAAGCACCCGTAATGTCAACCGATGTACACAGAGCTATTCTTTACCTTCAAACGCTTTTCAATTTTGCTGGTTAGCTGTCTCAATCGATTTGCCTGATTGGTAAGCATATTGTTCAATATGACGAGGCGAGTCTTTAAGATAAGTTTCCCTGATATATTGATCCAGAATTTTTTCCATAACTTTTAGCAGGAATGAAGTTAGGCTAATGGGCCGATAGACTTTAGGCGTGTGGTCCACCGTTTTTGTCTGCTTTCGGTATGAAAGCCACCCTAGTCTTCGTCCAAGGTTTAGGCACTATACCTAATTCCAGGCTTATCCTGAAAATGTTTGTTAACGCAGGTGCCAATACATCAACACCTTGCCGAAGTAGGCACGGTTGTATATTATCGACACCTGGGGAATTGAATGGTCTAAAAGAGGATAGCCCATTTGGTTATGTTGACGGTAAAGATTCTGTAAGCCAGTGAGTGTTCCCTCTGTGTAGGCATCAAGAAATAAGTATCGATGATGAGTATCCTCTCCACTAATGGCACAGCCTGGAAAGTGAGTGTCCAACAAAAGCTGTGTCCAGGCTCTCCGTAAAATTTCCGTCAGCCTTCTTGAGTGTAGAAAGGCCTTTTAAGTGAGTGATTTCAGGAGTCGGGTAGCTGCTGGGAGCGTTTCAATCTCCTCATAGTACTTTTTCCATGAGTCTCTCTTAGATCTTCTCAACTCTCTTTATATAGGCCGTTACGGCACTTCTATAGGATGCCCAGTCACCATTAGACTTGGCTCTATAAGAGTTGACGGGCTTTTTTGCGCAAAATATTTAGCTACCCATTCCACTAGGTTACGTTGTTTAATTTTCCAGATCCAGTTCCAGAGAGTTACTTATTTTTTCACCAAGGCACGCAATATTTTCCTCTAAGTAAAAGTTAAATATTGACCAGTTGGTCTTCCTAACATTTCTTATTTCGAAGGTGCCTTCAAACGAAAAACGCTTCCAAGAAAAGTTTTGCGTTTGTGATGGGACCTGGGGGCATTATTGCTCAAACCGATCCTTGCGGATCTTACACTCTTTGTGCTCCGCAAAGTTTCCGCAGCCTCTGGGTCTTTTCGTTCCTATTTTCTGAGCCTACCAGAGAGAGCAGATGGTTTTAGACGTTGGGCACGAGTGTTGCCTCTCTCCGCTCTCGGTACTGGCTTTATTAAATTGGGTCCCGTTTTCGGCTTTTGGCTACTCTGTTTTGCCCGCGCTGCAACAGCTGTTGTTGGTTGCTCTTCACCAACAACAGCAGGTTTTGTCCTGTTCCCCTTCAGTCTAGGTCTGAGCTGGGCACTGCCAAAGCCATAGTAGACCTTGTTGCCCAGTTTCTCGATTCTCTCAGACGAGATGGGTACCAGAGCAATTACCAGCTCGACATGGTCGCTGCCACTCTACTTGCCCCAAAATTCGGTAATTCTGCCAAGACACCGAGCCGGGAAAGTAGCCAACGAAGTGCCTCGTCCACTACCCTCAAATCAGCCCCCTCCCATGGCTTCATGGCTGGTATCATTTCCTCAGCCCAGGCTACGGTTTCATCGTCGACCATCCATGGTTGAAACTACAGCCTGCAAACTGTGGCTTCACTGGGCCCCCACGGGTCTCGAACATCTTATCGAGAATGCATTTTTGTACCTTCCCAATTTCTTCAGTGGACCATATGCCCTCCGGGAAATTGGTATAACCCCGAGCTTTTTGGAGCAGACTGTCTCTGCTAGAGTAGGCTTTGAACAGGGAACCCCCAAGGAGGCGCCATGCACGCTTAGAGTCGTTTTGGAGTCGTCTTCTCTGAAGCAGGTTTAAGATGATTTCTCTCTTGTTCAGAGGAAACAGACATCCCAGCCGACTTCTGGCTAAGTGGGATATCCATCTCCTCTGGCATGTCGGATAAGGGACCTTGTGCCCCCCCAATAGGTCGTGTCCCATTGGCGATGGGACCACGTGCCCCTCGACCAATGTTGGCTCTTTGTAGCCACATTTTGCACATTTGAAGGTGTGCAGTCCATTCTTTCATATCCTTTTTTTTCTTTTTCCATGTAGTTTTCTTTATTTTTTTTGCGTTTTAGTCACCCAGTTTTTTAGTTTCGCCTAGCTAGTGGTCAGAATCATATTGAATTGCAAGGTTGGGAACTTGTAATAAAAATACCCAGCAAGATTATCACTGAGGTCTGCTTGAACCATATTTAAAGAGATGGCTTTAAATATATGCTCTTTAATAATGTAAAAATTTTTTAAATTAGTTGATTTCAATACCTGTAGGAGAACGCCATCATTGCTTTAGATCGGGGATATCTTCAATATCTACAATTTCGTTGTCCGAAAGGACACCTGCGTCATGTCCAAGTATATGCGAACGCAATCTTCACTTGAAGCGCAAACGATCGGGATGATAATGAAGACCTAGTTTGGCAAATTAAGTGCCGACGGAATTTTACAAACATTTTGGTTTAATCTAAAAAGGTTTTAGTTAAAACCACTCTTCTTTTTCGCGTGAAACATTTTGAATGAAATCGTTTATTGAATAATCTCTAGAAATAAACTTAATTTGTTTTTGTATATATTATACATTTTGTTTGGTAGATTCTCACTTCTTAGGATTGGAAAAATATTTTATTTTTCAACAATTCCCTTCTCGGATACAACACTGACCATATTCTTCAGAATTGTAATGTTCGTGACATCAAACCACTTCCCTCAAATCGCATCTAAAGAGTAGCAATATATTAATATTGTATCAATCTTTTGTACAACTGGTCGCATTCGAGCCATTTGTGTGCCTCCAAATATTATAAACTGGCTGCTCTAGATATTGAAAATATTATATATATACTCGTATATTGATATAAAAAACACTTTGTGGTCATTTTCATTAGTTGGGCAGGTGGATTCAACCAGGTTGACATGGTTTTCAGATATTTTATAGACGAAAGTTAGCTCAAAGGAAGTTCTGGAAAAAACTCAAAGAGTTTGGTCTTGGTTGCAACAAGCATGTTCTTACAAGTGCTGTGGACTGCCTGTGAGTGTAGCTGGCAAGATGACCATTGATCAAACATGATCAACACATCCGTCATTTTGATTCAGTTCATGATATATGTGGCCTTGAACTTTGAACGTTGGTATGAAATTTCTCGAAAAAGTTTTGTTGCGTCGAACGATGTCATTTGGAATCACGAATTGTGTTTGCGAATGCTGTTCAAGATATGCTTGGAATCGGATGTGTCATCTAAATGTATTTGAACGAATTTTTAGTTTATTTGTTTCATAACGATCAATTTCAAACAATTTACTTTTACATTAAAGATAACAATGACGGATTTAATGGCGGTAACACAATGTACCCATTCCAAAGATCCTGTTGTTTCGCCTATGTACTTCAGTGCTTGGCAATATCATGTCATGTTCATTCTCGACGGTCAGTCCTTCCTGCGCCAGTGTTCATTTTTCGCACGATTGTCCCCCAGACAAAGAATAAAGGGATATTTAGTGTATCCGCTTTGCTGACCCAATAAAAAATTTACTAATTTTAAATCTACACACACTGACCTGATCACTGATGTTGATGAAAAGAAATTTTCTCTAAAACAAGATTAATATTTTGATATTCTTCCTTAAGAGTAGTTGAATGACCTATTGGGATCGAAGCTAATTTATTGCCGTTCTTCAATCACAGCAAAAAATGAAAATCGCGCAATAAGTTGCAGCGTCTGTGCCAAAACGATTGCAACAAATTGCAGCAATTGGTTGCACGTCTGTAGGCAGTAACGGGTTTTGTTGTTGTCGGAAACTCGCTCGCAATCATTGTTGTTGCTACTTTTCGGAAAGATTCGCTAATGAGGGTAGATTAGTAAAAAACGTCTACTTTTTATAGAACGGTTTGTCATGAGAACCAGAGTCAATTTAAACAAAATAATTTATAGACTGAGTACTTCGTAATCATAATATTACGAATTGCCCTCCTGACAATTTACTCTAACTCTCTATACTCTGATTCGCACCACTGGATTGTGAAGTAATCAAACAATCGCTGGTTAAATTAAAATAATTAGCTTTATTTAATTATTGCCTTTACACACTTAATATTAGGATTAAAGTTTACTTTATTAAAAACTGTACTTTATTTAAAAATTCATTAATCACTTTATTAGTTCTTAATCACAATTACTGCTACTTCGATTAAAATGCGTGATGTACACACTGTTGCGGTTGCTTTTCTACTGCCTCTCACTTTAATATTGCGGTGGCTTATATAGCTTTGAATGGTTGAAGTAGAAATTTCTAGAATATTCTCTACACTATTAAAGAAGTTTCTGGATCATTCTCGAGTCTTATATACATCTCGAAAGAGAGTTCTTGAGTAAGCTTCTATTTACGAGAACATTCTCTACACCATTATCTACACTTCGAAAGAAGTTTTTATCTGCATGGATTGTGTCTTGGCTTAAATACATAGGATGGTGCACTCATTCTCAAACTCCAGATGGGATCCTAAAAGTATGCAATCACGTTTCAATATGTATCTAAATTGACTCCATAAACTTATGCCACAGAAACTTATTCCCCTGTGTAACTCACGATAAACATTTGTGAGGAATAAACTATAAAATTTCTACAAATACAATTCTGAATAGTACACTATATTTCTTCCTTTAAAGCATGCACAGCTCTCTGTATAAATATTGCGTTTCTATTTTATAACGAGTTTCAAATATTTATAGTAAAGAATATTCAGTTCGCTCCAAGAGGTAACAGCCTACGGGGGAGTTTCGCTTTCCTTTCGGCTCCAATGTTATAAATTAAGAGAGCGGCCGAGTGTGAAGTTAAAAAACAGTTAAAAGACAATTTTAATTATAAAGATAGGGTTTGTAATTTTTTGTTGTATTATCAGAGTAAATATATTGTGCAATGTGAATGGGTCAAAAATAGTGCTGAGCACTGGACAGAGGTCTGTGGTGATTCGTGCCGAGGAGTTGAGTTGATTGCCTTTTGGGAGGCGTTTAACTCTTTAATGAACATTGGATCACTGCTTACCAACATTTTGCTCATTGTGTTGTGAGCCAAGTTTAGCCTGCTGACAGTTTGATTCACACACTATAAAGTCGTCATATATTTTTAATTTACACAATAACTAGCAAAGATGTGTCTACTTTTGGGAAGCACTTACAATTTAAGAACAATTGTAAACAAGAGTAGGAAGCATACTTTCGAAGTACACAAGTGTACGATTGAACCGCCCAGAACTTTCAATAATATTGAAAGCATCACCCACAAACGGCCGTTAAACTTCTTTGGTTGCAACACAAGTTGCAGCGAACCTATGCAGCAACTAAGAATAGGAGGTAAGAAACTACGAAATGTATAACGTGGAATTAAGTTATAATTAGCAGTAATTATTGAAGAGAGAAGCAGATTTACTTTGGAACAAAGATTGAAGTGTTCTCATTTTGAAAGTGATGGGCAGCTGAAAGGCGCCTGAGTACAATCGGCAGCTGAGAAGCGCCATTAAGTACGACAGCAGCATTGGAGTCCAGCAGCAGAAACTACACCCCAACAGTTGGTTTTAGCAGGACTACTGGGGGTATCATTTTATCATACCCATCATATCAACATATCACCAAATAAATCAATCAGTGCCAGTATTTGTCTCTCATAGAAGTCGATATTAACATTTCAGCGGAATTTGCAGAATGTGGCTTTTTCGTTAGGATTAACCAAAATTATTGTCTCCCAACCACTGCGTATGTTGTGAGCAAAAAAAATGTGAGCAAACTGCAGTTATTTATAATATAGTGTCCTTGTATGCTGCCGATGATTGCAAGGTGGATGGAGATATAACTTTATTTTTTACCGGTAGTTAGAATTAGTATGTATAGAATGAGTCAACGGGACCTAACAGCTTATTAGGAACTCCGAACGGGTTGTGAATTATTATTGTGATAGGTACAAAGGTCAATCTACGTGTGCATCATTTTTCATTAGCTTAATTAGTCCCCATTATAGACTTGAACCTGGGAGCACGCCTTATCACCCCTATTCACTGATTGATATATTGATCACATTTAATAACGCAAATTTCCATATTAGCAAATGAAGCAGTAATATTATACATAGTAATTTCGTTGTTATTCTAACTTGACGTGACAATTGAAAATATCTTAATAAGTGTTATCTTCCTTCTGTAAAAGCTTTTAGTGTAGAGCTGACAGCACACAATTTAAGCGATAATAATTCAATTAAGTTAAAACTATTGAAACAATAAACAATTAGGCACATCAATCATACTATCGCAAAGTAATGTACGATTATTTGTAATGACCTCCATGGCGCCGGACTCCATTTGAACTGAAGTCGCTGACTGTGTTGCAGTGGAAACAAATCGCAATTAGCGTTTGTCGTTCAACGTTGCTACCAGTACAATGAATTCGGAGTTGCTCGCCGCGATTGCACCGTATCAGTGGGTGTTCTCTTTTTTTTCGTTATCGCCACTGCCTTGCTGTTGCTTCTACAGGGATGGGATATGCAAGTGCTGCTGCCTTTGCTATTTGCTATTCGGTTTATATGCTGCTGTACTGCTGTTGTTTAAAATTTGGACAGCTTACCACAACACTCTCCTCGTTCAAATTGTTGTCAGAGCATGGAAACTGGACACCTTCACCAGTATACTTGGAATTGGAGTGCATGTGATATCCATTGTGGCACAAGCAATAATACAGATGAGTTCATTCTTTGGTGGCCATGCTCCCAACTTTTTCTCTGTAATCGCTCAACTGGAAGACGACATTCACCGTAATTATTTGCAGCGCAGAGTATTTACACGTCGTAGCTGTCGCCGGTCATTGGCCTGACGGTCTGGAGTACTACTGCTCTGCTTAGTCGTACTAATCTCATATTTTGGCATTAATACATTCAACGATGCGCCCTCATTACCCGAACGGTGGATGATAGTTTTCCTGGATTTACTGCCACGGATTAAGTACGTTCAATTTTGTGTTGCAGTGCAATTGACGCACGAGCTTCTATTAGCACTGCAACAGGACCTGCTGGTATTGCGCCGGGAAATAAGGATGAGGGAGAATCCTCGAAGTTCCCAGCAACAAGCGTTGCATCAGGCATTGTGGGCGAATCAAAAGCTCTTGGCGCGGATTCGGCAGGTGCTGCTAGCCATGGAACGGTACTTCTCATTTCCAATGATAGTGCTTTTCCTATACAATCTTTTCACAATCACGGAAATTGTTAACTGGGGATATATCTGGTTCTCTATAGGCGGAGCCCCTTCTAAAAACATATGCAAGTGCAAAAATGATAGTTTTAAAGTTTGCCTTCCCTTATTTGGGTTCTTTACAGTGCGCGCTGGTTACACTTTAACGCTAATAGTAAGCATGTTGGTGCCTTGCTGGCTGAGTCAATGCTGTATTGATACGGTAATAATAAGTGATTTTGTGCCCATATGTATCAGGGGCGGCAGTTTAGAATGTTTGTAGAGGGTTAGGTTTGGGATAGCATTAGTTTGAGAGAGAGTAAATGGATTCAGTATTCCGGATTCGTTTATTCCATATGGGTTCAAATTCGAAGTGAGTGTTTCCACACCTCCAATTGAAAATTGTCGCCACTGATACGTTTAAGTTATTTATTGAAATGCAGTTCTCCTTCTTTCAGTATAATGGATTTGGAGCTGTAATTCACAATTTCCAATCAGATGGCGCAGATTTGGCGCTAAGTATGCGATTGAGGGAGTACTCTCTGCAATTAATGCAACAGAAATTGTCATTCACTTGCGCGGGCTTCTTTGATTTTGATTTAAAGAGCTTCGGAGTGGTAAGTGAATTCATTACAAACTTGTTTGAAATCATCAGCATTATTCGGCAGCAAAAAATTCCGCACAATATTCGACTCATTACCTTTCTCATTGTTAACAACTTTAATTTTACGGAATTAGAGATTTCCTTTCATTTTCTTCAATATTTGAATTTACTTCATGTATGCTTGTCTTTACTTCAATCGTTGTAAACACCCTCATCAACTTCGTTATCTTCACATAATTCAAGATTATTTATTACAGATGGTCCTCAGCGTTGCAACATACGTCATCATTTTGATTCAATTCAAAATTCAATCGGAGGTGGAGAAGAAAATGTTTTCTTGAAATGTATATAAATACAAACTTTCACAGATTTGCTGATTGAGATGTGAAAAAAGCCAAGAACGACACCGACTTCTGGAGCAGATTCAGCAAATGTAAAGACCAGTTATGCCACTTTATATTGGTTACACAAGTAGAGAGTGTAATTGCTGCTCTCAAAAGAGTCGGTTGATCTAGTCTGCACAACATTAGTTCCCACGCTACTTTCAATATTTTCAATATTTACATTTGTAGTAACACAAAAAGCTTTGGAAAATATGCACAAGAATATTAACTTAAATAGACCATGTTTCAACATTAATATTACCTCAAAATACCAGTATAAAGTCTTGCCAATGTTATAACTGTAACGCATTAATGACAGATCATGAATGGTGCAATCTGCGTCTATCGTACGTGAGAGAATACGAGTAGTGTTGCTCTTTAATGGCCTTACATTGCACATTGTTCTAGAATGTGCTGGTAAGTTAGCAAAACCCTCTTATAAAAAGGCCAGCGGACTTACTCTTTCGTTAAGTTGTGATTTGGCTGCTATAGAGCTAATATTTATAGACTGAGATTTAGAAACTTGAATGTAGGTGTGTGAGCAACATGGAAATGTGTGGTTATTAGGATGTGATGGATAATACGACATACATTTCTCAAGCCACCCTTCATATTACCTTCCTGACAATTTATACGACGCTCAATATTCGAATTCATAGCGCTGGATTGTGTAACCATCAAAAAATCGCTTGGTTAAATTAGGACAACTATCTTTATTTAATTATTGCTAGTCACACACTTGTGTGCCTAGCAATAATTAAATAACTGCGCTACTGACATGATGTTCACTATGTGAAGATCATCGTTCAACTGCGTCTATATCAATTGTGTGGCGGCTTACGAGGGCGGATTGATATTGAAGCTACTTAAATAGGAAAAAAACATTTTTTTTTTTCAAAAACCATTTATTTTTCAACATAGTCTCCTTTTACTTCGACACACTTAGTAAGACGATATTCCAACTTTTTTATACCATCTGAATAATACGATTTCGGGAACCCCTCAAAATACGCGTTAGTTTCGGTAATCACTTCTTCGTTTGAGATGAATCTTTTTCCTGCGAGCCATTTTTTCAAGTTTGGAAACAGGAAAAAGTCACTAGGAGCTAAATCTGGACTATAAGGTGGATGATTAACCAATTCGAAGTGTATTTCACGTAATTTTAGCAGAGTATCTAATGCTGTGTGAACCGGTGCGTTGTCTTGAAGAAAGAGCATTTTTTTTCTTCTTTAAATGTGGTCGTTTTTCCTTGATTGCATAAATCAATTGATGCAATAATGCACGATAATACTTTCCTGTGATTGTGGATCCTTTTTCAAGATAATCGATGAACAATATTCCGTGTGCATCCCAAAATACAGTGGCCATAACCTTGCCAGACGGTTTCGCTGCCTTCGCCTTCTTCGGAGTACTTCCACCAGCTTCCACCCATTGTTTCGATTGATTTTTGGTTTCAGGTGTGTAGTGGTGGACCCACGTTTCATCAACAGTTATTAATCGACGCCAAAAATCAACAGGATTACGCTTTATCATGTCCAAACACCGCTGTGAAGTGGTCTGTCGAACTCGTTTTTGTTCGACACTGAGCAAACGCGGCATCCATCTTGCCGATAGCTTTTTCATATGCAAAAGTTCATGCAAAATGTTGAACACACGTTCATATGATATGTTTACCATTTCAACAATCTCACGCAATTTGACTCGGCGAATATTCATAACGATATCGAGGATTTTCTTGATATTTTCTTCAGTAACCACCTCTTTTGGCCTTCCTGTAGATGGTATTGTTGAAGTGCTTGTTCGGCCGCGTTTAAATTCAGCAATCAAATATTTTACCATGTAATCTGACCGAGCTGACTCACCGTAAAGTTTATCGAGCTTTTCTTTTGTCTCTTTCGCCGTTTTCCCTTTCAAATAATAGTGTTTAATCACTGCACGAAATTCGCTTTTTTCCATTTTTCAAGAAACACAAAAGTTGATTACTTCAAACGACTACAACAAATAAACTAATCGATGAATTTGGGTGAAATTTTAACAGCTGACGTTTGACAGATCGCAATTTCTAAAAACAGAAAAGTTTTTCTGTTTGTGCTGCCATCTAGCTCTAGGTAGCTTCAATATCAATCCGCCCTCGTATATACCCCAGTGTACCATAAATTCCAGTAGACTTCGAACGTAGTTTCGCATGCCTTCTCGCTTGTGAATTTTAGGGGTTGAAAAGGTCGAATAGATGATACCCTAAAAGTATGCAACCATTTGTGTTTCAATATGAAATATCTGATGACGTGTTGATTTCGTCGTGTACGGTATTTTATGGCATGACTTACATGTTGTTTTATCAGTTTCTTTAAATCTAAAACATATGTTTTCTACTAAAAAGCCAGTTAATAATTTAAGTTGCGTGTATAAAAATAATTGATGTGTTGAAATGATATTGTAACTGGTTCTTTGATATTTCAGTAGATGCAAGCAACCTTGAACGATTGGTTTATACATAGATTGTTCGCTCAACGCTCGGGTACCTCAAGATATTTTATTGCAGTGTCTTCGGTGAAAGGTAAGACCCATAAATATTACTGTCAGTCTGCATTAGGGTAGTTGATGAAATCTTGGGGTTAATATTTAAATGTGCTGGCTTGGTTTCGGTAGAAGTGCTCGAATCCTCAGCTACCCAGTTACGAACTTATTATTATTTTCTTAACTCTCACTCTTCCACTTTTCCACTATTGATTTCATTGCAGTCTATCCACGAATATTTATAAATTAATATATATCTTAAAGCTAGATTTAAATATGAATAATTAGAAAATTGGCCAATGCTATATTTCCATACATTTTTACCTATTCGATTATTATTGTTTCTCATGTTTTAAATATTTTTTTGTTTTAAATAATTAGGTTTTAATTAAAAGGTGGAAGTATCTGGTTTTAAAGGAAATCTTCTTTTAAGTGTGCGATTGATTAGGGTATTATCCAGAAGGGCAGAAGCAAGTATGTTTGTGTGACTTGAAAGACATTCGCTGCATCTATATTGTAATATTTCTTCACTTATATTCAATATCGCTAAATCTCGATGTAGAAGTTCGTGTGTGACATACCAAGGAGCATTTGATATCAGTCGTATAATCTTTGATTGGTGTCTTTGCAGATCATCAATATTGGATTTGACACAGATCCTCATAAGTGGATACCATAGGCTTCCGTATAACCTTATAAATAAGGGGTTTGTTCCCAATTGAAAACTGTGAGTTGCGATTCCCAGTCAGTTCAACGAAGTTAGTTTTAGCAATGACATGCTTCTGCCAGATCATTCAACGATTTAAATATATATCAAGCTACTTAGTATCTGTCGATTGTTCATCGTTGTTAAAAAGTACAAGAGAATACGTGTTCTTTCTAAGTGTGAAAGTAACTTGGATAGACTTGGTAGCATTTGGTGTCAATCTCCATTTTTGTGACTATGCTTCTGCATTGTACAGGTTTGATGCTGACAAATGATTAGAATCAATTGCCATAATTACGGTATCATCAGCAAAGGTAGCAGTTGTTCCAGTTGGCAAGTCAGCTGAAATAGTGTGTAGAACCCAGCACGGTTCATTGTGGGATGCCAGATTTGATTGTATATAGTTTTGTAAGCTTGTAGTAGGATACAGGATAAAGTAATAATTCAAAGGCCCAGTTAGTTTTAGTTTGTAAACTAATCCAGGGTGCCAGCCTTTATCAAACACCTAGGTGATGTCCAGAAACGTAGCATTACAATACTTTTTACATTCAAAAGCTTCTCTATTACCCTTGTATACTCGATATACCTGATCCGTGGTCGCGTGTTGTTTCCTAAATCCATCTGATGGTGGGAGTTTCTCGAGCACTTTGTAGGCGATAGCCAGCTAACTAATGGGTCTGGAGGCTGTTACTTTCTCCTTAGGTTTCCCATATTTTGGTATAACGACTCTTTGTGTAACTGTTCACAGGAGATGATCGTATCCAAGAGTTAAAACAGCATTATATGGTTGGGGCAGGTACAGAAATCTAGACTCTTGTAAATCTTTTAATATTTGCTTGTGGTGATATCATATCCTGACGCTTTATTTGATTTCAATTTCACACACTTTTTTACGTATTTTTACCGGAATCGTGATATTGGTGACTCTAATTCACCTGTAGACTGTAAAAAACTGAAGATTTCGCATTCGGCGTGATGCGAAACAGGTGGAAATGGCTAAAATCCATGTGAATAATATTTTGCAAAGGTAACTAACTGCCTTATCTTCATCGCACTTGGTCCACACATTTTTGGTGCTTATTGAGGAAACATTTATGGTTGGTCGTTTTAGTGATTGAGTAGACTTCCATAGTCAATAGTCCGTTGCTTCTCTGGATGAAAGATTTGCCAGAAAACTCTGAAACATATTGTTATATTTGTCGTTTAGTAACGGTTTTAGTGCCTCTCCTGCTTTGTTAAATTTTGTTTTGTCACTGAACTACCTTGAAGTTTTCCATGTTTCACGTAGTTTTCGTTTCTCAATAAATTTTTGGAATAACTTTTTGGGTCAGTTTTTAAACATGATATTGATAGGTGTGACTCTGGAGTAAACATTTATGCTACTTACTGAGTGGCCCGTATAAATATAGGATGTAACTAGAAGAAATATTTTTGCATGAAATTGAAGGCTTTATTTAGCATAATTAGAGTGATCCAATTTAGGTCAAATATGCATCGTTTTGTTCGATAACTTGTTGCCATTTTGAAGGTAATTTCATATGCTTCTCTCATAAAAACCCTCGACCACATTGCCAAAAAACTGGGACAGTCAATTTTCACAAGCTTCTCTTGAAGCGAATGTTTCACCAGCAAAATTTTTCGCCATAGAAAGAAACAGCTGTTAATCACTTGGTACCAGGTCCTAATTATAAGGTGGATGCATAAAAAGCTCCCAACCAAGCTCCCTGAGCTTCTGGTGAGTTACTCTCGATGTGTGTGGCCTGGCGTTGTCCTAATTGAACACAATTCCTCTCTTATAGACAGAAGCTGGCCGCTTCCAGTAGATTGCTTCCTTCAGTCGGTCGAATTGTTGATATTACAGGTCCGAATTGCGAGTTTGGGCGGAGGGGAGCAGCTCATAGTAGATGATTCCGTGCCAATCGCACCAAACACACAGCGAAACCTTTTTGGCCGTCAATCAGGGCTTGGCCACCGTTTGCGCCGGCTTACCGCGATTCGACCACGTCTGTTTTGATGTTGTTTTAAATGACCCACTTTTTATCACTAGTCACCATCCGCTTCAGAAATGGATCAATTTTGTTCCGATTTAGCTGGGATTCGCAGATGGAAATTCGGTCAATGAGGTTTTTTTGCGTTAACTTGTGTGGCACCCGCACATCGAGCTTCATTTTGTATCCAGCCTTATTCAAGTGGTTCCAAACTGTTTTTTGTGCAATGTTTAGCTCCTGGGCAATCGAAACTGTGTTTACATGACGATTTCCATGATTTTATCGACATTTTCGACAATTGGACTTCCAGAGTGTGGTGCATGTTTGACATCAGAATAACCAGCACGGAATCGATGAAACCAAAATTGCGCATGTTTGGCTTTTACAGTATCAGGACCATAAACACTATTCACATTTTCATCCGCCTGCCCTGCGTTTTTGCCTTTATCGAACAAAAACTGTAAAATATGGCGTATTTTCTCTTTGCTGGTGTCCATATTTGAAGCGCGCTCAGTCAAAACTGAGGCAAGGAATCACGAAACCAGCTGAAAAGTTTTTTTTAGTACGAAATCTTATCTTTCTAACACCATCTAGCGTAACCTGAGCGCACTTATACAACGGAAGATACAGATTACGAGAGCCATCTATTGGAAAAATAATGGATTTATTTTCACTACACCCATAATTTATACAGCTTCATCTATGTATGTCTTATGTCAAAATATATAAAATTAGATAACATATATATTTACAATATTTAAGTTAATAATATTTCTAGTTCCACTGTGCTTAATTAGAGATTTATCCAATATGAAAAAGAATTCGGGCGCAGTATACTCTTTTCTATTAAATTGGATCTTAAAATACCACGGGACTGAAAAAGTGTAAGTGGGCGTGTTAACCTTATCTGACTTATTCTTTATATTTTTTAGCATACAAGTTCCTCGAATAGTGGAGATAATATTTGTTAATATAATTCCTATATTATGCATACTTTTTTGAAGCTTTAACAGAGTTTGCAAAGAGTCTAGCGGCGATATCTTTCAAGCTCAAATATAACTTTTTCCTTATGTATTTGAATTCACCAGGTCTAATTTTCTTCTGCAAAACCATTTAAATGTAGAACGAGAGTACAGCAAACCATATGAAGGATAAAAATTTAATTAAATTAAAACTATTAAACCATCAATAATGGAGACACATCCATCACTCAACTGTCGCCCTAATCGCGATATTTATAATTGCCACCATGATACCGAAGTCCAAATGAAGTTCCGTGGCTGACTGTGTTGCAGCACAAACCTTTCAAAAGTAAACCGCTTTTGTCGTTCAACATTACCGCAATGAATTCGGAGTTACTCGCAGCTGCTGCACCGTATCAGTGGGTGTTTGTTTTTTTCTCGCTATCCCCTCTTCCCTGCTTTCTCAACAACAAGCGCGGCCACGCCAATTGTTGCTGTATTTTTCGATTATTGTTCGCACTTTATGCACTGTTGCTTCTGCTGCTGAAAATCTGGACAGCTTATCAAAACATTGTCCGCGACGCAGATGTTATCAGAGATATGCAGCTGGATTTCGTCACCTCTCTACTTAGTATTGGATTATACATGTTTGCCACCGTGGCCCAGGCTGTTATGGAGATGAGCACAATTTTTGGAAGCCAAGCACAGACACTTTTTACTGGAATTGCTCAACTGGAAGAAGACATAAACCGTCGTTGTATGAAACGCAGGGTATCAGTACGACACTGCTTTGAATGGTCGTTGGCCAGATGGTCCGGTGTACTACTACTGTGCTTAATAGTCCCGATGCCATGCTTCGCCTTTAATGTATTCAACGATTTGGGGCCACTTCCTGAACGATTGATTGTAATTTTCCTCGATGTACTGCCGCAAATTAAGTACGTTCACTTTTCTGTTGCGGTGCAACTGACACAAGAGCTCCTGACCGTCCTGCAACAGGACCTCCTGAACCTACGTCATGAAATTAGAATAAGCGAGCACAGTTCCCAGCGCATAGCATTGTGTCAGGAATTGCAGGTGAATCAGCAACTCTTGGCTCGGATTTGGCAGTTGGTGCTTGCAATTGAGCGTTACTTCTCTTTACCTATGGTATTGCTCTTCTTATATAATATCCTCAGAATTACAGAAACTGCAAACTGGATATATATCTGGGGGTCCATAGGTGGCTCCATTGACAAAAACATATGCAAGTGCTGACGTTTTTATTTGAAATGTTGCTTCCATAATTACCTAATTAATTAAATTTTTTATAGTTCGTATTGGATACACCTGTTTGCTAATCATGAGTATGCTGGTGCCGTGCTGGCTGAGTCAATCCTGCATTGATACGGTAATCAAATTTTATTTTGCGTTACCAGAGGCGGCAGGTGGGTTTATTATATTATTTTCAAGAGTTCAGAACTGTCCTGCTTAGAAGACAGAACCCTTGAAGAGATTTTGGAGTGCACAGCGCTCTGATCACTCTACACGTAGCCTGCCGCCGGTGGTGTGAATCGAAGGTACTGTGTTTCAATTCAAAATTCTGCCTTTGTCAGTATAATGCATTTGGAGCTGTGATTCAGAATTTTAAACCTAACGGAAAAGATTTGGCACTGACCATGCGGTTGAGGGAGTACTCTCTGCAATTAATGCACCAGAAAATGTTATTCAGTTGCGCGGGTTTGTTCGATTTCGACCTGAAAAATTTCGGATTGGTAAGATTCAATTGTAAATTTTCTGTCGTCTCATGTTGCCGAACTTCATTCAGCTCTCATTCCTGTCCATATCAACTGAATATGTATTTGACTGCTAAATTTAATTTATTTCCATTCCTATCGACATCCTTATTTTGGTCGATGCCTCAGACACTTGATGCTATTGTCATATTTTCCAAATACTTTTCAGGTGGTACTCTGCATCACAACGTACGTCGTTATCTTGATTCAATTCAAATTACAGCCGGGAGTCGAGAGTGGAATTTAGAAGCAGAATCGCATGCTTACGAGTAGAGTAGTTTAATCTACGAGGCCAATGCTGTGACATCCTGAATCGAATTTTTCACTGTTATTTTTATACACATTTTTTCTTATTTCAAAGAGTATTACCTAACTGAAAATAATTCCATCGATTATATCTGTATTTTAACTATATCCACCGATTTTTCTTTTCTTAATTTAATCTTTCTTAGGAACTACATTTTACAAGACTTTTTCTTTCAGTTTGTGACATGAGATCTGCTTTTAGATACTGAGAGAGTATGCTCTACAGAGTTACCTTAGATTTGCAGTTTGTATCGATTTACACAGTAAGAAACTTTTTCGAATGCATAGTCTGGTTTTTAAATACGAGGCTTATTCCACATATATTCGTAAGAAATAAAACCAAAATAAAATAATAAAATTTAGCAATCTCATTTCCGTTGCTACACTTCGCATTAACATCGCTTGCCTTTATAATTATATATCAACGCGAAAAATCTCTCCGTCGCTTGGTAATCAGTCAATGTGGTGTCAACTTGTTTTGAACTGGTTCGAATAGTCTTTAGAAGAGAAATACAAAGTACCGTTCGTTCGCACTCAGTATATTCCGAGAGTTCGGAATTTCTTTGCACAAAATGAAACATTCCATTTGCTGCTAGTGGTATTAAAGTGGGAAGCGTCGTTGAACATGATGAAAGACATGTTCAAACTTAGCAGTTCGATTTGTTGCTATGCAAAATGTGAAATATCCCAACAAACCACGATATGAAAGTTATCATATGTGAGGGTCGCAGGTTCAAATCCTGCAACGGGCTTGGTCTCCAAAATGCTTCTTTCTATAAGAATCGCTTTCTCTTCGAGTCGAAAGCCTCTGTAGCTAGTACTCATTCCCCCAACACCTTGCAATCATAATTAATTATGGTGTAAGATATAATAATAATGATATCAGTATGATAGTTATCATATTTGACATCATACGAGTATATGATAGATATCATTATGAGCTCTGACCGAAATGAATTGAAGTGATTTAACTTATAAAAATTAGTCATTTATTTTTGATTTTTATTGATTAAAATTTCTTCACAGTAATGCAGAATACAACAGTACTTGCATGATGTTTGTTACATAATATTTAATTAATTAATGGCTACTTATAATATAATACTTATAATGAATTAATACCTTTCGTTAATAAATTTAAAATAAAATTATTCACTATTGCATATAATTTTAAATATCTTATTAATTTTATTAATATCGTAGCGGTTTACAGCAGAGCCTAGTTGAATTAATCTAGTATAGTATACTCGTATACTCATATTTTGATTAATATAACTCTTAAATGCAGTGTTTTCATGCAGTCCATTTGCCACATTTCAAACTTCATATACAGATACTGTAGCCGAATTGATATCTCTTGTTATATTTTCAATTTGATATACTTTGTCATGTATACTGGAAAAGTTATCAGGATATTTTATTCAGAAATATCTTCTATCTCTAGCGTTTAAGGGAAGAGCTTTGTTTTCTGTGTTTTAACCACGACCTTAGAAGCATTTTTGTATCACCGAGACATACCACGTGCATATAATATAATGTAAATTGTTATACCCTTTACCTTTAAAAAAGGTAAATAGGGTATACTAACTTTGTGCTTCTGAGAGGGGTTGCAATTTCAAGAAGGAGGCGTGGTACGTATGAACATATATATACCGATATGATCAGAATTACTTTCTAAGCAATTTTTATTTTGTCCGTCCGTCTGTCCGTCTGTGGCCATTTTTTTTCTACACCGTCAGAGCTATCTCAATGAAATTTTGCAAAAGTGTAGCCTGCATAAAGATACAGAACTAGATTGCTATATGGGCCGATTTGAACAAAGACCACGCCTACCTCCCATATAAGGAACTTTTTTCACCTTTTTTAAAATGACTATAACTTCGGTCCAATTGACGGAATCGTGACATTATTTGGCAGATATGGAGATGTGGGTCCTACTAAACACTGTGCAAACAGTGGGCGGTATATATTAACTGCCACGCCCACAAATAACAAATATTATTAACTTAAGATCTGGTAGAGATTTACGGACGAAATTCGGGAAGGAAGATGTGGACATTATAAAGCTATCTGCAACAAATGGGGCTGATCAGAGAAAAGACATGCCTACTTTTGATAGGGAACTTTCGGGTCTAAAATTAAGATTAATCTACCTATGCTCGTATTGACGCCAGCGGAATAAAAATTGGCAGAAACATACATGGGGTCCATAATAGTGTGTGTGCAGAATATGGAAAACATAATACAGCTGCCACGCCCACAATTAGCCAAAAATCATTACTGTGTTCTTATTAAAGATTTATGAACGAAATTTCACAGGAATGTTGCGGTTTCTAGCATTAAACACCGCACAAAAAATGGGCGTGTTATTTCTGCAGCCACGCCCACTATTGACATATTATTATAACTTGTGACCTATACAATATTTTTGGACATTAGTACGTATACGGACCCTACAAAGCCATATACAAGATTCGGGGTCGATCAGAGGAAGGATACGCCTCCCTCCCATATAATGAACTTTGGGACCCCACTTAAAGACAATTACCCTATTCATGCTTCTAGTGCTGATATATGAAAACAAATTGGTATATGTATACACTGCGTCTATACTAGCATGTATTCCAAATATGGGCAGATTATTGCTGATGCCATAATCGAAATTTTATATTAGTGGTTATATTGACACTAGAAAGCCATACACATGAAATGTGGTCGATATAATCATTTCAAGGTACCCTACCAAAAATTACCATGAATATGCTCCTAATGATGATTTATGAAGAAAACATCCTCATTGTTGAACTCGTATGCGCAAGAAAAGGTAAAGGGTATTTCGAAGTCGGTCTAACCCGACTTCAGACTTCTGTACTCCTTTTACTTTATTATTATTTCAATATAACTTATATTTTGAATTTAGCTTGTATTAATTAATGTTTTGCCAAATCCTGCTGCCAGCTAGGCCAGACGCGTCAGTCCTGCGACTGCTAAAGTGTGCGGTCCGACGGCGAAGGAAGGTAGTACTGCGACAGCGGCGATCGACAATTAAACCAGTTTATTAAAATTCACAATAGCATCTAATTAACATATTATTAAATATCGTAACTTTAGTTTTCCAGTTAATTACAAGTCAGTTTTTAATTTTAAACAAAGCACTAAACAATTTTACGAAATATTTAATTCAAGTTATTATTACAGTTCACAATTTGGTTTCTAGTTTTAAACAATAAAATATTTTACTTCAGGGTTTTAATCGCACAACCGTATTCTTTGGTCTCCCAATCGTACTGTCATTTAATAATTTTAAGTCTGTCACGAAGCCTCGGTTCGGAGGCCTACGGGACCTAAAGTGCCGCGACAGCAAACCTCAACGCTCCCACATTTTGGGTTTCCACCATTTTCGCTTTCCAGTGCACTGACCGATCGCACTCGATTTGACCGAATGCACTTGATCGATGCAGAATCATCGAAATGCAGGTAATCGAACTGCAGCACGGTCGTTTGGGTGCTTCGGGGCGGAAGTCTAACTGAAGCACCTTAGAGCGAGGTGGACGGACAGACGGACAGCTTACACGCACGAGATGGACGGACAGCTCGCACGCCCAAGCAAGAGCTGACGCTGACGGATCGACAACTTGTACGCGCACATGAAGTGACGGCGGAAAGTCACAATGCACGCTACTAACTTATTTAATTGGAACTCTAGATAATTATTAACTTGGTTTTTGAATCTCATTTTTCTTTTATTTGCACTCATTTTGTAATCTTTAGAATTAAGCAATCAAAATAGAAATGACTAAAATATGAGCAGCTGGCAATACGGAGACCAAGTAATCCCTTTTGATTTTATACTGTACGTCATTTGTAAAGTATGTAGCGGTTAATTTATTACATTAACATTATTATTATTCATTAAAGAAGAATTCTAGTCGCCGCATGAGTCACATGTTGACATGATGACAAAGCCATTCAGTGCCGATAAGAAAAGGTCTTCAATCAATAGTGAAACACAAAAAGTAAATTTTTTAAAAGTGAAAGATGAGCAGAAAGCGAATTTTTTGTTCTGAAAGTGAAGATGATGATAAAGGTGAAGTTTTTGCAATAAATGCACATTTTTACAAACTAATTTGATTACATTTCAGGCAATAGTGAAGTGAACAGTTTAGAGCAGCTTCATGAGAAGGTGGATAATTTGACATCATTAGTAAGTGCTCTTACAAATGAAGTCCACGAGTATGAAAATCTACCTAAACCCTGTAAGACAGTTGCGGCGATCATTCAGTTTTATAATGAACTCAAAGCTCTTGAAAAATTTGATGCATTGGTATGCTTATTTATAATTGAAAAAGAAATTATTTATATAAAAAAAAAATAAATAAAGAAAAACATAAATGTATTTATTATTTGCAGGAAAACCAATTTTTTGATTTTTAAACTTCATTTATCTCCTTTTTGTCCACGTCCAATGCAGATATGGCAGTTTAATTTAATTTATTTCCATTTCTAACGACATCCTTATCTTTCAAGTTGGCGACATTTACTTAGTTTTTATATACTTTCTTTGAGATGGTTCTCTACATTATGGGAAGCGGCTTTGAACATGATGATTGACTTACTTAGGAGTTAGATTTGTTGATGTGTAATATAGAAAGTATTGTTCTTTCTTTCTCTGACTCACCACGCAGGTGGTGACCTGGCAGTGCTGTATTATTATTATTATTATTATTATTATTATTATTATGAAATACTCCATATTTAAATCAGCTGCTACCCACCAAAAGTTTCTTTTGGTAATGGGTTTAAATACACTGTTTGTGAATTGATTCGTTGGTCGTGGTGCTAAGCATGAATTTGGTAACTGCAGATTCGAATTTGACCCCCAAAGACTTTTTTCTAAAGAAATTATGCCCTTTACCTTTAGAAAAGGTAAAAAGGGTACGCTAAGTTTGTGCAGTTGAGCGGTTTGTCAACTACGATAAGGAAGTGTGGCAGGTATATACAGATATGATCAGAATCACTTTCTTAGCAATTTTGATTTTCTCCGTCTTTTGCCACTTTTTTTCCAGACCACTAGATATATTTTAACGACAGTTTGCAAAAGTATAGTTTGTACAAAGATACAGAACCAGACGGGTAAATGAGCCGATTTCGACAAAGACCAACTTATTCACCTTTTTTAAAATTACTTTAAATTAGGGCCAATTAATGGTATGTAGTTATGTAGATGTGGGCCCTACAAAACAGAATTTAAAAAGTGGGAGGTATATAAATAAAGGGTTTTCCAATAAGAGGTGCTATTTTGGTATTCAAAGAAAGATACTATTTTTTGAGATAAATGATCGGATGTTTACTTCATAATAAAGAGGAAGGTATGCCATTAATAATGAAAAACAACATCAGCCAAATGGCCACCACGACCACGCTTACAGGACCATATCCTTTTCATGAAATTTTCCATAACCAAATCGCAAAGTGGCTGCCCTATGTCCTCGATAGCCTCACGAATTCTATCTTTGAGGTCTTGAATCGACGCTGGGCTGTTGGCGTAGATCTTATCTTCCACGTGGCCCCAAAGGAAGAAGTCGCAAGGTGTTAAATCACATGATCTCGGTGGTCAATTGTGATCACCTCTTCGAGAGATAACAATGGTCCGGAAACTTTTCCCGTAAAAGAGGTTTCGTTGCTTGTGTGGCACGTAGCGCCGCCTTGTTGAAAGTAAATGTTGTGCAGATCAATACCATCCAACTTCGACCATAAAAAATCAATAATCATCTCTCGATAGCGCAATCCATTCACGGTAAATGTTGATCCAACCTCATTTTCGAAAAAGTAAGGTCCAATGACCCCGCCGGACCATAAACCGCACCAAACAGTCACACGTTGAGGATGAAGACGCTTCTCAACAATAACTCTTGGGTTTTCCGAGCCGCAGATGTGTCAATTTTGCTTGTTGACATAGCCACCGAGGTGGAAATGGGCCTCATCAGTCAAGATGATTTTTCGAGGGAATTCCGGATTATTTTCATGCATTTCAAGGACCCAATCAGCAAAGACACGACGTTGTTGATGATCGGCTGGCATGAGTTCTTGTGTTAACTGAACTTTATAAGCCTTAAGACCCAAGTCTTTATGCAAAATACGGTGTAATGACGTTTGTGGAATGCCCAATTCCAAAGAACGACGACGAATAGACAAACCTGGGTTTTCTTCAACACTTTGGGCTACAGCAGCAATATTCTCAGTTGTTCTTGAGCGACGTCCACTTGTTTTATTCTTCACATCACTAACTTGTCCCAACAGCTCCAATTTTTCCACCAATTCTGTATTGCGGTCCGACAAGGTGCTTCACGACGCCCCAAAATGCTTTAGTTTTGCGAGCTGTGACTGCAAGATTTTCACCATTTTTGCAGTGAATTTTAATAATTTCAATGCGTTGTTCAAGCGTGTATCGTTCCATTTTTAGTAATGGCGTAGTTTCTACTTGTCAAATGTCAGAGAATAAAAGCTTCAAAAGTGACACCTACCGAAATACCGGGTGATTCAAAATAACATCTCTTGTTGGAAAAACCTTTATTAACTGCCACGCCGACTATTAACAAATATTCATAACTTAAGATGTATTAGAGATTTACGGACGAAATGAGAAGCAATATGTGGACATTGCAAAGTCAACTGCAAGCAATGGGGTTAATCACAGAAAGGACACGCCAACTTTAGATAAAAAGAACTTTCGGGTGGTATAATGTAATCCATAATAGTGTGTGTGCCAAATATGGGGATCACAAAACTACTACAACTCCCACAATTTACAAAAATTTCTTACTAGGTTCCTCACAAGAAGGTTACGGGTACTAACATTAAACACCACGCACATAATGAGCGCCCACTATTGACATTTTTAAAACTTACGACCTATTCAATACTTTTGGAGAAATTTTCTATTAATACCTATATTGATGCTCCACAGCCATACAGAGGAAATGGGGTCGATCAGATAAAAAACACGCCTCCCTCTCGTGTAATGAATTTTGGGGGACCACATAAAATTACCTTATTTATGCTTCTAATGAATATAAATGAATACAAATTGAAATTCATCAACGAAACTTCATAAGAAGGTTCAGAGTGCTAGCACATTTTGTGGGCTACTCTACTGATGCATTAAAACTAAACACCTATGCCAAATTTTGGACCAAATTTTATATGATTTGGTATATTGCCGCTGCAATGCCATTCACAAAAAAAGAGCACGATCAGGAAAGGGTCACGCCTCCTTCCATTATAATCAGTTCAGGGCACTCTACCAAAAATTACTGTAGATATGCTTCTAATGATGATTTATGTATAAATCCTCTCCACCGTTAAACAACCGCTACTGCAGCGAGGTGATCAATATCTGCAAACCTGCAAAGGGCAGGAGGACAAGCAAAAAATGGAGGAGGTGACGGAACTAGCCCTACGAGCTGAGCGGAACCCAAAAGGCATATGGCGGATGCGTCAAAGGTGGCAATGGTTAAGACCGCCACAGTTAAGAATAGCACCAAGCCAGAAGTTGGTAGAGATGTAGCGATGAAGAAACAGGAGTGGACTGTAGTTCATATTTGTAGCTGGACAAGACCGAAACCACTCGCCAAAGCGAAGCCGGCAAGACCTGATGCTATTATCCAAAGAGAAATGGGGTGACAAGCTATGAGGAGATCTTGCGGAGGATAAAGACAGAGCCTCACCTTGGGCAACTCGGCGAAAGGGGCCAGAAAATCAAAAATACCGTGAAAGGGGAGCTGCTGCTAGAATTGGCCACGACAGAGGACCCGAAGACTCTCAATTTCCGGAAAGCAGTAGCAAGTGCCCAGGTCACTGAGGAGTCCAGCTAGAAATAGAAGGCCTGGACGAGATTACCACGGCAGGGGATGTGCACGGAGCACTGTGCAAACAGCTGAACACCTTCGAAAACTAACCGTGACGGCGATCAGGTCGCTTTGCAAAGCGTACGGTGGAATGCAAACGGCATCCGTTGGCCTCTCTGGCGGCCGCGGCCTAACTAGCCCAAAAATTGAGAGTTGGATGGACATCTTGCCGGGTGTATGAAAAGCTAGTAGCTAAGAAAAGCTAAGAAAATTGCCAAGAAATGCAGCAGAAAGGGGACTCGCGTAATCGGTGCTACAGGTGCGATGCTGAAGGCCACAATGCCGGCGGGTGTGACAAAAGCCCATCTTATGCAGCACATGTCCATACTATAATCAAGCCGTAAAGAAGTCAAAACGCTGCACAGGACTTACTGGAATAGACGGTCAGAGAGCATAAGGGCGACGCCGCTATGCTTAGTGAGCGGTATTGCCGGAAGCAACAAGGAGTCTGGGTTGAGGACAACACTTGCTGAGCTGCAATATGTGCTTGGTTCTTTCGCTGGCACCTGAACTGCACCATCGGTATTTGTGAATATTGATCAAATGGTTCTTGATCCAATCAATTGCCCCTGCTAAACTTTTACCGATAAATGGCTATGCTCCCATTGGAGTACCCTCAGTTTGAGAATTCATCAGCTATTTCGCCCTCCCGTACACCACATTGTCCCGGAACCTAAATAAGTTGAAGTTAATTCCACCTTGGAATGGAGTTAAGTATTCACTTCCATTTTTGGACAATTCTTGAAGTGGCTAATGCGTTTTCTATGGCTTTAAGTAGATCCTGACTTTCTATACAGACTCTAATCTGTCATTTCGCGCCATTTTTTTTCGCCATTACCCATTCCGCTACATTTATTATAGCAAACACTTCCGATTGGATGCCATACTTTCCACAGACGAGAAGCATCTGACATTTTCAAACAGATGCCAGCCAGCTCCCATTCCCTTTTCAGTTTTGGAGCCATCAGTGAACAAAGTTTTCGCCAGGCCCCCTAGAAGTAGTTCTGGATCCCTCCATTGCTCCCTTGCCAGGAAGCTGACTTTATAGTTTCTTCCTAAAGAAACTCTATGTATGAGTTTATCCTTCGGTGCAAGAAACAACGAGTATTGTTCTGATAGCCTCTTGAACCAGTCTCTATCCGCAATTTCTGTCGTCGTGCCAATATCCATAGGAATATAACCGACATATCGTTTTCATCGCCTCCTTTGGAATCGTAATATCCAGTCGTTGCAAGTTCAATAAAGCATTCAGAGCTTCACCAGATGTAGTGCTTATGGCGTTAGTAATGGTCAAGCATACGCTTCTCGGCAGTTTCTTTAACCCGAAACATCTGGACTTTACCCAAGTTCTACGCCATCAGACCACAAATTATTGGCCTGGTTTCAGACCCCAAATTTTACTAAATGCTCTTCGGACTGCCTAAATTCTTGTTGTGTCCGAATAACCTTCAGTTTAACATTCCTCTTCAAGTGAGTTTCCCATCGAGAAAGATCTTGGAAATACTGATATTTGCACCTTTTGGTACTGGTAGTTAAAGCCCTACCAGTTTTCTTTTTCGTGTAAACAATACCACAGTTGTCTTACTTCGATTAATAGGAAGTTCCTGGAAAGTGCACAACTCAGCAATCTTGTCCAGAGTACGTTTGCAGTGCAAACTTTTCACACACAGTCCTCAGGGACTTTGCTGATGCCAGTGTTTATACATCAACGGCATACGCTTGGATGTGTATTTTGTGGTCTGTAACTCAGTCAGAAGAGAGTCCACCACAAAACAGCACAGTAGAGGAAAAAGTACCCCACCCTGAGGGTATCCTTGAGAAACTTTTGAATCGTTTGTCTCCACAACGGTTAAGCCTTTTTGATTACATGAAACAGATCCACTTGACAACATTTTCATCCACCCCATGTCTTCTGGAACCCGAGCACATAGAGTAAAAAGTAGCATTATCAAAGGCTCCCTCAATATACACAAATACCCCCATTGTGTATTCACCAGTTTCCACCCCTCTTTCAATCTTACACATTAGATCGTGCAGAGCTGATTCGCATGACTTTCCACTCTTGTATGAATGTTCATGTATACTACGGGGCTATTCAACACTAAATCCACCCTAATATACTTCTCCACTATATGGTCCAGACCTTTCAACATGCTCGATGTCAGACTAATCGGCCTGAAGGTTTTCACTAGTTTGTAGTTATCCTCTCTCAGTTTGGGAATGAATACCACCCTAACCTGTCGCCAAAGAGTTGGTACGTAATCTATAGCAATATATGTAGATCTTTTTCAAGGACTTATTGGGTATACATTATATGGACCAGATAACCTAAACCTATTGTCAAAAGAGGACAGAGAACCCTCATTAACTCCTCCGTCACAATTTTTGATGCAGTGTGCCAGTTTCGTCTCGTGATTCCACCATTAAAGGGGTCAACCTCCACCCTCTTTACTGCGTCGGTGATAATTCTGCTACCCGTGAGGTGCGATTTTAGGAGGGTATTGTAGGTTTCCACCATTGAATTGGTATAAAAACCATTAGACTTGAGAAGAGAGATGAGTGTGAGTCGGCATTGGATAGACTTGTTCTAGATGCGCGCGGCTGAAACCCTGTAGCAATTGGTGGCGATTTTAATGCGTGGCTGCGGCCGGACATGCTAAGGGACATTTCCTCATAGCCGCACTCGAAAAACTTGAGTTGTTCCTCTTGAATACCGGTGATATGACTTTTGCCAGAGAGTGTGCTAGTTCTGCGATAGATCTAACGTTTGTGAGTAGCAGGCTGGTGAACGGGGCAAAATGGCTGGTGAGTGACACATACACCCACAGTGATCACCAATCTGTCACCATTACGTCCACACCATTGAGGAAGCATACAAAAAAGCAGCGAGTACTCTGCGCAAAACGCTCCGTGTCCACAGACTTTACCTTGGTGATAACCGATATGACTCCCGTGAACCTGCTGGCGAAGGAGGCGATGAACCTCTACAACGACAAAGGGATACACGCGACAAGTGCAGAAGAGCACCTGACAGTTATCAAGCAGAGGGCGATTCAAGAGTGACAAGCCCAGTGGGATACATCAAAAGGCCGCTAAAAAGGAGGCTGATCCCCAATATCCATCAATAGGTAAGCAGGCCACATGGTGAGGTGAATTATCACGTCACGCAACTGTTAATAAGGCATGCAGGTTTTAGGGCATATCTGTACATATTCCACTTGGAGGAATCCCCCTAATGCGGAAACTGTGGAGGTACAGAAAGGATGTCAAACATGTCTTCTTCTATTGCTATATTTATGTCTTCTATATATTATATGAATGCTCAGAAGTGATTGTTTCGGGATCAGTATTTCTGTCACCGATATCAAACAAATTGTTTTTGATTTGATTGACTGATGATCAAATCAAAAACGTCAGTTGCCAAAAATGACCGTTAAGCACACCAAATTCGTGTTTTATTTTAGTTCGGGTTTGGCAATGCATGATATTATTTCTTTCTAGTGTAGCACACAATAAAACACCACTTGCCTGGTTGAGTTATACTTTATTAATCCTGCTTACAACGCCAACGCTGTTGCTAGCACGCCATGTAGCGGCTTAATGTGCAGACTCGCTTAATGTGCAGAATCGCTTAATGTGCACATTCAGCGACTGCTTATATCTTATTTGAATATATACAGGGTTTGAATAACTTACAGACTAATTATGAAAATATATACAAGATGTGAATAATAACTTACAGACTAATTATGAAAATATATACAAGATGTGAATAATAACTTACAGACTAATTATATAAATATTACTACAATTCGGCCATCCTGACCAGGAGATCACCTGATCTCCAGATGAATATAAAACAACTTTAACCGTTTGATCCTGATCTCCCTTTGAACCATGGACGAATATTTGCAACGGCCCACACTCCTTTATATGGCGTTCGTGATTGTTGGAATCCGTCAACATCTGCGATAAGATATCGATCATGTCTCAAAACTTTTGTAATTTTATACGGCCCTCGAAATTTAGGAATTAATTTTTTAGAAACTCCAGCGTGTGAATCGAAATTTTTGACCATTACATAGTCTCCCTCAAAATATTTTTTTTGGTAGTTGCCGTTTTTTGTCTACATATTGTTTATTATAAGCTTGTGCTCGTTTTTGATGTAACGCAGCTTTCTCACGCAATTCCCCATGACTTAACTGTTCTTTACCTTGTTCGACTTCATTTAAACATTCACCTAACATATCTATCACTTTTCCTCTCTGTTTAATGCCAAAAAGCATTTTACTTGGATGTTCTTTTATTGTTCGATGCATTGAATTATTAAGTGTATACTCAACTGTTTCTAAGACAGTATCCCAATGAAGTCCCTTTTCAGGATCGGTCAATTTTGCTATCATTGGTCCCAAACTCCTATTCACTCTTTCGACTTGACCGTTTGCCTGTGGGGAAGCGGTTGCTACTTTTATGTGTTGTACATTATGTCTTCCTAAAAATTCCCTGAACTCATCGGACGTAAAACTACTTCCTCTATCTGAAATTATAATTTTTGGGCGACTATATGCTCTAAAATAATCACTAAGTGCTTCTATTACTTCCTTTGTATTCGTAGTTTTAGTAGGATACAGCCTAACGAACTTTGTACAAGCATCAATCACAACTAAAATGTGTTTTTTAGATCGAGAATTGTCAACTGGCCCATAGTGGTCTACATGCACCACCTCAAAAGCTAAATTTCCCTTAGGTATATTGTGGAGGAACCCTTCTTCTCGGCCGTGTTTAGTTGAATAAACAATGCATTTTAAACAATTTTGTATGTGTTTAGCTACTTTATCTCTTATTTTAGGGAACCAATAGATTTTTGAAATAAGCTCGCTGGTTTTATCTATGCCTATATGACCCATTTCATCGTGATACTTATAAACGACATGATTTTCCATATCTTCTGGGACACAAAACAAAACTGTACCGTCACTATTTTTTTTATAAATAACTCCATTTCGCATCTCATATTGACAATGTTCAGAATTTTGCAAATGTTCACGCAATTCAATCAATTTTTTATCTTTACCTTGACAGATGATAAGGTTTTCCTCAAAAGTGTTAGGTTCTAAAACCAACACATTATTACACCGACTTAACGCATCTACATGTTGCATGCGAGCACCGGCACGATGCTCTAACACATAATCGAAATTTTGTAATTCTAAAGCCCATCTGGCTATTCTAGGGTTAAGTTCCTTTTTATTAAGGGTCATTGTTAAAGAATTGCAGTCCGTTACAATTTTAAACTGTTTACCCTGAAGATACACACGAAAACGTTGTAAAGCGTTTATTATAGCCAATGTTTCAAGCTCAAAACTATGATACTTGGCTTCGGTTTCAGTTGTTCTTTTCGAAAAATAAAATACTGGATGCAACCTACCATCTTCCTTTTTTTGCATGAGAACGGCTCCGTAGCCCATGGAACTAGCATCACAGTGTAATTCTGTAACAGCTTTCGGATCATACAGTGCGAGGATCGGTGATTCTATCAATTTTTTCTTAAGAATCTCAAAAGTCTCTAGTTCTTTCTGTCCAAAATTGAATTTATTATCTTTTTTTGTTAAGTCATATAATGGTTTAGCTAATACAGAAAAATTCTTGATAAACCTCCTAAAATAAGAACACAATCCAAGAAAACTTTGTACCGTGTGAAGTTTTTGTGGTACTGGAAAGTTTTTTACTGCCTCAATACCCTTTTCATCAGCTTTTATTCCTTCTCCCGTTATCGTGTAACCTAAATACTTCACACTTGATTGCAGAAATTCACATTTATCTAGTCTCAGTTCTAGTTTATTATCAACTAATCGCTTAAAAACTTCAGTTAATATTTCTAAATGTTCGGATAAATTTTCGGTTGCTATCATTATATCATCTAGATATACAATCAATTTGTCCTCACGTATCATATCAGCAAAAATTTTACTAACGAATCTCTGAAATGTCGAAGGGGCATTTTTTAGCCCAAACGGCATTCTTAAAAACTCGAACTGTCCTAATGGGGTAATGAAAGAAGTAAATTTTACTGAATCAGTTTGCATGTACACGTGAAAAAATCCATTCTTTAAATCTAATTTTGTGAATAATTTCTTCTTTGCCAGCCTGTCTAACAAATCGTCGATAAGAGGGATCGGATAGTTATCTTTAAATGTCACCTTATTTAATGTGCGATAGTCAATACACATTCGTAAATCACCAGTTTTTTTTCGAACTAATACAATTGGTGAAACAAATTCTGACTCGCTAGTTTTTATATAACCTTTATTCAAATATTCATCTAATAATTTCTGCAGCTCTGCCTTTTCTGTATATGAGAGTCGCCTAGGAGGACAATTAAAGGGCTTTGCATTTTCTAGCACTAATTTCATTTCGCACTTCACCAATGGTTCATTAGGACGATCAGGTTTTAAATAATACAAATTAAAAATTTCTTCAAACTGCTTTTTCGCTGAATAGCTTACATTGTCACCAATACTTAAATTTATTTCATTTTCAACAAAATTATCAACTAACAAAAGTGACTCATCAAACATTTCTTTATTTTCTGTTAATTTCTGCCTATCTATTTTTGTATTCTTCTCAATTTTATCTTCTACTTTAAAGTCACTTTTTTCCAATTCATTTTGTTTTTCAATTTCTTCTTTTTCTATTTCATAACATTTTTCGATTTCTTTTTGATTATCAATTTTAAAATTACCATCACATTTTATTTTTTCTTTACATTTCGCAAATAAATTATCAATTTCTATTTTAGAAATAAAATTAGAATTACTAGCCCGTTCGATTTTATAACATTCTTCGATTTTTTTTTTATTTTGAATTTTAAAAACAGTATCGCATGTTAAGCTTTCATTACGTTTTCCACACAACCTTTCAATTTCCATTTCTGAAATCAACTTTAAGTTACAAGCTCTTAAATAATCTCTTCCTAAAACCACTTCATAACCCATAGACTCATCAGCAACAACGATTAATTTCAACACAGTACTTTTATTATGAAAAATTAAATGACATTCAATTGTCCCAAAAATGTTCAGTTTACAATTATTAATTCCAAAATAACTTAAATTATGAGGCAAAAATTCACTTATTTTAAATTTATTTTCGGCGCAGCATTTCTTTACGAAGCTAATCGGGCTTCCTGAGTCTATTAGGCATTCTAAGGGTAATACAAATTCGTTATTCTTATATTTGATATAAAATTTAAAACACCTTACATATTCGTTTTGCTGCAGAAAATTAACGGCCCTCTTCCGTTCCGGACAAGCCACTACCTGATGACTCATACTGCCGCAGCCGAAGCAGGCACCCACTTCTCTTTTTGGTTTGTTGCACTCTGCTGCCAGATGCCCCATTGAATTACAATTGTAGCAGCGCACCGCCAATTTTTGTTGCCCTCCAGAATTATTCCGCTTGACAGTCGTAAACATACGCTGTTTAAGTTGTACATTTGCGAACGCTTGCAGCAGCTGTTCCTTTGTAGAAAAACACTGGACACTGGCTTGCACCTTCAGTTGAGTATCTGGAATGCCCTCAATTATATGATCCAATAGTTCGTCTTCTTCTATTCGTACTTTGTTGGCCAACACAATCTTTTCGCCATAGTAGTCCGCAAAACATTCAGTTGGATTCCATTTCCTGGCTTCAAATTTTCGTCGCAGTATCAATTTATTTTCTTTTGTTCCGAAAAATGTTTGTATTTCGTACAACAAGTTGTCTACGCTTTCAGCAACAAAACTTGGTTTTGAATATAGCCAAGCCTGTGCTTTACCCTTTATTTTGCTAATAAGCAGCGCACGCAACATTGAATCGTTTACGTTGTAAACATCGCGTAGGCTTTTAAGTTGCGAAATCCATATGTCAACATTTTCGCCTCCCTCAAACTCAGGCAACATGTCTTTTATTATGTTAAACGACACTGTCATGTTGACAACCGATTCAGCGCCACACGTTGACGATTTTTCTATGTTTGCTGATATCGCGCTCTCCGAAGCTGCTGCTGCTACTGTAGGTGTCATTGTTGCGATCTTGCTCACTGCAACTGCTGAGGCTGCGTAACACACATTTTTTGAATTTGCATTTTTGGCAACTTCGTTTGACAATTTATGTTGCATTTCGTTCATCAGCATAATTTCCCTTTTGAATAAAATATTTTCTTTTTCAAGTATTGCTTTTTCGCGTTTCAGCAGCTCGACTTCTCTCTTTAAATTTTCGTTGTCATTAGCATGTATTGTTTCTGCATTTGAATGGACATCAGCTGCGCAGACTTCAATGCCGTCGTTGCCTCGTTGCTCTTCGTTGCTATTTCGTTCTTCTTCACCATATTGTTCCTCGTCGCTGCTGTCCGCCCCGTTGCCACCATCAACCGGGCACTCGCCACGCTGATCAGACGGCACAGTATTGATTCGTAAAATCAATGTCGCCTTAGTGCCACTTGACGGCAACCCAAGTTCTTGCAGCCAACGACGTAGCTGCGGTACAGTGTACTGACCCGGCGCAATTTGATTGTTCATGTTGCTGCTTAACGAAAATCGGGGCTGCTTCAAAATGTTCGAACGTGGTGCTGCTGACGCGTTTGACTCTTTTTCGTTGCACGGGCTATTTTATTTATTTTGCCGGCGTTGTTCACAATAACGCGAATGTGGCTTAAGCAATTATTGTTATATAATTTTAAATTAGAAATTTTGCACACTTTGCACAAACAATTTTTTTTCGCTTTTGATAAATTTTTATGCGATCGTTTTGTCCATAAAACTTTTTTAGTTTTTAATCAAATTTTGTGGCTTTTTGGATAATCATCCCACTTCTGAATATATGTAGCACACAATAAAACACCACTTGCCTGGTTGAGTTATACTTTATTAATCCTGCTTACAACGCCAACGCTGTTGCTAGCACGCCATGTAGCGGCTTAATGTGCAGACTCGCTTAATGTGCAGAATCGCTTAATGTGCACATTCAGCGACTGCTTATATCTTATTTGAATATATACAGGGTTTGAATAACTTACAGACTAATTATGAAAATATATACAAGATGTGAATAATAACTTACAGACTAATTATGAAAATATATACAAGATGTGAATAATAACTTACAGACTAATTATATAAATATTACTACACTAGTTCGCTGCATAGTGTTCCTCAGTCTTGCTTAAAGTACGAGAAATAGAGGAAATAAACTTTCCCTTCTGAAAGAGGATAGCGTCAAAGGCTTAAATTAAATGCATCGGTAGTGAGTTTAAAGTCCTTATTGTAATTTGGAAAAGACAATAGTCCTGATATTTTCGAGGATTTAGTTTCAGAGATTCGACGATGCTTATATCTAAGGAGAACAGTTAACGGGTTTGCAAGTTTCGCGTAATCCTTGATGAATCCCACGATAACTGGAAATTCATAAAAGCAATCGAAATTTTGTTCTATTTTTGGGCTCCGGGAAATTTGCAATAGCTCCTATTTCTTTCGGATTTGTCATGATGTCATGCTTTGACACTATAAAGCCAAAAAATTGGATCTTCTTCTGGAAGAAATTATACTTGTTGATTTGAATTTTTACACAAACATACTCGAGTGTCCTAAAAACTTTGCTCAGATTTTGCAAATGCTCCTTCGGTTGGACTAAATATAATGATTTCGTTTATGCTCACATAAAAAATTCTACCAATGTGTTCATGCAAGATATCGTCGAGCGCATTTTTCAGGGCAACTGGTAGACGAGTAAACTCGAATTTACCATTATTGATCGAAAATGCGATTTGTTCCATGTCTGATGGTTTCAGTGGATTCTGATGGAAACCACTGTTCAGATCCAAAGTTGTGACAACCCTAATTTTGATAACATTCCCTCTATTTCTGGTATAGGGTACTTGTCTGAAATCGTTATAGAATCCAACTTCCTGTAGTCTACTATCAGCCCGTACGGTTTATTATCTTGTGAATCGTGTTTTTTTCCAACGACCCAAACAGGTAAGCTATATCAGGTTCGGGATGGTTCTGGCTCCCTACTTCTCTCCTGTAAGTTGGATAATCGGTTGATCGTCACCTGTTCATTTGGTTCGGAAAACAGAAAAGAGAAAGAATGGATATCACTATATTCATAGTGTTGCACCTTGTAATGCACGCTTTCTGCCACTATATATAAATATTCTTATAGTGATTCGTTGTTTCCAGTATCGTAGCTATTGTCTGAGACATCCGCAATATGAAGGCTACGCTGTGCCTTATAGGATCTCACGTTCTGCTCTGACGCTGGTTAAGGTGGCGTTTTGCCAAAAACTTTATTATTTTGTGGCAATATCTCGTCTATCTCCATTATCTCGGGGGTGATTAGCGTTTTGCCTTTTGGGGACTTTCTCTCTTGGGTATCAATATTCTGATTTGAGAACTTGTGCCTCGAAAAAATCTGTAGCTTAGGTCGCGGTACACATGATATTTCTGTGTAAAATTGCTGCGGATTTGGAGGTCTACGGAAGAGGTCAGTGGACAGTGCTAAAGGCAGAGTGGTACTTTGATATGCATCTCTTCGCCCGAAATTTTTGTTATTGCTATTACTAATGCCTCTCGCGTCCCTTCACCTTGACATGGTGCATCAATGTAGAGTCTTAGCCATGACGGCGGAGTGGACTGTTGTCTAATCTGATAGAACCTCCTATGGCGGACAGGTCAGGCCTAGAGGTGCCAGACCATACCACATATAAAATCACTGTAAGCAAAAGTGTTAAAGTATCCGTGCCACCAGATGCGCAGCTGGTATTGTATAAACAATCAGTCGCTAGCGGTCCCCTCCGATGACCAGACGATGTCGGTTCTATTAAGTGCCTTACCTCGGTATGCTGAGTCTGTCGAGGTGCATATTCGTGGGACCACATATCCACGGAAGGGCATATGGGTACAAGGACGAAAAATATTTCAAGTCGCTGGGCACCCGCTCGAAGGATGAAATCCTGATCTCTGCATGGAAGTTGGTGGTGCCAAGGATACCAGCAATAGCATCCTAGTGCCACCAAGCCTAAAAACAGCCAAAACAGCCAAAACAGCAGAACCACCAGTCAAACCGATTCTGCAGCATACGAGTTTTTGGAGGGCGGCATATAGTGAGATGTCTAGGGACCTTCGCCAAGTTGCTATTGTGGATGCAAATAGCAACATTGAAAGTCAGATTTTGCCCGAGTGAGGCTCCATAGAGGTTCAACTATCTGAAATGATTGTTAAGCACTTTTTGGAATAACATGGTCTGCCCCCGGCCTTCAACTGCGAGGAGACATGCCGCGGGTGCAGGTTGGTCGTGTGTTCGGAGGCGTTCTCTAAGGAATTTCTGGACGAGGAGACTGTGGCACATCTCTTCTGTAGATGCCCCGATCTGGCTAGAAGCAGAGAGGGCTCTTTAGACTAGTACGCTTTTAGCTCTCTTACAGAGGTGTCTAGCGCGAAGGTCAAACAAATCCTGCGCTTTATTAAGGCTTTGAAATGGTTCGACGAGTGAATCGGAGGTGCGTTGTTGCGCGGTGGTATCACAATGAACCCATGGTGGTCTGAGTGAGCTGGTCCTTAGACCGGCTGCCACGTTAACCTAACCTAACCTAAGGAATTTCTGGACAAATATGTATTCAGATCAGCAATCAATGTGGGGGTTTTCGATCAAACTCAACCCAGCTTCGGAGATTCCGAGGAGACATATGATGCGCATCTGGTTGCCAAAACTTTAAACTGGATAGCGCAAAGCTGATGCAGTGTCTGTGACTGTAGAATTCGAAAATCAGCAAAAAATGTGTCTCGCTTTGTCTCTTCGGAGGATTTCCCTACGCCCAGGAAATATGTTTCTGAGAAGCCTCAAGGTTTCTGATATGGCTATAGCAGGCAAACCAGCTTCCAAAACGGAGCTTGCTGAAGGTGAGCCACCACCAGGCGAGGGTGGCTCAGATTAGCCTCCAGCACGCCAAATTAGCCACAAACAACCTCATTGTCCTTCTTATATAGGAGGACATCGAATTCTGCCTGATCCAAGGTCCATGCGTCCGACAGTCCAAGGTTATGGATCTGAAAGACGGACTCTATAACTTATTTCACCCTCAAGGGAAAGACGAACCGAAGGCCTGTATTTTAGCTAAAAATACGTGAAACTTTTTCTGTGGCAGTGGTTAAGGTAGAACTGCTGTTTGAAAAGAAAAGAAGCTTTGCTGTTGGCTGCGACGTCAATGCGAGACACACTTTATGGGATAATAAGTATATGAATGAACAAGGTCAGTTCCTATTCGATTTTATAATTAAAGACAACCATTATATATGTAACAGGGGTAGTTCACACACTTTTAATGTCCCCTGCTCGGAAACTTCATGTGGGTGGGAAAAAACTCACTATCTTCGGGTGGATAACTGGGCGGTTTCTCAGAGAAATTCTCTATCAGATCATCGAGTTATCTTACTCAGCATTCAGTTTGAGTGGGAATTGATATTACACAGCACTCTTTTTGGGTTTCAAAAAGAACTGAGATCTCTTCAATTGGGTTGTCAGAAACAAACTCGATAGGAAAACATTATCCATTACTTCCGAAAGAATGCTGGGGAAGCGCGTGTATACCTTGAAGAAAATCTTTCAGGTTGCGTCTAAGGTCTCTTGACCTGTCTTATGTAGCAAAAATACCTTCCCTCTATTGTGGTATTGTAACCTTTAGGAGCTGGATTAAGACTCCGGAGGGTATTTAATGAATGCTAGACAAGCCGAAACTTCCAAGCTTAAATGGAAGGTTTGAGGAAGTATGAAAAAGCCCTACGGGATGCGAAACCTAAATCCTGGCAAGACCACCGCGAATCTATTGAGTCACTGAAGGACTCTGCTTGGCTTGGTAAAATTCTCGCAAAGTATCACCCCAGCATAACATTTGCCTAGCTTACTGCTGGAGTGTGGGCAGAATCTGTTTCAGAGTTATTAAATATTGTTGTGGATATTCTTTTCTCAGATGAAATGGGTAACGAGCACACTAGTACGCATGTGTGTCGAGAAGACATGCCGACTGCGTTGCTTGGGGAAATGCTGTCTGCGGACAAGGCTATCCTCGGGATTGAACAGTTTTTCACGGTACAAAAACCATGTCCAGAACTGCGTTTGTTCCACAATCACATACCAAATAGGTGGAGAAAAACTCTAGTGGTTTTCATTCTGAAGGCCGGAAAAGGGAATAAGAATTTGCCAAACATTTTAGATCGATTAGTTTTACATTTTTATTTCTAAAAAGTCATTCTAGAGCGTTTCCTTTTGAAAAAGGTAAAAAGGGTATACTAATTTTATGCGGCTGAGCGGTTTTTCAATTACCAGTAGGAGGCGTGGCAGGTAGGGACTTATATATATATATAGATATGATCAGAATCACTTTCTGAACAATTTTGATTTTCTACACCGTTAGAGCTATCTTAATGAGACTTTGCAGAAGGGTAGTCTGGACAAGGATTCAGAACCAGATTGCCATATGAGCCGATTTGGAGAAAAAACATGCCTACCTCCCATATATGACACTTTTTCACCTTTTTTAGAATGACTGTAATTTCGGTCCAATTGATGGAATAATGACGCAATTTGGAAGTTATGTAGATATGGGTCCTAGTAAACACTATGCAAAAAGTGGGCGGTAGATATTAACTTCCACGCCCACTATTAACAAATATCCGTCAACTGCAAGATATGGGGTAGATCAATTTTTATGAATCCGTATATTGCCGCTACAAAGCCATTCAAGGGAAAAGGGAACGATAATATAAAGGCCACGCCTCCCACCGTAATAATCAACTTAGGGTACCCTACCGAAAATTACCATAGATATGATGATTTATGAATAAAGCATTCTCATTGTTGAACTCCTAAACAAAGGTAAAGGGTATTTTGAGCTCCTAAACAAAGGTAAGGAGTTCAACTAAAGAAAGGTAAAGGGTAAGTCTAAATCGACATCAGAATTCTTTACTCGTTATCTATATTCTGTATTCTTCTTCTTTATTATTCTATAATTTGTGCATGTAGATCAATCATATCATATCAATTAGAATAGTGTAGTTCAATCAGGCCCGATCAATCAGATTAGTTCAATCAGGACAGATCCAGCGTTCTTTGGTGTTATTTGCTCCTTTATATTGAAATATAAATAGTTGCATATTTTTAGGGTATGCTCTATTCGTCCTATTCAATCCCTAAAATACACACACGAGAAGGCATGAGAAACTGCGTTCGAAGTCTATTTGAACTTTTGGCATACAGGAGGTTTATAAGTCGCCACACAATTGAAATCGATGCAGTTGAATAGTGATCCTCGCAGAGTGAACATCGATTTAGCAATAGTAGCAGTTGAACAGAGAACATCGTGATAGTAACAATGCAGTTGACAAGAGACAAAGTGTGAGAGTAAATAAAGATAGTTGATCTAATTTAACCAAGCGATTGTCTGATTGTTACACAATTCAGCGATACGAATTCGAGTATTGAGCGTGGTATAAATTGTCAGGACGAAAAATCATTAAATCCTTTGCGAAATCGTCCACCTTCGAAAACATCATTTTTACTTATCGCAGCGATTGTTTGATTACTACACGATCCAGTGGTACGAATCCGAGTACAGAGAGTTAGAGTAAATTGTCAAGGGGGCAATTTCTTAACAATATTAAAGCATTATCATCACTTATCACAGAAAATCAATGTCGTTCCCTCCAGCACTCATTAAGAAACATCTGCTCCAACAAAATAGTGTTAAATATATAGTTCAGCCTGTTGGAACATTATAATAATATTTGCATTATCATGTACTAAATGTTTAAGTGCTCGAGTATATTTTTAACATAAATTGAAACTATCAATATCTTTATAAAGCCATACACAAAAATATGTTCTTGTATTGTTTTTCTCTTCAGAATATTATTATTGAATTATTATTATTTCAAATAATATTATTGACTTATTTGTCGCTTGTTGTGTTCACTTAATTGGTTACAATAACTTACTAAAATATTGATATTGTGGTTGATATACAAATTTGGAAGAAAATATATACATTCTGAACTTATAATCCGTTTGGATCCTCAATCAAACTCAACATAACATTACTCGTGTCGCAAATCGATGGTCCATAAATTATGCTCTCAAAGTATTGAGCAATAGTGAGCTGTCTCCCCCAAGTCAACGACGATGCATTCCCTGCCTTAAAGTTTAAAATCTTCTTAGACTTTAAAAGTAGAAGATCTAGGGAAGGGAGATCTCTCGCCGGAGACTTTAAAGGAAATCAATTCTATCTCTTTATTCTGAGAGTTACACCAGTACCGAAAGTTGGTGGTTTCCTACCATTAATACCAATAATAACAGCTCTGAGTGCGGCGGCGGGTTAGTATCAGGAGGTGTGAGAATGACAAAGGTGGTTAATGATGTGAAAGCAGCCAGAAAGCAACCTGAAGAAGCCGATCGTCACAATAAAATAAGGGAAGCGAAAGCAATAGGTCTGCATCTCCAAGCGTATACAAGTTAATAAAATATAAATTAATTTTTATTTTTAATAACTTTACCACGCAAAACTGTGTTGTTTATTCGACTGATACTTAAGGAGTAAAATACAATTTGTCTTGTGGACAAAGAAGAAGGTTATTTATTGCGTCAGCGGTTATTGTTGTTGTTGTCAATAGCTCGCCCATGTCGTTGTTCGGTCAGCGCTATTTAACTGGAGCGGATATCGTATGGTCAATGCTCTTGCATTCTGAGGGCTATGTGGGTGTTGTAATTTCTGGATCCTGCGTTGCGACTCGCCGAATTCTGCATATGGATCGTTGGCATGTGCGCTGTCGGCTTATGCGTTATTAACTTGGATAAGCATTAGGATTACATTATACTTCGCAAGCAAACAACTTTAAGTAACCCGCCTAAAAGAGCGCTCAACAAAAATGATTTGAGAAAATTCGATACACACTTTTAAGGCAAGATGCGCCACCAAATCGTTCACATCATATTGAAAGCGGCACTGTCTTGATCTTCTTGATTCTTCTAATGGTGATGGAACTTGTTGGGTGCCAAATGGGTACGAAAAATACTACCATAAAGAATCCTACGATAGTTCTGCATATTAACCACAACCACAAGAACGGGCCAATTACCTTGGAAATGGTATCACAATATTTATAATCGATATGAAATATATAATTCTATTTACACGTGTGTTTAAATTTGCAATTTTCTTTTCTAAATATATATAAAAGTCAATGTTTGTCTGTTTGTTTGTTACTTATGAACTCGGCAACTATCCGACCGATTTTGATGACATTTTTATGGAATATTATGGAATTAAAAAGTAAGGTTATATGCCACGCTAGGACCCCCTGTAGGTGACGCAGGTGTGACAATATTATGATTTTTTCCCATAAATTTTTAAGGAAAATCGAAACTACTCTGCCGAATGAGCTCACATTTTAACACAATGTTTAGATTGAGGTGAGGAATGACTTAGAAAGTTGTTTTTTGTAAAAAATAAACTAGATTGGTGGCGTTCATTTTTGACAACGATATTAACGAAAATTAGAGTCTGCTCATTTGTTTGTGACTCCAAAAGTTAGACACTGTTCGGCCGATTGACTTGAAACTTTCACACAATGTTAATTGTGGGAAGTTTTTCTTTATATCAAATACTTTCCGAGATGTTGGCCCAAATGTGGTTCTATTGGCGGCAAATTCTTGCTCTCAATATTAATAAAAAAATAAAATAATATTTAGAAAAACATACAATTGAGAAAGGGGAATGGAGAGAAGCGGGACAGAGCGAGATAAGGAGATGCAGGCGGAGAAAAACTAACAATACGAGTATCGCATATCCGTATATAAAAAAAACATTTCCAGAATTCAACAATAACAAATCTCATTCCTTGCGTGGCGTAGCAACGCATGCAGGGATTTTGCATGTATTTAATAAAATATACACACACACATACAAATAATATAATAGTTTTATTTTTTTACAAAACAAATATATTTGTTGATTTATTGACCATTTCTAAGATGTCTAAATACATATATTGCGAGTCTTGCTTTTCTTTCTCTTCAAGAAACTTGCAAAATTTTCTTAATTTCAATTAATTCAACATCAGAATCAGTACATGTATCAGGTAACTTGAATAATTATATTCCAGCATTGCTTAAAAATCGTGCTGCTTCCAATTCTCGATATTAAAAATTGTTTACATTCAGAGTACGTTCAACAAAATTACTAATATAAATGCATCGTATTCTAATTGAAAGTGTCTGTAAAACTGGGGGGACTATCAACAATTATTCCAACTATGAGTGGTTCTCTTTTATTAACTATTGCCTAACTGCTTCCATTGGCTCCTTCACTGATGAGCGGAAGCTTCTGGTGTTGCTGTCGTTAATACTTGAAACGATAGATCAGTCTGCATCACATCTTTATTCGGAAGTTGCGGTTATAATTCAATATTCTCCCTAAGATCTTCCAAATCCGATAAACTAATTGATATCGAATTACTACGAATCGAACTAATAACTAAAACTGATGATAATAAAAATAACCTGTACTTATTCATTATGTTAAATATTTGTTTAAATATTTATCTTCTCCACTTGGATACAGTTATTTATTCAATTTATAAAACAATATTTCATAACATTATAACTAAGATTATGTATAAACGAACTTATTGACAGACAAGTTGCACACTGTACATGCAAATGTGCATGCATAGTTATGCCACCTTAATAATTGTCAGAAGGACAATTATTGAAATATGCTGGTAGGTCTTATAGTTATTTCGGACACGCTACTTCTCCTCATCAGAGATCTTTCAAAAAAAGACAATTTTTCTCCAAGAATTTATTATGTATGTTTATTATGTATTGATCAAATTCTGTCTTTATACTGTCTCATTCCACCACACTAAAAACTAACGTGTGCAACTTGTCTGTCAAAAAATTCGTTGAGAAATAATCTTAATTTTCAAAGCGAATGAATTGACGACCATTGACCTTCTCTCTTTATATATCTAAAAATTTATTAACACCAAGCACAGAAAAATACACTGAAAATGACTGAGTGTCACCGAGAAAGGTCTAGATACCCTCCTTTTGTCTTTCCCCGGTTTCCCTTTGCCAAGCCAAAGCAAGTAGCACACTCAAAATTGCTAAACAGCAGTCGCGTGTGGTCAACATCCAGCCCAACCCATGTCTAGCCTTGCTGTTTGCCTCACCTGCTCCTTCCCGAACCAATGTACTTGTTGTTGCGTTACTCCTCGTATGCCATCGTGTTCGTTTATCATAATAGTATTCGTCATTCTCTAGCTTGGAACTTAATGCAGTGAGAACTCCTCCTATCATTATATTAAGAAGGTCATGTTTTGTGATTGGTATCTTACTATAATATAGTTTAAATTACAATCAAGAGTGTTAAAGCTCGGATTCAAACCACAGAAGTCGTTCCAAGTTCGCTAAAATCTTACGTGCGATGTTAAGCTGGGTCGATTTTCTCTCTTTCAATATAATAGGGCTCCAGATTAAAATCTGTTTTGCATGTTAGTGTCTGGTTGTACTGATCTGATTTCATTTTCAGTTTTTATGTTGTAGTTTTCCAACTGGTTTTATGATGGTTATTTCATATCGTCCTACCTTTCAACTGAAGCCACCATTTTCTGGTTGTTGTATAGGAGAGTCATGCTTGAAGCCAGAAGTTAAGCAAACTATTGAATTAATTCGGGATGTTGCAAGTTTTCGGTACTAAGTATCGGGTTTTTCAATAAGAGCGCTACAAAAGTTTTTTAAATAAAACAAAACCGGTTTTAGATATCAATGAAATTCTTTATTCCTGTGAAAGTACGTTCGATGCCATTATGTATGGAACTCGATTTCTTTTGCATGGCCACCACGGGCACGCTTGCAGAAGTCCAGACGCTGAACCCAATTTTCAACGGTTTTCAAGCATAAATCGGCCGATACTCCTGCAATTTCACGTTCGATATTCGTTCGAAGTTCATCAATCGTCGCTGGCTTGTTGGCATAGACCATAGACTTGACGTAGCCCCACAGGAAATAATCTAACGGCGTCAAATCGCACGACCGAGGCGGCCAATCGACTGGGCCATTTCGTGAGATAACACGTTCACCAAACTTGGTTTGCAGTAAATTGATTGTGGCATTCGCTGTGTGGCTTGTGGCGCCGTCCTGTTGGAACCACATGTCCTCCAAGTCCATATTATCCAATTGGGGCCAAAAATATTCCAATAGTCCAATGACACCGCCGGCCCATAAACCGCACCAAACCGTAATTTTTTCGGGATGCAATGATGACTCATGGAGTACGTGTGGATTGCTGTCTAACCAATAACGCATATTTTGCTTATTGACGAAGCCATTCAGCCAGAAATGAGCCTCATCATTAATTGGACGTAGCGCTCTTAAAGTTGAGGCGACTGACTCCGAATTTCGGTAGTAAATTTTAATAATTTCGACTCATTGTTGGCTCGTATATCTTTTCACGATCAAATGGCAAACCTTACTGAAGAGAAATGTCAAAAGAGCGGGAAAAAATATGGCGTCGTTTGCTGTCACTATCGATTTACTTTTGTAGCATTTCTTTATATGGAAATCTGTTTTACATAAATTGTTTATGATATGTTGCCATTTTCTATTGGCTACAAAAGTTTTTTGGAGTATTCAAAAAAAAATTTGCAAATGCTTTTCATTTCAGGAAGGTATGTTTAAGAACATAATTTCAGCAAAAAACTTCGTGGTGTTTACTCAAATGCTATTGTATCAATTTGCGTCAAACAAAACTCGCACTATGCAAATTTGCAATATTCCAACGACACGTCGAAATATAAACCGTTCTAATCCAAACCAAAAATTTCGCTATAAAATGGTTGGGGACATCTCTAATTTCACCAGTTTTCTTTCACATTTTTACCGAAGCTAATTAAAAGAAATCATGAAATCCTTCATCATTGGCGCCTTGATCGCCTTTGCCTGCTTAGCTGAGGTTAATTGCTTGTATCCTGAAGAGGCGGCGGACGATTGTTATACTGAGACTAAAGCCACAAAAACTGACTTCCAAGCTCTTATTAATGGAAAGTTTGAATATACTGACAAATCGGAATCCACCAAACAATTCGTCTCTTGTTACTGGAGTAAAAGAGGAATGGTTTTGAACAACGAGGCTCAAATGGCTGTTATTACGAAGATCATGAAACGTAATCCAAAGTTTGCTGACATTTGGAATGGGTGTGGACCAAACGAATTTCCCACATATCAAATGGCTTATGATAAGTACAAGTGCTATGCCGGAAAAGCAAAACACTTCAGTGATCTTTTACTGTATTAATGTAATTAAATATAAACTGTTATATTTTGATCAGCAAACAATTTTGTTTCCAATTTACGAGTATTAAACGAGTTGTGGGGAATTTATTTGATGATTTCATCTGGGTTGCAATTGTTTATGAAAATCATATCTCTTAGCTTGGTACCTATATTCCATATTCTGGGGAGGTGGAGTTCAATTATATCTGAGGTGGATATAACGACTGTTCTTCCACTATTCCACATGGATATACAATGTATATAATATCTTTGGTGAAGTTTGACTTATCCGTCCAGCGGCAACAAAATTTATGGGAGCACTAATAATCCAAGAACTTTCCTAATAAAATGTTGACTTCTATGACACTTCCAAAAAATTAAAATATGTTTCTATAAAGATTAGCTTTACCATTTATATTAAAAAGAGAATAAAGTCCGGAAGAAAAGCATTTATTTAATTTAAATGAAATTATTCATGTCTGCCTTCCGAGAAAAGTTTGCCGAACCGGACTACGACACTTACTATTGCACTTCTAACTTGGTTATCATGTACTGACTCTGTGAGGACAGAAGCATCGTGTTGTTGTTTGGGCAGATAGGAATACATATGGTTTTCGTTGCTGGATAGCATTCTTCCTAGAGTATTTGGTGGAACGACTAAACGAATTCCAATTTCTGGCCTAACAGGCATGCCAATCAGACAAATTGCAATTTAAGCAACGATACTAAAAAGGAGCGAATGAAGAGACTTCAATTCTTTAAAAATCGAGTTGGGCATGAATATGGCTGAAATTTGTTCCAATTATACACGAGACTGTTTTCAACAAGATGGCGATTCATTCATTTCAAACAATCTGCTATGTATGTGACTCCTGTTGGTATTTTCCTATGTTTACTACATGAAGTCACAATTTGTACTCCCAAGTTGAACAGAATTTCGGACGAAATATTAATTGAAACGAGCTCTGAATGGTGTATATCTGTTGAGCACGAAAACCAGAATGAGAAAGATGATATAAAATTACGGCACGAAACAAAACCTTTCTCTAAAACTAACTTTATTTGAAGGAACAACTTGGAATAAGTCCCACTTAGGCTAATTTTTATAGAATTTTAAAATCCGGATTGAGACATGAAAACTCAATAAAATAGTTTCATTGCTTACTTCGTACAAAGCTATACTGATAAGATAGTTCCATTGGTATTGAATTCAGTTCTCTGTTCTAATATCTCTGAGTTAATGACCTGTTTTAATTTTAACTCATGCGCTGACGCATACACAAATGCGTTCGATAACATTATTTTCTAAAAATGTTTTTGTTAGCACACGAGTAAGTTTATTAAACAATTGAAACAAGTGTTTTAATTAAGTAAATGGAATGACATTTTGTTTTGCTGTCATTGAATCATTTTATACAACATTTCAGTTTTTTGTAGCGAAATAGTAACAAAAAAGCAAAAGCAACCACGTAGTCCGAAGTCGGATTAGCCCGACTTCGAGATGCACTTTATCCTAAGACACTTCAAAGTGCCACGCCCATAAAAAAAGAAAACGAAGTTCCGTTTAGAATATAAACTCATTATGTTAAAGCTATCATTAAGTACATATGGACAAATGATGTGTAACTGTGAGAAAGTGCGATGACCTCAGTTCTGGAACTTATCCAAAGTGCCTTAGAGTAGTGAATTGGCAACAAAACAAGAATATTTTTTTAAGAATTCAGTGACGACAAAACAAAATGTTATTCTTCCCATTTACTTAATTGAAACACTTGTTTGAATTTCTTAATTTTACTTACTAGGGTGCTAACAAAATAGTGGCAGTAAGTAATGTTGCCAAAAGTAATTCTGATATGCGCCAGCGTGTCAGATAATAAGGTGCAAAATATAAACTTAAAATAATGCTTTATGATCCTAAGCTCAGAGGACCTAGAATACAGATCCGCATTTAATTTCAATTAAGGAAAATATGGAGTTATGCTGACCCAAGGTCGGTAGTTCCTTCTGACAAAGCGTGTCACAATCATGTCATGTAGAAGAAATACCATAACTACGAATCTAAAACACAGAATCATGACAAGAATTATGACTTGAAACACAACACTTTTGGAACTATTTTATCACCCTAGTTTGTACGAGGAAAGAACTAAACACATATTTGGGAGTTATCGGTTTGCCATCCGCATTTTAAAATTGTATAAAAATAAGCGGAGTGGGATTTATTCCAAGTGTTTCCTTCTAATGAACGATTCTAATAAGGTTTCGATAACATTAGTTTTAGATAAAATTGTTGTCCAAACCATTATTTTCTCTTGAAAGATTTCGCGTCCAACGCATATAGGCAATTTTTTGATGTACACAGCCGTTAAGACCTCGTTGCAGTTGATATTTTCTCCGAAATTCCGTTCAATTTAGGAGTCCACATTGCAAATTTTGGTGATTATGAATTTGAACGTAGCTGCCTCATCAAAAAACATCTTCAAATAAATAAAAGATAAAATATAAAACAGAAGAACTGAGAAAATTATATTTGCGGTGTTATTCACCGCGACCTGAAAGATCTATTGTGATGCCCCTATTTATTTAAAAGATGAGAATAGTCTCAACTATTGATCTTCTGTCTGGTTAGGTTCCGATAGGAATGCATATATTTTGGAAGAATCAGGTTGAGGAATCTGGCTCATATCTAAGATATATTTTCCAAAACACCAGTGTATTTTGTTTCTCAATGGTCCGCAGTCTGTGATCAGGTGCAGTGAGGTTTCGTCACTTTCTCCACAGAATCAACAGCATCTGAAGGTAGATCGAAATAATTCATATGATAGTTTCCGCTTAAATATTTGTGAACTTAACTAAATTAAATTAGTAAATTACTATGAATTTCTAATATTTAAATTAGTGTTTATATACTCGTATATAATACATCCATATTCAAAAACAAATCAAAAAAGTTTCTATATATTATATAGTTGCTAAACGGTTGATATACGAGTAGTAGCAAGTAATCTTAATTACGAATATGTGTTCCATGGAGTGCAAGGAAGCTTTTGAATGTATTAATGTTGAACCTGTAACTTTACATATGAAATCTGCAGAACAGCGGCTACCACATTACGCTGTTCGCAGGTGAAGTTGTACAAGAAAGAAATTAGTATTTACAGCAGGAAGGGCCCTTTTGAACATTTCAGACAATTTTTGAATAAAAACTTAGAATAGAGGATTGGCAACAAAACATTAATATTTTTTAAGGAATTCAATGACAACAAAACAAAAAGTTATTATTATTGTAATAACTTTTTGTTAATTAAATTAAGTATGTATGCAATGGGGTTGGGGGAACAAGTTCTGGCACCTAATGCCTTCGACTCGAAGAGAAAAAGATCTAGAAAGAAGTATTCTTCAGACCATGCCAGGGGCAGGATTCGTACCCACGACCCCCCGAGTGAGAGTCTAGCATGCTTTGCACTTGAACAATGGGGCTGATAAAACAACACCCCAACTACCCAGTAGCGGGGCTCAGTGGTGTATCTTGCTGGAACAGTTCAGAGCTTAATTCATGACACGTATGTACCAGCAGACAACGACTTTTCTTCAATCTTTAGCCCCACCACCCACATACCCAGCAGAAGGAATGGTCTGTAAACTGACATATACACGTGACTCCAATGTGGAGAAGTATACTTCAGGCAGAACTGAAGGCTATATATGAAGGATCTAAGAGGCTTATTTTATTATAAGAAGGCTACCGCCCCAAAGTAACCCATTGGATCCATTTGGAATGGGTAAATTTTGCGTTTCTAACTAAGTATATGCAAATCTGCTTTACGAAATTTATATTTTACCACTTTCTATTGACTACAAACGTTTTTTTGATACTTCGCAAAAATATTTCCATATTTTTTTATTTGAACTGTATTTCAGCAAAAATATTCATAATATTTACTTTTTATGGCTATTGTACCAATTTGCGTCAAACAAAATTCGTACTACGCAAATTTGAAATATGCAACAGAAAGTCTACTAAGCCATTCCAATACAAAAACAAAAATTTCCCTAAAAAATAGTAGGGCACATTTCTAACAACCAGTTTTCTTGAACATTTCTATCGAAGCAAATCATGGAAACCTTCATTGTCGCCTTGATCGCCTTGCTTCCTTAGACCTGACGTGGTTTCTATTACTTCGGACAAGTTGACAAAGTTAGAGGATGAATGCCTTGAATCGAGTGGATTTGATCGCCCGTAAATCGAGCAACTTTATGACGTAGATTTCGATTCTGCTGACAACAGGGGGAAAAAAGAGGAATCGTTGTTGACAATATGGTTCAAATGGATCTTCTCGCTAGCCTCATGTTTGACGATAAAAATGTTGTCACCACGTGGAATGAGTGTCCGTCAGAGAATTTTTTCACACCTGAAGTAGCTTATGAGAAGTGCTACGCCGGAAAATCGTATTTATTCGCTAATCTTTGAATGGTATAATATAACATAATATAAAGTTCATAATTTAATCAGCAAAAATTTGTTTCCAATTTGCGAATATTAAGCGAGTTGCGAGGAATTTTTTGAGGATTTCATATGGGTTCGAATTTTTTATAAAAATCATTTCTCCTACTTATATATATCTTTTTTCCTAGGCGAGGTGGAGCTAAATTATATCTGATGTGGATATAACGAGTGTGATGTTATGTATGTACTTCCACTATTCCACACAGATCTAGTATTTTTGGAGGAGTTTGATTGGCTGCTCCAACGACAACATTCACTTGGAAAATATGCGGAAGCACGAATAATTTGAGAATTTTTATTGTGAAATATATTTGTTGGTTCGTATTGTCGATGATGTAAGCATATTTCTATTTAGATTCTCTTTACTGTGTATAGAAACACTTGCATGGATTTCTTAATTTACTTACTCTGGTGCTAATAGAATAGTCGTAATAAACAGTTTTGCATAACTTATTCTATTTTACGTCAGTGCAAAAGATGATTAGGTACAAAAGTTGAATTCAAAGAAGGACATAAGATCATACCATCAGAGGTCCTAGAACAGAGAACCGAATTTAACGAGAATTAAAGAAAATAGGTATGGGCTTATGCATATCTAAGTTTCGGTATTGCCTTCTGACAAAGCGCGTCATGTGGTATAGATACCATAACTACGAATCTAAACCGCATGATAATCATATATAATATTATTTATTATTTATTTATTTACAAAAGAAAGATAAGAATCAATTCTTATCATAAGATATTTAGCAGCACTAGCTGCAAGGGCTTTCAGCTCGCTTATACTTATGTGGGTTAGAAATAGATATTTAAATTCTGTAATTAGAGATAAGGCTTAAAATTATACGTTACTTAGTGGATACTGTTATGCGTTGGTAAGTAAGAAGAAGAGTATGCAATATTATCGTTAAACTAAAAGCGAAGAATAAGATAAGATAGTTTTATCAATTTTAAATAAAAATATTAAGTTGGGAGTCGCATAAAAATCTGTAAATCTTATGAATGTTGTCCGCACTGGGTTACTGTAGCAAGGCCGATGGTTTTACTTCTTTAAATAAGTTAGAGAGGATGTTGTGCAGATGAGGGCAGTGGTCCAGTATATGTAAGATGGTTTAAATATCGACGTTGCATCGGGGGCAAGTTGGTGGGCTGGTGCCATTAAGGATGTGCCCGTGGGTGAGCAATGCGTGCCCAAAAAAATCATTACAATAATTGTGAAATGAAACACAACAATTTTCGAACTATTTTACCACCTTAGTTTGTACGAGGTAGGAATTAAAATTGTATAAAAATAAGCAGAGTGTAGTTTATTCCAAGTTGTTTCTTCTAATAAAATATTCTAATAAGGTTTCGATGCCGTTAGTCTTAGAGAAATATGTTGTTCCGAACTGCAAATTTTATCTCATCTTTCCGATCATAGTTTCCGTCCTCAATGCATATACGCAATATAGCCGCTAAGACCTCACTGCAGTAGATATTTTCCTCGAAACTCTATTCAATTTGAGAGTATAAATTGCGAATGTTGATGACGATTAATGATTTAAAGCCATTGCCGAGCTTAGTAGCGCTCTTTAAATAAGAAATGGCAAAGTTTACAGTTTATTGATTTCGGTACAGATATCAAAAGCTATATACAGCTGCACGGTGAAAGTGGTGAAAAAAGCAGAGTTCCAGCTTGAAGCAGGGCTCTAGAATCGGAGTCGAGGAGTATTTACTTTTTGGATAGGAGTCGGAATTGGAGTCGGTATAATTTGAATGACTGCGACTATTCAAAAACATCTTCACACTCGCGTAGCAATATGTAATATGTAAAAATAATGGTTGCAAAATTTGTAAATAATTATGAAAATAATTAAAAGAAATAAAATTAAAAAAATGGAAGTAACGGTATAATTAAGCAAATTATGTCTGTGAACTAAACTAAATTAAATAGCTAATTTACAGTGAATACAGCATTTAAAATAGTATTTATATATAAATTTATATGTTTTAAGACAAATCATATTAGCTGCTATATATTTTATTTGCTATATTGTTAATTAGTTTAAAAGTACATCTTTGGGTGGAACGCAGACCTTTAAAGTTTCTTGATAAACAATTTCTTTGACCTTATCTTATACCTATTAGACTATGTTATGTTGTATATCCTATATTTACTAATTGGAAAAATGGTCAACAGATTCATTTTGAAATAAGAATTGTAGACAATGCACATTTTGAGCAAAATAACTTCCACTCTCCCAATGAGACTGTTATTGCGTGTAATTTCTATGATATTTATTTGTCGCTACAGATTGTAGGAGAACTGAACGTGTTTAACAATTTACTTCTTTGCTAGGAGTCAAAATTGGAGACAGAGTCGTGAAAAACCTTTCTTATTAAAGAAGTCACAGTCGTACAATTTTGTCTCGACTCCAGCCCTAGTTGAAAGGGACTTTTAGAATAATAATTATATCGATATAGTTCACTTTTTCGTGAAGGGGTACAGGCGAAGTTCAATGCTAGTGTTTTTGGCCGCATAATAGAATCCTTCCACCACTGTTGTGAAGGGCTTAAATGTTATGGGGATGTAAGAGTTGTGTAATTAGCATCCAATTATCACAGCTGTGACCCACTTGTGGTCAACAAACGAAACATTTATAATATATTTTAAATTTTTACCTGGATGCATAAATTAATTCGCAATGTTTCGTGTTTCCTGTCATAATTAGTGCTATGATTCTGTGGTTTAGATTCTTGTTATAGTGTCTATACTATATGATAAGATTTTGTTGCGCTATGTCAGAAAGCAGTACCGACCTTGGATATAAATTCACACGTACCCACATTGATATTGAATTCGGTTCTCTGAGTTAATGACCCTGTTATAAGTGTAACTCTTTCGCTGACGCACATACAAATACTTTCGATACCATTATTTACAAAATTTTTTTTTTGCTAGCACACGAGTAAGTTTATTAATAATATCAAACAAGTGTTTTAATTAATGGAAAGAATAACTTTTTGTTTTGCTGTCATTGAGTCATGTTAAACAATATTTCAGTTTCTTTGGTACCAAAATAGACAAAAAACAAGACAAGCAGTCATGCAGTCTGAAGTCGGATTATACCGACTTCGAGATGCCCTTTATTCTATGGCACTTTAAAAAGCCACGCCCATACAAATGGCAAATAGAGTAAAATGTTCACTATTTAAATCAGAATGGCAGTATTCCTCTTCATCAATTTCGGTTTTCTGAAGCAGTAAGGCACAATAGAGCAGGTGGATCGTAAAACAAGTGACAGTGAATGAGCTTTAGAGCAGAATAATGTATATTTCGATCCAAGTGACATTGCTCAAGCCTTCAATAAAGTTTGTAATGAGGGGCTTGCGCACAAGATTTGAAAGTTCCTGCCATACAACACGTGCTGGATTTTAACTTTGTGAATCGGAATTCTACATATTTGAGGTGTTCGGCTAGGTGACGAGATACGGTTTCCGGATTTTGATTGGTAGTTCAAATAGCTGTATCATCAACAAATGTGGAGGGAGTAAGAGAGTAGGAGAGTATACGTATGTATTAGGTAGAGAGCAGGACCAAGCAAACAACCTTGTAGTACTTTAGCCAATATTTGAAACTCATGCTTTACAAATTCGATGTATTTGCCTTTATATTTCCGATTCGCAAAGTAAAAATCCAGCACTCAGTGTGTGTTGTATGGCAGGAACTTTCAAATCTTGTGCACAAGCCCCTCATTGCAAACTTTATTGAAGGCTTGAGCACATTCACTGTCACTTGTTTTACGATCCACCTGTGCCTTACTGCTTCAGAATACCGAAATTGATGAAGAGGAATATTGCCATTCTGATTTAAATAGTGAACATTTTACTCTGTTTGCCATTTGTATGGGCGTGGCTTTTTAAAGTGCCATAGAATAAAGGGCATCTCGAAGTCGGTTTAATCCGACTTCAGACTGCGTGACTGCTTGTCTTATTTTTGTCTATTTTGGTACCAAAGATACTGAAATATGGTCTAAGATGACTCAATGACAACAAAACAAAAAGTTATTCTTTCCATTTACTTAATTAAAACACTTGTTTGAATTTATTAATAAATTTACTCGTGTGCTAACAAAAATAATTTGAGCAAATAATGGTATCGAACGTATTTGTGTATGAGTCAGCGCATGAGCTAAACTTAAAACAGGGTCATTAACTCAGAGATATTAGATCAGAGAACCGAATTAAATATCAATGGGGGAAAGAGGGGAGTTATATCCAAGGTCGGTACTGCTTTCTAACAAAGCGCAGCAAAATCTTATCATGTAGTATAGATACTATAACAAGAATCTAAACCGCCGAATCATAACACTAATTAAGACAGGAAACACGAAACATTGCGAATTAATTTATGCATCCAGGTAAAAATTTAAAATATATTATAAATGTTTCGTTTGTTGACCACAAGTGGGTCACAGCTGTGATAATTGGATGCTAATTACACAACTCTTACATCTCCATAACATTTAAGCCCTTCACAACAGTGGTGGAAGGATTCTATTATGCGGCCCAAAACGCTGGCATTGAACTTCGCCTGTACCCCTTCACGAAAAAGTGAACTATATCGATATAATTATTATTCTAAAAGTCCCTTTCAACTAGGGCTGGAGTCGAGACAAAATTGTACGACTGTGACTTCTTTAATAAGAAAGGTTTTTCACGACTCTGTCTCCAATTTTGACTCCTAGCAAAGAAGTAAATTGTTAAACACGTTCAGTTCTCCTACAATCTGTAGCGACAAATAAATATCATAGAAATTACACGCAATAACAGTCTCATTGGGAGAGTGGAACTTATTTTGCTCAAAATGTGCATTGTCTACAATTCTTATTTCAAAATGAATCTGTTGACCATTTTTCCAATTAGTAAATATAGGATATACAACATAACATAGTCTAATAGGTATAAGATAAGGTCAAAGAAATTGTTTATCAAGAAACTTTAAAGGTCTGCGTTCCACCCAAAGATGTACTTTTAAACTAATTAACAATATAGCAAATAAAATATATAGCAGCTAATATGATTTGTCTTAAAACATATAAATTTATATATAAATACTATTTTAAATGCTGTATTCACTGTAAATTAGCTATTTAATTTAGTTTAGTTCACAGACATAATTTGCTTAATTATATTGTTACTTCCATTTTTTTAATTTTATTTCTTTTAATTATTTTCATAATTATTTACAAATTTTGCAACCATTATTTTTACATATTACATATTGCTACGCGAGTGTGAAGATGTTTTTGAATAGTCGCAGTCATTCAAATTATATCGACTCCAATTCCGACTCCTATCCAAAAAGTAAATACTCCTCGACTCCGATTCTAGAGCCCTGCTTTAAGCTGGAACTCTGCTTTTTTCACCACTTTCACCGTGCAGCTGTATATAGCTTTTGATATCTGTACCGAAATCAATAAACTGTAAACTTTGCCATTTCTTATTTAAAGAGCGCTACTAAGCTCGGCAATGGCTTTAAATCATTAATCGTCACCAACATTCGCAATTTATACTCTCAAATTGAATAGAGTTTCGAGGAAAATATCTACTGCAGTGAGGTCTTAGCGGCTATATTGCGTATATGCATTGAGGACGGAAACTATGATCGGAAAGATGAGATAAAATTTGCAGTTCGGAACAACATATTTCTCTAAGACTAACGGCATCGAAACCTTATTAGAATATTTTATTAGAAGAAACAACTTGGAATAAACTACACTCTGCTTATTTTTATACAATTTTAATTCCTACCTCGTACAAACTAAGGTGGTAAAATAGTTCGAAAATTGTTGTGTTTCATTTCACAATTATTGTAATGATTTTTTTGGGCACGCATTGCTCACCCACGGGCACATCCTTAATGGCACCAGCCCACCAACTTGCCCCCGATGCAACGTCGATATTTAAACCATCTTACATATACTGGACCACTGCCCTCATCTGCACAACATCCTCTCTAACTTATTTAAAGAAGTAAAACCATCGGCCTTGCTACAGTAACCCAGTGCGGACAACATTCATAAGATTTACAGATTTTTATGCGACTCCCAACTTAATATTTTTATTTAAAATTGATAAAACTATCTTATCTTATTCTTCGCTTTTAGTTTAACGATAATATTGCATACTCTTCTTCTTACTTACCAACGCATAACAGTATCCACTAAGTAACGTATAATTTTAAGCCTTATCTCTAATTACAGAATTTAAATATCTATTTCTAACCCACATAAGTATAAGCGAGCTGAAAGCCCTTGCAGCTAGTGCTGCTAAATATCTTATGATAAGAATTGATTCTTATCTTTCTTTTGTAAATAAATAAATAATAAATAATATTATATATGATTATCATGCGGTTTAGATTCGTAGTTATGGTATCTATACCACATGACGCGCTTTGTCAGAAGGCAATACCGAAACTTAGATATGCATAAGCCCATACCTATTTTCTTTAATTCTCGTTAAATTCGGTTCTCTGTTCTAGGACCTCTGATGGTATGATCTTATGTCCTTCTTTGAATTCAACTTTTGTACCTAATCATCTTTTGCACTGACGTAAAATAGAATAAGTTATGCAAAACTGTTTATTACGACTATTCTATTAGCACCAGAGTAAGTAAATTAAGAAATCCATGCAAGTGTTTCTATACACAGTAAAGAGAATCTAAATAGAAATATGCTTACATCATCGACAATACGAACCAACAAATATATTTCACAATAAAAATTCTCAAATTATTCGTGCTTCCGCATATTTTCCAAGTGAATGTTGTCGTTGGAGCAGCCAATCAAACTCCTCCAAAAATACTAGATCTGTGTGGAATAGTGGAAGTACATACATAACATCACACTCGTTATATCCACATCAGATATAATTTAGCTCCACCTCGCCTAGGAAAAAAGATATATATAAGTAGGAGAAATGATTTTTATAAAAAATTCGAACCCATATGAAATCCTCAAAAAATTCCTCGCAACTCGCTTAACATTCGCAAATTGGAAACAAATTTTTGCTGATTAAATTATGAACTTTATATTATGTTATATTATACCATTCAAAGATTAGCGAATAAATACGATTTTCCGGCGTAGCACTTCTCATAAGCCACTTCAGGTGTGAAAAAATTCTCTGACGGACACTCATTCCACGTGGTGACAACATTTTTATCGTCAAACATGAGGCTAGCGAGAAGATCCATTTGAACCATATTGTCAACAACGATTCCTCTTTTTTCCCCCTGTTGTCAGCAGAATCGAAATCTACGTCATAAAGTTGCTCGATTTACGGGCGATCAAATCCACTCGATTCAAGGCATTCATCCTCTAACTTTGTCAACTTGTCCGAAATAATAGAAACCACGTCAGGTCTAAGGAAGCAAGGCGATCAAGGCGACAATGAAGGTTTTCATGATTTGCTTCTAATACCCTTCGATAGAAATGTTCAAGAAAACTGGTTGTTAGAAATGTGCCCTACTATTTTTTAGGGAAATTTTTGTTTTTGTATTGGAATGGCTTAGTAGACTTTCTGTTGCATATTTCAAATTTGCGTAGTACGAATTTTGTTTGACGCAAATTGGTACAATAGCCATAAAAAGTAAATATTATGAATATTTTTGCTGAAATACAGTTCAAATAAAAAAATATGGAAATATTTTTGCGAAGTATCAAAAAAACGTTTGTAGTCAATAGAAAGTGGTAAAATATAAATTTCGTAAAGCAGATTTGCATATACTTAGTTAGAAACGCAAAATTTACCCATTCCAAATGGATCCAATGGGTTACTTTGGGGCGGTAGCCTTCTTATAATAAAATAAGCCTCTTAGATCCTTCATATATAGCCTTCAGTTCTGCCTGAAGTATACTTCTCCACCTTGGAGTCACGTGTATATGTCAGTTTACAGACCATTCCTTCTGCTGGGTATGTGGGTGGTGGGGCTAAAGATTGAAGAAAAGTCGTTGTCTGCTGGTACATACGTGTCATGAATTAAGCTCTGAACTGTTCCAGCAAGATACACCACTGAGCCCCGCTACTGGGTAGTTGGGGTGTTGTTTTATCAGCCCCATTGTTCTAGTGCAAAGCATGCTAGACTCTCACTCGGGAGGTCGTGGGTACGAATCCTGCCCCTGGCATGGCCAGAAGAATACTTCTTTCTAGATCTTTTTCTCTTCGAGTCGAAGGCATTAGGTGCCAGAACTTGTTCCCCCAACCCCATTGCATACATACTTAATTTAATTAACAAAAAGTTATTACAATAATAATAACTTTTTGTTTTGTTGTCATTGAATTCCTTAAAAAATATTAATGTTTTGTTGCCAATCCTCTATTCTAAGTTTTTATTCAAAAATTGTCTGAAATGTTCAAAAGGGCCCTTCCTGCTGTAAATACTAATTTCTTTCTTGTACAACTTCACCTGCGAACAGCGTAATGTGGTAGCCGCTGTTCTGCAGATTTCATATGTAAAGTTACAGGTTCAACATTAATACATTCAAAAGCTTCCTTGCACTCCATGGAACACATATTCGTAATTAAGATTACTTGCTACTACTCGTATATCAACCGTTTAGCAACTATATAATATATAGAAACTTTTTTGATTTGTTTTTGAATATGGATGTATTATATACGAGTATATAAACACTAATTTAAATATTAGAAATTCATAGTAATTTACTAATTTAATTTAGTTAAGTTCACAAATATTTAAGCGGAAACTATCATATGAATTATTTCGATCTACCTTCAGATGCTGTTGATTCTGTGGAGAAAGTGACGAAACCTCACTGCACCTGATCACAGACTGCGGACCATTGAGAAACAAAATACACTGGTGTTTTGGAAAATATATCTTAGATATGAGCCAGATTCCTCAACCTGATTCTTCCAAAATATATGCATTCCTATCGGAACCTAACCAGACAGAAGATCAATAGTTGAGACTATTCTCATCTTTTAAATAAATAGGGGCATCACAATAGATCTTTCAGGTCGCGGTGAATAACACCGCAAATATAATTTTCTCAGTTCTTCTGTTTTATATTTTATCTTTTATTTATTTGAAGATGTTTTTTGATGAGGCAGCTACGTTCAAATTCATAATCACCAAAATTTGCAATGTGGACTCCTAAATTGAACGAAATTTCGGAGAAAATATCAACTGCAACGAGGTCTTAACGGCTGTGTACATCAAAAAATTGCCTATATGCGTTGGACGCGAAATCTTTCAAGAGAAAATAATGGTTTGGACAACAATTTTATCTAAAACTAATGTTATCGAAACCTTATTAGAATCGTTCATTAGAAGGAAACACTTGGAATAAATCCCACTCCGCTTATTTTTATACAATTTTAAAATGCGGATGGCAAACCGATAACTCCCAAATATGTTTTTAGTTCTTTCCTCGTACAAACTAGGGTGATAAAATAGTTCCAAAAGTGTTGTGTTTCAAGTCATAATTCTTGCCATGATTCTGTGTTTTAGATTCGTAGTTATGGTATTTCTTCTACATGACATGATTGTGACACGCTTTGTCAGAAGGAACTACCGACCTTGGGTCAGCATAACTCCATATTTTCCTTAATTGAAATTAAATGCGGATCTGTATTCTAGGTCCTCTGAGCTTAGGATCATAAAGCATTATTTTAAGTTTATATTTTGCACCTTATTATCTGACACGCTGACGCATATCAGAATTACTTTTGGCAACATTACTTACTGCCACTATTTTGTTAGCACCCTAGTAAGTAAAATTAAGAAATTCAAACAAGTGTTTCAATTAAGTAAATGGGAAGAATAACATTTTGTTTTGTCGCCACTGAATTCTTTAAAAAATATTCTTGTTTTGTTGCCAATTCACTACTCTAAGGCTCTTTGGATAAGTTCCAGAACTGAGGTCATCGCACTTTCTCACAGTTACACATCATTTGTCCATATGTACTTAATGATAGCTTTAACATAATGAGTTTATATTCTAAACGGAACTTCGTTTTCTTTTTTTATGGGCGTGGCACTTTGAAGTGTCTTAGGATAAAGTGCATCTCGAAGTCGGGCTAATCCGACTTCGGACTACGTGGTTGCTTTTCCTTTTTTGTTACTATTTCGCTACAAAAAACTGAAATGTTGTATAAAATGATTCAATGACAGCAAAACAAAATGTCATTCCATTTACTTAATTAAAACACTTGTTTCAATTGTTTAATAAACTTACTCGTGTGCTAACAAAAACATTTTTAGAAAATAATGTTATCGAACGCATTTGTGTATGCGTCAGCGCATGAGTTAAAATTAAAACAGGTCATTAACTCAGAGATATTAGAACAGAGAACTGAATTCAATACCAATGGAACTATCTTATCAGTATAGCTTTGTACGAAGTAAGCAATGAAACTATTTTATTGAGTTTTCATGTCTCAATCCGGATTTTAAAATTCTATAAAAATTAGACTATGAATGAATCGCCATCTTGTTGAAAACAGTCTCGTGTATAATTGGAACAAATTTCAGCCATATTCATGCCCAACTCGATTTTTAAAGAATTGAAGTCTCTTCATTCGCTCCTTTTTAGTATCGTTGCTTAAATTGCAATTTGTCTGATTGGCATGCCTGTTAGGCCAGAAATTGGAATTCGTTTAGTCGTTCCACCAAATACTCTAGGAAGAATGCTATCCAGCAACGAAAACCATATGTATTCCTATCTGCCCAAACAACAACACGATGCTTCTGTCCTCACAGAGTCAGTACATGATAACCAAGTTAGAAGTGCAATAGTAAGTGTCGTAGTCCGGTTCGGCAAACTTTGAATAATTTCATTTAAATTAAATAAGTGCTTTTCTTCCGGACTTTATTCTCTTTTTAATATAAATGGTAAAGCGAATCTTTATAGAAACATATTTTAATTTTTTGGAAGTGTCATAGAAGTCAACATTTTATTAGGAAAGTTCTTGGATTATTAGTGCTCCCATAAATTTTGTTGCCGCTGGACGGATAAGTCAAACTTCACCAAAGATATTATATACATTGTATATCCATGTGGAATAGTGGAAGAACAGTCGTTATATCCACCTCAGATATAATTGAACTCCACCTCCCCAGAATATGGAATATAGGTACCAAGCTAAGAGATATGATTTTCATAAACAATTGCAACCCAGATGAAATCATCAAATAAATTCCCCACAACTCGTTTAATACTCGTAAATTGGAAACAAAATTGTTTGCTGATCAAAATATAACAGTTTATATTTAATTACATTAATACAGTAAAAGATCACTGAAGTGTTTTGCTTTTCCGGCATAGCACTTGTACTTATCATAAGCCATTTGATATGTGGGAAATTCGTTTGGTCCACACCCATTCCAAATGTCAGCAAACTTTGGATTACGTTTCATGATCTTCGTAATAACAGCCATTTGAGCCTCGTTGTTCAAAACCATTCCTCTTTTACTCCAGTAACAAGAGACGAATTGTTTGGTGGATTCCGATTTGTCAGTATATTCAAACTTTCCATTAATAAGAGCTTGGAAGTCAGTTTTTGTGGCTTTAGTCTCAGTATAACAATCGTCCGCCGCCTCTTCAGGATACAAGCAATTAACCTCAGCTAAGCAGGCAAAGGCGATCAAGGCGCCAATGATGAAGGATTTCATGATTTCTTTTAATTAGCTTCGGTAAAAATGTGAAAGAAAACTGGTGAAATTAGAGATGTCCCCAACCATTTTATAGCGAAATTTTTGGTTTGGATTAGAACGGTTTATTTTTCGACGTGTCGTTGGAATATTGCAAATTTGCATAGTGCGAGTTTTGTTTGACGCAAATTGATACAATAGCATTTGAGTAAACACCACGAAGTTTTTTGCTGAAATTATGTTCTTCAACATACCTTCCTGAAATGAAAAGCATTTGCAAATTTTTTTTTTAATACTCCAAAAAACTTTTGTAGCCAATAGAAAATGGCAACATATCATAAACAATTTATGTAAAACAGATTTCCATATAAAGAAACGCTACAAAAGTAAATCGATAGTGACAGCAAACGACGCCATATTTTTTCCCGCTCTTTTGACATTTCTCTTCAGTAAGGTTTGCCATTTGATCGTGAAAAGATATACGAGCCAACAATGAGTCGAAATTATTAAAATTTACTACCGAAATTCGGAGTCAGTCGCCTCAACTTTAAGAGCGCTACGTCCAATTAATGATGAGGCTCATTTCTGGCTGAATGGCTTCGTCAATAAGCAAAATATGCGTTATTGGTTAGACAGCAATCCACACGTACTCCATGAGTCATCATTGCATCCCGAAAAAATTACGGTTTGGTGCGGTTTATGGGCCGGCGGTGTCATTGGACTATTGGAATATTTTTGGCCCCAATTGGATAATATGGACTTGGAGGACATGTGGTTCCAACAGGACGGCGCCACAAGCCACACAGCGAATGCCACAATCAATTTACTGCAAACCAAGTTTGGTGAACGTGTTATCTCACGAAATGGCCCAGTCGATTGGCCGCCTCGGTCGTGCGATTTGACGCCGTTAGATTATTTCCTGTGGGGCTACGTCAAGTCTATGGTCTATGCCAACAAGCCAGCGACGATTGATGAACTTCGAACGAATATCGAACGTGAAATTGCAGGAGTATCGGCCGATTTATGCTTGAAAACCGTTGAAAATTGGGTTCAGCGTCTGGACTTCTGCAAACGTGCCCGTGGTGGCCATGCAAAAGAAATCGAGTTCCATACATAATGGCATCGAACGTACTTTCACAGGAATAAAGAATTTCATTGATATCTAAAACCGGTTTTGTTTTATTTAAAAAACTTTTGTAGCGCTCTTATTGAAAAACCCGATACTTAGTACCGAAAACTTGCAACATCCCGAATTAATTCAATAGTTTGCTTAACTTCTGGCTTCAAGCATGACTCTCCTATACAACAACCAGAAAATGGTGGCTTCAGTTGAAAGGTAGGACGATATGAAATAACCATCATAAAACCAGTTGGAAAACTACAACATAAAAACTGAAAATGAAATCAGATCAGTACAACCAGACACTAACATGCAAAACAGATTTTAATCTGGAGCCCTATTATATTGAAAGAGAGAAAATCGACCCAGCTTAACATCGCACGTAAGATTTTAGCGAACTTGGAACGACTTCTGTGGTTTGAATCCGAGCTTTAACACTCTTGATTGTAATTTAAACTATATTATAGTAAGATACCAATCACAAAACATGACCTTCTTAATATAATGATAGGAGGAGTTCTCACTGCATTAAGTTCCAAGCTAGAGAATGACGATTATTATGATAAACAAACACGATGGCATACGAGGAATAACGCAACAACAAGTACATTGATTCGGGAAGGAGCAGGTGAGGCAACCAGCAAGGCTAGACATGGGTTGGGTTGGATGTTGACCTCACGCGACTGCTGTTTAGCAATTTTGAGTGTGCTACTTGCTTTGGCTTGGCAAAGGGAAAACGGGGAAAGACAAAAGGTGCTTATATAGACCTTAATCGGTGACACTCAGTCATTTTAAGTGTATTTTTCTGTGTTTGGTGTTAATAAATTTTTAGATATATAAAGAGAGAAGGTCAATGGTCGTCAATTCATTCGCTTTGAAAATTAAGATTATTTCTCAACGAATTTTTTGACAGACAAGTTGCACACGTTAGTTTTTAGTGTGGTGGAATGAGACAGTATAAAGACAGAATTTGATCAATACATAATAAACATACATAATAAATTCTTGGAGAAAAATTGTCTTTTTTTGAAAGATCTCTGATGAGGAGAAGTAGCGTGTCCGAAATAACTATAAGATCTGCCAACATGTTTCAATAATTGTCTTTCTGATAATTATTACGGTGGCATAACCACGCATACACATTTGCATCTACAGTGTGCAACTTATCTGTCAATAAATTCGTTTATAAATAATCTTAATTATATAAAGTTATGAAATATTATTTTTGTAACGAATTTATTGACTAGACAAGTTACAACAGTAGTTGCAATTGCGTATGTGGTTATGCCACCGTAATAATTTTTCAGAAGAAGAAGAAGAATTATTGAAACATTTTTTGGCAGATCTTATATGTATCTACTGAAATGTAATAAAAAAACAGAGAGAGAGACCTAACGGAACAAAAGAGGGGTAATAATGAGACAGAGTTGATTAGAGTGTGTGGTGGAATGAGACAGTAAATGAACAGAATTTGATCAGTTAGTTCACCACCTGCAGTTACCGTAGTTGTCTGGATGGACAGATTACAATAGCTGTAGACCCAGGTTCGATTCCTGGGAGGGTTCATAATTGGTGTGCTGTTGATTTCTGAGACATAATAAAAAATGCTTGGGGAAAAACTGTCTTTCATTGAAAGATCTCTGATGAGGACAAATGGCGTGTCCGAAATAGTTATAAGATCTGCCAAAAAATGTTTCAATAATTCTTCTTCTTCTTCTGAAAAATTATTATGGTGGCATAACCACATAAGCAATTGCAACTACTGTTGTAACTTGTCTTGTCTATAAATTCGTTACAAAAATAATCTTCATATACACAGAATTGACGACTATCGCCTTACTCACGTTATGAAATATTGTTTTATAAATTGAATAAATGACTGTATCCAAGTGGAGAAGATAAATATTTAAACAAATGTTTAACATAATGAATAAGGATATGTTATTTTTATTATTCTTATTATTATTATTTGGAAAACAATAACTTAATTATTATTTTACATTGTAAGGGGAGCACTAGCTGCCAGGGCCTTCAGCTCGCTTATACTCATTAAAGCTTATACACTAATTAAAGTTTATATACTGTTTAAAATATTTGTTTGATGACAAAAGTTGTAGAATTTACATATTGTATCGGAGTGAACAAATTTTAATAAATTTAAAGGGGTTAAGTTTGGGAATATTTGGGATCTGATGTGGTTAAAATGAACGCAGTCGTTGAGGATGTGATCTACGGTCAGTGTCGGAGAGTTGCAGTATGAACATGATGCAGGGTGTGAGCCATTGAGGATGTGTTGGTGGGTCAAGTTGGAGTGACCAAGCCGAAGCCGTACAAATATTTTTAACTCTATACAGGAGCTCGATGCAGGAAAGATTGGTTTCGTTCTTGTGGGGCTAATAGCAACATAACGGTGTAGTGTATTAATCCAGTCCGAATTTTTCCTATGATACAGGTGTTTGCTTATTAGTTTATGAATATCTCTCTTTTATATGAAAGAAGACGTGTGTAGTGGCTCTTTGGCTGCTAGTTTAGCTCTGTTGTCAGCTAGCTCATTCCCACGTATTGCCACGTGACTAGGTGTCCACATTATTTTAATTTTGTTGCGTTGTTGGATCAGTATTTCGCGAATAAGTGTTACCAGGAGGCTGTTGTTGGACTCTTTCTGGAGCGCGGATATAGCTGAGTCGATGTCTGTGCAAATCACGAATTTGCCTTTTGTGGATGATGCGAATTCTATGGCCTTCAAAATCGCAGTAGCTTCAGCTGTGAAAACAGAGCAGAAGTGCTCAAGATGTGCAGCTGCGATGGTGTTGCCGTTGTTATCGACCACTGCGAGGGAAGTGCTGTGTTCCAATTTAGACCCATCTGTGAAGATAAATTTCCAGTGTTTACATTTCAGCTCTTCGTAATATTCAAGGAAGAGTTTTTGATATACAGTATGGGCTGTGGAGTTTTTGTCGTATTTATTTAGTCTTAGAAGAAATGACATCGGCATGAGGTGCCACGGAGGAGATTTATTGGCGACTTTTTTTATTGGGGATGTTGATAAACCCATCTGCTTGGCATACTTGATGCATCTAATAATGGTAGATTCACGACTGAATTTGCGTTTATAATGTATGCTGTTTTTGACATTGTGGTAAAGGATTTTGTTGTTGCAGCAGAGGAGTTTAGGAATTAGTCTCATCATGTTACGTATAGCACGGTCAGGGATCGATGGCAGCCCAGCTTCTGTTAATATAAACTTTATAGGCGATGTTGGGTATGCACGAATGCTCCTGCGAACGGCAGTGTGGTATGGTGGGCAGACTCTCTTAATATTACTTTTCGTACAGTGTCCATAAATTGCAAGACCATAATCAATTTTTGATAAAATAAGTGACCTTGTTACGTTGACTAGTGTTGATATGTGAATTAGACTATGCTTAAAAGAAAGGTATTTAATTATATTTAACCTGACAGCTATATTATTTCTAATATAATTACAATGATCTTTAAATGCAAGTTTTTTGTCGAAAATTAATCCTAGGATATTTAAGTTATCTACTTGTTTGATATGTACATTATTAAATATTAAGTCTAAATTATTAAAATTATGTTTTCTGCAAATATGTAGTGTTTTGCATTTGCCATATGAAATTCTAGCGCCTGAAGCTGCAGACCAGAGGGAAATGTCATTTAAAATCCCACGAAACTTATTATTGATTACATTTAAGTCACTACTTTTGGAGAATATTAATACATCGTCAGCGTATATAATGTGTTCAATGCTTTTGACTTTTGATATTATTTCACTGATTTCATTGAAAGCAATAATAAATAGGGTAACCGAGTTACACATTTTATCACCAATTTTCCATTTCGACAGCTGTCGCAGAACAATATGTGCTCCTACTCTGTCAAAAGTCTTTTCAAAATCAAGGCTAAGTACGGAAATGTGATTTTTGCACGACAGTGCCTTTGAGGTGAAGTGTTCAAAGTGTAGTAAAGTATCCATCGTACCCTGTTCTTTTTTAAAAGCCATTTGGTGTGGACTAAGGTACTTCTTTTTGAGAACAAACCACATGATGCGCTTGGAAACTATTTGTTCCAATATTTTTCGTATGCATGGAAGCAGCGATATAGGTCTGTATCGTGAATTTCTGTTGGGGGCTTATTACGCTTGGGAATAGGAATGATAGAGGCACATTTCCAAGCTTGCGGATATATACCTTGTGCAAGTATGTTGTTATAGTGAGATACAAGTCTACTTTTTATGCTTAATGGAAGGTGTTTGGGTGAACCGGTGCGTTGTCTTTCTTCAAGACAACGCACCGGTTCACACTGCATTAGATACGCTGCTAAAATTACGTGAAATACACTTCGAATTGGTTAATCATCCACCTTATAGTCCAGATTTAGATCCTAGTGACTTTTTCCAGTTTCCAAACTTGAAAAAATGGCTCGCAGGAAAAAGATTCATCTCAAACGAAGAAGTGATTACCGAAACTAACGCGTATTTTGAGGGGTTCCCGAAATCGTATTATTCAGATGGTATAAAAAGTTGGAATATCGTCTATATATCGTATCGTAAGTGTGTCGAAGTAAAAGGAGACTCTGTTGAGAAATAAATGGTTTTTGAACAAAAAATGTTTTTTTCCTACTTAGGTAGCTTCAATATCAATCCGCCCCCGTACATACATTCGAGGCGCTTTAAATTACTTAGAATTAATTGCTAACGTTATTTTCCCAATTAACCTATACATTTTTTTTTATATCTCAACATATACATTTCTTCAATTTTCCATACGCTAATTTCCTAATCAGTAAACAGTAAAAGCCTATGTATATTTACATATAGCCTGCTGCAGTATCTGCAAATTCCCAATTCCTAATCCTATGCCCCTATATACTTACTTATATGGCCATACCCATTCCTATTAACAAAATAACTTACTTGCTTAAATATACCTTCGTACATTCATTCTGTACATTATACAGCTACATACATATATACTTACTTCACCAACGGTGCCGGCGCTACTGCCTACGCATCGTATGTCATTTCATTAACTGTCGTATGTATGTGTGTATATATTCTACGTTTAGTTTAAATTACTTACCCACGACTGTCTTATAACTTTATTTTTTAAATTGTGTCCAATGAACCCGTTTCTTATTATTTAATATTTAAAAAATATTTTTCTCTACTGTGCTTCATTCGGCAATAGTGCCTAATAAGCATATTTACATTACGTAAATTTTGTTCGCCCGAGTGTAAGTGGCACACTTCTACTGGCACTGACGTTGAAAATCGGAGCTGTTTGTGTTATTCGATATACACACGTACATTTTTACGGTGTTATTCTTGTGTTTACACTGGTAAAACACTGTTAACACATGTCTTTAGTTGTGTGGTCTAATGTGGAACAATTTCAATAAATTATTATGTAGCTTTTTAATCTTGCCCTTAATTGTTACGACTGTTGTAACTGGGCTACGGATATCTGCTACTACATACGGACCTATCCAAACAGGTGAGAATTTGTTTCTTCTAGCCTGATTTTTCATTAGTACCTGGCCACCTACATGAAAGATTACTGGGTTTAGTACCTTGACTCGTTGGCGACTCGTTTAGCACAATCCTAGTTTTCTCTAACCAATTCGTGCACTCGCTGCAACTGCTATTTTTGCACTTTATTGGGATCGTTAGCATTGTATATTGGCGCACATTTGCGCTTCAAATTTGCCGGCATGTTGAAATCAAACCCATAGAGTATTCTAGACGGAGTTTGCTTCGTTGATACATGCACAGTATTGTTGTGTACATTCATTGCAGTGGTTAACCATTGATCCCAATTCGAGCCGTCTTCTTTGGCAAAACTGCGCAAGTACTCGGCCAGAGGTCGATGACTACGTTCCAATGAGCCATTCGCCTGTGGATGATATGGTGTTATGTGCAACTTCTCGATTCCCAGCATTTTACAAGTTTCTGAGAATAATTTCGATACAAAATTGGAAACCATTGTCGGTTATCAAAACCTTAGGTATGTTGTATCCTGCTATAATTTCATCAAAGACTGCTTTGGCTACCGTACTTGCTTCAGCATCGGGTATAGCCACGCACGCCATATACTTTGAGAAATCATCTTGGAACCTCAATATGTACTTGTTTCCCGAAACTGTCTCAGGTAGAATACCTACAATATCCATATGAACTTTATCAAATGGTTGTTTTGGTGTGTCAGTTAACACCATTGGCATCTTTGTCAGCCTTGAACTTTTGTTGGCCTGACATTTTCTCTGAGCATACCTTTCCATCCGTATACTCGTCTAATTCTGTCATGAGTTTTCCAGAATCCCTGGTGTCCACCTAGAGGTGAATCATGGAAATCCTTTAACACTGCCTGGATATCCTTTATATCCTCCAGCCATTCCACACTACTGGCTCTTTGTTCATTGGCATCGTCACCCGCATTGCTAACATTTCTTGTTGCATCAATTTTATTTTCTTGCATTCTCTCGGCCTTATCCTTATCTAACCTTGCTCTGGCCCTAGTTTGCACTACTGATATCTTCTGTGCTTGAGGTTTGTATATGATTTCAAAATCATACTCAGATAATTTGTGTCTAAACCTGGCTAGCCTAGACGTTTGGTCTTTCAAATTGGCTATGCCTCTCAACGGCTGGTGATCAGTGTATATATTAAATGGGCGACCTAGCAGATATTCTCTAAAATTCTTCGTAGCCCACACTATGGCTAAAAATTCCTTGTCTATTGTGGAGTATCTTTTCTCCGTCTCACTAAGCGCTCTGCTTGCGAATGCTATTGGTCGGTCATTACCGACTTCCCCTTGTGACAATACTGCCCCTAATGCTTCATTGCTAGCATCAGTGGTCAACAAAAACGTTTGCTCAAAGTCGGGGTACGCCAAAATTGGTGGCGAGCTAATTATTTCTTTTAGCCTCTCGAATGCTTGCTGACAGCTCTCTGTCCATTCGAACTTTGCTTCTTTACGTAGTAACTTATTAATTGGCGACGCAATTCCGGCTAGTCCTTCCACGAACTTTCTATAATAGTTCACTAGTCCTAGGAATGCTTGCACTTCCTTTCTATTTCTGGAGCACCTTGCACAAGCGTTGCGAATGCTGCTGCAAGTTCTTCCCGTAAATTACAATATCATCCAGATACACAAAACAATCTAACCCTTGCAAGCCTGTTAGCACATGGTTCATCAGCCGTTGGAAGGTAGCCGGTGCTCCTGCTAATCCAAACGGCATTCTGTTAAACTCATAATGCCCTAAACCGGTGCTGAACGTGGTTTTCTGCTTATCTTGGGTATCCACCAGAACTTGGTGGTAGCCACTAGCTAAATCAAGCGTAGAAAAATATCAACTATGCCCCAATTGATCCAGAATTTCTTCTATCCTTGGAATCGGGAACACTTGCTTGATAGTGGCGTCATTCAATTTCCTAAAATCGACGACCATTCTCCACTTCTTTTGACCCTGAGCACCTCCCTTCTTTGGTACCAAAATTATTGGTGAGTTCCAAGGCGAGATACTCGGTGAAATTGTGTTATCCTTTAACATTCCTTCTACTTGCCTGTTTACCTCATCTTTGTGAGCTTGTGGCAAACTGTACTGTTTCTGGTTAATTGGTGGTTGATCCACTCCTGTAGGTATTTCATGTTCTACCTCTGGTATATACGTCAGCTCGTCTCCTTCCAGCAAAAATATGTCATGGAATGACGTACAAATGGCTTCTATTGATGTCTTCTCTTCTGAATTTACTCTTGGGTCTAACTTCAGTGATTCTAGCACTCTCTCCATTCTTTTTCTTATATCAACTTGTTTAATCTGATTTACCGATCTATAATTCGGTTCCTTAAAATTATCGTAACTATTGAACTTGGGCCTAAAATCCTCATCCATCAGATAGTCCTTTTCTGAGGCGTTGAGTACGCAAGCGTACACCTTACCCTTGTCAACGTGCGTTATGGTTTCTCCCATATATACGCCCTCCGCTAGCTGCTGCTTGTGCAAAACAACAGTCCTAAGTTTCGTGTTTACAGGCATAGTAACTACTCTGGTTGACCTTACAGTTACTACCTCCATACCACACTTCTTAACCCTATTCACGGTTCCTTCCTGCCATGACATTAATGGAAGAGTAAGGATTATATTCTTATTATTATCATAGAATGATAAGTGTTTCTCGAGCGCATCCAGTATGGTGCACCTCTTGAAATATTTTCACCTAATACCCTAAGCTCAAAATGCCAAATATTAAAATCAAATTTTTTATGTTTGTTTTCAAACAACATAAATTAAAAACATATGAATTTAAACAATATAAAAACAATTTAAATGTCTCCAATATAAATTACATGACTTTATAAACAATATAAATGTCCCTCATGACAAACAAACGCAAATCCCCCACAAAAAAAATCCTCACAGCTAGGATGAACATACATAGACCGTCCGATCATACTGACGATTTATGGTTGCTATTCAAAGCTGCGTGCAACAGCGCGAACGCGCCTGTGGGTTGCGACTTCTTTGACGAGCGCCATGGCGCCTTCAGGGTCGCAGAAGTATCTACTTAAATTACGCTATTATACACTCTACTCACCATTATTTTATTCGATGACATCTTTGCCTCCAGGTCCTTTATCCTGGTGCTATCCTTGGGATATTGTTGCAGGATGCTTCACTGCTTCAGGGTTCCTTGTCCTGGGATTCCTCCTGTAGGTCCTTTAGACCGGCTGCGCCAAAATGTTGGGGTCCTTTGTTGCTTGTCGGGAGACGTCCTTTCGCTGTGCGCGAATTATGTTTTTCGAACTTAAGTTTACCCAAAAAAAAGACAACGCGAGATGGTTTCAGCTTTGAGATCAGTTTTATTCTGACTTTGAAATTACAATTCACAATTATTTATACCTTAAGTTTATGCTTACGCTATTATTTTAATTAAACTAAATAAATGGCAAATTAATAATATTGGAATTTAATTCTTATATTGCATTTTACTTTAAATTGGATTAATGCATCCGGTCCGCATGCTTCTGCTGAGCTTGCGTCTGGCCACTTTCCGTTGTTTGTGCCGTCATTGACCGGTGCTGTCGTTGACTTGTAGTTCTTGCTGACAATTCAATGCTTGAGCAGCATATGTTGTTGTTGTTGCTTGTGGTGGTACTATCTACTGTGGAGGTAACGTAACTCGCGCGTGGCTGAAAACCCTAAATCACTCTTTGGAAATGACACTACATTACACTTTTAGTTTTCACAAGCCCCTTTATTCTTAAAATACTAATTCTGATATACTACTAGAGTAACCCTGCCCGCGTTGCTGGACAATACGATAACATACGTTTACGTCTTTGTATTAAAAATTAAATTTTCTAGAAAGAATAGACATTTTCCTGAAAAAGAAGTGCAAAATAATATAAATTTTTTAAAGTGAGAACATCAAAAAGAAAAAAATTTATTGCAGAGCTTGGTGGTAAACGACATTTTTAGTATTGCCATTTTCACAAAAAATGAATAAAGACGACGGCTTCCCAACACGTGAACATGCAACATAAAGTTGACCGTGTGAAAATACAGGAAATTCTAAATTTATTCCGCAAACTTGCAACGACTGGCCTTGAGCTTTATTAATAGTCATTGCAAAAGCCAAACGAACGGGAAACTGTAATCGTTGAAATTGAAATGGCATATCAGTGGGAATCATTGGGATATGTGGTCTTAAAACATCTTCGCCTTTGAATTTCCTATTTAAAATTGTTGCTTCAATTACATAATTTATTAATTTTTTGACCGCAAGTCTTGTTCCGTTGCATAATTTTGGTGGATTTATATTACGAAGCATAATGATTGTAGATCGGATTTTCAATTGTAAATTATGCGGTGGCATTCCAGGCAAATCAAGAGAATTCAAAAATTCAGTTGGGTAATGTACTACGTCTTCTTGATTCTTCACAGTATCAACAGATTTATATGTGATCAATTCACCATCTATTTGAGATTGAATGGTGAAATCCAAATTATTGACATCCTTATTTTTCCTGCTCTTTCACTTAACCAAGCATGATTTTTGTATTGCTGTTGCATATTTGGGAAAACTTTTTCAATTAGTTCTTCTTTTGATTATGTGAATATGCAAAAATCTCTCGGAATTGTAATGAAACCATCATTATCAATTGGCATTTTACCATCACCCATTTAAAGCAATTGCTTTGAAAATGTTGCAGCTGATTGGTCATTTTGCAATTGCACACGATCATTGGTGGTGAGTCTTAACGTTTTAACGTATCTCCATAAATTTGAAAGCTTCAAACACGCATTTATTTCATCAGCTGGTGTTGATTTTGAGATAACAGGTAGTGCTTGTCTAAAGTCTCCTGCTAACAATATTAAAGCACCACCAAATAAATTTTGATTTCCACGGAAATCTCTCATTGTTCGATCCAAAGCTTCAATTGATTTCTTGTGTGCCATTGTGCATTCATCCCACAACAAAATATCAAATTGTTTCAAAGCTCTAGCCATGCCAGAGGTTTTTGATAAATTCCATGATGGTGCTTAATTTATCGTCATATTCAAAGGCAATTTTAGCGCTGAATGCGCTGTCCTACCACCATCCAATAAAGTGGCTGCAATTCCAGAAGATGCAAGTGCCAAAGCAATTCTACCACGTGCTCGTACAGTTGCTAAAATTAAAGTTATCAAAAAAGTCTTGCCAGTACCACCAGGTGCATCCAAAAAGTACATCCCACCATTACCATTATAAATTTCTTGCATAATTTTTTCATAAGCTAATTTTTGCTGTTGATTTAATTTAGGAATATTTTCTTGAACATAATTTGTCAGCACATTTGGATCGTATTTCTGTTCTCGAAGCAAATCTTGATTAAAAATATCATTTCTTGAACGATTTGGTGATGGCATACCTAACTGAGCCAAAGCTTTACTCACCATTCCTAAACACATATCCTCAATCAATATCAATGCCTCATTATACATTTCCTCTGTATAATTCAATTGAGCATAAATATTTAAGGTGCGTATTCGATGTAAAATATCTTCCGTCATGTAATCACGAAATTTTATCCATAAATCAGATGGATTAGCCGGATTGGACGTTGAGATAATGATAGAAAATAAAATTCTAATTTGTTGTGGATATGCTGATACCGATGCATCAGTTAATGTATTTTCCCAATGTGTATCGTGCTGAAGCAATCCTAGCTTTTGACATGCTTCACGGTAAGTGGCGCATAATTGTCCATCAAGAGTTCTCAAATAATTAAATGATGTTGGACCATGAACATTTATCAAAAGCAAACGCAAATAAAAACACTCATCATTATTTGGGTGAACTGTGTAAATTCGACCTAAAGCATCAGTTTCAAACACATTTGGATGACCTTGAACAGGTTTGCCTTGCTTTCGACGTTGAAATTCCTTTTTTGATGCATTCCAAGTATAATATGATTGAACCTGAGCATAAAGCAATGTTCTTGCAAATGAAGCTTCTTGGCAGAATTTAAAAAATGCGGTCAAAGTTGTATTTGGTGGCGCAATTGGTCTTTGTGCTGCATTTTGTTCATTAAAACAAATACGCTGACCATTTTCCAAATGAACAGCTAAATAGTGAACGCTCGGGTATCTTTCATGTATTGCAAAAGAGAGTATACGCCATACTGTTTCATTACTGCTGATGTATCGACCAGTTCGGTAATGTTTTATTTCATCATTTTCAGCAACACCGAAAGCAGCCATATCGCTTTGACTGAATTGCAGTATTCAACGTTAATGTGAGCCTTAAAAGTTTTTGATAAAATTGGTGAATATGGGACAATCCAACGATTGTCGACCTCGATTTCTTGTATTCCCACTTTGACAGTTGTTGATCTACCATTATCTTGTGTTGATCGTCGAAGATATTTTGGATCCCCATAATTTCCAGTAATGGTTTCAGAAACTAATGCTTGTGGATAATTTTTTGTACACTTTCCATCTTGAATTTCAGGATCAGGAATTTCTGCTGATATAACGCTATCAATTTGTTCTGGTATTATTTTGTCAACCATCCAAATTAAAAAGTGAGCGTGTGGTAGTCCTCTCTTTTGCCATTCAATCGAATACATCCAGCAACGTACTTCACCAAATATTTTTAATTTTATCAAAATGTCCATTAATGATTTCATCTTTTGCTTAAATACACGTGCAGTTATATCATGTCGGTCTGTTGGCCCTTGACCTTCAAATAAATGTTCTTTAATTTCTGTCCATTGCGGATTGTACGAGAAAGTTATAAATAAATCAGGTCTTCCATAATGACGCACATAACACATTGCATCTTGGGCGTATTCACGCATATGTCGTGGTCCACCAACATATGACGATGGTAAAATCACCATATTGCCAATATCATTAGGATCCACATCATTGTTAATAGCATCACGCAGATGAATGATGAAAAAGCTTACGGCAACGCAAAATGTGATTGTATTCATTTTGTCGAACCATTAATTGATACGCGTAATAATTCATAGCGCTAACCTTTTTATCAGTTAACGCACCTGTCATAAAAAGAAATAAAAATAAATTCCATTAGTCAATTATATTTTAATTTCATTCCTTAAAATTATTTTATTTTGTACGCACCGGTTGAATGATTAATCATTCTTAAATTGAAATGGTACCCATCTTCACCTTGCCAAAAAATTAGCGGATATTGCAACGAATCATAACAGCGCTGTGTTTCACTAACATTTTCCAACTGGTCATTTCTACCCTATTGAATTCATATCACGCCTATTGAATTCTTTTCCAACCATGACAATCGCTACTTCATCTTCAAATCTTGGTGCTTTAAATCTTCCTACATGTTGGCCAGCTGGCGTTTTATCCACATTTATTCTTATTCCATAATTGTCAGCAGGCACATTATCAATTTGTGATTTAAACATTCTATCCAATTCATTATGTTTATGTAATAATATTTGTAATTCACGAATAATTGGTTTGCTTAATTTCGGATTTATTGAATAACGCTGATCAACTTCTTCATCTCCATTTCCCTAGAAATAATTTTGTAGAAAGCGATACTCTTGGTTGTCGAATGGCAATAACGAACCAATTTTATGGTACACCTGACCCTGAATCTTTAATTAATATTCAACAAATTGGTTAGAATTTTCGTATAAATTTGGTTAGAATTTTCGTATAAATCAAAATATATATTAATATCTGAATTGAAAACCACATTATTTACCTTAAAAGTTGGCATAAATCTATCACGAACAATGTGTTGTGCTCCAAATGATGTCATTTGAAAGCACGACTGAATGAAATTCAAGAAATGCTTTGACTGATTTGGTCTGCCACCAACCAAAGAGAATAATGGCTCAGGTGGTGGACTTAATGGTGTTAATTTAACTTTTAACTTTTCCGTCAGCACAGCACATTCCATCGGTTTCATTTTTAAATTTAAATGCATTGCATTTATTACAAATTTTATCCATTTTGCCAATTTGAATAGATGGATGCGAAGCGTAATCAATGTTATGACCATAATTAAAACCGGCACGATCCAAATTTCCAATTGAATGGCTACGTCTCCGTTGCTGCCTGTTTTTATTGTCACGTTCAGTGTTACGTTCACGATCTCTTCAGTTTCTAACTCTCACACTTTCAATACGTTCTTCTCTTTGTTCTTGATTTTGATTTAATCTTGATCGTGCCATTGATTAGAGCTATTTAAACGTATTTGACTGCTGTGGCGTGTTCGTCAGCCAATTTGTGAACGGCTTCGTCGCGGCATTGTTGAATAATTTTTAAAATTTTTTTTGATGCAAAAGATTTTAATTTTAACTGAAAGATTACAAATCAATAATTAAAAAATGTCAATGTTCACACAGTAAACTTAAATGACAATCAATAAACACACAGAAATTAAATAAGTCAAATGACGCGAGCAAGCAGAGCCTTATACCGATGAAAATGTAATTCTCATAAGAAAAAAAAATACATTTTATATGGGGAAAACACACCATCATAAAAGTGTGCGTATAACGCAAATTCGTAGAAATTTTTCGATGAAAGTAGCCCTTTCCAACGGATGTACTCGTTTGAAAATCGGTTGAGTGGTTCTCGAGTTAGAAAATCACGAACATAGGACAACTTATTTTTATATATATAAAGATTTACAATTCACAATTACAATACAAAAACTGACCTTTCTGGTGTTCCAGTTTCGCACCTGTTAATTGGCGCCATTCTGAAAGTGTTGATGGTGCATTCTAAATTTCAATGCCTTTCGGTGGCTCGACTGCGAAACTGTAGCACCCTAAAAGTTTACATAATAAATATTACATAGGTAATATTAATTCAAAATACTCGCACCCTAAAATTAAGTGCTTTCTTAAGTAACTTTAACAAATGCTAATCACACAGAATGTGTGACATCTGTTAGGAGTCGATGATATGAGACACTACGCGCAGGCAGCTTGATTCTAACTCACAACATCCCTCCCCTCTTTCTAAAAGAAGTTAGTGCAACTAACTTCTAATGAATCTTTACAATATTTTTCTCTTTTCTGCACTTTAAACAATCTGTGCAGTTTCTTAAACCTATAGTGGTAGAGTTTTTCTTTTTTTTCTTTTTTTTTAAATCGCCTTACTTCGGTTCTATTATTGTATTCTTTTCTTTTTTACTTTTATGTTCTTTTGTTTTTTTTTCTTACTACTTCTTTTATAGTTTTTTTTTCTTTTGTTTTATTTTGTTCTTTTATTTCTATCTTTTTTCCTTCTTTTTTTTTTTAGTTATATTCCCCTTTTTATATTTGGTGTTGAGCTAAGAGCCCTGGCAGCTAGTGCTCCTAAATTTCGTATGATAAGAATTGATTCTTATCCTTCTTTTGTAAATAAAATAAATAAATATTTGGTCTTTCATCGACTCTTTTCTCACTGGCGTATATACAAACAAAATTACAAACTAATTACATATTTAGCTACGTTTCTTATAAATACGGTCCTCTGCAATTGTTGGTCCTGGTAACGTCCGTCCTGTGAGAGTGAAGTCCCTCGATGAACTCTGCATACCCCTCCCTTCTTTCTGGACCGGTTACCATTAAAACTTCGCTTGTAGTAGCCTTCTTATTTTCATTCTCTGCTTATAGTGTTCAACTTGTAAAAAGCATTTAGAATACATGAGAGATTACAATACAATCTTACACTGAGACACTACGGGCAGGCAGCTTGATTCTATCTCACAAAAATAAGTCTATAAGATTCCACCTTTTTCGGGTATTTTCCAGGCCTGGGAATCACAGTTATTTGAGATGTTTTCCATATTTGGGGGAATGAGCCAGTGCGTATTATCCCATTAAAAATATGGAGGAGATGTTCTATTGCTACTATTGCAGATTCCTTTATCATCTGTCCCGTTATTAAGTCACACCCTGGAGCTTTTTTTACATCTAATTCGTTAATAGCGTCCACCAATTAATTTTTTTGTATTGCTATTCCTGGCATAGTTGGATTGTCGCTGGCGTGAGGCAATTTGGAATCTTGAATAGCAAGGTTTGGAGTAAACACTTGCTTAAAATGAGTTGCGAAAACGTCTCCTTTTTCGGCATTGCCTTTTTCCCAGTCGCCATTTGGGAGACGGTTTGGTGACTCAGCAATTATTGGTGCTCGCAAGTTTTTAGCTGCTTGCCAGATAGAATAACTAGTTGCTGATGTAAGGGTTAGATTTTCAATATATTGCTGGAAGTCATTTTCCCCTTTTTCCTTCAGAAGCCTCTAAAGTTTTTTGGTGCAACGTTATTATTGCCTTTTTAGTGCTGGGGATCTGTGCTTTTGCCATTCGCGTCTGATTGATTTTTCTAATAAAACTGTTTGTATATCTCTCGGAGTACATTCTTGCCGAGTAACAGGTTTATAGGGCGGGGTAGCTACCTTCGCCGCTTGGGATAACATATCTGTGAATGTATACACAGCTGCATTTATTTCTTGGTCTGTTTTTAGGGATAAACTAATCCGTTTGTTTGGAAACTGTACATATATTGTATTTTTGTAGTCTCTTTTCGACAATGTTTGGGATTTGAGTGTTACTATTGTCGGGGTATGATCCGAGGACAGATCTAGCGATGGTGGTACGTGGGAGTGAATGTTGTGTAGCGACTCCGAAGTCTATAAGGACTGGTATCATACCTGTATCTGTAAGCCAATATGTGGGGCTACTACAAGATAAAACGTCCAGCCTTAGTTTAGTTATTGTTGATAACTAACTTCTTCCCTTTGGAGTTACTAGGCGAGAGCCCCAATGTGTATGTTTGGCATTGAAATCTCCAGCGGTGATAAATTTATTACCGAGAGTACCTAAAAAGTGCTTATATTGCTCTTCCTCTCTATTGTGTCTGGGTGGGCAGTAGATTGCTGATATTATTAGTCCACTTACATATTCTTCGAGTATAGTACTTGTTGCTTGAATATAATCAGTACTGAAATTTTGCATTGGGAAATGCTTTATTCTATTTTTCGTTAAAAGTGCTGTGCCACCACTAGCTTTGCCACTAGGGTGTTTGGTATCATAGATTGAAGCTATCCATCTATATTGAAGCTATTTTTCTGAGTCAGATGGGTTTCCGAAATTACCGTAAGGTCTTAGAAAATGTTTGAGCTAAAACTTGAGCTGGGTTACACCGTTAGCGTTCCAATGTGTGATTTTTAGGGGTTTATGGTTTTGACAATAGAGATTGTAATAGCATATTTTGGTTTAGCATCATTTCTTGCACCATATTTTGCATAGAGCACATGATTTGTGTCATAGATGCCATGAATGTTTACAATGACTTTTCTAACGATTGGTTTTGCTCATTTGAATTGTTAAGGGGAGGATTTCCTTTGAGTATATTATCATAAGAGTTTACCCGCGGTTCCAGTTCGCTTATGGGGATAGTTACTTTTTTCAATTGTCTTTGCTGTGGCATGAGTTTTTATTGGATATTTATATACGAGTATACAGAACAGCCTCGATAGTTGGCTGTATGACTTTATTCGCAATTGCTGCATTTCTTAACATTTGTGTCTTCTCCTGAATACGGGCTGTTTTGAGATGAGTGCAGTACACCACAAATAACACACAGTGGGAAATGTGCAGTATGTTTTGGTATTACCAAATTCTTGGCAATTCTGGCATTGAACTGGAGCAAAACTTTTTCGTTCTCTTCAACTGTTATCTTTCTATGCAGAAGATAGCGAAGGTTATAAAGGTGTGTTTCACCTTTCTTGAGCTTCGTTTTGTCTGGTTGTAGTTCAACCCGGAGGAGTGATTGTGGAATCTTATTTTTGTTGTGTATATTGTACACGGAGTTTATTTGAAATCTTTCTTGGGACAGTGCTTCCTGGATTTCATTACTTTCTACATAAGATTCAATGCCTCTCAAAATTACCGACAGGCCTTTACTACTTTTAAGTTGGTAAGTATAATATTGCTTTCTCTTATTATCGAGGTATTCCACAATTTTGCGATAATTATTTTCGTAGTAAATTTGAACTTAGGCTTCATGAATATTACCCTTGGTTATTGGAATTACATGGAAATTGTTGGGACCGATTGCAGAGACTAGAGTGTTGGAGTTACGTTCTCGAAGATAAATTGGTGGTGGTTTTGGTTGCTTTTGGAGTTATTCATTATTTGTACCATTTATATTTGTGAGTAGTGCAAATCGATTTTGGGATAAAGGTGTGATGTGATTTTCATGAGCCGATTCATTCGGCTTCCTAAATTTTGCGACTTGCATATTTGCTTGTTGAGGGCTGGACTTATGCTTAACTTGTATGTAATCATCCATACCAGTCCAAGAATGATAGAATAGAGGAATGCGCCAATGCTGGTACGCCTCTCTCTGCGCATCTCGTCAAAAGGCACATACGAAATGAGATATCTGCCAAAAGGCATACATTTTTGTGTGAGAAATGTGATAATTTGTGTTTAATATTAATATTTGTAGATATATAAATGTAAGATAATATATTTATTAATTGGGGTTAAAATTTTTGGTTTTATTCAGTAATTTTTTGGTTAAAATTGTGCCGTGAAAGTTTTTATTTAGTGTTTTGGTGCATCAATGGAAATAATTATGGGAAGTGAAACAAAAAATACTACATTTAAAAATATATATACGAGTATATATTTATTTTATAATTAGAGTTATTTTATTTATATATTTATATTCATACATAGTTACAGATACAGATATGCATGCATATTTATGTAGTAATAAATACAAAGGTTTCAGCTAAACTAATTTTATTAGGTTTTTATGATATTTACAATAGATAAATAAAATATTAAACTTGACTCCTGTAGAAGTGAAGCGACCACTTTTTTCATTATTGCGCCTTTCGAGCCGCTTTAGTGTAACTTGTGCTATGGGCTCTATATTTTTGCCCAAAGGTGGAATAGCACCTGGCTTTAAATGCGTTCTCATTCTAAATCCTGTAATTAATATTTTTAAAATTGAACTAATATATTTTTAAAAAAAAATTACTTTCCTATTTCAACCTGCAAATTCTTCGCTATGCACTTTTCAATAAAATGTTCCATACAAATTTACCGAGTATTTGGATTAAATGCTTTCTTTTGGTTACAAATATAATTATATATTATATAATATATTATATAATATAATATATAATACAAATATAATTTGTACTCGTGTACTTGCAATTGGATTTGTGAACTTATGTATATATAATTCAAAATAATTAAAAACCCTTTAATACACAAATTATTGCCTTTGCGAATGCATTTTTGATATCACAAAATAATTTTAAGTGCCACGTGACGTCACAGCCAATCAGCTGTGCTGAGTTTTTGTCGAGGGAGGAATAGCGGACCTGCGCATGGCGTAATCTTCTATTCTATCATTCTTGATTCCAGTCTGTATGGCCGCTTTTGGTTTTCGCTCACTTATGAGTGATTGTGTTTGGGAATAAATATTATTATCAGGAGGAATCCCACCTCAATGTTTATTACTGACAAATCAGAGGGGCGGGAGAGGGGCATTGCGAGCTCTAGGATAGTTTTTCAGTTACAGCTTGCAATGATATAATCGTGTTGTTATGCTTTACTGCACTAACAGTTGGAAATATACAGTTGTTGCCTTCACTCAGAGTGCGCTGTTTTATTGATTTCTCAGACTTTGTATTAATTTGCGGATTACTTATGCCGTCAATGTTTGTGTGATTGAGCCAAAGATAATATACTACCAAAGACAATATACTATAAATACATTACATCCTTCTTTTCACTCAGCGAAATGAGTTAAAATTCCGTAGCTGCCTATGGTGCCAAAACCCGAAGTGTGCTCGGCAATGTAAAGGCAAAACATGTAGATACACATTCTGGTTTTTGCGTTCTATATATGCGTGTGTGTTTTTTTTTCTAGTAAGCGCAGCACTCAGACAGAGTATATATCCATTGTACTGCACTTAAGGTTCCCTTTTACTCTACTTTAAATCTACCCTTCAGAAGGTCGTTCGGTGTTATGGTTGTTGGCAACGGTGGTGCTGGTCTCACTGCTGGTATTGTTTGTTGCATTGTTTGTACAGATTCCTCCTGCGACATCTCTAATCTGGTGTTGGCCTCTGCTTGTATGTCTTCTTCCTTGGACGGGAGTTCGAATTTTCTGGATCTAGTTTCTATTGGCATCGGTTTTGTTGGGTTTGCTGTGCCTCGGTTTAGCCTTGATGATTCACTTGGTATTGACTTGAGAGTTTTTTATGTTAATTCTTGTTCACTGCACTTTCTTTAATGTAACACGATAATAAATTGATTTTGTGAGTTTGGTCTTAATAGATTTGTTTTTTTTCTGTTCTACAATATTTCTTAAGAAATGTTTTTCACAGTTAATTATTTTTTTTTTATTTTTGGTTCTTAATTATTTCTTCAGAAATAATTTCCACGACTGCGCCAGTTACGTTAATAAAACGCGGAGAGAACTTCGGTTCAACGTTGTTTTTATTACGGAGTTTATTTTAAAACTAAACTAACAATTTTAAATTACTTATGCCGAAACCTTAACTAACTTACTTAACATCGATTATTTGTTATCGCTGCTATAGGCACAAAAGTATTTTCCAAAATTATGTAGGAGGGTAGAAAGAGAGGTAAACGTCTATAACCACCAATAAGCAGAGTGCAAAGCCGTAGCTGAACAAGTGCTAATGCACTGAGAATTGCAGACGTTGCATTTAGGAGTTGTTTATGTCATTGCACTTCAGTTAATTTATGTCATAACTGTACTGATCGTACTGACTTTGCTTTTGGAAAGTTTGTGTCATTGCAATTCAGCTGATTTATGTCATTGTACTGATCGTACTGACTTTGCTCTTTGGGAGGTTTGTGTCGTTGCACTTGAGAATGGTCTCAAAATATAAAATGCATAAACGGCTTTGGTGGTCATTTGTGAGATTCATACTTGATAAGAATGATATCTCAGCTGACGTTTGGTGTTAGATTTAGGGTTCGCAGCAACTGCTGGCGTAACTGGCGTGTAAAATGTCGCTGATTTCCACGGAGGACAATCTCGAAAGTCTGTTCGAGACAAAGCTCTTAATAAGAAAAAACCACACAATCACGACGTGCTGGTATAATCTGCATAATAAGTGGGCTTTCGAGAAGAAACCCTGCAGCCCGCTTGGAAGCATGCCCTGGAGTTTCTGGGTTCATTAGCCCAACGGAAGTGAGCAGGATTCCTCGCTGAAACGGAATGCTGCTCCTTTTACTTGAGTCTTCAACCAGCGAGGGAGCAATAACTCTTTTCTCAACCATTTAGTATCCACCAGGAGCAGCATAATTTAAAGACAATTGATTGATCAAGAATTCCGAAGCCCTCCCACAGAATCAACATATTCTAATAATATTTTTATATATAACAATTATAATTGATTTTTGAACATTTTTTTTCAAATTTCCAATGATTTCCTGCAATAAGTTCCTTGAAATTTGTAAACCACAAAGGCACCAGACCAGTACGAAAAAACTACTCTGTCTCATCAAACCAACTCGTCTTACTAGTATATTTTTAACACAGGCTGTGGGCAGACCTTGGCTTTTTTTTGTCGGAACAATCTAGTAAGAGCAGCACTCAGACACAGCATACGAGTATATCCATTGTACTGCACTTAAGGTTCCCTTTTACTTGGCTTTAAATCTACCCGACCTCCGAAGAAATAGAAGTAGATCCTGTGGTGCCAAGGAGCCAAGTTGGTTACTCCTCAGCACATCAGTGCCAAAAATCCCAAACCTGATTCGAGCAAAGGCAGGGCAGACGCAAAGAAAATGGTCCGCCGTCTCGTCTTCTTCTCCACAGGCTGGGCACAGCGCACTGTCTGATATGCCAATTCTTTTCATGTGCCTAGCCCACAGAAAGTGCACTGTCATCACGCCAATCAATAGCCTGCAGTCCCTCCTACCTAAAGATAGAAGGAACCGTGACCATCAGTCAGAGATAGCAGGTAGCACAATTTTCGTCCATTCGCAGCCTCTCTCAGCCCGCCATGCTCGCTTGTGGGTCGAAACAACCCACTTGTTTGCAGTGGTTTTGATGGCAGCAGAAGGGAGTGGCAGAACAGGCTCAGGGTCAATAAAAACAGCCTCGGAGCCCATCCTGGCCAAAGAGTCAGAGGTCTCGTTACCCGCAATGCCAGCGTGTCCCGGGACCCAAGTCAGCGTCAGACTATTATGTTTTCCAACACAATTTAGCCTGGATTTGCAGAACCTGACTATCGTGGAAGTGGTGGTCGGACTATCCAAGGCCATGAGCGCAGCTTGGCTGTCACTGCAAAGTCCATCGCCTCAAGTATCGCATATACCTCCACCTGAAACACAGACGCATGCAGACCAAGGGCAAAGAACCGACGGGTCCCACAAGATTCCACGAAGACACCAGAACCTGAACCTTCTTCAGTCCTGGAGCCATCAGTGAAAATACGGCAGCAGTGTTTGCCGGGCTCGTTCTCGGGATCTAACCATGAACGAGCCTCTGGCAGCAACACACTATACCGCTTTTCTAGTATGACGGTTGACGAAATGGAGTCCGGGGGCATAGACAGGATTGCAAAATCGATGTCAATGCCTGCGCCGTCGTCCAATATCGAGTACACCCCATACCAGTGGCCACTATGTTTCACTCTGCAGATGGCCTTAACGGCCTCTCCGCGGATGAAGACATCTAGTGGCGGGAGATTCACCAAAGCATCAAGTGCCGGGCCTGGAGTAGTCGGAAATGTTCCGGTACAACATATGGCCACAGCACGTTGTAGTTTTGATAGAGCATTTTTGACCCCTACAAGAGAGAGTCTGCTCATCCAAACCATCGATGCATAGGTGATAATAGGTCTTACCATAGCTGTATAGATCCATAGCACCTTACTAGGGGAAAGACACAATTTCTTACCAAAAATACCCTTACACTGCCAGAAAACTGACAGTGCTTTGGATGTCTTCAGTTCGACATGTGTTTTCCAAAGAAGTTTGTTATCAAGGATGACTCCAAGATATTTGACTTCCTTGGATAGCTGGATAGTGACTCCTTTTAGTGTAGGCAGAATAAGTCCATCAAGCTTTCTCCTTCTGGTAAAGAGGACAATACCGTTCTTGACAGGATTAGCCGATAGCCCATTCGCACTGCACCAAGTGTCAATCATATCCAGAGTTCTCACAAGACAGCCAACATCATCCGCATATGCCTGAGCGTAGACACCCGAGTCATTAATGGCGTTAAGCAGGGGATCGATTACCATGCACCAGATCAATGGAGACAGTACGCCACCTTGGGGACAGCCTCTATTAACCCCAGACGACACCAGCAAATCTTCCTCCGCCCGCACCGTTATGATTCTCTGGGGCAGCATTGAACATATCCAATTTACTAGAGCCCGGTCTACGCCATGCCGCCTAGCAGAGCCGCACATACTGTCGGAAGTAGCATTGTCAAACGCACCCTCTACGTCCACAAAGATGCCTATTGCGTATTCTTTCCTGTCGATGGCTCGTTCTATCCTTCCAACAAGGTTTTGCAGAGCCGTCTCGCAGGATTTTCTGCTTTGATAGGCATGCTGAAATGGAGAGAGTTGATGCGTCTTCAGAGACTCCCTACGCATGCGAAGCTCCACCAGCCGTTCTAAACTCTTTAGAATGAACGAGGTCATACTAATAGGTCTGAAGCTCTTGGAATTGGTGTAGTCGTCTCTTCCAACCTTAGGAATGAAAGCAACCCTCACCATCCTCCAAGAGCGTGGTACATAGGCCAGCGCGAGACATGCAGTGAAGATCTTCTTCAGTGCTGCCAACACTAACTCAATGACTTCCTTCAACACAATCGGATATATGCCATCCAGTCCGGGCGATTTGAAGCTGTCAAAGGATTTGATAGCAAATCTAATGGCAGCCTCATTCGCCACAGTTCTGGCGACATACCAATCATGTCGAGAGGGTGTAGCTGCCCTGACAACAGTTCCGACCAAAGGTGGTTGTTGATGGGCTATGCTTACCTGATTTCCTGGAAACTGTGACTCCAACAGCAAGCTGAGTGTCTCACTTTGCCTCTCCGTATAGGAGCCATCAGGTTTCCTGAGCGACCCCAGCTTAGCGGTTTGGTTCTTTTTCAGGACTTTCACCTGTTTTGCCGTGTCACTTAAGGATTCGATATCACTGCAGAAATCTCTAAAATAAGTCCTTTTCGAGTCCCGAATTAGCTTCTTGAAGTCCCTCTGAACACATCGATATCGCTCCCAGTCCTCATCAAGATTCGTCTTGAGGGACCGGTTGATGAGTTTTCTAGACTCACGCCTCAGCACCTGAAGCTCTCGATTCCACCATGGAATAGGAGTCCGGCTAAGAGGAGGTCTAGTTGGGCAGGCTATTTGTTAGGCTCGAAGGTATTTGTTAGAGCGGTGTTGAGATGTTCAACAGCCGCCTCAATGTTCTACTCCTTGCAAAGTTACAGCGGCGTCACGTAACTGCTACGCAGTGCCTACCTGAACTTTGGCCAGTCTGTTTTTCTTGGGTTTCTGGTGGGCAATGGCATCTGCGCCCGCTCGCCACACTGAAACTCAATGTATCTGTGGTCCGAGCACGAGTCTTCGGCGAGGACCCTCCAGTTGTTGATCGGCCACCCCAGTCTTGGATTTGACAGGGTGACGTCAATTACCCCCTGTCTTCTCGTAGTCACAAAAGTAGGCTGCCTGCCTACATTGTGGATGTTCAGGCTGGAGGAGGTAATATACTCGAAAAGTCGAGAGCCCCGCTCATTGCACTTGCTGCTGCCCCAGATCGTATGCTGGGCATTAACATCGCAACAAATAACCAGACCAAGACTGCGCCGCTCACAGAACCCTACGAGAGTAGCGACCTTCCCAGGTGGTGGCACCTCCAAGGCATCGTAAGGAAAGTAAGCAGATGCATTCACGAACCTCGATCATCCGTGCATACTCTTAAAACTAATCTCTGCCGCAACCAGATCCTGACAACAAAATGCATCAAGGCAGGTCGCTGCGAGATGGGATGATACTATAAGACCGGCTCTAGGTCTAATCGAGTCGAATATAATATCGTGGCCCCTTTCAATGAGCCAAGGCCACAGAGGCGACCCCTAAAGACCCAGGGCTCTTGTAATGTTGTTATGTGGGGTGATGTGTGCAGCTGGGTGAGTCGCCTACTTAGGAGTACAGTAGCGGCTTTAGAATGCTGCAAGTTGATCTGCGTTACCGTCAAAGGACGATAGCTACGAGAATCGTCCGAGCCACTCATCTGGGAAATACATGAAAGGTTACAGTCCCAAAGAAGAGACTCAGACGGCTCCGGTACCGAGAAACCATGACATCAACAGTGGCCTCATCCACTCGCACCACAAGACTAGCACCTTCTTTACCATCCCGGTTGCTACCCCTGGTGTGCGAAAGAACTCTCCAAAGCCTCGTGTTGATGCCAGGGTTCTGAGCACGCAGACAAGATAGGACATCTGTGGTAGTCAGATCGGGATCCGGAATCCAGCAGATGGCCTTCCTGAGGGATACGCCTGATTCGCTATAGACCGCGAAGCGAGTGGTCCCCATGGGGGGCACGTCATTGACTGCACCCCTGAGCCAATCAAAGTTGGCCTGAGATGCGCACGACACCTGTAGAGTGCCGTCCTTTATCTCATAGCCCTTCGCATTAGCTTCAGGACCGGAGGCAATGACGCGACGCATCAGATGACCTTTGCAGTGTTTTATTTCTGCATTAGTTAGCTGATGGTCAGGCCCCAGCTTCCCAATCACCGCCATTGGTTGCGGGCCGGAAGTCTTCTCGCTGTACGATGGCTTGGCTGCACCTTTGGAAGTGCTTGGGCGAAGGTCCAGCTCACCACCCTGGCAAAGATTTCGCCGGGCAGATGGTTTTGCTGGATACGAGGGGCTAGGCAAACTGCAGCTTATTGGCAACATTCTTCCCCGCCACATTAGCCGCCACCGAGGTTTCCCTCGTACCCTTTGGGGTCGTGGCGCCACCAGCAGTAACAGCTGCAGGGCAGGTGGGTATGCTGTTTTCAGCAACAATCTTCCGCCGCTTAACTCGCAAGCGAGATTTCGGGGCGGTCAATCCCTCCGCAGGCTCGGTGGCTTCCGTGGGTGTCACTTCTGCCGACCTGGGCCTTTTGGAGGGAGTTGACACAGAAGGGCCGGCAGAGCCACGTGAGGATTTCTCCTGCACGAGCCTAGCAAGTCGCTTCTTTTTCTTCCTCCTCGCTTAGGTTCTCGTTGCCCCAGAACCACTGGTCGGTCGTTCCGCCACTGTGGTGACTTCCCGACGCAGGCCCTCTGGATCCAGGGTACGTTCCTCCGTCTCTGAAGAAGAAGAGATGGCGCTAACAACCCCCGTCTCCTCTAGGATGCGCTCTCGCTGATAAAGGCGAGAGACTTTAGCGATGGTTGGGGCCTCCAGAATCCGTGCCCCTACCGCCGAAGCGGGTGGATTTCCATATGCGTGGGTTCCACCTGGAGTAATAAACTTATGTTGTCCATCGCCAGACAGTGGTTTTTGTTCGGAACTCCTCCCTAGCCAGTTTGGTCCGCGGATGGTACCTATTCTCTATACTATCATTGTGATAGACAGACAGCCATAACTCCCGCCCCTCCTAAGAGGTTCAGAAGTAATGTCATTTGCCTACCAAGGGTCCCCTCTATCCGCCACCTGGGGACGCGTCAGATGGGATGTCAGACAAATCCAGCACGGAAACACGTGTGTATTTACTACATGTGCGAATGTTTCCATGCTTGCTTCCATGTTTACAACTATTTATGTATTTATTTAATTTATTGCTTTATCCCCAAAAAAAGCCACCATCGAATTGCACAGCAAAACTTCATGGCTGCACCAGGAGAAGACTAAAAGTTATTTTTTGCGGAATGTTATGTACAGAATTATAGAAATTTTAGTTAACTCCAAAATCAACAAAGTAGTATGAGTGTCACTGGTTTGCTCGTTGGTCTATAGTTTTTGTGGCTTAGGGTTCGAGCCCCAGCAAAATGCTGTGTTTTATCGGATTTTTTTTTTATATCAATAATCATTTTTATAAATAGTAGTAAAAGTATTTTACTATTTTCCATAAATTAACCAGTATTTTATCATATTACTAGACCAAAACTAGAGCAGAATTATTTCATGTCTGTTATAGAAGACTGGAAACGGTGGAGTATTATGAAATTCAATCTTGACAAATCATATACATACATACATACATATGCATGTACATATGTACTTATTTGTGTTTCGATCATTTTGCCAGGTAGCGAATTGTGCCAAAAAAAGAATGAAAGAAATGAAAATGAAAGCGCCTTCATGTCTGGTGTTTTTATTTTATGTGCTTTAAACATAATGAATTCAAATTGTCATGAAATTTTGGATATTTGAATTTTTTCAGAATAGACAAATCTCAGCAAAGTTTATTCTTTCGATTTTATATTTTCGCTTTAGCAGGATGCAATCAAACATTTTGTGAGTGAATCTAAAGAAAGAATAATTATGTACAAAAGACCAATTTTGCTAAAATTAGTTTTGATATTTTAATATTCATATGTTCGTTGTCTATTGTTGTCTATTCCATCAGAAAATTTATATAATAATTTTTAGATTAAGGGTACAATCAACAAAATCAAGGTTTTAAACGTTTTTTTTCTACTTTATCAGATCAGCTTGAAATACTATAACCACATTCTATTACAAATTAAACCACTCGTACGTACATGAAAACGTGCATGCATATCTGTGAACACGGATTCTCCGCATTTACATAGTATATGATATGTTCATGTTTGAAGTAAATTTTGTGAACTTCAATATCTAGTATTAAATGCATATTTTATTGTTATACATTGACTTACAAAGTTTTGCAAATAAAACCGTATATAATGCAATAACCTGTATATAAATATTTATTTCCTATGGATAAATGTAGTTCAACCATGATTGTGTTCCAACGCATAAGAAACCACTTCATAATCGAAAATTATTATAATCAAAACTCTATAAAAGTTATTTCAAGTATTTAAAATCCAAGAAATTTTAAATTTATATTAGGATAAATAATGTTTAGTAAAAAATATTTTAATATAAGGTGCGTCTTTTTGCCCATTACATTTGACATTTATCTCTAAAACTTTATACATGATGTCTGCAGAGATAACTCGACTTGCTTGCATGTTGGCTAAATCCCTTTTTAGACCATTCTGCCGCCCCGGTCTGTGTCGCCAAATCCCTCTTGGCATCTTCCAATATATTCCTTTATTGTAGTAGGAAAGCTTAGCAGCTGCCGCTGTTGAAAATGCAGTCTGTTTCCTTTCCTACTACTAAAGTATACACAGATCGGAATATATTGAAAGCACAGATAGCGAGCAACACTGCTTATTATCCGAATCTCCTCCCGAGAGAGCTTACACGGCAACGAAAGTTCGAAAGCTTTCTCCCTAATTTAATATTCGTTTTCCTTTTTTTTGGACGAGGGCTTTTTCCTTCTCTCTGATGTCACCGCCAAACGAGCACGTCTTACTTCTTATAAATTATATTTTAATTTCTAAAACTGAATTAAACATTGAATTACTTACTTCTTTTGAATTATATATTTTAATTTTAAAAATTGAAATAAACATTTGTGAATTAAATTTTAATTTTTAAAACTGAATTAAACACATGTTTTTTGAGAAACGCCATTCGAAATACTACAACCGGTAACGACATCGCTTTGACGTGGAGACTTTAGTTATGGAAACTAATAAAAATGTGCAAAAACTTCTTCTGCTTCGTGCTTCTTTATCGTGCGATCTTGTCTTTGGATGTGTATCCGCTTACATACGAGTACATGTATATAGAAAATACTTTAATTCAAATAATCTGTCTTGACCTACATTCGTGAATAATATTTGGGAATTCTTTTAAGTTTTATTTTTTAATTATTTGCTGTCTAAGTTCTTCTATGCAACTGCATGTTTTTTTTACATATTATAATGATATGAATTTAATAGTAATTGTAAATAATGTCTTAATATAAAAGAAATATCAAACATTTTAATACATTTGCAAAATTCTTCCTTTTCCTACCATAAGAATAAAATTCAATCTAACAATTTACTTAATATAGCATATACGAAAAAACAAAAACCTCCTAAAATTGCATATATGTAAGTATTCATTGACGAACGAAATGTTTGATTGGATTAGATTTTGTGAAATTTATGAGCTTATTCAGACGAATTGCGCAAAAGCATCAAAAAACCAATATAAACAAAATTATTGAAATCGTTTCATGCAGTTTCATGCGCACATGAATTTATGTATGTGAGTTAAGAAACACCGAAATTTCTTTGCTGTAATGATCTGCTGTAGCAGCAGCAATTCAATGTGGTTTAGTAAAATTATTTAATACTGGATAATTTATGCTAAAGTAGAAACTATTCTTATTATTTTTTATAAAAATAATTATTAGTTTGCTTTCAAAAAAAGGATGAACAATTAAAAAAATACAAAAATAAATACATTTCTCAGCGGACTTGAACCCGGCATCATAAAAATGATAGACCAACACTTTACCACTTAGCTATCGATCTTTATAAAAGATCCTATGCATGCATATTTATTTTATATGGTTAAGTGTTCTAATATGCACGCATTATGCTTCGTGATGACATGGCAAATCTTTTTTATACGCAAAACCACAAATGCTTTGTTTTAAGCCCCACTTTCCGTATAAAAAACCTTTGCCATACAGAAAATTTTACCCCAGCCACACAACACAGAAAATAAACATTTGATTTCAAATCAGTGGCTTCTGTTGTGAGCACACACACACATCTAAATTATTCATACGAATGTGCAAACAACAATAGTTGTAGTTCGTGGCTGCCGATGGATACATATTCACGACTGCTTCGTGAAATTGCCGATCAGAATTCCAATGTGGTTGCAAAGACAATATACTATAAAGACATTACATCGCTCTCTTCACTCAGCGAAATGAGTTAAAAAACCGTGGCTGCCTATTGGACGAAAACCCGAAGTGTGCTCGGCAATGCAAAGGCAAAATATGTAGATACACATTCTGATGTTTGCGTTCTATATGAGCGTGTGTGTTTACTCCATGTGCGAATGTTTGTATGCTTGCCTTCATGTTTACGGCATGCATATGTGTGTATCGATATGAATGGACGAATGTTATTTTTATTTATTTGTTGGAATTGGATGAAAACGAATTTCAATCATAGCAATCGAAGACTAGGCATTATAACTAATTATGGGAATATTTTAAAAATTTATATTGTAAATTAGTAAAAAAAGAAAAAATTGTTGTATAAAATTAATAAATAATAATATATATTTATTTATTTTATTGTTTTATCCCCAAAAAAGCCACCATCGAATTGCACAGCAAAACTTCATGGCTGCACCAGAAGGTGCATAGCACCAATAAAAAATAATTTTTTTACTTTGATAACACCAATTTGATTAACTTATTTGTACATCCATGCATACAGATGAATGTACATATGTATTCACATATTTGTCTTCTGTTCATTTGTCAGGTAGCGAATTGTGCCATAAAAAGAATGAAATGAAATGAAAATAAAGCGCCTTTTTGTCTCGATTGGAGTTTTTGTTGTATGATGTGCGGTGTGGCTTCTTTAAATATAAAGTGAAGCAGAATTAGAATTCAATTTGTCATGAAATTTAGGATATGGGCAAATCTTAGCGTTCGGACGCTTTTTTCATGTAATTTGCACAGAAATTGGACATATTTTTTTATGTCCAATTTCACTGCTAGATTACTTTCACTGCTAGATTACTTTACAAATGCAAAATATATATAAAGACAAATATTAGGGTTCTCAAGTCTTTTCTCAGAGATATTGTATTTAAAAACTGCGTTCGCCCGTTACAAAAAAAGGAAGTGATTATAGAGGTTTACACAAAGCCTCGTGTTTTTCTGCGAATTTAATGGTTGCATAAAAAAAGTGTTTAAGAAGAAATCGTAGCACATCAAATAAGCTTCTGGTTGATCATTTCCAGGATTTGCCCATATGTCAATATTTTCAGTATGGACAAATATCAGCACAATTTACTCTTTCGATCTTATATTTCATAATTTCGCTTTAGCAGCATGTGATCAAACATATTTTGAGTCTATCCGAAGAAAGAATAATTATGCAAGTTAGCAACATACGTGTTGCATGTCGTTGGCGCCGTGCGCTTGCGCAGCGGTACCCAGCATTGTAGGAAATACGCTGCAACAGCGTCTGCTGCCATCCGCTGCGCAGGGACACGGTAGACGGTGTTGGTTCTCGGTGCGTGAGAAAACACAAGACGGAGAGCATTGGCGCCATGCGCTAGCGCAGCGGTGCAAAGCGTTGTACAAAATGCGCGGCAACAGAGTGTGCTACCATCCGCTGCCTTCCGCTGCGCAGGGGCACGATAGACGGCGCTGGTTCTCGGTACGCGAGAAAACATACGAAAAGAGCATTGGCGCCATGCGCTTGCCCAGCAGTACAAAGCATTGTACAAAATGCGCGACACAGCCGCTACGCGTAGATACGGTAGACGGTGATGGTTCTCGGTGCCGGAGGAATTGGCGAGACATGTGTTGTATGTCGGTGCCGCCAAGCCCAGCCGTGAAACGCTGTCGCGCAGTGCCGCCTCAATGCGCAGTCACTATACGATTGTCGGCGGCGAAAACGTATAAAAAGAACCCGAGTACGAGAGCTCGCATCTTTTGATTGGCAGGAGCTCGAAGGAGAAGGACTACCATAATAATACAAATAATAAAATAATATAAAATAATTTAAACTCTTTTATTATTATAGATTTTGCTCAGGAGAGTACTTAACTGGCGCCCAACTTGGAGCATGCGAAAAAGTCGCTGCCCAGGTTCTTACCATACCCTTGAGAGGGGTTAATAAACAAAAGCAAATCTGCGATTCCTACGGGACCCTCCAGTTTTTGTGTCGGAAGTGTGAGGCATGCGAAAAAGTCGCTGCCAAAGCTCTTACCATACCCTTGAGAGGGGTTAATAAACAAAAGCAAATCTGCGATTCCTACGGGACCCTCCAGTTTTTGTAACATATACGTAGTATATATTGAGGTAAAATCTGCGATTCCTACGGGACCCTCCAGTTTTTAGCACAAATAAATAAAAATTTATAATTAATAATAAATTTTTAGCGCTACCGAAAAAGGCGGTTCGCTGCGTATTGACCATTCGCAAGGTTTATTATTAAACACGGTGCGACCGAAAAAGGTGGTGCATAGCCCATCTCCACGTTCACCGGTATAAAGCACGAATGGCGATATGTGGTGCTATATTGCGTTAAAATCTGCGATTCCTACGGGACCCTCCAGGTTTAACGTAAACAAAATTTTAATTTAAAAAAGTGAATAAAAAAATAAAAATAAAAAATTTTTAAATAATAAAACTTAAAATTTTTAGAACTACCCAAAAGGCGTTGCACAGCCCAACCATACGTTCTAGCACATTCTTGGTGACGTAGAGAGCATCCGAAAAAGACGGTGCACGGCTCACCACACCATGGACTTCCGCTGTAACAAGGGAAGACCAGCACAGGCTACATTGAGTCAGGTCTCTAGTACCGTTCATCGCAAAGTAGAGTGCGCTTCTAGACTCTAGTATGGCGCACAAGGAAGCAGCGCACCAACCCCGCGGAGATTTGGCTATATTTGAGGCTATGATCAACACCGCCTTCTCCTCTTTGACTGAAGAAAGCAACCGACGATTTACTAAGAATCGCAACGAGATATGCGAACTCCGGAAAGAACTGCAGATCCGTGGACAACCGGCAGTACCTCCCACAGTTTATAGCGATGTTATGTTCGATCGAGAGGGTGAAGGGGTTGATTCATTCGTGCTCATTCGCTTCGCGAGTTTGGTGGAAGCAGGACGCAGTACGCTTCCTGGCGGAGATCTGTCACTAGCGCTTACGTCCCTTTCACGGGTTCGGAAGGTCTTCCTCGCCATTACCAGGCCGTTCACCTGATCCGAAGTAAGGTAATGGGAGAGGCCGATGTCCTCCTAACATCCTTTAATACGCCTACTAACCTTGACGCAATACTGGCTCGGTTAGACTTTACATATGCAGACAGAAGACCCTCATACGCGCTTCAACAAGAAATGCGGAGTCTCAGGCAAAGTGGATGGTCCGTATTATGACGATATTCAGAAGAGGCTCACCCTTCTAACCAACCAGAACGACATGAGCAATTCTGGTGACGCATCGCGGAAATGAAATCCTGAATGAAAAGCACAGGAACCTGGCTAGGAGCGTATTCATTTCGGGGCTTAACAAGCCCATGAGTTCATCAGTTCTTTGTGCTAGTCCCCCGGATATGCGGCAGCCCTCGCTCTGGCCTTGGAGCTAGAAATAAACACAGCCAGAGCCCACATAGACCAGTCATGGAAGCGACGGGGGCCCCAGGGAATGCAACCATCCTTCAATTATAGCATCAACCAGCAGCTTATAAGGATGTATCAGCCCGACTCAGCTCGACTTGCCATTGGTCGCCAAGGAACTGGAGTCATCGCACAGCCGAGAACTCCACCCCGATGTGGCAATCCGTCTACGATACCCACCATAGACGCTCCTCCACGAAATCCCTTTAATGCAAACCGGTTTGGAGCTTCTACCAGCGCTCCACATATGCAGAAATGATATTCGGATGACCAGCAATTTGAAGTGAGAGAACTAGCTACAAAAAGGCCACCTTCGTCGCAACCACCTTCACACGATTGGAAACACCCAGGAGTCAATGACCTGGGAACTAAATTAATTGATTCTTCTCCTGGTGGCTGGGACAATGGAAGCCGCCGGAGTGAAGGTCGTCGTCGCAACCGAAACTACAGACGGGGTGATGCCGGTGCCGATGTTGAGGGAGAAACAACTTTCGCTGAGGTGAATTTTTTTGGGGAGAGGCCACTTCTTCCATACCTTCAAATGACTCTAGCATCACAGCGTTTAAAGTTCTTGGTGGACACCGGCTCTGCCAAGAATTACTTTAGGGATATCCCTGATCTACGGGGAATAAAGCCGATAATCAAACCAGTTAAGGTCAAAACTGTGGTGGGGAGTGTGCATGTCACTAGGAAATGTGGAATCAATATGCTGAGAAGGACATCTACCTTTTACATACTTCCCACTCTAAACACCTTTGATGCTATAATCTGGTTTGATCTGCTAACGGACGTCTCGGCTTGTGTCAACTTAGACGTGGGAACCCTCAGACATGCGCGGGGAATGGAAACACTGCTCTTTCAGGAGTGTGAAGGGATGAATTACAGAGATTCCAGCATAGACGAGAATGAAAAAGTAGAGCATACCAGCGGCAACGATCAAACGGAAATTTCCTCAGAAGCCACTAACCAGGTATCTGAGGGGGAAGAATGGTCATATAGTAGCATCAAAATCTAAAAACACTTTGATTGTCCTCGACGCGGATGCATTAGACGCCTTTCGGCGTGTGAGGTCAGCACATGCTTTGCTCCTCCATCCAGATTTCGGAAAACCATTCGATCTTACTGCGGATGCTTCATCCTATGCCTTAGGGGCTGTACTATCGCAGGGAGGTCGGCTCATCACCATGATATCGCGCACACTCTCCAATAAAGAGGAGAACTATGCGACTTATGAGCAAGAGCTGCTTGCAATTGTTTGGTCATTTCAGAAGCTGAGAAATTACCTATACGGAGTCAAGGACCTAAATGTTTTTACAGACTATCAACTCCTTACCGTTTGTTAATTCAAAATTTGCTTTGAATTTATGTTTTGATTTTCCAGTACTTGAACTGGGAATTCACGATGATTAAATTTTAATTCAAGATTTTAATCTGAATTTATGGTTATGAATTTTCAGTACTTGAACTGAAGATTCTCGACGAAACAAAATTGAAGTTAACTTAAAACTGACCTTTTAGTACTTGAACTAGAAAACCACGAAGAAATGATAATTCAATAATTGTTCTTTTTGAGTTCTGATTTTGAACGGATTTTATTAAATTATTGCATGCGTTTTTAAAAAAATTAACATGTCAAAATCCATAGCAATACAATACTGTAGTTCGATGCAAGTTGCACAACATATTTTCTAGAATAGCATATTATCATGAGACTACAACAACCAAAAAACGTGTCGAATTTCCGTCTGCTTAATGTGCAAGACAATTTAAACTGTTGTTATGCAAAGTGCAACGAACTTCTGTTATTGTTGACGCAAAGAATAAATTGAACAGAAATCAAAATTGCAGTTTTAAAAAAAATGAAAAAAATATAGAATTGCAATATATGCACATTAATACCTTCGATCTCTCGGACAGAAATGTTAACTCAAAGATGAAAGGATGGCGAACCTTCATTGAGGAGTTCGCCCCGAAGTTCCATTACAAGCCAGGAAGACTCAACATTGTCGCGGACGCGCTTTCATGACAGCACATACATAAATGCAATAATGAAGAAACCTAAGTAATGTGAAACAAAGAGCAGTACTGAAAACTCGCTGGGATCACCTATCCCGACTGTTGATAACCCCGTCAATGGCTTCAGAAATCAGCTTATCCTCAAGGTACAGAGAAGTCGAGGAAAACTTCCTTCATAGTATTCCAGAAGCAGCTCAGGCATGTCCTAACTTATGCCTCACCTTCGGACTTGCCCCAGCTGCTAAACGATGCTGTGAGACACTACGCGTAGGCAGCTTGATTCTAGCTCACAACATCCCTCCCCTCTTTCTAAAAGAAGTTAGTGCAACTAACTTCTAATGAATCTTTACAATATTTTTCTCTTTTCTGCACTTTAAACAATCTGTGCAATTTCTTAATCCTATAGTACATATGTATAGTTTTTATTTTTTCAAATTCGCCTTATTTGGGTTCAATTGTTGTATTCTTTTCTTTTTACTTTTGTGTTCTTTTCTTTTTTCCTCTTTTGTTTTATTTTGTTCCTTTATTTCTATCTTTTTTTTCTTCTTTTTTTTTCTTTGTTATATTCTGTTCTTTTATTTCTATCTTTTTTTTTTATATTCCCCTTTTTATATTTGGTCTTTCATCGACTCTTTTCTCACTGGCGTATATACAATTTTCAACAACTAGCGATAATACAATTAATCCTATACTTAAGATCTTATATTCTACTATGATATTTATATCTAAAATATTACGTTATACTTCTGCTAACTGCTGATCCGGTTGACGGCTGCCGTTGACGGAGTGAAATCCCTCGATGAACTCTGCATGCCCCTCCCTTCTTTCTGGATCGGTACGTACAAAGATGTTATAGGTTGGCGATTTGGTTTGCCATTAAAACCTTGCTTTTAGTGGCCTTCTTCTTTCCATTTATATAGTGTGCCCCACGGCTGTAAGTGGTACTGCCTCTGCTTATAGTATTCAACTTGTAAAAAACATTTGGAATACATGAGAGATTACAATACACTTTCTTCCTTTGCAGCAATGCGTTTTATGGTGGAAATGTTTCTCTTGAGCTTCCTCATAATGGTATTTGACATCTTTGGTTTGTCTTTGATGCGGAGACAATCGGTATTTTTCTGAGATACACGTTTAATGATATAATTTGTGAACTCTGATCGGTTACCAGTCTCTGTGTCCTCTTCTATTAAATCATATACTTCAATGAAGCAATTAACTTCCGAGAGCCAAATTTCTTCTGATTATTATATTTGGTGGTGGTTTCAGTCACCCTCCTTAAGCTTTTACCCATCTTCAACTTATTCAAAATCGATTCTGTTGAGATTGTGATACACTGGGTGGACATTGTACTATAAAATTGTCCAATTCAAAACATGACTCCGCAAGGAAACTTGTTTATTTTTCGTTGCTTGTCAATAACTCATCCACAACGCGTTCAAATGCTGCGGCCATATGCCGTTTCGCAAAATTAAAATTACATCCGTCGCCATTCATCCCCAATCTAATATGTTGGCATCCTTGGGGTCACAAACCTTAGATAACTGCCAAAAATCTCTGTTTTTCAAAACGCATCTTTCCGAATACTATGTTGGTCCCTTAGTCCGCACCGCCTTCCGATATCCGCTGTTCCCGGAACTTCCTGCTTCGCTTCACATCATCAGAGCTATATAGAGAACACCTATAATAATTTTCTTAATTTTCTAATATACCTTTTAGTCAATTTAATAGATGAATTCCAAAATTATATAATATTTAAATAAATACACTATATGTACTATATATACTCTTGGGTATAATTGTCTGATGTAGTATGATTTGTATTTCTTTTATTATAACACTTATTTCATTATAAAGTTAGATTTTAAACAATTAATTTTTAACTAAAATTATTTTCTAAACTACCTTTAATTTTAATCTGAACTTTTACACAGATTATAATTTTTTTAATCCTTAACTTTTCTTAAACATACGCTATTCCTGAATATATAAACAAAAAACAATATTTCTACAACATGCTTTTTTATATAATTGAATGCTATATCATTCAATTTGCCGTCCACTCGTCTTCTCCCCTTACATTATCGGATTCGCTACCGTATCTTGGAGGAAAAGAGGACTGGACTATGCGTTTTCATAGCCATATAGGGCATCAGTTTTGCTCTGATTAATTTTTCGTGCTCTTTTTCAACACGTGAGTTATCACTCATTTCAACTTTGAACCAATTCATTGGCCCTCCGACAAAAACCAGATTATACAAAATAATCCCGTTTGTGTCAAAACCTTGTCCATTGCATGACTATATCTTTCATTACATACAATTACTTTTTATTTAAATTTACTTCTAGCCTGATATGTATATATCCATTAATGATTCTATTTTCCATCCTGTAATTAGCTCGTATATGAATACATACATACATTCAAGGCGCTTTAAATTACCTAGAATTAATTGCTTATTTTCCCAATCAATCTATACATTTTTTTTTTATATCCCAGCATATACATTTATTCAAATTTCCATATGCTAATTTCCTAATCAATAATCAGTTAAAACCTATGTATGTATATCTACATATAGCCTGCTGCAGTATCTGCAAATTCCCAATTCCTAATGATATGTCCCTACATACTTACTTATATGGCATACCCATTCCTATAACTAGAATACTTACTTTTTTAAATATTCCCTCGTACATTCATTCTGTACATTATACAGTTACATACATATATATTTACTTCACCAGCAGTTCCGTCGCTTGGCGTTAACGCTCAAGCGTCAAAATTCAGTGCATACACCGCTGTATGTATGTACGTACATATTTGAAGTTAAGTTTTATATTATTTACCCACGACTGTCTTATTATTTTATTTTATTTTTAAATTACGTGCAATATTTATCATTTAATATTTAAAAAATATTTTTTCCTACTGTGCTTCGTTCGGCCATAGTGCATAATAAGCACATTTTTTATTGCGTCAACTTTACTTGCTCGAGTTTAATTGGCACACTTCTGCTGGCCTTGACTTTGAAAATCGGAGCTGTGTGTGTTATTTGATACACACACGTACATGTTTACGTTGTTATTCTTGTGTTTGCACTTGTAAAACACTGCTAACACATGTCTTTAGTTGTCTAATGTGGAATAATTTCAGCAAATTATTATGTAGCTTTTTATTCTTGCCCTTAATCGTTACGACTGTTGTAACTGGGCTTCGGATCTCTGCTACCATATACGGACCTATCCACACAGGTGAGAATTTGTTTCTCCTGGCTTGATTCCTCATGAGTACCTGATCACCCACGTTCAAAACGACTGGGTTTAGTACCTTGTTATAGGCCTCCCTAGCTACTCGTTTAGCACAATCCTGGTTTTCTCTGACCAACTCGTGCGCTCGCTGTAGCTGATACTTTTGTACTTTATTAGGGTCATCAGCATTGTACACCGGCGCACATTTGCGCTTCAGATTTGCTGGGATATTAAAATCAAACCCATAGAGCGTCCTGAACGGAGTCTGCTTCGTTGATACATGTACCGTATTGTTGTGTACATGCATTGCAGCGGTTAACCATTGATCCCAATTCGAGCCGTCATCCTTGGCAAAACTGCGCAAGTACTCGGCCAGAGGTCGATGACTACGTTCCAGTGAGCCATTCGCCTGTGGATGATATGGCGTTATATGCAACTTCTTGATTCCCAGCATTTTACATGTTTCCGAGAACAGTTTCGATACAAAATTGGAACCATTGTCGGTTATCAAAACCTTAGGTATGTTGTATCGTGCTATTATTTCATCAAAGAATGCCTTGGCCACCGTACCTGCTTCAGCATCAGGTATAGCCACGCACGCCATATACTTTGAGAAATCATCTTGGAACGTCAAAATGTATTTATTTCCCGAAACTGTCTCAGGTAAAATACCTACAATATCCATATGAACTTTATCAAATGGCTGTTTTGGTGTGTCAGTTAACACCATTGGCATCTTTGTCAGCCTTGAACTTTTGTTGGCCTGACATTTTGGACAACTCTTTATATATTTCTTAATGTCCTTGATCATACACTTCCATGCGTATACTCGCCTAATTCTGTCATGGGTTTTCCAGAATCCCTGGTGTCCTCCTAGAGGCGAATCATGGAAACCCTTTAACACAGCCTGGATATCCTTTATATCCTCCATCCATTCCATACTGCTGGCTCTTTGTTCGTGGGCATCTTCACCCGTCTTGCTAACATCTGTTGTAGCATCAACTTTATCCTTTTGCATTCTCTCGGCCTTCTCCTTATCTGACCGTGCTTTGGACCTCGTTTGCACTACTGATACTTTCTGTGCCTGCGGTACTCTGCTGAGTGCATCGGCATTCAGATTCTTTTTCCCAGGTTTGTATATGATTTCAAAATCATGCTCAGACAATTTGTGTCTGAACCTGGCTAGCCTAGACGTTTGGTCTTTCAAATTGGCTATGCCTCTCAACGGCTGGTGATCAGTGTATATCTTAAATGGGCGTCCTAGCAGATATGCCCTAAAATTCTTTGTAGCCCACACTATGGCTAGAAATTCCTTTTCTATTGTGGTGTATCTTTTCTCCGTATCGCTAAGCGCTCTGCTTGCGAATGCTATTGGTCGGTCATTACCGACTTCCCCTTGTGACAATACTGCCCCTAATGCTTCATTGCTAGCATCAGTGGTCAACAAAAAAGTTTGCTCAAAGTCGGGGTACGCCAAAATTGGTGGCGAGCTAATTATTTCCTTTAGCCTCTTGAATGCTTGCTGACATCTCTCTGTCCATTCGAACTTCGCTTCTTTACGTAGCAACTTATTAACTGGCAACGCAATTCCGGCTAGTCCTTCCACGAACTTTCTATAATAGTTCACTAGTCCTAGGAATGCTTGCACTTCCTTTCTGTTTCTCGGAATCGCTAGATTTTTAACGCATTCCACCTTCTGCGGGTCAGGCAGTGCTCCTGCCTCTGAGCAACGATGGCCTAAATAAACCACCTCTCTTCGCAAAAATTGACACTTCTCCGTGTTCAATTTCAAATTGTGTTCTCGTAATTTCTGGAGCACCTTGCACAAGCGTTGCGAATGCTGCTGCAAGTTCTTCCCATAAATTACAATATCATCGAGGTACACAAAACAATCTAACCCTTGCAAGCCTGTTAGCACATGGTTCATTAGCCTTTGGAAGGTAGCCCGTGCTCCTGTTAATCCAAACGGCATTCTATTAAACTCATAATGGCCCAAACCGGTGCGGAACGCGGTTTTCTGCTTATCTTGGGTATCCACCAGGACTTGGTGGTAGCCACTCGCTAAATCAAGTGTAGAAAAATATCTACTGTGTCCCAATTGATCCAGTATCTCTTCTATCCTTGGTATCGGGAACACCTGCTTGATAGTGGCGTCGTTCAATTTCCTAAAATCGACGACCATTTTCCACTTCTTCTGACCCTGAGCACCTCCCTTCTTTGGTACCAAAATTATTGGTGAGTTCCAAGGCGAGATACTCGGTGAGATTATGTTATCTTTTAACATTCCTTCCACTTGCCTATTTACCTCATCTTTGTGAGCTTGCGGCAATCTGTATTGCTTCTGGTTAATTGGTGGTTGATCCACTCTAGTAGGTATTTCATGCTCTACCTCTGGTGTATATGTCAACTGGTCCCCTTCCAGCAAAAATATGTCATGGAATGACGCACAAATGGCTTATATTGATGCCCTCTCTTCAGAATTCACGCTTGGGTCTCAACTCAGGGATTCTAGCACCCTCTCCATTCTTTTTCTTATATCTACCTGCTTAATCTGATTCACCGATCCATAATTCGGTTCCTTAAAATTATCATAACTAGTGAACTTGGGCCTAAAATCCTCATCCATCAGGTAGTCCTTTTCCGATGCGTTGAGTGCGCAAGCGTACACCTTACCCTTGTCAACGTGCGTTATGGTTTCTCCCATATATACGCCCTCCGCTAGCTGCTGCTTGTGCAAAACCACTGTCCTAAGTTTCGTATTTACATGCATAGTAACTACTCTGGTTGACCTTCCGTTTACTACCTCCATACCACACTTCTTAACCCTAGTCACGGTTCCTTCCTGCCATGACATTAATGGAAAAGTAAGGATTCTATGCTTATTGTTATCATAGAATGATAACTGCTTGTCGAGCGCATCCAGTATGGTGCGTCCCCAAAGATTATCGCGGCCAATTATCCCATCAGCCGGGATACCTTTCCTATCGACTTCCACTGCGTGCATTCTAAAACTCATACCCTTAACTCCACTGTGCCCTATTCTGAGCGACCCCAATGTCCTAATGCACCCTCCAAACGCTCCGTTAAGCGTTCTTAAGTCCATTTGATTAATGTCTAGCCCCTTCCGTAAAACACTAGATTTTACGAGGCTAGTGTCCGCCCCTGAATCTACTAATAGAACTAGCTTTCCACTAGCTGATTCCTTGCAGGGTATCTCGATGAAGGCATCACCTATCCTGCTCATAGCGAAGCAACCTCCTTTTGTTCCCAATATGTACGTGTATCCACTCCCTAACTCTTCGTGATACTGGAGAGCCTCTTGCTCCTCCTTCTCCTGGACTGTAGTTCCTACATTACTAGTCCCACGTACTTTCGGCCTTATTATTACTTCCTTTCTTTTGGCTTGCCAGTCTATTGGCCTCGACTGGGCCGCTGGAAGTTTCCCTGGTTCTTTTGTTGGGATTGTCTTTCCCTGCATTCCATTGCTCGATGACCGATTCGTCCACATGAGAAGCATCTCAACCCCTGTTGGGTGTTGCGTATCCTTGGTTCACTTCTGGAATTCCAATTTGGTTGCTGCTGACCACTCCCAGTTTTGAAAGGATTTCTTCCTTGGTTAATTCCTTCTGTTGAATTAACTCTGGGACTACTGAAGTTACCCCTGCTGTCCCTCAAGGGTGGAACCGGGCGCCTCGTAGCTGGCTGCCTTTTACTCTGATTCCATTCTGTGTCTCCATGGCACTGTCTACTTGCCTCATGACCATATGTTTGGCACTCCATACAATAGGGCGTATTTTTGCGTGTAATGCACTCATCCCTTGTATGACCTTGCTTACGGCAGAACGAACGTGTGGGTGCCCTCTGTACAAACCCCCTGTACGGATTTCTCGGATTCGCGGCTCTGCTGTCGGAGACACCGGGATTATATGCTCCTCTGTATATGTTTGGGACGTAATTATTTCCATCTCTGTTCACGACAGCGGCGGTGAACATGTCCTGTCTATTTTCCAACATGTGTACCTCACCTAACCCAGCCGTACTCCGTTCCACGAGAACTTGTGCTCTAATCGCTTCTTCTACTAATTCCTCCAGAGATCCTGTTCTGCTATTCAGCATATGAATCTTTAGAACGGAGTTGCGGAGCCCCACCACGAAAGTTGTCAACACCGACTCGTCAACTTCGTGTAATAACGCTGTATCTCCAATGCCTTTGTACTTATTTCTGATTATTTCCTGGGCCATCATCTGAAGTGACTCTAAACGCCTGGCAAAGGCACGTATGTCTTCACTTGCCAGCTGCTTCCCGATTCTTATTTCTTGGGTTATATCTTCCAAAGATCTCTCCTTCAGATAAGTTCTCCTTATAAGACTGTAAAGCTCGTCCACACTGGCGAATTGCTTTGGCAACACAAGGTTGTACGCGTCTCCAAATAACCTTTGCTTAACACAGTCGAAGAGATCCTGCAACTCATCAGGGCTTATGCTTCGCTTTGCAAGCTCACAACCTTGAATGAATCTGTTAACTTCTGACCGTAAATCTTCTGAAGCTGCACCAGTAAACACAGGTACTAGCCTGGCCACTGTCTTTGAAATCTCCTCTACACCCATTTTGCGTATTTTTGTTTTACTTATGACCGGTAAAACTGGATCGCTATCTTTGTGGGTGGTTCCTAGAATCACTTCTCCCGGATCTGAGAGGTAATTGACCAATGACGGACTCGAACTAATTAGTCTTCGATCGTTTGTTCGTACAGGCGAAATACTTTCCACAGTATTGGGCCTGTCCTGTACCGTTACTGCTTCTGGCTCCTTTGGCGGATATCCCTTATTTTTATTAGTTACCGGACGTTCTGGAGAAAAAGGCTCGACCCCGATTTCAGATGCGCCAAACAAAAATTCCGCTTGCCTTTCTTCATTAAGTACTAATTTCGGCTTTACCATGCGGCTTATCCCTTCAGGTGTTAAATACTCCGGCCAGCGCACTTCCGGTGGCAATGTCAATACCGTCTGTGTAAAGCCAGCCGATGCTGATTTCGATCTCTCCCTATTCAGTGAGACCCTATTGGTCGCCCGTCCTCTTTTTAATTCCGCACACTCCTTTTCCAACAGCGATGCCGCTTCCTCTGTCTCCGTCAATCTCCGAGAAAGTTCCTTTACTCTATTCTCGAGATACTCTTTTTGTGCTCTCAAATCTTCTGTTTTCTCATGAGATTGGAACAACTTTTCTTCTGTCCTTTTTTGGATTGCCGTTAAGGCTTGATCCGCTACTTCTAATGGTGACACAGCTCCTCCGGCGTTCGCCTGCCTCCACAATTCCTGAGCTTCTTCCCTGCTCGTACTCGCTTCGAACTGGTCAACTATTTTCCCAGTAAACAGTTTCACCTCTGACTGTATTGATTTCAATCTGTTCCTTATTTCCTCGTCTGGCGAAACCAAACTCCCAATCTCTTGTCCTAGTCCCTCTAATTCAGAACTAAATGTATCTGCCCATTCGTTGACCAGACTATTTATGCAGTCTGCGTAATTTTCCGCAAAATATTTTCCCTTGCCGTACTCAACTGCGTGAGGCAACAACAGTCCGTGATTTTTGTTGAAGTCTCTCCCCAGATTTTGCAACTGTGTTATTCGCTTGCGGTAATACACGTTGTCCTTACGTAAACTGCCGTCTTTCTTAAAATTACGGACCAATTTTTCAATCGCTTCGCCAATTTGCTCCTGCATCAGCAGTAATCCTTGCGCTTCCTTCGTCATATCCCAAATGCCAGAACAGATGGCGTATCCCAATTACAAATAAAAATCCAATAATTGTTAAAACTTGTTACAATATTTTATTCGATCTTACGTAATAATTCAAAACAGAGTTATTAAAAAAAAAACATTCCACCGTAAATTCTATCTTTATATGCATATTCTGCTATACTTGTTTTCCATCACAAAGTTCCGCTGTCTACCGGCGTCCATTAAGTCCTGCCATCAAAGCAAATTGGTCCTTGACTTCTTCACAAATACTCCTTGTTTTCCACTCACCATCTTTAATACTCCCAAAAATCCATAGAAAAGGCCATATGTTTGTAAAAACCGAAATTTAATTTACCGGCAAAAGTGTATTGATTCATTCCCGGAAATTTGAATCCATATTTAAAAATAAACCCGTAACGTATGCGCCACATAGTAATAGCGTTTAAATGTTTTCTTCAACATTGCTACGCAAATCGTAGTTTCCGAACTTGAAAACTTTGATGCAACAACACGTGTTGTCTGCACCTCTTCACCTAATACCCTAAACTCAAAATGCCAAATATTTAAATCAATCTTTATTTTGATTTCAAACAATATAAATTGAATCATGTAAATGTCTCTACCGACAAACAAACACAAATCCCCTATCATAACCGTACGAACCCTATACCGTGTCACGTTCTTTCCGAACCAAACCAACCGGTATACACAAGTTCGCAATTCAATAACGCAAAATCCGTGAATAAGCAGACACGTTCCACATCCCCCGAGAATGCTGAAATAAACGGTTATTATAAAAAGAATGAACCTGATTTCAGTGAAACAACCCTATGCAACCTGACCGTAAGTAGAAAGTTTTCTTTTCAGATCGACCTATTGTCACCAAACCGCAGCGGCTAATCAGCCCCAATGCTGCTTCTTCTGCATGACCGGCGCAAAAGCGCCCACACGGCCACCGAAGAATCGTCGACAAAATTCACTTAGATACTAGAATGTCCTACTATAAGCATACTCACCATTTTTTTTTCCCTCCATTGAACTCCTTTGGGATGGTTATCCTGATGGTTTCCTGTTGGTGGATTCCCGCGTAGGAGTGCTCTTTTCCTGGCACTCGACGTTGGATCCTACCGGCTGCGCCAAAATGTTGGGGTATTGTCCTTGTTTGACGGGGGACGTCCTTCTGCTGCGCGCGTGTATCTGAAAAGCCCAAATCACTCTTTGTAAAAAATCACTACATTACACTTTTAGTTTTTAAATCACAAGCTTTTATTTCTTAGAATACTAACTCTTATATACTATTTACAATTCAAAATTACAATACAAAAACTGACCTTTCTGGTGTTCCAGTTTCGCACCTGTTAATTGGTGTCAGTTGGTCAAGCCAACTGACCTACGCCAATCTGAAATGTTGATGGTGCATTCTAACTTTGAATGCCCTTCGGTGGCTCGACTGCAAAACTGTAGCACCCTAAAAGTTTACATAATAAATATTACATAGGTAATATTAATTCAAAATACTCGCACCCTAAAAATATGTGCTTTCTTAAGTAACTTTAACACATGCTAATCACACAGAAGGTGTGGCATCTGTTAGGAGTCGATGCTGTGAGACACTACGCGTAGGCAGCTTGATTCTAGCTCACAACAGTATATCGGTGCCGCCAAGCCCAGCCGTGAAACGCTGTCGCGCAGTGCCGCCTCAAAGCGCAGTCACTATGCGATTGTCGGCGGCGAAAACGTATAAAAAGAACCCGAGTACGAGAGCTCGCATCTTTTGGTTGGCAGGAGCTCGAAGGAGAAGGACTACCATAATAATACAAGTAATAAAATAATATAAAATAATTTAAACTCTTTTATTATTATAGATTTTGCTCAGGAGAGTACTTAACTTGCACAAAAAACTATTTTGCTGAAATTAGTGTTAATATTTTAATATTCTTATGTTCGTCTGTTGCCTATTCCATCAGAAAATGTATCTAAATAATTTTTAGATTAAGGGTACAATCAACAAAATCAAGGTTTTAAACGTTTTTTATTACTTTGTCAGATCAGCTTGAAATACTATAACCACATTTTATAACAAATTAAACCACTAGTACGTACATGAATATGTGCATACATATCTATGAACACTGATTCTCCGCATTTACATAGAATATGATATGTTCATGTTTGAAGTAAATTTTGTGAACTTCAATATCTAGTATTAAATGCATATTTTATTGTTATACATTGACTTACAAAGTTTTGCAAATAAAACCGTATATAATGCAATAACCTATATATAAACATTTATTTCCTATGGAAAAATGTAGTTCAACCATGATTGTGTTCCAATGCGAAATCCGAAGAAAGTATTGGGTACTACTGTAGTGCATGTGCACTATTGCGCACAAACGTAGTGTAGCACAAAGTCTACCTACGCAAACTACATATCCAAACCATACCAATACATAAGACACACCCATCCGCTGCACTGCAACACTATGACACTTGACATGTGCAGTGTAATTAGAATCCTGGCGTGCGGTCATTGGTGAATTGGTTTGTTTTACAATTGAGTGGAATTTGAGTTAGACTTAAGCGAAAGGAATTAAAAATAAACAATTAAATTAATCGAGATTTGTTATCGAGTTTGTAACTCAAATAAAACATATAAAAACCCTGCTCGGGAATTAAACTAGTCAGTTTCCAACTGGCAACTCAAACATTTGCATTTTTCTTGCAAACAGCCTTTCTTCGGCTTCAGCCTTTCTTCGGCTCTGTTAGAATTTGCTCAATGGCGTCTTGCCGAGCAACGCTCTAATATATAATATATAATATTTATCATATATTTCTCGCACACAATATACGTGCATTACATGGCGATCCTGCCAGTATATGTGCATTACATGGCGATCCTGCCAAACTCGAGCTTGTAGATCTTCCTATACATTATTGTATCCTGCAAGGAAACTGTTATCCAGTTCTGATGCCAAACTCGTTCCTGCAGATTTTCTGAAATACTTTTGAATTTTTCCGAATTGAGATATGATGGCTAACATCGAAGAAGCGATTGAGGTCAACGGCAAAATGCTCGTACCCCAATACATTAAAGCCACTGGCGAATATCATTTTTCTTCGGCTTCAGATGAAAAATTTGGCCACAAAACAGTAGACGGTGCAGACTACGATGACGCCGATCTGTACGATGACGATGAGGTACGTTCTCCACCTCCACTATATGTGCAAGCTATTGGAACAGCACATACGAGATGGATTTTCATCCAATCAGATTTCGAAGAATCAGAGTCGCAGTTAACAACTGGAGGCGCCAGCAAGCGTTCTCAATAGAGATACAATGAACTCTTAACCAATTATATATAAGTTACTAGTTAAGCCAAAACTAATTACATACATTTGCAACATTAAATAATTTGTAGTTGTACAAATTATTATGCTATGTTAGTCAATATACATAGTCTAAAAAAAAAAATAATAATAATAATTAAATTAAATAACTTATTGGAATTATACAAAAGCATTAAATCTATATCACAAATTCACACAACTTTGACAAGTTTCTCACAGCATAAATTTTTGCAAACCTTACCTTTATGGAAGGAAATTTACAGTGGTGACAGACCATCGACCGTTAGTCGCATTGTTTACACACAAAAACCCATCTTCCAAGTTAACCAGAATAAGGTTAGATTTGTCCGACTATGATTTCGACATTATATACAAAAAGGGAAAAATAAACACCAATGCGGATGCACTGTCAAGAATTAAAATCGATTCTGCCATACTAAAATCAATGATCCCGAAAGAAAACGATGTATCCGTTAACAAAGCATTAGTAATTACGAGGGGCATGTCTGCTAAAAAGAGCACAGACATTAATCAGGAGAAATGTAGCTCTCATTCGAAGTCTGATCAACTTCACATTTGGGACTGCACGTCCATATCTGACGTCAGGAATGTAAGAAAATTGAAATTTGTGTTTATGAGCAATAATAAGGGTACCCATATTAAAATAAATAAAGATGAGATACTTGTGATAAGCAGTGATACTCCATCGTACCCAGGTTCGCTATTGGAAAAACTACTATCAAGAATAAACAAGTCAAATATTAAAGAACTAGCGCTAGATGAGAAAGATGATATATTTACGTACGTACGGAAGGAAAAATTAAAAGAAGAATATAATAAGTTGCAACAGAAGAATAAAGAAAATAATGAAAGCTCAAAGTTGAATATATTGATATATAGAAGTCCCCACAGAATAGTAGATAACGTAATTATGTATAAACTAATCGCAGAATATCACGATTCGCCTTACGGAGGGCATTTTGGTGTAAGAAAAACCGTCTTAAAATTGAAACAAAAATACGTTTGGAAGAATATGGGAAAAATGGTGAAAAATTTTATCACAAATTGTAAACATTGTGCTAAGAATAAACAAATACGACATACGAAAGAACAGATGGTTATTACAGACACTCCAACGACTAGTTTTGAAACCGTAGCAATTGATATTGTCGGTCCGCTAAGAATTTCTAATGGGTACAGATATATTTTAACAGCGCAGTGCGAATTGACAAAATTTGTGATAGCGCACCCCATGGAAATCAAAGATGCCGACACTGTAGCTAAAACACTTGTTGACCAATTCATTCTCAAGTATGGTAATTTCAAAAATTTGAAATCGGACAAGGGCACAGAATTCGTAAACGAGCTAATGAAAAATGTGTGTAAAAATCTAAAAATGAATCAAATATTTTCAACTCCTTATCATCACGAATCACTGGGTTCAGTAGAGCGCAACCACCGCACTCTTAATGAATTCATGTTGACGTTCGCAAACGATAATGAGTGGGACAAGTGGATATCATTTTACACTTTTGCTTACAATACGACGCCGCATGTCGATACGGGTTACTCACCATATGAGCTTGTGTTTGGTAAACTGCCACACTTACCAAGCGACCTAATTGAAACAGGAGAACCAATTTATGATATTGAAAATTATGCGAATGAACTGAAGTTAAGAATGAGAACGTCAATAAACAAAGCAAGGGAACTGATCGAAGTTGTGAAAAGAAAAAGAGGCATTGAAAGCAAAACAAATGAAAATGCACTTAATGCAACCATAGGAGACCTAGTATTAGTAAAATTAGGTAATCGTAAAAAGTCTCAAAGTCCATACCATGGTCCGTATAGAATTTCAAAACAAGAAGGAGTAAATTCATTTATATTAATAAACGGCATGGAGAAGAAAATGCATAACAATATGCTAAAACGATGCAATACAAATATAGAAAATAAAAAAAATATATGAATAAAAATATATATAATTAAAAATATATATATAATATTATTAAACCACTATTATAAGAAATTGTAAATTTATAGTTATTGAAAATGTTAATTTTATTCATATTACAATACTAGCGCATAAGACAAATTACTTCTCATATAAAAATATATATACTAAACACAAATCTAATAAGTAACAACTTAGTATTACATTAAATCCAATAAGTAAAAATTAAAATCAAATAAGTTAGAACTCATTTCCACCACACACAAACACATAAAAATTGAAAGTTGTTTTTTTTTCTCTTTCAAACAACTGTAAATTTTTTCTTAAAGGGTGAGGGTATAGTGCATGTGCACTATTGCGCACAAACGTAGTGTAGCACAAAGTCTACCTACGCAAACTACATATCCAAACCATACCAATACATAAGACACACCTATCCGCTGCACTGCAACACTATGACACTTGACATGTGCAGTGTAATTAGAATCCTGGCGTGCGGTCATTGGTGAATTGGTTTGTTTTACAATTGAGTGGAATTTGAGTTAGACTTAAGCGAAAGGAATTAGAAATAAACAATTAAATTAATCGAGATTTGTTATCGAGTTTGTAACTCAAATAAAACATATAAAAACCCTGCTCGGGAATTAAACTAGTCAGTTTCCAACTGGCAACTCAAACATTTGCATTTTTCTTGCAAACAGCCTTTCTTCGGCTTCAGCCTTTCTTCGGCTCAGTTAGAATTTGCTCAATGGCGTCTTGCCGAGCAACGCTCTAATATATAATATATAATATTTATCATATATTTCTCGCACACAATATACGTGCATTACACTACGCATCAGACAAGAAATGCGAAAGGTAATCAATACTTGCCAGATATGCAGACTAAGGAAATTGAAACCAGTTACACCATTAATGGGTCCACTACCCGTCGACCGATTGACGCCTTTTGTGAGACCATTCAGTTATACAGGATTGGACCAGTTTTGGTAAAGATAGGACGGCGTATTGAAAAACGGTGGGTAGCACTGTTCACTTGTCTCACCATCAGAGCTGTGCATTTGGAAATTGCATTTGATTTGTCCACTGATGCATGTGTAGTGGCCATACGCAACTTTATACAATGGAAAAAATATTATTGGGGCAAGCGGTGAAGCGGCACGATTTTCAGAAGTATTTGATTGCGAGCGCATTTTGACGGAGTTGTCATCGAAAGGTGTTGAGCGGATATTTAATTGCCCATTAAACCCTTCCGAAGGCGGGGTGTGGGAACGTATGGTGCAGTGCGTCAAAAGGGTTTTGCGACATACACTGAAAGAATTGGCTCCTCGAGAACATACACTTCAATGTCTACTTATTGAAGCTGAAAGTGTCGTCAATTCGAGACCACTTACCCACTTGCCAAAATCCATAGATGAAGAGGAACCTCTGACACCCAATCATTTTATTTTGGGTACAGCGAATACTGCGCAAACGCCCGGTGCAGCTGATATCAGTGACAAACCATGCGTGCTGCGCAAACAATGGCGAATAGCGAGGCAATTACGAGATAAATTCTGGAAACGATGGGTAGCGGAGTATTTGCCCACCTTGACACGTCGAGTGAAATGGTGCCAACCAACCACCTCCTTGAAAGAAGGCGCCTTGGTTTTTATATGTGACGTGAACTTGCCAAGAAACAAGTGGTGCCGTGGACGAGTAGAAAAAACCCACAAAGGAGCTGATGGCCAAGTAAGACGAGCAGATGTACGCACCAGTTCTGGATTGTTGTGTCGACCTGTTTCAAAACTAGCCGTTTTGGAACTGGAATATGGTGAATCGAAGTGATTCACGGGGTCGGGAGTGTAAGAAATATTTGCCGAAGAGTTGCCGACCATTCGTGAATTGCCATGGTATATTTTGAATGTTGTGTTTCGCTGATCGTGAGCGTGTTGCCGGTTTGCACAGTTGACGAGTGATAGCCGAGGAGCACACCACGGTAAGCGACGCACAGCACATTTTTAATTTGAATTGATTTTTATGTATTTGTATTTTAGAAATAAATATTAAGTTGCCATAATTAAACTTTCGATCCTTTACTCGTCACAGGATAAAATAGTGAATTTGGAGCGATTCGTTATATTTGCTTAAAATAGATTTACGACATTTTCGGAAAAAGATTAACACAACATCTTTTTTTTTAATCTTACAGTGCAAAGAAAACGGTTAATTTTAGTTAAATAATAATCGATTTATTTAATATATATATATCAGTATTAACAATATTACATAACAATTCAACTTTCTTAAAATTAAGTTTGCAAAAATTAATATCTCTCTCTAATATAATGAGATTGGACTGCTGTTCTAACTGCTGTCACCAAATATTCAACATCTTATAAGGGAAAGCGGTCCATAAACTCGTCTATTGTCTCCGACTTTCGATACGTGCGATCGAGACGCTTTCTCTTCGTTATTGCGAGGTCATGCAAATAAATATCCCAACTTGTATTTACGTTAGGCAACTCGTAAATAATATATAGCGTCATCCTGCTTACTTCCGATGAAGCACTGAATGACAAAATCGCAACTTCACCTTGTTTCGGCCGTCCTTCGGCCATTTCTATTTCTGCTGCGGAGCTGCTAATGTCTTCATAGAAAATATTATTCGCGACCATTTTAAAAAAATATTTTGACAGAAACAAAAACAATTTCAAATCAGGTTGATTTTTCAAGTTTTCGAATCGAACTGTTTTCTCTGACAATACTCAGTTGGGTTACTACCCAAGTCCACGCTGAATCTTCGACACAAGCTAGGCTGTCAGTGCAATTCGAAAATTTGCCCTGGAAAGTTGTTGCGTGGTAGTGCTTCAGCAGTAAATACTGAGCAAAAATTAAACAGCAGGCCACAGTGGATAATCGACCCATCTTCTCTGACCACAGCGAATGATGTTGTTTCCTTTGTTTTTGACCCATCCGTATATATAAAAAGCCAGCCGGATTTTTTGTATGGTTGACTTATATGAAAAATAAGTGTCTATATGTAGAAGTGTATGTTTGTTCTCTTGGATAGTGGGTTAAAATTAATGATGAATTTAGTTCCCAGGCTGGAAGACATCCAGTTCTAATGGTCTCCGGAGTCATGTTGAGATCATGTTGCCTGGCAAATTGAACACATAATTGTGGATGGTCTCTTGGATATCCGTTTGCGGGACAGCGTGTTTTCGACGGTTTTTTGTATTAAAGTATTCTCTGTTAAAAATAGGTTAGGGAACATGCGGTAGGTGATCGAATTGACTCTTTCTGCAATAGTGGGCATTCCTGTCTCTGCCAACACATTCTTAATCGGGGTAGTCGGGAAAGCTCGAATGCTCCTGCGGACCGCCGAATGTTATTTTAGCACAATGACCATATATCGATAAACCGTAGTCAATCTTGGACAGGATAAGCGCCTTTGTAGCATTCAGCAATATGGTTGGATGGATGAAACAGTGTGCAGATGAGAGATATTTTATAATGTGCAGTCTTATAACTAAACTATTTTTTACATATTTGCAGTGTTCTTTAAAAGTATATTTGCTGTCAAAATAGAATCCGAGTATTTTTAAGCTATTTACATTTTTTTATATTTACATTACCAAATCTTATATCAAGTTTTGGACAGTTAATTTTTCGACAAATATGGAGGGTATTACATTTATTAAAGGAGATATTAGCACCATTAAGTATTTTTAAAAAAAGGTGGGTTACAGTTGTTAAATTATTGTTTTTTGAATATTGTGCTGTATTGACAGTAACGTAGATGGTCGATATTCACACTCTTGCTTCTTTATTCGTCAACTCTCAATCGTACAATGAATGTGTCTTATAAGGTAAGTAAAGTAAAGTATGGTGTACATGTAAAAGGTGAGTATGTATGATAATTATAATATGGTGAGTATTTAATACATATATTAATGTAAATGAGAAGATGTTAGGTTTAAATTCACAATACCTAACAAACATAATATTACATCGTCAGCATAAAGAATATGGTCCACATTGCTATAATTGTTTATTGTGCGACTTATCTCATCAAAAGCTATTATAAAGAGAATTACTGAAAGCGGAGAGCCTTGTGGCGTTCCATTGGCAAGAGTTTTAGTGTCGGATATAAAGCCATTTACTTTTACTGTAAACTTTTTGTTGGACACAAATCTTTTTACAAAATTGAAAATTTTTGGTCCAACTTTCCATTTGACCAATTTTCTCAAGAAAACATGTGCGCCAATGTGATCGAATGCCTCTACAAAGTCTAAGGTTAGAACTGTTGCGTGGTTTTTGTTGGATAGAGTGTTGGCAATTAAATGATCTAGAAGAAGGGCTTCTGTTGTACCTTGGTTATTTTTAAAAGCCACTTGATGTGGGCTAATAAGAATATTTTTGTTTGCAAACCACATTATTCTTGTTTCTCATATTTTTTCAAATGTTTTCCCCAAGCAACCTAGTAGCGAAATGGGGCGGTAGCTATTAACATCAGTTTTGGGTTTGTTTGGCTTAGGGATTGGAGTGAGTATGCTGTTTTCCAACTCTGTGGATATATTGCCCTGGCAAAAATACTATTGTATAAATTTCATAATCGAGAGTCCATGGAGGGTGGGAGATTTTTTAACATTGTGTAAGTAATTCTATCAAATCCTGGCGTAATAACTAGAATAATCCGAAATATTGATTTGGAATAACGGGACAGGAATTTATGACTTGATGTATTTCCTGGAGGCTGATTATATCTGGAAAAAACTCCTTCGTCAATAGTTGTAGTTCATGGAAATTATTATAATAACCGTTGATGTTCCATTGCAAGACTTATCATTATACGAGCATATACACTTTCTAAGCAATTTTCATTTTGTCCGTCCGTCTGTGGCCACTTTTTTCTACACCGTTAGAGCTATCTTAATGAAATTTTGCAAAAGTATCGTCTGGACAAAGATACAGAACCAGGCCGATTTGATCAAAGACCATGCCTACCTCCCATATAAGGAACTTTTTTCACCTTTTTTTAAAATGGCTATAACTATGGTCCGATTGATGGAATCGTGACGCAATTTGGCAGTTATGGAGATGCAGGCCCTACTAAACACTATGCAAAATTAGCGTAGATATGCTTTATGAAGAACACATTCCCATTGTTGAACTCGCACGCACAAGTAAAAGTAAAGGGTATTTCGAAATCGGTCTAACCCGACTTCAGACTTCTGTACTCGTTTTATATATTTCTGATTATTATAATTTTGGATTATGAAGGGGTTTATTATGTGTTGGCATACAATCACGGTTAAACAACATTTTTCCATAAGATATAACTCTTATATATGTAGAGGTTATTGCATTATATACGGTTTTATTTACAAAACTTTGTAAATCAATTATATAACAAGAACATATGCATTTATTGCTAGAAATTGAAGTTCACAAAATTTACTTTCAACATAAAATCATATGCTATGAAAATTCGGAAAATCAGTGTTCATACATACATATGTACATATTCATGTACGTACGAGTGGTATAATTTGTAATATAATGTGGTTGTAGTAATTCACGCGGATCTGACAAAATAACAAAAACTTTTGAACAAGTTGAGTTTGTTGACTTTACACTCAATTTAAAAATATTTTAGATAAGTTTTCTAAATCCTCTTTGGTAGCTTTGTAGCAAAGACAATATACTATAAAGACATTACATAGCTCTCTTCACTCAGAGAAATGAGTTAAAAAACCGTGGCTGCCTATTGGACCAAAACCCGAAGTGTGCTCGGCAATGCAAAGGCAAAATATGTAGATACACATTCTGGTGTTTGCGTTCTATATGAGCGTGTGTTTACTCCATGTGCGAATGTTTGTATGCTTGCTTTCATGTTTACGGCATGCATATGTGTTTTTTTTTTTTTTTTTTTTTTTTATCGAGGGGGAAAGCTTTAAGCCAATTAGTCAGTGTGGGACATCAACCCACTAAAACCTCCTCACTGTCGTGGCGGGGAACCCTCCCGGGACCGCATAATGTGATTACGTCGGGAGGCCGTCATGACCATTATTGCTCAATCGTCTGTAATTGTCAGTCTAAAACCAGTCCGCTGCTGGTTGTCGCTCCTTGGCGAAATTTCTGCTACATTTGCTACCTGCTGTTGACGCAGTAGCCGCTGTCGTTCCCGCTCCTCCTTGCGTAGCGCCACCATTACTTGTTCAGCGAAGGTCGATACCGCGTTCCATTTAGCGGGTGACTCCAGCATTGCAGCCACTATATTTGCTGTGGTCGGTGGTCTGCCCAAGGCAGATCCCAGCTCCTCTCTCCAGGTCCTGAAGCGTGAGCAGTAAAGCATCACGTGCCTAGCGCTCTCGAATTCGCCCGTGCATTTTGGACAATAGGGGTCTTCTGTTATTTTGAAGCGGTAGAAATATGCATTGAAGCATCCATGACCGCTGAGTAACTGCGTCATGTAGTAGTTTAGACTACCATGCTTCCTGTTCACCCATTGGGACACCCTGGGAATGAGCTGGAATGTCCATCGTCCCTTCTCGGACTGCTCCCATCTTTTTTGCCACTCTTCGGTGCATCGCCGTCGCTCCTCTAGCCTTCTTTCGGCTGTAGGCCTTACGCCCTGTCGGTCGTACAGTCGCTGCAGCTCCAACGCTCGTAAGTCCAGGGGCATTTTTGCAGCAAGGACGGAAATTGCGTCGTCGGAGACCGTTCGGTAGGCGCAGGTGAGTCTAAGCGCACTTAATCGTTGCGTTGCGCGAGCCTCTCTGAGATGCGTAATTTTTGCTCCTGCCCAGATGGGTGCTGCATAGAGCATCACGGAATCCGTTACCGTCGCCAGAAGTTGTCTTCTTCCCTCACGTGGGCCTCCAATGTTTGGCAGAATCCGCGCAAGGGCGCCTTGAATTTTAGAGCCTTTTTTGCTGACCGCTACCAGGTGCTCCTTAAATGACAGTCTTGCGTCAATGTTAACTCCAAGATATTTAATGCTTGGTTGCGACATAATACGGTGATTACCGATGTCCACCACCATCTCCTCTCGCTTTTTCCGCGTGCTTATCAGTACAATCTCAGTTTTTTGAGCAGCCAGTTCCAGGTGCGCTGATTGGAGCCACCTACGCACCCTTGCGATCGCATCATTACACACCACCTGCAAGTGCTCAATATGTTTGGCCACCACTACCAATGCGATATCATCAGCATAACCAATAATATTAACGTTTTCCGGCATACTCAGCTCCAGGATGACGTTGTACATAGCGTTCCACAGCATGGGCCCTAGTACCGATCCTTGAGGAACCCCGCCGGTTATTTGGTATGCTTTTACGCTCTCCTCTGTCTCGTACAGTAGCACCCTGTTGTCGAGGTAGCTACCTATTATACGCCGCAAATATGTTGGTACTCCAAAAATCTCCAGAGCCTGCATTATATGTCCCCAATTCGCAGAATTGAAGGCATTCTTGATATCTAGAGTGACCACCGCGCAGTACATTTTGGCGCCACCCTGCCATCTAATGCCACTCGTCGCATCTCGAGCAATGTCTACTACCGCTCTGATCGCGTCGACTGTAGACCTCCCTTTCCGAAAACCGAATTGTCGGTCGGAGAGCCCTCCTGGACTCTCGAATGTCTCCTGCAGTCTATCACAAACGATACGCTCTAGGATCTTTCCCACTGTATCCAGCATACAAAGTGGACGATAGGAGGATGCCTGATCCGGTGGCTTTCCGGGTTTTAGCAACAGCACAAGCCTCTGCCGTTTCCACGCGTCTGGAAAAATGCCTTCGCTCAGACAGGCGTCATACAGTTTTGCGAACAGTTCTGGTCTCGCTCTTACCGCTGCCTTGAATGCCACATTTGGGACTCCATCCAAACCAGAAGACTTGTTGTCGTCGACCCGTGATATACTCGACAATACCTCATCGACAGTGACTATAGGTCCCTTCTGTACGTCTGGAGTCACGACGGCTCTCGTTTCGCTCTGTGGGGGGAAGAGCGTTACCACTATACGCTGCATCAGCTCTGGGCATGTAGGCTGAGGCGCTCTGGGTCCCTTTACTTTGCGCATGACCGTTTTGTATGCTAGACCCCACGGGTCTTGGTCCGCACTCTCCTGCAACTCTCTGAAGCACTTGTTTTTGCTCTCTGTTATAGCTGCTTTCAGAGTTCTTCTGCGTACCTTGTATACTGCTTGATGTTCCTCGAAATTCGGTGTCGATCGAGATCTTTGCGCCTTACGTCGTGCTTGATGGCAGCTCTTCCGAATCGCAGCAATTTCATCGGTCCACCAGTAAACGGGAGTCCTCGATGTATTGTTGGACCTTCGCGGCATCGCTGCATCACATGCTTCCTTAATGTACTTAGCGATTTCAGCAGCCATGGTGCATGCAGTTTCGCCTACAATAGACGCTGACTTCCAGATGACTTCAAACGACTCCGCGTCGAACGCCCCCTTTCGCCAGCCAATTTTGTGCGCCTTACGCGTGTACTGCTTTGTTCTACGCTCCATGTCTATTATAATGGCGTTGTGATCGCTGCCCGTGTATATATCACTGACTTTCCAGCTAATTCGACTAGCAGTTGTGTCGTCCGCAAAGGCTAGATCTATGATGGACCTGCCTCTTCCATTGTCGAATGTGTAGTGACCTGGCGCATTCAACAGTACTAATTCAAGAAGCGCGAAGCATTCTTCAACTAAGCGTCCTCTAGCATTTGTGTGGCTACTGCGCCAAGTCCGAGACCACGCGTTGAAGTCGCCTGCAATAATTATTGGGTGTTTGCCTTTCGCTTCTTCCATCAGCGATGTCATCATTTCCCCGAACTGTCTCAGTGTCCAACTTGGAGGAGCGTAGCAGCTGAAGAGGTAAATGTTCTCCAGTTTCACCCAGGTATAACCGCTCTCTCTGGTTTCCATCTTGCTCTGAGGAGTGGTCTCCCCAATGGACCAGATGGCTGCTCTGCCTGTTTCATCCGCGGCCCAGTTTGGGGAATCCTTCCTTGCATATGGTTCCGAAAGTAGCGCCACATCTGCCTTCACTTCATTTTTATATTGCATCAGAAGATCCTGTGCAGCTTCACAATGATTTAGGTTGAGCTGAAGTACTCTCATACCTTCTTCTTTTCCAATGCCTCCTGGTGTCGTGGCCATTTCATGCTGCCCGCTGGATGCGCCCCCTTGCACAAAGCGCACTTTGCTTCATTTTGGCAATTCGCAGCCATGTGGCCAGTCTCGCCACACTTTCGGCAGAGTCCAGTTCGATCCGGCTCTTTGCATCCAGCCGCCTTGTGCCCATAGCCCCAGCACTTATAGCAGCGTTGTGGCGTTACGACTTCTGTTAGTCGGCAGCTCGCCCATCCTACCCGCAGATGTTTCAATCCCAGTGCCTTCTTGGCATCCTCCGCCGGTAGGCTTAAAAAGGCCGTCTGTGCACCACCATAGCCTCTTATCAAGCTTTTAATTGCTTCCACATCTGGGCGCCGTATGTTCGCCTGGTCTCGCAGTGCATCGCAGATCTCTTCTTTCGAAGAGATATCCGCGACGAGTCCCTTACACTGTAGCGTCACCATGTGCGTGCGTACGTTCACTGTGGCTGCGTCCTTTACCACGCTTTCAATGGCCGTCTGGTATGTGGCCGCGTTCACTTCTTTGGCTCTCTTCAGCTCTATGAGCAGTTCCCCTTTTTGCGTTCGGCGGATAGTCTTCACAGCGTCATTCAGTGACTTCAGCTGCTCACATTCCTTTACGCTCCGTAAGATGTTGGCGTATGACATCGCTTCATTTTTCGCACTTATAGTTATCGCATCTGTTTTTGGTCTAATGGTCCTAGCCGTAGACTGCAATTTCTTCTGCGATTTCTGCACCTTTATCCACTCTGCACTAGTGCTGGGTCGAGGCACTGCCGTAGCCTGTGTTTTTCCCGTCGGCACCTGTTTTGCTGTTGGTGATTTTGACCCTGATTCCGTCAACTTCGTTTTCAGCTTTAGTCCCTGCTGCTGTATTGGTCCACGGCTCTTTTTGGCCGCGGGAGCAATTACAGCGATGCCTTGCCCCTCCGTCGCCTTGGGACTATTGTTATCCTCCCGCAGGCGCTTCGCAGATTACGCGCACTTTGTCCACAGAGAAGGTTGCGTACCTCCGCTGGTCTCCTGTACAGCGTTACCTCTGCACTGCCACTGCCTCTCTGCTTTCTTGTACAGATCTTGTAACGTTTCGACCAGGCTCCTCATAGGCTGGTGAATGGATCTGCGGGGCGGGTTGCCACCCATCATCGAAGCCAGCTTTTCAAGATTCTGGCCCAATAAGGTGAACGGATCGCCCGTGCTCGCCTTACTCATCGTTGGTACATGCTCCATGCATGGGGGTGACGAGCTTGAACGCTCTTGCCCCGCGTCAGGCACCAATCTCTCCGGTGAGCGAGCCATTCTGGAGTTCTTTCCGAATGGGTCTTCGAGAACTGTCTGCTTTTCAAGTACTTTCGTACCTACCTCCTGATTTTTTTGCCCCGAATCAGGCGAACGCTGGACACTCATAATCCGTTCGTTATTATGAGATAAATCCAGAATTTTGCAATTTCTTTTAAACGTTGTTTCCACTCTGTAAATTACTAAAAGGAGAAAAAAAGGGGGGAAAAGGGAAAAAAAGGGGGAAAAGGGAAAAGGGAAAAAGGGAAAAAGGGGGGAAAAAAAGTAAAAAAGGCATGCATATGTGTGTATCAATATGAATGTACGAATGTTATTTTTATTTATTTGTTGGAATTGGATGAAAACGAATTTCAATCATAGCAATCGAAGACTAGGCATTATAACTAATTATGGGAATATTTTAAAAATTTATATTGTAAATTAGTAAAAAAAGAAAAAATTGTTGTATAAAATTAATAAATAATAATATATATTTATTTATTTTATTGTTTTATCCCCAAAAAAGACACCATCGAATTGCACAGCAAAACTTCATGGCTGCACCAGAAGGTGCATAGCACCAATAAAAAATATTTTTTTTACTTTTATAACACCAATGTGATTAACTTATTTGTACATCCATGCATACAGATGAATGTACATATGTATTCACATATTTGTCTTCTGTTCATTTGTCAAGTAGCGAATTGTGCCATAAAAAGAATGAAATGAAAATAAAGCGCCTTTTTGTCTCGATTGGAGTTTTTGTTGTATGATGTGCGGTGTGGCTTCTTTAAATATAAAGTGAAGCAGAATTAGAATTCAATTTGTCATGAAATTTAGGATATGGGCAAATCTTAGCGTTCCGACGCTTTTTTTCATGTAATTTGCACAGAAATTGGACATATTTTTTTAAATGTGTTCACTGCTAGATTACTTTACAAATGCAAAATATATATAAAGACAAATATTAGGGTTCTCAAGTCTTTTCTCAGAGATATTGTATTTAAAAACTGCGTTCGCCCTTTACAAAAAAAGGAAGTGATTATAGAGGTTTACACAAAGCCTCGTGTTTTTCTGCGAATTTAATGGTTGCATAAAAAAAGTGTTTAAGCAGAAATCGTAGCACATCAAATAAGCTTCTGGTTGATCACTTCCAGGATTTGCCCATATGTCAATATTTTCAGTATGGACAAATATCAGCACAATTTACTCTTTCGATCTTATATTTCATAGTTTCGCTTTAGCAGCATGTGATCAAACATATTTTGAGTCTATCCGAAGAAAGAATAATTATGCACAAAAAAACTATTTTGCTGAAATTAGTGTTAATATTTTAATATTCTTATGTTCGTCTGTTGCCTATTCCATCAGAAAATTTATCTAAATAATTTTTAGATTAAGGGTACAATCAACAAAATCAAGGTTTTAAACGTTTTTTATTACTTTGTCAGATCAGCTTGAAATACTATAACCACATTTTATAACAAATTAAACCACTAGTACGTACATGAATATGTGCATACATATCTATGAACACTGATTCTCCGCATTTACATAGAATATGATATGTTCATGTTTGAAGTAAATTTTGTGAACTTCAATATCTAGTATTAAATGCATATTTTATTGTTATACATTGACTTACAAAGTTTTGCAAATAAAACCGTATATAATGCAATAACCTATATATAAACATTTATTTCCTATGGAAAAATGTAGTTCAACCATGATTGTGTTCCAATGCGAAATCCGAAGAAAGTATTGGGTACTACGCATCAGACAAGAAATGCGAAAGGTAATCAATACTTGCCAGATATGCAGACTAAGGAAATTGAAACCAGTTACACCAATAATGGGTCCACTACCCGTCGACCGATTGACGCCTTTTGTGAGACCATTCAGTTATACAGGATTGGACCAGTTTTGGTAACGATAGGGCGGCGTACTGAAAAACGGTGGGTAGCACTGTTCACTTGTCTCACCATCAGAGCTGTGCATTTGGAAATTGCATCTGATTTGTCCACTGATGCATGTGTAGTGGCCATACGCAACTTTATAAATCGTCGTGGTGTACCTAAACGGATTCGTAGCGACAATGGAAAAAATTTTATTGGGGCAAGCGGTGAAGCGGCACGATTTTCAGAAGTATTTGATTGCGAGCGCATTTTGACGGAGTTGTCATGGAAAGGTGTTGAGTGGATATTATTTTGCCAGGTATTTTTGTATATTGTTTTTGATACTACAAACCATAGGGCCGTAACTTAAACGTCAGATTTTTTACCGTATGAAAAAAAAACTTATACACTATATGTGAGTTCACCTCGAAAAAACGGGTGCCATTGTACTAAAAATTTCATATTACGAAATTGTAGTAGGAAAAGATAAAAAGGAAAAATCAGAATAAAAGAGTTTATCACTTTATAGTATTTTTTATTAGTAAAACGGAATAAAAATATAATATAAAATAATAATAATAAGAAAAATTTGTATGCAACAATAATTAAATTTTTTTTGGGTCTAATTCCATATATATATTAATGCAAAGTTAGCTTTTTTTATACATTACATATCTAAAAATAAATCTATATCTACATAAATAAATTATTTTTCCCGGAAAAACGGCACCCAAAATCTCCATCCATATGGGCTTCCTATTTTAAAATAAGGAAATATCTTAATTTGTATTATTCTGCCTATTTAAATCAATATTAATCTGCCTGTAAATCAATAGTTTACTGGGAAAACTTTAATATATGTACATACTCGTACATACAATAAAATACCTTTTTTTTGTCAAAACAAACTAAGTAACACACGCAAAAAGGAAATATGTATCGCATCTACTAAGCCAAATGCAGCACTATAATACAAGACATTTTAAGAAACAAAAAACATATATTTTAATATTACCTTCCATCCGGACCATCCTTAGGAAATTTGAAGCACTTTTGCCACCCATTGCATCGAAGGACACACTTCCGCTGTTCAGATATCTAAATATTTGCTCTGTAATAATAAACAATTTATAATTATAACTCACTGCTTCTGAAATTGCACTTTTTACTTTCAGTTTTAAAATCACTATCAATCACTACTACACTCTACAAGATATTAAATGCTTTAGTTTCCGTTTAAGGCACTGGACGCCAGAATCGAAAATGGTGAACTTTTTCTCCGAGCTCGACCTGGATTGCCCATTACGATTATTTTTCTTAATTGGTTGTTAAGAATTTTTTATTTTTATTGTGATATACAATTGATTGATTTTTATATAATTTTTTAATACATTTTGAAGCAATATTCAACTAAAAGAAGTCAACGTATTTACTTAAATGTTTCTTGCAAGACTATAGTAATAAAATTACACTATATTATAGTATTGCTTTCATACACGGCACTGAGCGATTCATTAAATTGTATGAATTTTGACAACGTATTTGTTTTTTGTTATTTGTAATTTAGCTAATTGGGTGTTTGTGAAATGAATTCTCAATAATAATAAAAAAATTACCTAATTATATAAACTATCAAATCTATATATCAACTATAAATGCACATTAGTATATTTAAAATAATACTGAATTCATTGTTAAATGTAGACATGCTTTCGCAGAAGCATTATATATATATTTTCATTTACAAAATTCCGCAGAATTCATATATTTATATGCTGCTTTCTGCTTAGGTATTTAAAAATTTGACTAATACATTGTAATTTGCCTAGAATATATTGTTTATTCATTCGATTTTTAGCTATGAATTGAAATTAAAATGCCCTCAAAAATAGTTGTTTCAAAACAAAAACAAATTTTATAACATTTATTTAATTAAATATACGTACAGAATTGTGTTGCTTTTTTCTCTTATATTTATTACTAAACATTTAAAGTAAGTCTAACAACATACATTAATGATAATAGATAAATATTTTATTATAATAGATAAATATTTTCTCTAATTTATTGTACTTTTGTTGGCATTAAGTTCATTAAAAAGAATAAACAAGCCAAAAAAATTGTAAATTAATATAAGAATTAAATAATAGTTTTAATAAATTTATTTTAGCATATAGAGTAGTTTACTTAATATTAGTAATGATTAAAATTATTAATCAGAAATAGTATTCACTAAATTGAATTTGGTCCTTTTTGGAATGAGAATAGTATTAAAATATTAACGAACGACAACCCCAAATAGATTTTTACCGAAACTCACCCCAATGTTTACATCCAGTGGGGAATGAAAAATTGCTTTGTTTACATCCAGTGGCGAAAAAATTGCCGGCAATACAAGTGTATTCTGTGAATGTATAATTAAGTTTCATTTCTCATATTCTCTGCTACAAACAAAGACAATATACAGAAAGACCTTTCATTGCTCTCTTGAGTGACAATCAACATTTTGAAATTAATGGCAACCACATTGGAATTCAGATCGGCAATTTCACGAAGCAGTCGTCAATATGTATCCATCGGCAGTCACACACATGGCTATTGCTGTTCGCACATTCGTATGAATAATTTAGTGTGTGTGTGTGTGTGTGTGTCTGTGTGCTCACAGCAGAAGCGACTAATTTGAAATCAAATTTTTATTTTCTGTTTTGTGTGGCTGGGGTAAAATACAAGTTAGGGAGTTAGCGACACACACGTTCGGCCAAACACAACCACTTAACCCCACAACAACAACAACATCAAATTCCAATCATTGAACAGACACAAATTCTAATTCTTATTAAGATTATTATTTAAGATATTTAATATTTCAATTCTTATGAAAATCTTCAAATTCATGTTTACTTGAATTCCCATGAAAATGATCCTGTCATGTTGAGTTCAATTCTTATGAAAATCTTTAAATTCATATTAATTTGAATTCGCATTAAAAACATGCTTGCTTCATTTCTCATGAAATTCAATACTAAAGTAGCGATATTTTAAGATATAAATACATGTAAACTAAAATTTAGATTCATTCTAAAACAAATTGTGAAGTCGAATGGTGGCTCTCTTTTCCAATACATAACTCGCGCATACGAATATTGTGTTATTAAGCAAACTGCTTGTATTAAACTATTAACTGAAAATTAAAATAAACTTGTAATTCGGGCATATTGTGTTATTAAGGAAACTGCTATTAACTAAAAACTGTGTCATTTATTGTTGTTGCTCTCCCGATCACCAGTTGCTGCCCTCCCGATCACCAGTTGCTGTATTGCTGCTGCGTTCTAGCTGACTCACTATAATTGCCAACGACCATACTACGTTGAATACATCGGTTATCGTCCCATCACCAACAAGCGGCGCTAGGCGGTTGGTTGCATCAACAGTGTCGCGAAAGGTTCGCACTATAAAATCAGTGCGCTCTCTAATAGCACACCCTTCCCATAACGAAAGATCCCACATAGTGGCATCGAATTATAGGAAGGAGGGTTGTGCCGTCCGTCCGACTTGTAACCGGCATATAGTGTCGATTCCATAAAATAAACATACCAGGTTAGTTGTAGCGTTTGGAATACGGTGTATACCGAACCAAACAGGCTCCTAACGAAGTATTTAATTTACACAAGAATGAATTTTCTGTGTGGCAAAGGTTTCTTATTCCGAAAGTGGGGCTTAAAACAAAGCATTTGTGGTTTTGCGTATAAGAAAGATTTGCCATGTCATGACAAAGCATAATGCGTGCATATTAGAACACTTGACAATATAAAATAAATATGCATGCATAGGATCTTTTACAAAGATCGATAGCAAAGTGGTAAAGCGTTGGTCTATCAATTTTTTGATGCCGTGTTCAAGTCCGCTGAGAAATGTATTTATTTTTTAAATTGTTCATCTTTTTTTTGAAAGCAAACTAATAATTATTTTTATAAAAAATAATAAGATTAGTTTCTACTTTAGCATAAATTATCCAGTATTAAATAATTTTACTAAACCACATTGAATTCCTGCTGCTATAGCAGATCATTACAGCAAAGAAATTTATATCTTCTAAAAATAGTCATAACGGCGTTTCTTAACTCACATACATACTACATTAATTCATGTGCGCATGAAACTGTGTTAGTTTTGTACGATTTCAATACTTTTGTTTTTGTTGGTTTTTTGATACTTTTGCGCAATTCGTCTGAAGAAACTCATATATGTATTTCATAAAATCTAATCCAATCAAACATTTCGTTCGTCAATGAATATATGCAATTTTAGGAAGTTTTTGATATATCGTATATTGGATTTTATTCTTATGGTAAGAAAAGGAAGAATTTTGCAGATGTATTAAAATTGTTGATATTTCATTTATATTAATACATTATGTCCAAAATAAAAATTAACTTAAATTAATATAATTAAATTAATATCATTATAATATATACAAAAACATGCAGTTGCATAGAAGAAATTAGACAGCAAATAATTAAAAAATAAAACTAAAAAGAAGTCCCAACTATTATTCACGAATGTAGGTCAAGACAGATTATTTGATTCAAAGTATTTTCTATACGAGTATGTACATATGTAAGTGGATACACATCCAAAGACAAGTTCACACGCCCAAAGAAGCAGGAAGCAGAAAGAAGTTTTTGCACATTTTTATTAATTTCCATAACTAAAGTCTTCACGTCAAAGCATTTGGGTTGCCGGTTGTAGTATTTCGAATGTTGTTTGTGAAAAAACATGCAAGCAAGTCGACTTGGGTAAGCCCTGCACATATCATGTAGACATTTTGGGAAGTGAATGTCAAATGTAATTGGCAAAAAGACGCACCTTATATTACAAATTCTTTTACCAAACATTATTTATCCTAATATAAATTTAAAATTTCTTGGATTTTTAAATACTTGAAATAAATTTTTATAGATTTTTGTTTATAATAAATTTCGATTATTAAGTGGTAAACTGCATTGGAACACAATCATGGTTGAACTACATTTTTCCATAGGAAATAAATGGTTATATATAGGTTATTGCATTATATACGGTTTTATTTGCAAAACTTTGTAAGTCAATGCATAACAAGAAAATATGCATTTAATACTAGATATTGAAGTTCACAAAATTTACTTCAAACATGAACATATCATATACTATGTAAATGCGGAGAATCAGTGTTCATAGATATGTATGCACATACATATTCATGTACGTACTAGTGGTTTAATTTGTTATAAAATGTGGTTATAGTATTTCAAGCTGATCTGACAAAGTAATAAAAAACGTTTGAAACCTTGATTTTGTTGATTGTACCCTTAACTTAAAAATTATTTAGATAAATTTTCTGATGGAATAGGCAACAGACGAACATAAGAATATTAAAATATTAACACTAATTTTAGCAAAATAGTTTTTTTGTGCATAATTATTCTTTCTTCGGATAGACTCAAAATATGTTTGATCACACGCTGCTAAAGCGAATATATGAAATATAAGATCGAAAGAGTAAATTGTGCTGATATTTGTCCATACTGAAAATATTGACAAATGGGCAAATCCTGGAAATGATCAACCAGAAGCTTATTTGATGTGCTACGATTTCTTCTTAAACACTTTTTTTATGCAACCATTAAATTCGCAGAAAAACACGAGGCTTTGTGTAAACCTCTATAATCACTTCCTTTTTTTGTAAAGGGCGAACGCAGTTTTTAAATACAATATCTCTGAGAAAAGACTTGAGAACCCTAATATTTGTCTTTATATATATTTTGCATTTGTAAAGTAATCTAGCAGTGAACGCATTTAAAAAAATATGTCCAATTTCTGTGCAAATTACATGAAAAAAGCGTCCGAACGCTAAGATTTGCCCATATCCTAAATTTCATGACAAATTGAATTCTAATTCTGCTTCACTTTATATTTAAAGAAGCCACACCGCACATCATACAACAAAAACTCCAATCGAGACAAAAAGGCGCTTTATTTTCATTTCATTTCATTCTTTTTATGGCACAATTCGCTACTTGACAAATGAACAGAAGACAAATATGTGAATACATATGTACATTCATCTGTATGCATGGATGTACAAATAAGTTAATCACATTGGTGTTATAAAAGTAAAAAAAATATTTTTTATTGGTGCTATGCACCTTCTGGTGCAGCCATGAAGCTTTGCTGTGCAATTCGATGGGGTTTTTTTTGGGGATAAAACAATAAAATAAATAAATATATATTATTATTTATTAATTTTATACAACAATTTTTTCTTTTTTTGCTAATTTACAATATAAATTTTTAAAATATTCCCATAATTAGTTATAATGCCTAGTCTTCGATTGCTATGATTGAAATTCGTTTTCATCCAATTCCAACAAATAAATAAAAATAACATTCGTACATTCATATCGATACACACATATGCATGCCGTAAACATGAAGGCAAGCATACAAACATTCGCACATGGAGTAAACACACGCTCATATAGAACGCAAACACCAGAATGTGTATCTACATATTTTGCCTTTGCATTGCCGAGCACACTTCGGGTTTTGGTCCAATAGGCAGCCACGGTTTTTTAACTCATTTCTCTGAGTGAAGAGAGCTATGTAATGTCTTTATAGTATATTGTCTTTGCTACAAAGCTACCAAAGAGGATTTAGAAAACTTATCTAAAATATTTTTAAATTGAGTGTAAAGTCAACAAACTCAACTTGTTCAAAAGTTTTTGTTATTTTGTCAGATCCGCGTGAATTACTACAACCACATTATATTACAAATTATACCACTCGTACGTACATGAATATGTACATATGTATGTATGAACACTGATTTTCCGAATTTTCATAGCATATGATTTTATGTTGAAAGTAAATTTTGTGAACTTCAATTTCTAGCAATAAATGCATATGTTCTTGTTATATAATTGATTTACAAAGTTTTGTAAATAAAACCGTATATAATGCAATAACCTCTACATATATAAGAGTTATATCTTATGGAAAAATGTTGTTTAACCGTGATTGTATTCCAACACATAATAAACCCCTTCATAATCGAAAATGATAATAATCAGAAATATATAAAACGAGTTCAGAAGTCTGAAGTCGGGTTAGACCGATTTCGAAATACCCTTTACTTTTACTTGTGCGTGCGAGTTCAACAATGGGAATGTGTTCTTCATAAAGCATATCTACGCTAATTTTGCATAGTGTTTAGTAGGGCCTGCATCTCCATAACTGCCAAATTGCGTCACGATTCCATCAATCGGATCATAGATATAGCCATTTAAAAAAAAGGTGAAAAAAGTTCCTTATATGGGAGGTAGGCGTGGTCTTTGATCAAATCGGCCTGGTTCTGTATCTTTGTCCAGACGATACTTTTGCAAAATTTCATTAAGATAGCTCTAACGGTGTAGAAAAAAGTGGCCACAGACGGACGGACAAAATGAAAATTGCTTAGAAAGTGTATATGCTCGTATAATGATAAGTCTTACAATGGAACAAAAACGGTTATTATAATAATTTTCATGAACTACAACTATTGACGAAGGAGTTTTTTCCAGATATAATCAGCCTCCAGGAACTACATCAAGTCATAAATTCCTGTCCCGTTATTCCAAATCAATATTTCGGATTATTCTAGTTATTACGCCAGGATTTGATAGAATTACTTACACAATGTTAAAAAATCTCCCACCCTCCATGGACTCTCGATTATCAAATTTATACAATAGTATTTTTGCCAGGGCAATATATCCACAGAGTTGGAAAACAGCATACTCACTCCAATCCCTAAGCCAAACAAACCCAAAACTGATGTTAATAGCTACCGCCCCATTTCGTTACTAGGTTGCTTGGGGAAAACATTTGAAAAAATATGAGAAACAAGAATAATGTGGTTTGCAAACAAAAATATTCTTATTAGCCCACATCAAGTGGCTTTTAAAAATAACCAAGGTACAACAGAAGCCCTTCTTCTAGATAATTTAATTGCCAACACTCTATCCAACAAAAACCACGCAACAGTTCTAACCTTAGACTTTGTAGAGGCATTCGATCACATTGGCGCACATGTTTTCTTGAGAAAATTGGTCAAATGGAAAGTTGGACCAAAAATTTTCAATTTTGTAAAAAAATTTGTGTCCAACAAAAAGTTTACAGTAAAAGTAAATGGCTTTATATCCGACACTAAAACTCTTGCCAATGGAACGCCACAAGGCTCTCCGCTTTCAGTAATTCTCTTTATAATAGCTTTTGATGAGATAAGTCGCACAATAAACAATTATAGCAATGTGGACCATATTCTTTATGCTGACGATGTAATATTATGTTTGTTAGGTATTGTGAATTTAAACCTAACATCTTCTCATTTACATTAATATATGTATTAAATACTCACCATATTATAATTATCATACATACTCACCTTTTACATGTACACCATACTTTACTTTACTTACCTTATAAGACACATTCATTGTACGATTGAGAGTTGACGAATAAAGAAGCAAGAGTGTGAATATCGACCATCTACGTTACTGTCAATACAGCACAATATTCAAAAAACAATAATTTAACAACTGTAACCCACCTTTTTTTAAAAATACTTAATGGTGCTAATATCTCCTTTAATAAATGTAATACCCTCCATATTTGTCGAAAAACTAACTGTCCAAAACTTGATATAAGATTTGGTAATGTGAATATAAAAAAATGCAAATAGCTTAAAAATACTCGGATTCTATTTTGACAGCAAATATACTTTTAAAGAACACTGCAAATATGTAAAAAATAGTTTAGTTATAAGACTGCACATTATAAAATATCTCTCATCTGCACACTGTTTCATCCATCCAACCATATTGCTGAATGCTACAAAGGCGCTTATCCTGTCCAAGATTGACTACGGTTTATCGATATATGGTCATTGTGCTAAAATAACATTCGGCGGTCCGCAGGAGCATTCGAGCTTTCCCGACTACCCCGATTAAGAATGTGTTGGCAGAGACAGGAATGCCCACTATTGCAGAAAGAGTCAATTCGATCACCTACCGCATGTTCCCTAACCTATTTTTAACAGAGAATACTTTAATACAAAAAACCGTCGAAAACACGCTGTCCCGCAAACGGATATCCAAGAGACCATCCACAATTATGTGTTCAATTTGCCAGGCAACATGATCTCAACATGACTCCGGAGACCATTAGAACTGGATGTCTTCCAGCCTGGGAACTAAATTCATCATTAATTTTAACCCACTATCCAAGAGAACAAACATACACTTCTACATATAGACACTTATTTTTCATATAAGTCAACCATACAAAAAATCCGGCTGGCTTTTTATATATACGGATGGGTCAAAAACAAAGGAAACAACATCATTCGCTGTGGTCAGAGAAGATGGGTCGATTATCCACTGTGGCCTGCTGTTTAATTTTTGCTCAGTATTTACTGCTGAAGCACTACCACGCAACAACTTTCCAGGGCAAATTTTCGAATTGCACTGACAGCCTAGCTTGTGTCGAAGATTCAGCGTGGACTTGGGTAGTAACCCAACTGAGTATTGTCAGAGAAAACAGTTCGATTCGAAAACTTGAAAAATCAACCTGATTTGAAATTGTTTTTGTTTCTGTCAAAATATTTTTTTAAAATGGTCGCGAATAATATTTTCTATGAAGACATTAGCAGCTCCGCAGCAGAAATAGAAATGGCCGAAGGACGGCCGAAACAAGGTGAAGTTGCGATTTTGTCATTCAGTGCTTCATCGGAAGTAAGCAGGATGACGCTATATATTATTTACGAGTTGCCTAACGTAAATACAAGTTGGGATATTTATTTGCATGACCTCGCAATAACGAAGAGAAAGCGTCTCGATCGCACGTATCGAAAGTCGGAGACAATAGACGAGTTTATGGACCGCTTTCCCTTATAAGATGTTGAATATTTGGTGACAGCAGTTAGAACAGCAGTCCAATCTCATTATATTAGAGAGAGATATTAATTTTTGCAAACTTAATTTTAAGAAAGTTGAATTGTTATGTAATATTGTTAATACTGATATATATATATTAAATAAATCGATTATTATTTAACTAAAATTAACCGTTTTCTTTGCACTGTAAGATTAAAAAAAAAGATGTTGTGTTAATCTTTTTCCGAAAATGTCGTAAATCTATTTTAAGCAAATATAACGAATCGCTCCAAATTCACTATTTTATCCTGTGACGAGTAAAGGATCGAAAGTTTAATTATGGCAACTTAATATTTATTTCTAAAATACAAATACATAAAAATCAATTCAAATTAAAAATGTGCTGTGCGTCGCTTACCGCGGTGTGCTCCTCGGCTGTCACTCGTCAACTGTGCAAACCGGCAACACGCTCACGATCAGCGAAACACAACATTCAAAATATACCATGGCAATTCACGAATGGTCGGCAACTCTTCGGCAAATATTTCTTACACTCCCGACCCCGTGAATCACTTCGATTCACCATATTCCACTTCCAAAACGGCTAGTTTTGAAACAGGTCGACACAACAATCCAGAACTGGTGCGTACATCTGCTCGTCTTACTTGGCCATCAGCTCCTTTGTAGGTTTTTTCTACTCGTCCACGGCACCACTTGTTTCTTGGCAAGTTCACGTCACATATAAAAACCAAGGCGCCTTCTTTCAAGGAGGTGGTTGGTTGGCACCATTTCACTCGACGTGTCAAGGTGGGCAAATACGCCACTACCCATCGTTTCCAGAATTTATCTCGTAATTGCCTCGCTATTCGCCATTGTTTGCGCAGCACGCATGGTTTGTCACTGATATCAGCTGCACCGGGCGTTTGCGCAGTATTCGCTGTACCCAAAATAAAATGATTGGGTGTCAGAGGTTCCTCTTCATCTCTGGATATTGGCAAGTGGGTAAGTGGTCTCGAATTGACGACACTTTCAGCTTCAATAAGTAGACATTGAAGTGTATGTTCTCGAGGAGCCAATTCTTTCAGTGTATGTCGCAAAACCCTTTTGACGCACTGCACCATACGTTCCCACACCCCGCATTCGGAAGGGTTTAATGGGCAATTAAATATCCGCTCAACACCTTTCGATGACAACTCCGTCAAAATGCGCTCGCAATCAAATACTTCTGAAAATTGTGCCGCTTCACCGCTTGCCCCAATAAAATTTTTTCCATTGTCGCTACGAATCCGTTTAGGTACACCACGACGATTTATAAAGTTGCGTATGGCCACTACACATGCATCAGTGGACAAATCAAATGCTATTTCCAAATGCACAGCTCTGATGGTGAGACAAGTGAACAGTGCTACCCACCGTTTTTCAGTACGCCGCCCTATCGTTACCAAAACTGGTCCAATCCTGTATAACTGAATGGTCTCACAAAAGGCGTCAATCGGTCGACGGGTAGTGGACCCATTATTGGTGTAACTGGTTTCAATTTCCTTAGTCTGCATATCTGGCAAGTATTGATTACCTTTCGCATTTCTTGTCTGATGCGTAGTACCCAATACTTTCTTCGGATTTCGCATAATGTCGCCTCTATATTTTGATGCTTCATTTGGCAATGAAAATAGTATATAACCAGAGAAGTGAATGGATGTCGAGGCGGCAAGATAATTGGACTTTCGTTTCATAAGCTAACCAGCTGGCTGCATCTATACGCCCGTATACTCTCAGAACGCCCTTTTCGTCTATGTATGGGGTAAGACTGTATAAATCACTCTGCAACGTCACACCTTTGCCATTCTTAATTGCATCTCTCTCCATGCGATATACTTCAGATTGAGCTTGCCGACATAATACCCACTCCGCGGCTTCCAGTTCAGATACTTGTAGGCCTATTTGAACACAAAGCTGCCGACGCATGCGGCAATTTGAAGCAAACCGAAGCACCCACGCGACTGATGGAATTAATTTATTCAACGACGAAAATCTTTCGAATTTGAAGATACGCTCATTATTTATGGTTAAGGCAAACTTTGGCTCTAACTCCTCTTCCATAGCTGCCATAGCTTCTTGGATATGTTCAGTAATTGGCCATTCACTTTCATCGTACCGAAGGAACTCTGGTCCTTGAAACCATCTTGACATAAATGAGAAATCGATTTTAAAATTTATGCGAGTAGCCTCATCAGCTACATTTTTCTCTGTAGGAAGCCAACGCCATTCCGATACTTTGCTGGCGGCTAAAATCTCGGCTATACGGTGTGCCACAAATGGCTTGTAGCGGCGATTTCCTTGCGCGATCCACTTAATTACCGTCTTTGAGTCGCTCCAAAATATGCAATCGGCAGATTCTAAAGAGTGGCCCTCCTTGATGGTTTGCATCACGCGAGTACCCAGAACAGCTGCTTGCAGCTCGAGTCTGGGCACCGTCATCGGTTGCAAAGAAGCACATCTGCTTTTAGCGAACACCAAGGAAACTTCGACTTCACCATCAGAATAAGTGCTGCGCCAATACACGGCGGCTGCAAATGCGTCTTGGCTTGCATCAACGAATATATGCAATTGTCGATTCTTTGGCACGCCTCTGGTAAAGTAGCAACGCGGTATTTTAACTTCCGGAATCTTCTTGGTGTTCTCTCGCCATTTGCTCCAACCGTCATATATGTAGATAGGCAGTTGTTCATCCCAACAAATGTTGTATCGCCATACTTCACGCAACAATATCTTTGCTCCTACCACAACGTGGGCTAAAAATCCCAGTGGATCAAATATTGACTAATACTAAGGAACTCCCGTTTCGTAGGACCCCTGTTCCCATCCACCACATCTGCGTCCACATTGTTAAACTGCAACTTATACCTAAATGTGTCATCACCTGGTTGCCACAATATTCCGAGTACTTTTCCAAAACTATTGGAAGATGCTTCGTTACTAATATGGGCTTCGTCTTGTAGAGCGCACAACACTTCAGATGAGTTCGAACTAAATTTACATAGTTCAAATCCTGCACCTTTATGTATATCACGCACTTGTTTGGATACGGTAATGGCTTCAGAAATCGTATCGAAGCTGTCTACATAATCGTCGACGTAATGGTGTTGCAGAATTGCTTTCACCGCTCTTGGATAGATCAACTGATGTTGTAATGCGTTCACACATTTAACATATTGAGCAGCACACGGCGAACAGGCGGCCCCGAAGGTCATAACGCACATTTCATAGACCTCGGGTTTTCTCTGACTGTCGCCATTGCGCCATAAGAATCTTTGTGCACATCTGTCTTCTCGTCGAATCGAAACTTGGTGGAACATCTCACGAATGTCACCACATACAGCAATAGCTCCTTCTCGAAAGTTAAACAATACTGATGGCATTGGTTTATAGTCCTGCGGACCCTTTATTAACCGTGAATTCAAAGAAACTCCATTAACGGTAGCAGCTGAGTCAAACACCAATCTCAATTTACCAGGTTTGTTTGGATTCTTAACTGCAAAGTGCGGAATCGAAACGGAATGTACCATGTTCTAGGGGTTATCTTGGAAGCCTCATCTGACTGCAACTTGCGCGCATAACCCTTGTCAATATAACTTTCGATTATACCGTTGTATGCTTTATCAAATTCTCGTTCCTTCTCCATTTTGCGTTCTATACCAAGCAAGCGTTTGAAGGCCATAGAGTAGCTATCAGGAAACTCGAAATTATCCTGATCCCAAAGCAAACCGGTTTCAAACTTGACGCCTATTTTTCTTGTGACAGCTTGTAAAATATTGCGTGCTTTCACCTCCTCGTCTGGCTCTACCGCCGGTGCTGGGCGAACGCCAAAGTTCTCAGTTTCAAAATAGTCAGCTACAGTCCGATGCAAATTATCTACCACTATTGAATGGGTAAATAAACAGGATGGTGTCGCCGAAACGTGCTCATTTGTTTTCCCAAACACAACCCATCCAAGTAGAGTTTTAGCGGCATGCGGCCCTTTCGCTCCCAAACACAAAGTTTCAATAGGCAAGCCTAAATGGCAGTGATCTAAACCAATGAGAATTTGAGGTGTGGCATCTGAATATGGTTTTACTGGTAGCGCTGGTAAATTACGATCGCTCGGATGCAAATCTCTTTTAAGCAGACTTTGCATTGGTAAATTCAAATTTTCCACATCATCAACATTACGCAGCGGAAACTTTCTGTTGTTTGCAATCCCACTTATGTGAACATCGACTACTATAGCTGATTGCTGCTCGGAGCGACCGCCAAACCATTGCAGATTAATTTTTCGGTCTTCTCCATGGAGGCCCAGTTTTGCTATCTAGTTGTTGTTCATCATGGTGACGGATGAACCTTCATCTAAGAGTGCGTACGTGCGGATTGTCTTTTTTGGACCATACAGCGTTACGGGCAATATTTTGAACAGCAATTTCTGAGCTCCGTTGGCGCAACTTAGCACTGACTCTGCCTTAACGGAACCTTCATCCTTATCATCAGAAACAGGTGTCTTTGTCGCTGTGCATTTCGAACTGTTGATTTATCATGCTGGTGATGTTTACGATCGCATCTGTCGATTGGACATTTCTTCCGCCGCTGGCAATATTGCAGCGAGTGTCCCGGTTTAAGACACGAGAAGCATAAACGTAAGCGCTTAATTTCACTCCACCTCTTTTGTACATCACATGCCAAGAACTGTTTGCAACTTACGATCGCATGGGCATGTTTGCACAACTGGCATGTCAAGCGTTCATTTTGGTTGTCGACTGTGTGAAGAACTACTCTACGGCGTGGCTCAGATTTCATCGTAATGACCCTTGATATTAAATTCGCTATCTCGGTTAACCAATTACTGAAATCAGCAATTGTCGGATACGGCAAGATTGCATTCGCGTATTTGGCCCAATCTAATTTTTTATGCATTGGTAATTGTCCAATTAGCTCTTCAAGCAACATTGGATTACCTATATGTTGTTGTCCGTTTGCTGTCTGAAGAAACACTACCAGGTTTCTCGCCTTTGTTGCAAATGGTATTAACCGTTCAATTGATGATTCTGAGATGGGTGCCACTTCCTGTATTTGTTGCAGCTGACTTCGAATTAGCAATTCAGGGCGTCCATATCGGAATCGAAGCTGTTCCATAACCTCGACTACGTTGTCAGGGTGAATCAAAAGGGACTTTACTGACTCACGTGCCTCACCTTTGAGACACTTCTGCAACCGCTGACAGTTTTCCAAATTACTGTACCCATATGCATTCGTAGTTTGTTCGAAGGTGGTCCATAGCATGGGCCAGTCTTTCGCGGCTGTAAATATGCTGATATATTTTGTCCAGGATTATTACTCCTGTTTTGATTCATATGACTCCTGTTTGGATCCATATCATGCGCAGTTGGCAACGGCGTAACAGGGTGCTGATAGCAAGACCACATACTTCCAGCAGTCGGTATTGTGCTATGAGTCGCCATAACGGGGCGGCAATAATTATATCCAGCATTCCCACCAGTCGGCATTGTGTTCAGTGTTGGCATAACAGGGCATTGATAAATACGATTAGTATCACCACCAGACTGTATTGTGTCGCAAGTAGACATTAAAACTCCACTGTTCGTTACATTTGAACATACTGCCGAACGCTGAGCGGCAGACATGGCGACAACACTTGGAAATGTCCCTGCACTTGTTAACGATGTTATTGCTGCCATCGGCGTAGCGGCAGACAAAAAACCATCGTGTAACACAACATTGGTTGCGCATGGCGTTGAATGCGCCGAAGCGGCGGCCTAGGGATGCGAACTTAGCGAGAATTGCGTGTTACTTTCCTCAGCGATTGATAGTGGCTGCGTAGCTATGTCTGTGTTTTTATGCGCATTTAGCGTAAACAGTTTATTGTGCGTATCAATGCAGGCTGGCAAATGCGTAATAGCGGCGGGGAAATTTTGCGTACTACGCATTAATTCTTCTATAGCGTCAGTTCGTAATGCTGGTTGTGTGGCGACTTGACCAGCAGGCAAATGCAACGCTTCTTTCAGAGCATGGCACTGTATATTTTTTTTCATGCAAGCTTACCTGAGTGCTGCGTAACTCACTTTCGAGGGCGTTTATCCTCTCGAGCATCACACTCCAGCCTTGATGATCTGCAGTAGCGGCTTCTACACTTGCGACATTTTGAGGCTCCATAGTTGTCTTCTTGTCGGCGACTGTAGCAGGAAAATCCAACGATGCAACGGCAGGTAGCGCACTGGTGGCGGTGGTTGCAATCGTTGAAGTCAAGGCTGCAGGTGATGACAGACCAGAAATATTGGTGGTCTCAGATGTTGATGTGTTGGCTCCACTAATATAGGCCTTTTTTGAACCCTTTTTCATCTTGCTGGAACGTGTGTTACTTGCAGGCGGCGTGTGAAACATAAATTGCGCGTTATATAATTAATATATATTTATGCTCACTAAAATAAAGTTGCACACGAAATAAAAAATTTGTGACGAGTAAAGGATCGAAAGTTTAATTATGGCAACTTAATATTTATTTCTAAAATACAAATACATAAAAATCAATTCAAATTAAAAATGTGCTGTGCGTCGCTTACCGTGGTGTGCTCCTCGGCTGTCACTCGTCAACTGTGCAAACCGGCAACACGCTCACGATCAGCGAAACACAACATTCAAAATATACCATGGCAATTCACGAATGGTCGGCAACTCTTCGGCAAATATTTCTTACATATCCTATTATATTTGAAGGCGCATGATCTGTTTTTCCCCAGAAAATTGCAACCTAAAAAGTAAAATGCATTAAGCAACTGAACTTACAAGCACAACGTGCTAGAAGATTGATAGGTCTGTGGAGGTTCTTGCTGGTGATCTCAATAAAGCCCTATCAGTCTGTTGCTCCTCAATAGACCTAGAGCGAAACAAAAACCCACGTGATGGGGAGGGGGGTGGTAGGAAATAAGGGACCTCAAGAAATTGGAGGAGACTTTCTAACAGTGCAGGCTGCGTATCATATAAAGCTGCACTTAGATCCTTCAAAGGGAAGCTCAGGAAGGAACAAAGAGAGTAGTGGAGAAACTTTTGCGGTAACTTAGAAGACATCTCTGAGAAGACTGGGCTTAGGAAGATTCTATCAACTGCTCAAATTGTACCAGGTGACCTGAGGAGGGTGGATGAACCTTGGTTGCGTATGCGGACGATGTTGCTATTAGCCTCCGAGGCAAGTTTATATTAACACTGAGAAAATTGAAGCAAAACAGGATTAACATTCTCTCCAAACGGGTTGCAGGGTGCGGGTTGGGAGTGAATCTATCCAAGGATAAGCTGGTGCTCTTCACTAGAAAGTATAAAATTCCTCAATTTATCGGTCTAACCACTACCACTTCCCTGTCCCTCAAAAAACTCTCATCTCCTCGTGATCTTAATCGAGCCAGTCGCTTTTGTGAAGTTGAGAATACCATTTAGTTTCAGCTTGGCTTATTCTTATAGTTCTTTAAAAAAGGCCGAGCCTCTGAATATCCGGGCAATCATAGAGCAGATGTTTCACCGATTTCTCCTCCTCATCTGCACAGCTTCTAAAATACTCACTGAATGGAGCACCGTACCTGGCTGCCATTCGGCCTATGATACAGTGCTCACGATAGTCCTGAGGACTTACTAGACCTATTTTGGCACAGTTTTGGTCACATGTGTCGAGATGTTCGACAGTCGGCGGTTAAGTACCAACGTTCATTCATCATTTTTTTACAGTAGTTTCGAGCTTGTTTGTGAACTCCACAGGAGTTGGAAGGATGCCCTCTACCTGCCTCTCTTCCGGCAGTTCAGATCCGAGTCTGGCACATTCGTCATCTTTTTCGTTGCCAGGGATACCCCGATGTCCAAGGACCCAGCATAGCTCTATCTTGTGATATTTGATCGCAAATAGTGATTTCCTGCAGTGTTCTTCACACTTAGATTTTACTGTCACATTGGAACTAGTGGAAGCTTTTTTGTTATTTGAATACTTTGCTTCGGACCTAGTTCCTCCCTTAACCATCTAGTTAGCGCGATCCATACAACAGAGCATTGAAAAGATGATTCTTCCTCAGACTTTTGTTTCTTGGTCCGGGTCACCAGATTCAAGTTTTTTATGGAACTTGAGAGAGCCCTTGTAACCCTTCCTCCGTTTACTCCTGAGAGCTTTTGTTTCGTCGGAAAATTCATTCCCTTGCTCCATTGGGGTATCCGCAGGAGTTGACACACTTCCGCCTATGATGGCTAGATCCTCTTCGTCTGTGCTGTACAGCTACGGACACCCCAAGAGAGGCACCGGACTGATCCTTTCATCGTCCATGTCCACGTTTGTCTGTCTGGTCATGCACCGTCTGTGAGGATTGATAAGAGACGAAGTAGCTTTGCCGGCATCCGAGCCTATACCATCACGCGGATTTCCGGGGTCTCAGTAGTAGGACCATCACTTACAACATGGCTGACCCTGCCAGAAAACTTACATATTCCGTTGGCTCAGCTCACCCTGTCATAGATGTACACAAGCTCAAGAATCACGTCAAGGTTCAAGTACAACTTGGAAATAGGCAAGCTGGGAGAGGCATTCGCAATTGGAGCCCCAGAACGACTCCAACGACAGCCGTAGACGTGATGCTCAATCTTCTGCTTGCTGGGGCTTTTGGCGAAAGAATGGCTGCAAATTCAGCTGTTAGACTAAAAGCACCAATGTGTGTCGCCATAAGTGTCCTGTCTGATTGAGATCTGAATATTTTGACAAAAATTTCCATTGCACACAGAGACTGAGCAAACATGACTAAATGCTTGGCTTACCCCAGTTTTCCATGAGAATAGGAAATGTTCTCACAATGAATACAAGATCTAGGTAACTTAAGCCCAGTTGAAAGTAGTTTTCGCAATCATTAGTTTATAAAAATCGTTTCGTAATGAGAAAAAGCAAGAGACAAAACACTGCATCAATGTTTCCGACATAAATTTGGATTTAAAACTAATTTACGAGAAGTTCTCTTACAATGAATTCTAAATAAATCAAAATCACTCTTAACGAGTAAAAAAGTCTGAAGTCGGGTTAGACCAACAACGAAATACCCTTTACCTTTATAGTTTATAAAACCACGCTCATACAAATAAAATGTACGTGAGAGTTGAACCATGGCTATATGGGATCAACACAATTTTTTCTCCATGTCGGTTGAAATGTTACACCTATAGTGTTTACTAAGTTTTATACTTGAATTCTATAATGCTATAGACACATTTCTTGATATATTTTGTAGAGGTTTCGAGTTATGAATACAGTTAACTTGGTACTGAAGTTATACTTCACATTTCCATATGTACATATCCGTACCTGCTAAGGCCATTATGGTATTTATAAAAAAAAGCTATACGGCACACAATTAGTTTAACATTTTTGATAGTAAAGGTTTGAAGGTATGAATACTACTGCCTGTTGGTGCGCGGGAGGTAGTTGATACAGCTCCTACCTCCAATATATGAGAGGCTTTCCCCTATCCGCTACCTGGGGAAGCGTCCTCTAGGAGTTACAAGCTCTCCCGAGGAACCTTATTAATTGTACCTATTACTACACCTATATTAACTAAGTTAGCATACATTAAATAAATAAAGAATGCAGCAAAAGTAAAGAACCCTATTATGATGAAATTGTAACACAAACTACATCATGGTAACTGTAAATCGTTTCCTAAGTGTTCGCCTTGGTTGAATTACTGTCCATATTAGAGAAAGCCCAGTCGATGTGAGTATTTCCTGAAGTGGTACTCTTAATACTTAAAATATTTTGTAGTTTTATTTTTAGTAATCCTGGCGGAAAAGATTTATTTCTATAAAGTAGTATTAAATGGATATCACTATATTTATATACAATGATTTCAAAAGTGAATTTACCATCATGTAATTTTTTGCTATATAAATATTGAACTGATATATAATAATACCCTTCGAATGCCATCAGAAGATAATTCATAAGAATAAAGGACGATGGTAAAAAAAATTAAAAAAAAACTGAATGTTTTGCTATTGATTTCTTGTTATAATCCGCCATTTTGTACACATTACCAACTTCACTGTACGTTGAATGCCATCAGAAGATTATACATAAGAATAATTGACGCGTGCTTAAAAAAACATTTTAAAAAAACAGAAAACCCGTTTTTTTCTGGATCACCCCGTTTGTTCTGTATGACTTTATAAAGTCAACAAACTTTTTTTTTTAATTTGATATAGGTCCAAAGTCGTAGCTCGTAAAGTACATCTCTAATTTTCTTATTTTTGTTTGTGTTTTGTACTCGTACTATCACTCTGAAGCTTCATAATAAGTTTAGTTGACGAGCCTTACATAAGGCAACAAAATTGAGTACTGGTTAATTGTGGGCGTGGCAGTAGTAATAATGTGCCCATATTTTGCATGCATGGTTTTTTGGAACTTATACATAATGCTACAAATTTCGGCCAAAAATGTTGTATAGGTCGTAAGTTATAATAATATGTCAATAGTGGGCGTGGCTGCAAAAATAGCACGCCCATTTTTCGGGTGGTGTTTAATGTTGGTACCCGCAACCTTTCTGTGAAATTTCATTGATAAATATTCAATAAGAAACTAGTAATGGTTTTTGGTTGATTGTGGGCGTGGCAGTAGTAATAATCTGCCCATATTTGGAATGCATCCTAGAACAGATCCAATGTATACAGCTACGAATTTGTATTAATATATCATCACTATAAGATAGGGTAATTGTCTTTAAGTGGGGTCCCCAAAGTTCATTATGTGGGAGGGAGGCGTATCCTTTCTCTGATCGACCCCGAATCTTGTATGCGGCTTTTTAGGGTCCATATACGTACTAATATCCAAAAATATTGTATAGGTCACAAGTTATAATAATATGTAAATAGTGGGCGTGGCTGTAGAAATAACCCGCCCATTTTTTGTGTGGTGTTTAATGTTAGTATCTGCAACCTTCCTGTGAAATTTTGTTTATAAATCTTTAATAGCTACCTAGTAATGATTTTTGGCTAATTATGGACGTGGCAGTTGCATTATGGTCTCCATATTCTGCACACACACTATTATGGACCCCATGTATATTTCTGCAAATTTTTATTCCGCTGGCATCAATACGAGCATAGGTAGGCTAATTTAAATTAAAGACACCAAATTTCCTTATATCACAAGTGGGCGTGTCTTTTCTTTGATCAGCCCCATTTGTTGCAGACAGCTTTATAATGTCCACATGTTCCTTCAAGTAAAATTTCGTATGTAAATCTCTACCAGATCTTAAGTTATTAATATTTGTTAATAGTGGGCGTGGGAGTTAATATATACTGCCCACTTTTTGCACTGTGTTGAGTAGGACCCACATCTCTATAACTGCCAAATAACTTCACGATTCCGTCAATTGGACCGAAGTTATAGTCATTTTAAGAAAGGTGAAATAAGTTCTTTATATGAGAGGTAGGCGTCGTCTTTGTTCAAATCGGCCCATAAAGCAATCTGCTTGTGTATCTTTGTCCAGACTATACTTTTGCAAAATTTCATTAAGATAGCTCAAACGGTGTAGAAAAAAAGTGGCCACAGGCGGACAGACGGACGGACAAAATAAAAATTGCTTAGAAAGTGATTCTGATAATATCTGTATATTTAAGTCCATACCTACAACGCCTCCTTCTTGAAATTGCAACCCCTCTCAAAAGCACAAAATTAGTATACCCTATTTACCTTTTGTAATGGTAAAGGGTATAATTAATAGTATCTCTGAATATCCAGGCCTTGGTTCGAAAAATGTGTCATATATACTTTTCTACTCATTGTCCCAAGACCCTTGCAGACAAAATGTTTATTATGTAAAGAATAATAAATAAATAAATTAATTAATAAATGACGAGATGTAGCTGCTTTTTTTTAAGGGACATATATTAATGTTGCTTATACGACGTGAGTGCCCATCTCTGACTACAAATGACTATGATAATTACTTTGCTCCCCTTTACTGTACATATTTAAAACAGTTAGTTTTTATAAACTTTAAGTATTATGTAACACTGCTATAAATTTAATTAAATTGATTATTATTTAACTAGAATTATATTTTTTCTTTTTTCTATTTTTTGTATTCGTCCTTTTCAATAAAGTAGGAAACTATGTTTTTGGACATAAAACAAATCCCTCCAAATTCACTGGTGTCTCCATGATCTGTCTTTTTGTAGAAAATTGTGAAAACCAAATTAAAGTGAAGAACAAAATTGGAACTTAAAAGTACTGACAGTTAATTTGGTAAATGGAATTAAAAACAGGAAAGAAAGCTGAAGTCCGACTTAGAGATACAATTACCCTCATATGAGCGGGGGAGTGAAGACAAGATGAGATTGTTTCCATATCACAGATTAATCAAAATCATCTTTGTAGGTTCGTTTTTCATATTTGCTGAATTCTAAGAAGTTCGGAGTGGAACTGAAGTATCACGCATTCTACCCGCTCTGATGTTAACGTGTTTCATTTCATATTTTCGTGTTTATCAGTATAATGCATTTGGAGCTGTGATTCCGAATTTTAAACCTAACGCTACAGATTTGGCGCTAACCCTGCGACGGGGGGAGTATGTTCTATTGTTAATGCACCAGAAATTGTTACTTACTAGCGAGGGTGTCCTTGATTTCGACCTGAAAAATTTCGCAATTTTTGAATTGCAATTTACCTGTCATCTCACGTTGCCGAGTACTGAAAGAATGGTTGATTTAATTGTATTTTTAAACTTTATTTAATGGTGCTTTCTTCTTTTTTCATCACAATAGTCAATATAAATTTTTATTTTAATTTCGTTTTATAACTTTCTGTCCTTTCTGTCCACACCAACTGCATCAGTGGTTACAAAATTTTACTTCTTTCATCTATGGACATCCTTATTTTGATCAATGTTTTCGCTAGTTGACAATATTTACGTCTTTTCTAAATACATTATTTCATTGATGTTGTGGCACTGAGGACACAACGTATATCGTTATCTTGATAATCAATCCATACTTATGAGTAGTCTCACCTACAAGGCCAATGCTGTGAGATCCTGAGTACTGCTACTTACTTTTTTCGCTATTTTTTTTAAATACATTTCTCTCATTTCAAGGACCATACTCGCATTACCTAACAGAAAACCATTCTATCGGTTATATATGCATATTAACGATATCCATCGATTTTCCATTTTCTTAAATTAGTCTTTCTTAGGAATTACATTTTGCAAGACTTTTTTTTTCAGTTTGTGACATGAGTTCTGTTTCTAGATACTGAGAGACTCTACAGAGTTACCTTAGGTTTGCAGTTTGTATCGAGTTATTACATAAATAAACTTTTCGAATGCATAGTTTGGTATTTAAATATGACGCTAGCTCCACAAATACTCGGAAGAAATAAAACAAAAGTAAAATAATAATTTTTACAAAACCCACTTCCATTGCTACACTTCGCATTAACATCGCTTGCCTTTGTAGTTATACATTAACGCGGAAAATCTCCTCGTCGCTTGGTAATCCATCCCGCCATTGTTGTGTCAACTTGTTTTGAACCAGTTCGAATAGGCTTGAGAAGAAAAATATAAAGAGCCCTGGGCACTATCAATCTATTTTGACAATCATTGCATATGTGTGAGTACGTGTGTTTTTGAGGCTTACCGCACACTCTTCAAAATAATTTGTCAAAGCTCATTTTATTTTGGCTTTCGTAGAGTGCGGTTATGGGTCACGATTTGTTGGTAGTTGCTGGTGTAATTTTTAAAAAGAAAACAAATTTGGATGAAATAAGTGGTTAAAGAGGAGAAGTGACTTTACTCATGAACATTTATTAGGTAATTCTTATTATTTTTTCTGAGGAAATGCAACTTATTGCAATAGATGCATTCCTTGAGGTGTTAGTTCTTACTTGCTTTCATTTGCGCATGCGTTCATTGCTTCACGGCCAAAGCACAACTGAGAAATTGCTTGTTAATCACTGCCCCACACATCCAAACATAAAATCAACCAAATAAAATATCAAAAATATTTCTTTTTCATCAAGGTGAATTTACTTACATGGTGGCTGCAAGGTAAATTTCGTACCTCCGGAATTGTCAAACATAAGCAATGTGCAATCAAAATAAACGAAATTGACAGGAATGGAGGAATACATAAGAGCTGCTTAAAGTGGCACACAATTTATATAAAATATATTTAACAGTTAAATAGTCTCCTAATTTTTTCATAATATTCAAACTTTACAAAAAGAACAATTAAAAAACTCTTATTCACTCGAATCAAAACTCTATTTGCAATTGTTTGCATATTTGTTTTGATCGTATTTTTCTATAATTTCAAATTTGACAGCTACTGAGGGAAAGTTGGTTCTTGCAGCCACCATGTAAGTGAATTCACCTTGGTTTTTCATCAATCAGGTACGAAAGCTGTACATGTGAGCCGATGATTCGCGACTAAGGCCGAGTGCACCTTCACACATTAGAGATAGTCAATCTAGATTGGTAGTGCCTATGGCCCATAAAGTAGTTGGTTCGTACTCAGTATATTCCGAGAGATGAAAACCTGAATTTGCTGGTAGTGTGTGATGACCACTCACGTCGTATGAACAACATTAATATACGAGTATGCCCATTAAAAATAAGCAGCTGCATCATCATTTTCGTCACACATCGTCATTAATTAATTAATTAATTAAGTTATTATTCTTTACATAATACATATTTTGTCTGCACGGGTGTTGGGAGAATGAGTACAAAAGTATATATGAGACACTTTTCGAACCAAGGGCCAGGGTGGATCGTCCATTCAGCGTTCCTAATAATTAAGAGTGATTTCGATTTATGTTAGATTTCAAGTTCTAAGACAATTCCTCGTAAATTAGTTTTAAATCCAAATCGATGACGGAAACATTGATGCGGTGTTTTGCTTTTTCTCATTAACAAACGATTTTTATAAATTAATAACTGTTTTGTATTTGTATTCATTTTGTACATATTTCCTATTCTTATCAAAAACTGGAGTAAGTCAAGCATTTAATCATTTGCTCAGTCTCTGTCTGCAATGGTAACTTGTATTTAAATATTCAGAGATCAATAAGACAGGACACTTATGGTGACACAATGGGTGTAACAATATTTAAAGACTTGGGTGAAAAAAATGTTATGTATTTTGTACCACATTTTATTCGTATGGACAAAGTTACGAGTGTAGTGAAACAACTAGCTGAACCCGCTTCGCCAGACAAAAAAAACAATTTGCCAACACTTTTAATAAAATTAAAACTAAATGCAATGCTTTTAGATAAACAAAACTCTTGGTTTTTTTTGACCATCGGTCGTGTAAACAAATAGTGCAGATGCTTTTCCGGCTCGGGAGCATGGAAAGTGGAGTTGGCCATGAGAGAAAACTAGATTTTCGAAATTTTTACCGCCCATTTCTAAAGATTGTCCTTGTGACTTATTGATGGTAACGGCGGATGCAAGGCAAACAGGGAATTGAAGACGCTTAAATTCAAATGGCACATCAAATTAAATTGTTGGAATCCTGGGAATCAAAAGGTCTTCGTTTGAATTTTCCACTCAAAATTGTTGCTTCTATCACATTTCTAAATATTTTTTTGTCGGCAAGCCTGGTGCCATTACAATGTTTTGCTTGGTTGATGTTGCAAAGCACAATAATCGGCGCTCCAATTTTTAGTTCCTGTGAATTTTCTGGCAAATCAAGTGCGTTCAAAAATTCATCAATGCATCAAAGCACCGCCAAACAACTCTTGATTCTCTCGTAGATCTTTCATTGTTCTATCCAATGCTTCTAATAATTTTTGTTAGCCATTGGACATTCATTCCAAACGATTATCGCACATTGTTGCAAGATTTTTGCCATTCCTCATGTTTTAGATATGTTACATGTATGAATGTCATTTGTCTGCATATTCAAGGGCAGCTTAAGTGCAGAGTGTGCTGTTCGACCGCCATTTAAGAAAATAGCAGCAATCCCAGAAGAAGCCAATGCCAGTGCTAGTTGCAACGAAATCAACAATGTTATACCAGTTCCTCCAGGCGCGTCCAAAAAATTCATTCCCCCACTTTCATAGTTAACAACATGCATAATCGTGTTGTTTCCATGCTTTTGATCAATGTACAATTTTGGAATATTTGCTTGAGCAAATGCATCCAATACGATGCAATCGTAATCTCGTTTACGCTGAAAATCTCGGTTAAACAGATCGTGCATTGAGCGATTTGGTGACATTATGCCAAGTTATGCCAATGCCTTGTTTCCAATTGTTAAGCGAATGTCCTCAATCATGATCAATGCTCCATTGTGAATTTCCGGTGTGTACAGCAAGTGTGGATTTGACGTAATACGGTCAAGTATGATCAAAATATCTTCCGTCATGAAATGTTGATAATTTCTCCATAGTCCAAGTGGAGTTGATGGGAAACATGATGATACAATTATTGCAAATAGTGATCTTATTTGGGGAGGAGTAAATGATACTGCAGCATTGGCAAGGGTAACCTGCCAGTTTGCGTCATCTTCCAGTAAACGTAATCGTTGACACGCCTCACAATATGTTCCACACAATAGTTTATCAACTGTTTTAAAGCATCTGCCGAGAACACATTTGGGTAGCCACCGATTGGTTTTACTTGTTTACGCCTTTGGAACATATTTGTCGATTTATCCCAAGTATAATATTGCGGTACTTCTGAGAATAACTTACGGCACGATCCAACGATTATCAACTTCAATGCACTGATCTCTCATATTGATAGTTGTTGATTTTCTTTTATCCTCTGTCGACCGGCGACGATATAACGTGTATCCGTGATTGCCTGTAACTGTATCTGAAATCAATACTCTGAGATAACGTTTCGAACAGTTACCATCAATCATGCATGTTGAGCTCACGGACCATGGAACATGTTCTTTGTGATCACTTCAAATAATTCTGGATCGGCGGTTTCATCTGGAATCTCCGCAGATATGATGCCACCATTTTGATCCGGTTTTATTTTGTCAACCAAACATATCAATATGTGTGCGCGAGGGAGTCCTCTTTTCGCTATTCGACAAAATTCATCCAGCATTGCGCTTCGCTATATACTTTGTGTTTGACTATGATTTCAGCTTTCATTTAAATACACGTACTGTTATGTCCTGATATGTCGACCATAAGAACCAACATATGCCATCGCATCCTGTGCATACCCATGTGACGCGGGCTACCAGTGAAGGAAGATGGCAATGTTGTTAATTTGCCAATGCCACTTGGATTTACACGCTGGTTGCCTTCATTGTTAATGGCATCACGTAAATGTATTTACTCTTCAGCGCGTAGCCTTTTCTGATGGAACCTAATGTAAATCAAACGTTACATCTCGATATTCGTTTACATGTCGACACCATTCTGGTGAAAAAGTCTTTTACATTTCAAAATATGATTGTCTTGTTTTTCTCGAATCATCGATTTGTACGCATAATAATTCATTGAGCTGACCGTTTTATTTGGAATTTCCACAACTGTAATTGAATTTTAAACTTTTGTAAAAATTGTGTTACCTATTCGTGAGAATAAATTTAATTAACCAGTTGACGGATTAAGCAACTTAATGTTAATTTGATATCCGTCTTCCCCGTGCGAAAAATCGGATATTGCAAAGCATCATAAGAGCGATAAACTTCAGAGCCACGTTGAAGCTGATCATTTCTACGATGAAGGACGATATCATTAAAGACGATACATTAAATTCTTCTCCAACGATTACCATTGCTACATCGTCTATTGTTGCTACATTGTATCTTCTGGCCTGCTGTCCAGCGGGCGTTTTTTCAGCTTTTATAACAAATTTATGATTATCCGACGGCTGTCAGAGCCGCAGGTAACTTAAGGGGACTAACACGTACTTACGAGTAGGTACATGCCGTAATTGAGTTTCTGATGGAAGCCTAATCTATCACCTCCACGTGGTGACGGCTGGAAACAGAGGTGCGTTGGGGGACTGGTGACGTGCTATATTTAATGGCACACATCAGTCTCTTAATACATAACTGGATAAGATAGACAGACTCCTAATCCAAGGTGGAACAGCATATGCCGAGGGATGCGTGGCTAATAAGGTGGTTAGTCTCGAATATGCGAACTCCGGATACCTGGTGACCTCCGGTTTTAATTAAATGCCTTCCCATGATACAAGGGCTCTGCCGTGGGTGACCTATATTCCCTAATACTCGTGGGATTTTATATGGACCTAACAAAAAAAAACAAGAATTAAAAATAAACGATGAATCTGCTGATGGGCAATCATCGTCGGTCATTGCGACCGAGCCAGCTGTTGGGCTGGAGAACTTAACTTCGGTTGCGTGCAGAGTGGTTGGACATGCACCTCACCAATTCACAACAACATCTACGTTGGTAGGTGTTGTTGACCAACTATGCCCCGCATCGGTGTTGATTGCAGGTGCAAAGAATGAAACTTTTCGGGTTTCGATGCCACCACCACAGAATCTGGAATCGGGTCATGAGTCAATGGACTCTTCTGACACTGATACAATGTGTGGTGACAACAACAGTGTGACCTCAGAGAAATCTGGGTGCACGGTTATTGGTTCAGACCTAAGCAATCTGAACTTAAAAGGGGACTTCATAAAAATGACGTCGGCAGAGAAGAGGACCTTCAAGCAAGCGATGACAAGTGGTCACTCTAGAGAAAAGGCTCTAGAGATTGCTAAAAGGAGGTCCACGGCGAAAAGGGCTCGCTCAGTAGAGTCATCAAGAGAAACGCCATCTGTCAAAAAGACCAAAACGTCACCTTATGTAGGTAAGCCAACGTTCAGTCAGGTGGTCAGTATTATTCGGCTGGGAATTGTTCCGACCGATTTAATAAGGGCGCCATTCTCAAAAGAAAAGTTGGTTCTTATCCAGGAGACCGTTATTGACGTAATGATAGAGGTCAGCGACAATATAGAAAAGCCAGTATTTGAGGGCCTAGCACACAGAAACGGATAGTTACTGTTCCTATGCTCAAACGAGAATACGGCAACTTGGATGAGAAAACACATCGGCCTGATAAAAGGGAAATGTTGTTTGGAGATGACACTCGTTGAGGAATCAAATTTTCCAAAAACGTATGTGGTCAGAGGCTACTTCCCACAAAGCACCGAGCACACCAACGAAAAAGTTCTTGCGACCATTGGGGCGCAGAATGAAATGGCAGCCAAGAATTGGAAGGTGATCCAGAGGTCAACCGAAGGTGCTTCACTTCACCTGGTTATCGCGGTGGACGATGAATCACTGTCTAAACTGTCACAGTGCAAAGGGAAGATAGTCTATCGCTATGGACACGTGCCTCTCATTTTAAAGAGCAACAAAGGCGCAGAGAAAGCCAGCGATAGCGCAAAAGAGCATACAACGCTGACAATTGGGAGCAGTGCTGAAGGGCATGCTAGGGACACAAGGCTCAACGAAGTGGAGGCCGACAAACCATCGACTAGCAAAGCCGCGCTAGAACAACAAAAACAAATCGCACGCGCAACAACAACAACAACAAGTAAACGCGATCCCGCAGTATGGCATGCGCCGAAAACGCCTCAGCACCAAAAGCCAAAAGCCAAGAATACTAGGGGTCATAGGGACCACAAAAATAAGGGTCCTAGGAGCGCGAGGCTCCAGAAACTCGCTGCGGAGAGCCGCCGCGAATGAGCACTTTTAAAGTGCTTCAGGCGAACTTGCACCATGCAAAAGGAGCATCATCCACCCTGTGCAAGAGATTGGCCGCCGAAGACCTGTCCATGGCCTTAATACAAGAGCCTTGGATAATTGGGGGCCAAATCAAAGGTCTTTCAAACAAGGGATGCAAGTTGGTTTATTATCACTGTTCGCGGCCCAGAGCGGCGATTATGATTGATTATAATACTAACTATTTTCTCATTTCAGAATTCACTAGTCAAGATCTAGTAGCCATCCTTGTTGAAGTCTCAATAGAGAAGGGAGCGCAGGAAATTGTTTGTTCGTCCGCCTACTTTCCAGGTGACTCCAACATTATACCTCCCGTGGAGGTGCAGGGGCTTATTGGGCACTGCCAAGGTAACAATTTGCAGTACGTGATTGGCTGCGATGCAAACGCGCATCATCATGTCTGGGTGCAAGGCCAACCTTTATTAACGCGGTTAGAGAAGAGGTACTAGACCTAACTCTAACCAGTCCTTACATCGCCAATTTTGTCAGAAATTAGCATGTAACTGACGAGCCCTCTCTGTCAGATCACTTGCATATAAGATTCGACCTACCAGGTGAATCTAAATTAAAAAATGAAGTCTTCAATCCAAAAAAAAAACAAATAGAGAATTATTAGAATCAAGATCCGATGCGCTGCCTACACATATAAGTTCTGTTGGTGAACTCGAGGAGGCGGTGTATCGACTAAACGATATAATAATCTCAGCATATCATGAAAGCACTGTGGTCAAAGCTCACAATGTGACTCGCAAGGTCCCATGGTGGAATGACAAGCTTGCAGATATGCGTAAAAAGATAAGAAAACTGTTCAATCGTTGTAAACGCACGAAGGTGTGGGACGACTATAGGGTCGCTCTGACAAATTACAACAAAGAACTAAGAAGATCCAAGCGTGAGTCTTGGAGGAAATTTTGCGAAAGCATAGTCGAAACGCCAGAGAGCGCTAGACTCCATAAAGCCTTACGCAAAGAACACTCGAACAGTGTTGCAACTTTAAGAAGACCAGATGGGTCTTATACAATGAACAGGAGGGACACTTTAGAATACCTGCTTCAAGTGCACTTCCCGGGGTCAACTAGAGTGTCAATGACACTGGATCAGCCGTCATGCGACCAAGGGGCCGTATTAGACAGAAGATCCTGGAGTTTGTCTGGAGTAATATTTACCCCAGACAAGGTTAAATGGGCTGTTGGGTCCTTTAAACCATTCAAGACACCAGGTGAGGATAACATTTTTCCAGCCCTCTTGATAACAGGTCTCGATATAATGCTTGAATCACTTGTTGATATTTTTAGGAACAGTTTCAGCAGGGAGTACATACCATCCATATGGCGTAAAGTTAATGTGGTATTTATTCCAAAATTGGGCAAGAGGTCCAGCGAACTGCCTAAATCATACAGACCTATCAGTCTCACGTCGTTTCTTCTAAAAACTATGGAAAGATTGGTGGATCTACATATTAGAGAAACGCTAGACAGAACAACACCTCTGCATCAATCTCAGTTTGCATATAATAGGGGGAAATCCACGAAGGGAGCGCTTCATTACCTTGTAAAAAAGATAGAGAAAGCTCTATATGCCAAGGAAATTGCTTTATGTGCATTCTTAGATGTCGAGGGCGCCTTTGATAATACCGGTTACGGCTCTATAGAGGGGGCTATGCTCTGCAAAAATATCGATAAACCAACTAATGGGTGGGTTAAAAAGATGTTAAAAAGCAGAGAAATTAGCTCATCTCTGGGAGACGAGGCCGTATCAGTCAAGGCAATGAAAGGCTGTCCCCAAGGCGGTATGTTGCACCCCTTCTATGGTCTTTAGTTATTGACGATCTCTTAGTCAAACTACAAGGGTTAGGCTTCGAGGCAATTGGATATAGTGACGATCTTGCTGTCATTATTAGTGGCAAGTTTGAAAGAACAGTATCCGACATTATGAATCAGGCTCTAGCCTTCATCTCAGAATGGTGTCGCGTAGAGGGGTTAGGCATGAATTCTAGCAAAACCATTCTCGTTCCTTTTACAAACAGATTAAAATTGAACCTTGGTACAATAGCTGTTGAGGGAATCAATAAAGAATATTCCGATGCGGTAAAATATCTAGGTGTAGTTCTGGATAAGCGACTGAATTGGAACTCTCACCTACAATCGGTGATAAACAAAGCCACAAGAGCAACGTGGGCATGTCGAAGTCTCTTTGGTAGAACATGGGGTCTAGACTGAAAAATGATACACTGGATGTATGTAATGATGGTTAGACCAATCATTACCTATGCATCCCTTGTGTGGTGGCCCAAGACAACAAAAGAATCTGGTAAGAAAATACTTAAAAGATTTCAAAGGCAGGCTTGCGTGGCAATCACCGGTGCAATGCAAAAATGCCCAACCGCTGCTATTGAGGCCATAATAGGACTATCCCCACTTCACGCATTCGTGAAAAAATGTGCTGCTAGAAGCGCATTAAAGATGTAGATCTTGTCTAGGCAAAAACCTCATGACTATGGTTATTTCAATATTGTAAATAACATAACAGATCAAAACATAATCTGCTCAATAACGGACTATATGATTTCCAAACAACAGTTTGATCGCAATTTTGAGATTATTATCTCAGACCATGATGAAAGGGACATAGGAGGAGCTTGGGTCGATCCTAGAAGTCTAGAATGGTTCACAGACGGTTCAAAAACAAACACCGGAGTCGGTGCAGGGGTCTATGGACCAAATACCAAAATCTCAGAACCAATGGGCAGGTGGCCTAGCGTCTTCCAGGCTGAAATTCAAGGAATCTCAATCTGTGCGAGGACAAATCTGAAAACGGGTATCAAGGGCGCACACATAGCTATCTATTCAGATAGTCAAGCTGCATTAGATAGTCAAGGCATTAGCTTCATATTCTTTAGAATCGAAACTGGTGGAAGAATGCTTCAACAACCTACAATCTCTAGGGGCAACAAATAAGGTTGCAATTTGCTGGGTCCCGGGTTACTCGGGGATTGAAGGCAATGAAATTGCTGACGAGCTGGCGGTTCCGCAGCAAGCCTCATAGGTCCGGAGCCATATTGTGGTATCAACTGGGCGGAGGCTAAATCCAGGGTAGATAACTGGGAACATAGTCTCAGAATGTCACACTGGGAAGGGATAGAGGGGCTTTGCCAAGCCAAAAGACTGGTAAGGCCATTCACCTACAATAAAAAATTGCGCAATATGTGCAAAGCAGACATAGGAAAAATAGTAGGTTTTCTATCAGGTCATTATTACCTGAAATATCACCTGACTAGAATGCACATTCCTGATGGTACGGAGTGCCGGCTCTGTCTAGAAGAAGAGGACGCCATGGAACAGACTATGCGACTGCATTGCGTTGGCAAAAACCAGAATGAATATATTCCACCGCGACCAGCTGGCTCTAGAAGAATTAAAGAATGCTCCTGTTATGGACATTCTGAAATTCATCTATAAAGCGGAAAAGATAATGAAGGAAAATAACTTTCAGTTATTTCCTTTCTCTAGAGAAGGAACATCTAAGTAGAAAAGAACCTGATAAATTATTTTGACGATTTGACATCACCAAACGGGCGTAATGATATGGCATTACGGAAGAAACACCTATAGGGCATAGTAGATCGGACAATTGTGATCACATGAATCATTGATGACAAATGTAGTATGACACAAAAGATCTTTTAGGTCGCAGTGTCGGCCATTGGGCAAACTACTAAAGCTAAATTATTATTATTATTATGATTATCCGACGGCATTCCGTCCAATGCCGTTTTCAACAGTCACCAATTCCTTGTGCTGATGAAAATAATCTTGTAAGGCAGCATTTATTTCTCTTCGTATGTTCGGAGAAATGGAACACAGTTGATTAATTTCATCAGTGGAATTTCCAAGAAAATAAATTTGCAAAAACTCATGAGAACTAACTATCTGCAAATGGCTATAACGATCCGACTCTGCGGTACACCTGACCTTGAAACTTGATATCAAAAGATATCAAGTTAAAATTTTTGTAAACATTGCAATTGTCGTTTTTTTCTTCGATTACCTTAAATGTTGGCATAAAATTATCTCTGATAATATATGTTGCACCACACGAACCCACTTGAAAACATGAATTGTATGCCTGAATATTTTTCAAGAAATGCTTTGATTCTGGTAACGTTCCAGAAACCAAGGAATGCAATGGTTCTCGTGGACAATTCAATGCCGGCAATTTGACTTTCCCTTTTGCACAGCACAATCCTGGTGTTTCAGTACTAAATTTGAGTGCGTTGCAATGTTCACAAAATTGTTCATTGGTCCATTCATTGGTCACGGATCTGTGTGAACTATAATCCACTAGACTATCATAGTTGAATTCAGCACGCGCACAGCGTTCTCGATCATCTTGTGTTCGCTGTGTGCGCTGTACTTCACTTTCTTCTACTCTGGCAGCAGCTAGCCTCCTGGCATTAGTAGATTGTTGACTAAGACTAAATTCTCTTGGCATGATTATCAAATATACTGGTAAAATAAATATCATTATTTCCATTATCCACAACATCACAAAAAATGCATCCACTTCGAATTAACTTTTAAACGATTTCAAACGTAGCCAAACGATTTGTTCGAAGTATTGAAAAACAAAATATGACAAAAAATAAAAACTCATACATAACTATTTTTCCAATACTTTCCGCACATTTATACGAATGTGTGTATGAATTCTTTTTTTCTCTATAGCGGCCCTTAGACGGTCAATCGATTGACGTGAAATTACGTAGATGTTTAGTGAAACAGTGTGTATGCTTCCACCGATTGGTGAAATATCAAAACTTTTTGATTTTGATTGACGTGAATGAGAGAGGAAAATACAGAAACAGAAAAAGTCACATTATTGCTCATTTGAAATCGAATGCCGTACAGTAAACATGGACACGGTTGAATATCATTTCTCATGCTTTCGACGAAAAGAAAACATGAAAAAAATGATATTCCATCATTTTTCTCTTTTTTTAAGCACGTTTTTCAACCAAATCTTTATCCTTATTTTTTATTTTTTTGGCTCCTAATGCCAAGGCAATACATCGTTACCATAGAGTAGTATAGAGAGATAACTTCGTCAATCCACCAACAAAATCAATGGGAAATTGAATGCTAGTGTATAAGTGCTCGGGAGTCTGTTAGCGATCACCTGTTTCCTAATGGACCCCAGGGTACAAACACATTTGGAGTTTTTATGAAACAGTGTTACAGATGCCAATAATTTTTTCCTACTTATTTCCATAAATTTAGGTGAATAAATTAAAATCAGAAGAATTACATCAACTCAGAACGTGAAATTTATTTATCGTTTAATATTTGCTAAATAGTCTTACAGTTTTTTGATTTTGATTGGTTATTCTTTGTAGTATTCTACAAATAAATGGGTGTTATAAATATGAAAAAAATATATATATTGTGGCTAGGTTTATCCAAAGCTTACTTGCTTATGCTGTATTGAAAATTTATTCAAGATTAAATTTATTACAATAATTGGTATAAATAAATAAATAATAAGTAAATAAATATAATTCGATTGTTTTATGGATACTATTATTTTCATAATTAAAAACAAAGCTTTGCTTAAAAATTTGCCTTTTAAATTTATCTAATCTATATAGAATTTATACTGTATTAAAATACAATTAAGTGGCCTGATATGTGCATACATACATTCTCTCTTGCTCAAACTTAAGCGTGAGCGTAATTTAGTTTATTATCTCTTTCGCCTTTTTTTTAATGTTTTCAATATTTTTTACATTTTTGCCTATTACCTTCGTACCGTAATCAAAGAACACACAAGAATAGATGATGTCAATGAACCCTCCAATGATCTACAAGTCGAAATATATCAGTTGCGTTTAAGTAAAAAAATTCATTCGACAAAATAAGAAATTGTTTTCGTCATTATTAAAGAAAGAAACACTACCTCTGTTTAATTAAAAGCATAAAGCCGTTAACTTAATTCTTTTAGCTGCATTTTTGACCTATTATGAAGATTTTTTTTAGATTATTGAAACTTTTCTGATATGTCAGAATACTGTAAAAACGTTGAATTCTCTTTTGACCGGCAATTTCTTAACCTTGGTCTTCTTCTGTTCCAAATTCTAATTTTTTAACTGTCCCCAGTGCACTTTCATTCGTTCATGGCCATGTATATATATTTAAACACGCTTAGGGTACTACTGGGGACCCAATTTTAATATAAATGCTTTTTTAGTAATTATTTTAGTTCTTAGTAGTATAATATTAGGAGTGTAATGTAGATCGCCTCCATGCGGTGTACCCTGGGTTACGCTAAATGGTCTACACTCCCCCAGGTGCTGCTGTTTTCTTGCACGGGAGTTCAGTAGCACCAGTGGTCTGGCTCTGAGCACTTGACCCCATAAGGGCTTGTGCCAAACCTCGCATGGCCTCCCTGCTTGCACAGATAACCATGGGACCATATTTAGTGACCACACGTTCGGACTGAGATAGTGGCTTTGAGTGGGGACCCTTCTTGCATGGACACAACAAAAAATAAAAACACAAATACAAACACAAACAAAATTTCCCCGTATATCCCCTCAGGGACGCGCAAAACCCTGGCTAGGCAAAAGCCCACCAGCAACACCCCCGCCCTTGGTTCGAAGACAAGCAGCATAGCACTGCCCCTTCAACAAGCACCACAGCTTCGGCTAATAAGCCACCCAAGAGCTCTTCGCTGTCCCCAGACTCTTCAGCGGCTGCTAAGGTATTGACTCACAAACCAGCAGCAGTCGCTCCGCCTAAGCCCACTTCAGCAAACGCCTCGATATTGCCTCCCAAGTCGATGGAAACTGCTTCCCGTACCGCTCCTCCTTCAGGTGCATCTAGCAACGTGAACCCGAGTACAAGGGCGTACAGGACGCGTAGAGCGGCTTACCGTATTTTGACGAAGCTCAACGCTACAGAACCTTCTCAACTGTCAGAATACGACAAGGGCAAGCTTGAGTGGGCAAAGGCACACGCTGATGTGCGTGTCCACTCCTCCACTGCACAAGCAGCCTGTAACCCCAAGAGGCAGAGATCAGCCGATCGCCCGGGCCAATCCACCCAAAACATCCCTGAGCGCGCAAGGCTGGCTACCCCCAAGCCTAAACTCTCGAAACCGCTTAGTGAGATTGTGAAAGAGAGTCTCACATGGGCTGTGGTCGACTCTGCCAATGCCGATGGGACCATTACTCCTGCCAATTGGAGACAGGTCGAAATGACACTGTTCTCAATTTTCGTTGAGCTTATGTCCCTCCACCCTGGTCCTTCACCCAGCTGCCGTGACGCAGAGTGGTATCAAGGACATATTAAGATCATATTTTGCTCGGACCAACGCTCGGCGGATCTATGTAAGGTAGCGATCAATAGGGTTGGTGGGATCTGGCCGGGTGCAAATATCAATGCTGTACTTTGGACAAGGTTCCCCAACGCCCTCGCTCCAAAACATGGCTTCCTGCCACGCCCTCTGAGCCTGAGGCAATCTTAAAGATCCTCAAGCTCAGCAATACCGATCTTCCCACCGATGGCTGGAAGGTCGCGAAAGTTGGTGACCCCAAAGGCACTTTGCGTGAGGTCACCATAATTTTGAACGAGCAATCCCTTGTTCCCATCAACTACCGCGAGGGGGTGATCAATTATGGCTCTGAAACCATCACTCTCCGCATCTTCAAGTACGATTCCCAAGCCCCCCAACAGCCTCCCCCAGCTGGTGCTGTCCCACAAGCCACTGCCAATGAGTCTAGCTGCTCGCCCGGCGCTCACCCCTTTGCCGCGTAGTGACAATGAGAGTATGTGCTCCGTAAGAACCAGAAGCAGCCGCTTCTCAACTTCCAAACTGGTCAGATAATTCTTCGACCACATGGACACGGATGCGGCTGGTGGATACATCTCTCCAATGTCCGAAGAGGAAGAGTTTTATTCCACAATAATCACTCTTCCAGACAATGCTGAAGGTACTAAAGATTCACCTTCAGCATTCGAAAACTGCCTCGGCAGCCCTGCTTCTCCGCCTCTCGGATATAGGGGAGGAGCTCATTCTCGTCCAAGAACCTTGGGTCGTAAATTACCGGGTTTCTGGACTCAATGCATACGGATATCGTATGGTATATATCGAGGATCAAGGTAAACCAAGATCCTGCATTCTGGTAAAAAACTGCGTTTATGCTCTTTTACTCCCTAGATTCAGTGACAAAGACAATGTTGCCATGGTCATTAAAATGGGTCCACGGACTTTCTGGATCTCCTCTAATTACATGGCTCATGACTATGGCATCATCTTCGCCACCAGACATACTAAAGCAAATGGTTGCTGTAGCCCACCAGAAACAGATTCCGGTAATTATCGGCGCCGATGCCAATGCCCATCACGAAATATGGGGCAGCTCCGGCACAAAAGATCGAGGTGAGTGTCTTTTCGACTTTATCATTTCAAATAACTTAGGCATTGCTAACCGGGGAAATAAGCCGATCTTCCTTACATCCGTCAGGAACGAAGTGCTCGACATAACCCTCGTCAGCGATAACTACTCCAACATGATAAATAGTTGGTTCGTCTCACAGGAATGCTCCTTTTCGGACCACTGCTATATCACCTTTGACATTGACTCGAGGGAGACTACAGGCAATATAGTATCTTTTAATCCAGTCAATATAAAAAACACGAAGTGGCCTCTTTCCGGCTCAAACTGGGGTCATGCTTAGCAACGACTCCCCCGATTATCAACAACTGTCCCGACATTGATCGGGCGGTCGACAATCTGACCACAGCTTTTAAAAAAGCCACTCATATTTCTTGTATCACTCTCGAACCACGGGGCAAACCTAAACCTCCGTGGTGGAACTCGGAAATTGCAAGTCTTCGCAAAACTTGTAGAATGCTTTTCAACAAAGCTAAAGTTATAGCTGATTGGGCCCCTTTCAAAAATTAAGAAAAAGAGTTTAAATACGCCATTAGGCGAGGGAAACGAGCGTCATGGAGGGAATTTTGTGAAAGCATTGAATCGGCATCCGAAGCTAACCGTCTTAGAAAAATAATAAAGTCCTTGACTGTATCCAAAAACCAGATGGCAGCTGGACTAACTCAAGCGCCGAAACCCTTGATATCCTACTAGACACCCAATTCCCAGGGAGTTTAGCATCAGCGGATCAAGCACTCTACCAGGTGGAGCAGGTTTCCCATGATAGCCTCCCCACATTCCAAATGACAAAAAGTCTCCTTGAGTGTTCCATTCAAACCTTTAAGCCATACAAGTCCCCCGGACCGGACGGCATCATTCCTGCCGATATCCAAAATGGGGAAGAGATTATCCTTCCATGGCTGCTACAAATATATAATGCAAGCCTCAGATTGCAATATATTCCCTTACGGTGGCGCGCGGCTCGGGTCGTCTTCATCCCAAAAGTTGGGAAGGCCTCACACACCAAACCTAAGGATTACAAACCCATAAGTCTAACATCCTTTCTTCTTAATTTTCTAGAAAGAGCTCTTGACCTATATATCAAGACATCGATCAACCCTTCTCTTCCCTCTATCTCAACACGCTTACTCTAAAGGCAAATCGGTTGAAACAGCACTTCATTCTCTCATTTCTCAAGTTGACAAATCCTTGGCGTACAAGGAATTCACACTTGCCATATTTCTGGACATCGAGGGAGCATTCAACAATGTATGCCCCAACGCTGTCATTTCCGCACTCTATAAACTTAACTTGAATTCAGGCCTTCTTAAATTTATAAAGCTTCTACTAATATCTAGAATCATCCCTTCCACGATCGGCAGTGCCCAATCCAGGAGGGTGGTTAGCAGGGGCACGCCTCAAGGGGGTGTTTTATCACCCCTACTCTGGAACCTGGCAGTTAACACACTACTGGTGAGATTGGAATCTACTGGATGCAAAGTGATAGCCTATACGGACGACATAGCAATCGCGGCATCCGGCAAATTCCCCCAAACACTTTCCTACTTAACTAAACTTAACTATTCACTCTCTATTGTGTCGAACTGGTGTCGCGAATTCGAACTTGGGGTTAACCCATCCAAAACCGAGACTATGCTTTTCACTAGGAGGTACAAAATTCCAAAGTTTACAATGCCTAGTCTAAACGGCACTCCGCTCTCTTTGAGCACACACGTTAAGTACTTAGGCCTGATTCTCGACCCAAAGCTTAATTGGAAAGCCAATCTAGCTGAGAAGGCTCGTAAGACAACATGCGCTATATACTGTCCTCGAGTCGTGCTCTGGCTCTACACGGCCATCGTTGAACCAAACCTGTTATACGGGTCGGTCTTCTGGTGGCAAGCTCTCGAAAAAGCCTGTAATATCAGAAGATCTTGATAAAATCAGAAGATCCATTGCTCTACTGATCACTGGCGCTCTTCGTAGCACACCTACGAAAGCCCTTTTTGCCATACTGCACTGGCTCCCCTCGGGGATCCTAGTTAAGCAACAAGCCAATCTGACAGCGATTAGACTTAATGCTCTTTCGCACTGGCGCATAACCCTGACAGGCCATGCTTCAATTCTGAATCAGGACCCACCTGTCCCCAACTTTATCGATTATATGTCGGTCTATCCCGATTTGAACAGGGAATTCCACCTCACTATTCCAAGTCGAAGCGACTGGACCTCAGAAAACCGAATCGTCGGTGAAACAGTCGAAATCTACACCGACGGTTCCAAGCTTGGAGGTAGACTCGGACGCGGCATTTATTCCGACAAGCTGGACTTAAACATCTCCCTACGTCTCCCAGACCATTGCAGCGTTTTTCAAGCTGGGGTCATGGCCATTTACCACGCAGCCAAATGGATGCTGAGTAGTGATATCGGCGCAGTTGACGTATCTATCTTCTTAGACAGCCAGGCCGCCATTAAATCTCTTTTTGGCTCCACGGCCACATCAAGACTAGTTTATGAATGTCGATTATCTTTAAATGAGCTCGCAAGTTACTCTCGGGTGCACCTAGTCTGGGTTCCCGGACATAGCGAAATCCCGGGAAACTGCGAGGCGGACGAGCTTGCCAAGGCAGGCACGCTAATGCCCGACAGTCACCCCTCCGTAAACATCGGCATTCCACTGGCAACAGCCCAGCTCGAAATCAAACGGAAATATCTGTCTGACGCCTACAAATCCTGGGCTAACGAGGAATCTTGCCACACGGCTAGACTAACTTTGGCAAGAATGGATAAATACAGAACCAATCAACTTCTTCGACTTGATCGCGTATCACTGTCGACAACTGTGTCGGTTTTGACCGGCCACTGCATAATGGGACAGCACGCAAAAAGACTGGGCCTACCCTCAAACGACTTTTGCCGAGGCTGTGGCTCCGAGGAGGAGGACGAGACGGTTTTCCACCTCTCATGCCACTGCCCATCCTTGAACAGAAGAAGAATTCGCACCTCTGCTGCCCCATTTCTTACAAGCCAGACAGGGGTGTCCTCCATTAATATTAGGGACATAGCCAGGTAAAGTATCAGGATGGTTTCCTGAAACATGACGGGGGAGTCGTGCCTTTCCTGGCGCTGTTTTTGTGCTGACTATCACCATCCCAAGTATGGGAACTTTTTAGTCAGTGCTTGAACGGCGCCACACCGTGGTATCACAATGGGCCATTATGTGTGCTCAAGTGTGCTTTTGGCAAACTGGGCGGCCACTCCTACCTACCTAGTATAATATTATGGCAAAAAACCAAATAACTATTATTCTACATCTTAGGATTACTATGGTGCGTTTACAGTGAACTGAAGTGTAAATGGAAAGCAATTGGATCAGATTTTACATTAAGAATAGTTATAATTTATTAAAATAACTTGTTTACATTTGAGTTTTCAATTCCAAATTAAATAATACAATTTTTTTGATTTATTATAACCTTTTATTTTTAGAAGTTTCGCAGTTTTTTTTTTAATACAAATGAAGTGACCCCCTAAAAGTTTAATTTAAATGTAGGTTTCTGGTTTCTTCTGATTTTTTTCTCCGAATATTCGCTATTTTAGACAACATCCCAGCAGTGAAACCAACTAGTCAAAATTCTAGTAAAACTTATATAACTATGTAAAATTCATATATATGTATGTACATAATATAATAATGTGTACTCGACATGTAAAATAATTTTTGTGCATAAGTGAGGATTATACGAGTATTTATTCAGCATGTTAATTTATGGTACCGCATTTCCACTTTTCTTTGCGAACACTTTGCGGATATTTTAAAACACGCGTTATCTTGAAGATTTATCTCTAAAATGAGGAATTACAAAAAGTGGTTGAAATTATAAAAAGAACTGTTTTTCTTCAAATTCCAATGTTTGTCTTTACTTCCTTTTTAATTAAATTGACAAGAAAGGAAAAATTTACTATACCGGCAAAGAAGTGCCGCAGAAGTCAGTAACTGGTTAACTTATAGATAAGTTTTGAATTAGTAAATTAACCACTTGATTTTTTACTATTAAATTTAGTAGTATATTTTGAAGACTGCCAATAATTTTCAGTACACGGATATGGAATATTTTTACAACAAACACAATAAATTCACTGCACGTGTGACTAAAAAAAAATGGTCGGAACGGTAAATAAATATGCAGGGAATTGATGGCTTAGTCTTCTTTGCCGTAATTACCCACATTTAAAAAAAATACAAACTAAGTTGGTTGAAAGTTACGGGCAGCAACTCTGTTTTATATATAAGATTAATTTTTCTAACTTAATTTTAAGAAAGTTTATTTATTATGTAATAATGTTAATTCCGATATAAATTGAATTAAATCGATTATTATTTAACTAAAATTAACCCTTTTCTGTGCAATATAATAGCATATTCCCACTGACTGGATTTGCTCTCATTTTTGTCTTTAACTGAGTTAGAGAATTAAACTTATGTAAACCATGGTTTACGCCATTTTTTTATATGGACATTCCTGCTCTCAGCTGCGAATAAACAGAGTTGAGAGAGTTGGTGGTCAAGAAAGCCGAGAATGATAGAATTGTTTTTATCATTCTTGAAGAAAGCTGTTTTATTATTTGATGCGAGAGCGTTTTTTTTGTCGCAATTTTTGTCGCTATCAGATCTATAAATTTTAAATAAATTAAATTTGGAAGTTTGAACATAAAGGGTTTTCCTACAAGAGGTGTCATTTTGAATCAGCCGGTATTTCGGTAGCTGTCACTTTCGAAGCTTTTATTCTTTGACATTTGACAAGTAGAAACTACGCCATTATTAAAAATGGAACGATACACGCTTCAACAATGCATTGAAATTATTAAAATTCACTACAAAAATTGTGAAAATCTTGCAGTCACAGTTCGCACAACTAAAGCATTTTTGGGTCCTCGTGAAGCACCTTGTCGGACCGCAATACAGAAATTGGTGCAAAATTGGAGCTGTTAGGACAAGTCAGTGATGTGAAGAATAAAATCCGTGGACGTCGCTCAAGAACAACTGAGAATATTGCTGCTGTAGCCCAAAGTGTTGAAGAAAACCCAGGTTGTCTATTCGTCGTCGTTCTTTGGAATTGGGCATTCCACAAACGTCATTACACCGTATTTTGCATAAAGACTTGGGTCTTAAGGCTTATAAAGTTCAGTTAACACAAGAACCCAAGCCGGCCGATCATCAACAATGTCGTGTCTTTGCTGATTGGGTCCTTGAAATGCATGAAAATGATCCGGAATTCCATCGAAAAATCATCTTGACTGATGAGGCCCATTTCCACCTCGGTGGCTACGTCAACAAGCTAAATTTTCGTATCTGGGGCTCGGAAAACCCAAGAGTTATTGTTGAGAAGCCTCTCCATCCTCAACGTGTGACTGTTTGGTGCGGTTTATGGTCCGGCGGGGTCATGGGACCTTACTTTTTCGAAAATGATGATGGATCAACAGTTACGGTGAATTGATTGCGCTATCGAGAGATGATTAATGATTTTTTATGGTCGGAGTTGGATGGTATTGATCTGCACAACGTTTACTTTCAACAAGACGGCGCTACGTGCCACACAAGCAACGAAACCATTGCTCTTTTATGGGAAAAGTTTCCGGACCATTGTTATCTCTCGAAGAGGTGATCACAATTGGCCACCGAGATCTTGTGATTTAACACCTTGCGACTTCTTCCTTTCGGGCCACGTGAAAGATAAGGTCTACGCCAACAGCCCAGAGTCGATTCAAGACCGCAAAGAGAGAATTCGTGAGGCTATCGAGGACATAGAGCAGCCACTTTGCGATTTGGTTATGGAAAATTTCATGAAAAGGATATGGTCCTGTAAGCATGGTCGTGGTAGCCATTTGGCTGATGTTGTTTTTCATTATTAACGGCATACCTTCCTCTTTATTATGAAATAATCATCCGATCATTTATCTCAAAAAATGGCATTTTTCTTTGAATACCAAAGTAACACCTCTTATTGGAAAATCCTTTATTTTATCTTTGTGCTGGAGCGTTAACTACTGAATACGGTCGTCAGTATGCACAATTGTAGTTTGATGATGTGGATACAGCGGTAAGATACAGAATGCGTGAACGACCAAATGTTAAATGCAATGTGAATTGGATGCGTGAATTATCGAATGAATTGGACAGTTGTAATATTTCACAGTCATTCATCTTTCTAAAAAGTGGTTAAAATTTGTGAAACTTAAGGAAGAAATTGTATGATGGTTGAGTCAGAGGGCGACAATACAGATTTAGAGGAAAAGTTGTCTCGTCTTCCTGCGGAAGTAAAGAAAGAAATTATAACTATGGTCGAATCCTATCAGCCTGTTCGTGCTTATAGCCATCCGGTGAAAATGAAAATTATTCTGAGTGACGAAGTTCCAATTTTTGAGAGGGCGTGACGAATTTCCTACGAAGATCAAGTGACTCTAGATGAGCAAATTAAATGTTGGCTAGAAGAAGGCATTGTGAAGTCCAGATCCTCTGAGTTCGCGAGATAATTTCCCAATGCCATTAATGGAAGATATGTTAGATTGGCTGCAGAAACGAAACTTCTTTACGACTCTCGACCTAAAGACTGGACTCTTCCATGTGCCAGTTGAACCAGAGTCAAAGAAGTACACTGCTTTCGTGACGCATAGAGGACTATTCTAATTTTGCTTTGATCTGTTTGGAACTTCCAATTCCCCTGCAGTTTTTGGACGTTAGAAGTGAATTGATTAGAGATGGAATAATTGTAGTCTACGTTGACGATAGTGTCATCCCTTCTTTAGATGTCGCCGAAGGCTTGGAAAAATTGAAATTAGTATTGAAGGTCGCAAACCAACTTGGTCTTAAAAAGAAATTTTCTAAATCCCAGTTTTTAGAGAAAGGCGAGGGCACATCATTGAAAATCATTCAATGCAGCCATCAAGAGTCAACATTTTTGCGGTGGAAAAGTTTCCTGAACCCAAAAGCAGTTCAAAGATTTATCGGGTTAGCGTCTTATTTCCGAAAATTTATCAAAGATTTTGTCTTTAAAGCCAGGCTACTGACATATTTATTGCGTAAGTCAGCAAAGTTCGAGTTCGATGAAGAGGAGATTGCATGCATTTACCAGTTGAAGTCAGCAGTAGTTATCGCACCAAATTTGATCTTTAGCGGAAACAGAAGTTCAGACTGAGGCGAGTATGCGTGGTTACGGAGGCATGGTACAAAAAGAGACCCGGACGATAGGAAGTTCCACGTAATTCAGAAATTCAGCTGAAAAACCACACCAGCCGAAGAAAAATACCACTCGTACGAACTCGAGGTTCTAGCAGTGATTAATGCATTGAAAAAGTGGAGGGTATATTTAATTGCCAAACTTTTCACAATTGTGACCGATTGTAGTGCTTTCACAAAGACGCTAGAAAAAAGAGAAGCCCCATTAGGAGTTTCGCATTGGGCCATGTAACTGCAAGATTTTAGTTATCAGATAGAACACAGGTATGTTGGCATGAGGTATGTTGATGCCCTCAGCAGGGTGTACAGTCTTTTTTATCGAAGACACATTTAAGCATATACTGATAGAAGCAGCAGGAAAACAGTCATTTTCCTATAAGGTAAGGGCTACTAAAAAATTCTTAGAAAGTAGCGAGTATGAAGATTTTTTCCTTAAGGGTGACATCCTATATAAGGACTGCAACAAACAACTCATTGTTATAACTACGCAGATGGAAGAAGAGATTATTGAAATCGCACACAAGCAAGGGCATTTTTCAGCTAAGGAAACCCAGGAGATCGTCGAAAAGGATTATTTCATCCAACTGCAAACTTGCTTTCAGAGCGTAATAACTTCAGCCAAATGTGGAAAGAAAGAAGATCTACTGAGTCCAATTTACAAAGAGGATCGTCCATCGATGACTTACCATATAGACCAAGTACGTCCTTTAGAGGCTACCCAGAAAAATACAACCACATCCTGGTATTGGCAGATGCATTTTCCAAATTCATGCGGCTATACCCCACCAAGAGTACCAATTCAGAGGCCGTCGTAGATATTTTGCGCAAACAATCATATGTTTTCGGTAATCCGGAGAGGATTATTACGATAGAGGAACTGCATTTACCGCACGTGTTTTCGCGAGAGTATTGTGAAGGGAAACAACATACAACTACTTTTAATTGCAACTGGGATACCTCGCTGAAATGGTCAGGTAGAAAGGATTCTTAAAATAGTCGTACCGTTTTTGTCTAAGTTGTGCCACGAATAGCAAAATGGCAAATTTCAACAATTTATAAACAATACGCCTCCAAGAAGTACAAAATTTACCCCTTTCCGTAAACTTACCGAACTTAAAATAAGAGTTCCCAATGAGGTCGATTTCAGAAGTTTGCTAGAAGACGAACTGATTAAAGAAATAGATTCGGAAAGAAATGTGGTGAGGCAGGAAGCCAGAGAAAATATAAAGCATATTCAGGAAGAATACAGAAAAGGTTTTAATTCTAAGAGGAAGACAGAAACTGTGTATGAAGTGGGTGACCTAGTAGTAATCAAAAGAACTCAATATGGAAAAGGAATGAAGTTGAGGGGAAGGTACTTCGGAATTTACAAGGTAACTCGTGTCCCTAGTCATGGTAGGTATGAAGTGGCAAAGCTAAGAGATCACGAAGGGTAGGGGAACCCGACAACTGTGGCCGAGTACATGAAGAAATGGGAGGTACCATTACATTGTTCGGGGTGAACAACTGTCAGGACAGCAGAGCTGTGGGATTTTTCCTCTTGCCTGGACAAGAAAAGAGAAAAAGAAGCTTCGAGTGAGTAGTTGAACATATTCGTTGGAGTGCAGAAGTCGCGTTATTTTTGTATCAAGTCTCCAAAGGTTTTTTTTATTATAATCATCGTAAATATGGTTTTAGAATACACTCAAATTTGACAATAAACCTAAAAATAATTAAAACTATATTTGTGAAATGAAATCTACATTGAATTAGTCACAAAAAATTTATATAATTCGACTCACAATTTTGGGCAGCATAACTGCTTAAATCAAGGCGCTTCAGATACATGTGCATCCACAATTGGAAAGTGGTTAACGAATTCGCTATAACACAGGAATATTTGCGAACCACCCGTTCGAGACTTTTTTCTTCCAGTCCGTGATATCTGCAAGAAATTTCTCATAATACTGGCAATCTTTCAATAAACCTTATCCGATGAAAGCTGGATAAGAAGTAAATGAATAAATATCATCAGAACACATTAATTCTCCCAGTTTTGCCTGATCATACGCCGGCATATGTTCTTGCACCACTTTCTGTGTAGGATCAGAGCTGCTCTTGTCTTTGAAAAAGAAATATAATTTTGGTTGAATGAACTCACGTCCATTGTTTAATATCAAATGTGAAATATTTTATTTTTATACTGGTATATCAGTATTTACAACTGCAGAAGGAACTTCCATAATAACGTCGAGTCTACGAAGATTTGAATATTCTCCTTTGCCACATTGCAATTTATTCCCACAAACACGCCCACACGTTAATGACCACTTCTGTGAAAGTCATTAGAAGCTGGTAGGCCGTGTGAGAAGATGAAGAATTTACTTTAGAATAAGATTACTTAATACAGAAATTCCTCAAAATACCAATGCACGAAGAGAAAATTTAATAAAAGAACAACGTAATTTTAGAAAAATTGTTTCATTTTTCACTATCAAATAATTTGAAAAGGAAAAGAATAAATTGTCCCACTGTCATATTTACACAAGTATTTTACTGAAAATTATTCGCCAGGTGAGAATGCGTGATACTTCAGTTCCACTCCGAACATCTTACAGATTTCAGCAATATGAAAAACGTGCCTACAAAGATGATTTTGATTATTCTGTTATATGGAAAAAATCTCACCATGGCTTCAAATGGCAGGCATATATGACGATAATTGTATCTCTAAGTCGGACTTCATCTTTCTTTAATGTTTTGAATTCCAATTACCAAATTAACTGTCAATACTTTTAAGTTACAATTTTGTTCTTCACTTTACAATTTTCTAGGAAAAGACGGATCATGGAGAAACTAGTGAATTTGGAGGGATTTGTTTTATCTGCAAAAACATTGTTTCCCTACTTTATTGAAAAAGGACGAATACAAAATCTGCTCTTCGAATCAAAATCTTTTATAGTAAAAAGAAAAAATATAATTTTAGTTAAATAATAATCTATTTAATTAAATTTATAGCAGTGTTAACCATATTACATAATAATTAAAGTTTCTTAAAACTAAGTTACAAAAATTAATATCTATATCTGATATAATAGCGTCTATTGCTCCCTTTTCAGTGCTGGTGCCCAAGGTTCAACATCTTATAACGGAAAGCGGTCTATAAATTGGTCTATTGTCTCCAATTGTCGATTCACGCGAACGAGGCGCTTTCTCCGCGTTACTGCGAGATCATTGAAATACATATCCCAACTTGTATTTACATTGGGCAACTCGTAAATAATATATAACGTCATCCTGCTTCCGATGAAGTACTGGATGACATATGCGCATTATCATCTTGCATCGGCCGCGTTTCCGCCATTTCCATTTCAGCTTTGCTAATGTCTGCGTAGAAATTATTCGCGACCATTTTAAATTAAAAATGCCAGAAGTAAAAAAATTACCAAGCAAGTTGATTCTTCAAGATTACTAATCGAACTGTTTCATCTGACAATACTGAGCTCGATATTTATAATTGGAGCAGGTAAATATCCTTTCTAGAAGGAGTTTCTACCTGGGTTTCTACGTAAGTCTATGCTGAATATTCGGCAGAACAAGCCTTTTCCTGTCACGCCTGCAGCACAATCATAAAAGTCAGTCACAATAATGACCAATTCTGCGGATTTTCCTGACTGTTAGCAGTGCCATTTTTGTTGATCTGGTTTATTAATGTTGTGATATTCAGAGTTTTATGACATCAAATAAAAAAGCACACTATTTCACGAATTTAATATTCTTGGTTAATCCTTTTGATTTATTTTCCCTTCGCGTTTATGACGACAAAATTATTGGACGAATTGTGAAGAAATTCTTCTTTTTAGTGCCCAACATTCCGCGACGCCTAATTTTGAATTCTGTTTTAATGATTAGGACAAAGATCAAGATTTCGAGAGATTTTATGAAATTCTTCAATGAAAATTCAGTTATGGAGTATCCGAATTTTGATTAGAATTAACCCCATTTGGCTGAAAGGGGTAATGTGACTCATTGTTTATGCCACATTATTTAGACAACATCTCGAATTAATAATCATTACTGGTTGAGCAATAGCGACTGCGACGTATATCGTATGGTCTGAATATCATTTTGCATAGCACTAAAGCTCCATTGGTAATATATAATAAACTTTATCCGATGAATGGTGGGATAAGAGGTCAATAATATATCATCAGAATACAATAATTCCCAGTTCAGGCTGATCATACGCCGGCGTATGTTCTTCCACCATTTCCTGTACATGATCTGATCTGCTTATGTCTTTGAAAATCTCCAGCGACCATATTTACATTCACGTTCATTGATTAATATCAACAATGATATCGTTTATTTTTATACTGGTACACCAGTATTTGCAACAGCAGAGGGTACTTTCCATAAGATGCTGCATTTTGTTGATACCTAATTTAACGTCGAGTCTGCGAAATTTTGAATATTTTCCTTTGACACATGTCAATTTATTATCACAAGCGCGCCCACGCTTTAATGACCAATTGTGTGAATGTCATTAGAATAAGGTAGGCTGTGTGAGAAGAGCCCGTGTTCTTTTAGATGATTTTACAAGCAACTCCGTGCCTCATAAATAGCAACAAATCTGCTTACCCTCACAGGTATAATGAATGGTTTCGCAATCCATTGTGGCCCCAAATATCCTGCAATCTGTTGGCAAGTACAAACTCGAATTTCGAAAAATAGACACATTCATATTTTCATAAATAGAACTTTCTTTAGTATTTAAAAACTTCCCAATGACAGTTTTTTTGTACATTTTTTTCTCATCTGAAGTTGAGATTAGGATCACCTCTCCACCACTGCCGTCTCCGATGCGTGACGTCATTTATGGACGACCCCTACATGAGAAGAGTTTAGCAGCCCATACAGCGTGATATTATGATAACTCTTGGCTATAAATGACTATTAATTCGAAAAGCTGATCTAATCACTAATAGTTTTTCTATTGTAAATATTTTACAATTACTTTTCAGTAGTATTTTGCTGTACTCGCATATTAGGCCGAATCTTTTATTTTTGTTAAAGGATCTTATAAAAATCTTGAGTTTTTGTCCTAATAAATTAAAGAGAATTCAAAAATAGGAGTTTGCGGAATATTGGACACAAATAAGAGGAAGAATTTCTTCACAATTCCTCCAAAAAATTTGTCCTCACAAACGCGAAGTAAAAATAAAACTAAAGGATTCACAAAGAATATGAAAGTCATGAAATAATGTGCTTTTTTATTTGATGTCATAAAACTTTCAATTTCCCAACATTTGTCATACAGTCCAAAAACTTGCTCAAAAGTGGCACTGATTACAGTCAGGAAAACCCGCACAATTGGTCATTATTGTGACTGCCTTTTATGATTGTGCTGCAGCGTGACAGGAAAAGGTTGGTTCTATCGAATTAGGTAGAAACCGAACTCCTTCTAGAAAGGAAATTTACCTGCTCCAATTATAAATATCGAGCTCAGTATTGTCAGATGAAACAGTTCGATTCGTAGACTTGAAGAGGCAACTTGCTTGGTAATTTTTTTACTTGTGGCATTTTTCATTTAAAATAGTCGTGAATAATTTCTACGAAAACAGGAGCAAAGCTAAAATGGAAATGGTGGAAGCGCGGCCGATGCAAAATGCACGTATGTCATGCAATACTTCATCGGATGTAAGCAGGATTACATTATATATTATTTCCGAGCTGCCCAATGTAAATGCAAGTTGGGACGTTTATTTGCATGACCTCGCAATTATGAGGAGAAAGCGCGTCGATCGCGTGAATCGACAATCGGAGACATTAGACGAATTTATGGGCCGCTTTCCTTTATAAGATTTTGAATATTTGGTAATAGCACTGATACTACAGGAGTCCACTCCTATTATATTAGATGTAGGTATTCATTTTTGCAAATTTAATTTTAGGGAAGTTTATTTATTATGTAATATTGTTAATTCTGATATAAATTGAATTAAATCGATTATTATTTAACTAAAATTAGCCTTTTTCTTTGCACTATAATAGCATATTCCCACCGACTGGGTTTGCTCCCATTATTGTGTTTATCCGAGTTGGAGAGATAAACTAATGTAAACCATGGTTTACGCCATTTTTTTTATATGGACATTCCTGCTCTCAGCTGCGAATAAACTAAGAGTTGACAGAGTTGGTGGTCAAGAAAGCCAAGAATGATAGAATTGTTTTTTTTTTATCATTCTTGAAGAAAGCTGTTTTACTATTTGATGAGAGAGCGTTTTTTTTTTGTTGACATTTTTGTCCCTGTCAGATCTATAAATTTTTAATAAATTAAATTTGGAATTTTGAACATTTTAAGTTTTTGTTCACCTGTCAAAAAGTTCAAAAATCGAAAAAAAATTTTAATATTTTTATTTTTATTTTCCGTTCAAACTACTAATATAATCGAACCGATTATTTCAACATCTCGCAAATGTTAATTCTTTTTTGTTGTTTGATATTGGATGAAAATCAATTGGGCCATTTATCTCAGTGTTAAGTTTTATATTGTGTGAAAACTAACGTTAATCAATTACTACAATGGTCTCTAGGCCAATTTTAGAGTGTAATCGCTTTGCTAAGCGGAAGCCCCAATAAAAAACGAAAAAAAATAATGGACAAAACGATGGAATTTTTCCCAACATTTCAAATAATAAATCTACCAAACCAAAAATTTATAGTGGGCTCCTCTTTAGACCCAATTTTTCTTGCTTTGCAGTGCATAAAGCACTAAATGTGATTAGCAAGGATATAATAAAAATTTCGGAGCTTCGCGACGGCAATTTGATGCTTCTACTAAAAGACAAAGATAACGGCAAAAAATTTCTGGAAACAAAATATTTATACGGGATCTGTCCAATTCAGACAAAATTCCATTAAAACCTCAATTTGATAAAAGGCCCCCTTCCTGAACAACGGGCCCGAATCGGAAATAATAGAAAAAATGAAAAATGTGGAGGGTAAGTCAATTCTAAGCGGAGTCATTTTGCTCACTTTCAATTTCTCCCACCTACCAATAAAAGATACAATTTCTTGGCATACTACACATGTTCGTGAATACATTAAAAAACCAAGAACTGCCAAATTCTAGGCCACATGGCAAAATACTGTAAACGATCACCAGCATGCAACAACTGTAACGCACCTCCACATTCCCCACAGCCATGTACCCGCACATATTGCGTGAACTTTGCCGCTGAACAGGCCGCATCAAACTACAAAACAAATGTACACTCAGAGAAGCAATGAAAATTCATTTTTCAAACAGTAAGCAATCAACTCTTACGTCCTCCTATGCATATATAGCCAGTCAAACCACTGACCTAAACAGAGCAGACACTAATAGAAAAACAACTTTAATAGCAGAATCATCAAGCAACAATGATGCCCTTTCTACCGCTTTCTACCAACAATCAAACGAAATAATGCAACGGAAAATAAGAATACAGTAACAGGTAAAACAATCGCAACTTATATAAAAAATAAAGTACAACAAATAACAGATGAACAAATAAAAGAAAAGCAACAAAGAAATTAAGAAATAAATACGAAAATTAACTTATCCCAAAAGACAAAAGAAATTTATAAAAGCAAATCAGTTACAAACGACTACGAAATGCACTTAAACACTCCCTCAACACAAACATCAATTAGACCGAACAAGAAACCAACAATACGGAACCTCATAAGTCAATTTTAATATCAACCCACTTGGATTATCAGCGCCTCTATAATAAAACAATTTCGAATGACAACATATAGTAGTTAACTCACATTTCTTAGGTCCTCAAACATAACAATTTCCTCCCTTATTTACTATGCTTAACATACTACCGTGGAACATGAAAGGTAACTATAATAATCTACAAGAATTACAATTATTAATAAAAGATATCTCACCAGCCATAATAGCTCTCCAACTTTTATTCCCTTTAATAAATACCCCACTGGGATTCCAGTAATGTACGATGCATATTTCCACAATCTTTCCCAAAACACGACCAGCAAACAAGGCGTAGGTAGCTAGGTAGGTAAGGCGGCCACCCGAAAAGGGCGCACTTAGGCCAGCATTGACCCTTTGTGATACCGCATGGGACAACAGGTCCCATCCCTTTCAAAGGTCCAGCCAATTGGAGCTTTTAATGAAGCAGTTGATGGAGCTAATCTTTTTTTTTAAATATCTCCCAAGGAGTCCAAAAAGTAGTCGCCTAGGAAAGTGCGCCTCCTTCTGGACAAAGCTGTACACGTGCACAACAGGTGTGGAATGGACTCTTCCTCCTCCTCGTCCATGCAACTCCTGCAGAAGTCGTTAGAGGCGATCCCCAGCCTACACCCGTGTGTGCCTAGAGTCCAGTGTCCCGTTAGGACGCTAATCACGGAACGTATGCTTTGTCTATTTAGAGCCAGTAGGTCCTTAGAGCGCTTGACATTTATCTCTGGCCAGGTTTGTCTAGCTATTTTACATCCTGAAAGTTCAGACCAGCACCTGCCCGCTGTTCCTAAGGATACTGTATTTACTAAGAGCTCACATGTAACAATAGGAATACCGAATTGCGACCTATCTGGTTCAATCGGTATGGTAGTACCCTCACGGGCAAGTTCATCCGCCTAACAGTTCCCTGGAATATCTCTGTGACCGGGAACCCAGCACAGATGCAGACGGGGGTCTGCTTAGCTATCTCGTTTAAAGATTTGCGGCAGCTCTTGACAGCTTTTGAGGTGATAATAACCGAATGCAGAGAGCGCAAAGCAGCTTGGCTGTCGGACAGAATGCAAATATCAAGTCCAGATATCTTCTTCTTCATTAGCCAAGACAGTGCTGCCTCTATAGCCGCGACCTCAGCCTGAAAAACACTGCAGTGGTCGGGCATCCTAAAGGACATGCTAATGTCCAAATCTTCTGAGAATACACCACCTCCCACCCTACTCTGTAGTTTGGATCCATCTGTGTAGATGTGAGCCCCTTCTACATGAGGGGGAATGCCATCCTTCCATTCGTCCCTGGAGGGAATGGAGATCTTGCACATACCATTGAAGGCGTACATTGATGTAGTCGAAAGAGTCAGGAATACCCTCAAAATGTCTTAAAAGGGACGCATGACCTATATTCCTGGCATCCCACGACCAGCAAACAAGGCGTAAGTCTGCTGATAAAAAAAAATATCTCCCACAACATAATTCAAATTGATTTTAATATTTCACTCATCGCCATAGAACTTAATCCATAATGTGGAATATTCGGTTGCAGAAAGTATTTCAAGTGAATAGAATAAATTTTCTTGATTAGTTTTTGAATTTTATTGAATGAAAATTAAAATTGCAGGTGACTCTTCTTCGTAAAACTGCATCTATTCATCCTGAAGTCTTGTTTAAAGAAATCTTCTCCGTTCCTCTGGCACCCCACTTCCCAAAACTAACTTGTGCGCTCCTGCAAGCATTGCTTCATTAACATTATTATAAAACATTCCAATTTTGCACTTACCAGTTGCCACACAGTTCTTGGAGATGCTTTCAAATTTAGCCACATCAAAATATTAACTTGGCATGGCAAGCAACACGCAATTAAATTTCTTCCTCCGCATCAGTTACACATTTATTTTACTGATCTGCTCAATTCTCATAAAATTTTCTCTTAAAACTAAATATTGATTGAGATATTCGACATTCTGAATCTTGCAATGTTTCGACAGAAAAAATTGTGGCGGGAAATTAACCATAGTTAAACCTTTTTTTTCGGTGGGAACGATTGGCAGAAAGTCACGAGTTTCGCTCTTTCAAAAAAGAGGTTAACCCGGTTCACTATTTTATCCTGGCATTGATATGTATAAAGGAGCATGATCTGTTTTTCCCCAGACAATTGCGACCCCCAAAGTAAAATGCATTAAATAAGTGAACTTACAAGCACAAACACATGTTAGGAGATTGATAGGTCTGTGGAGTTTCTTACTGGAGCTCTCAATAAAGCTCTATCAGTCTGTTGCCCCTCAGTAGACCTAAGGGGAAACAAAAACCCTCGTGGTGGTGGGAGGAAATAAGGGTCCTCCGAAAAAATTGTAGGAGACTTTTTAAGAATGCAAAAAAGTCTACAAACAGGGCAGACGGAGTGTCATACAAACCTGCACTTGGAAGGTGTGGACAAACTTTTGCGGTAACAGAAGATATCTCTGATATTTGTCAGCTTCGGAGGATTCTGTCAACAGCTCCAATGGTACCAGGTGATCTGACGAGGATGGATGGACATTGTATTTCAAATAGTGATGAGACTCTAGGTTGCCCAAGAACCATTTCACGGGGAACGAGCTCCCACGCGAGTGCAGTCGAGGTCTGCTCAAATAGAATCACGAAGCCTAAATTGAAATGGCCATACATAGCATCAAAGCATACAAAGCATCTGGACCAGATAGTGTATCTCCAATTGAGATTCAACAGTGCGAGTATCCGATAATAATTTGAAGCACAATCTACAAAAGTTGTCTTGAGTCAAGATATGTTCTAGAATCATGGAGACGTGTGAGGCTAATTTTTATATCTATGGCCGGCAAGAGCTCGCAAACAACTTCAGAAAACTTAATACCCCTTAGTCTGTTCTCCTTCTGTCTGAAAATTTCCGAAAGATGGATAGAGATTCACTTGAGGCTCCCTATAGACAGACATAAACTTTCGGTGTCTCAGCATGCCTACTTCAAGGGTAAATCGGTAGAAACCGCATTACATTACATTCCTTAGTCTCCAGTACTGAATATTTCCTGCATAGCAAGGAGTTGCTTTTTTGGACATTGAGGTAGCTTTTAACAACATCAAATCAGACCCAACGACTTGGAGGTAGCCCCTCCATTAGCATGTGGATAGAGAAAATGGTTATGGGCAGAATAATCAGTTCACGGCTGAGTGCGGCGTCGGCCTAAATTCCGTGTGTCGACGCACACGTCAAGAAAGAGTTTGTTCACCCCTCCTCTGGCATATAACGGTTAATGTGCTGCTTGTGCAATTGGAGAGGGAGGGGCACAACGTGCTTGCGTGTCCGGACGATGTTGCAATTAGCAGCTCGGGCAAGAATATACCAATAGAGAGTGTATTCCAAATGGGTTGCAGGTTGTGGGTTGGGGGTTAATTTATCCATGATTAAGCTGGTTCTCTTCAATAGGAAGTGTAAAATTCCTCAATAATGAGTGTAGATATTAATTTTGTTGAAGAAGCTAAGTATCTGGGTCTAATCCTGGATAGGAAGCTGCTGAACTGGAAGGCTAATGTAAGTGAGCGCATTCGAAGGCACAACTAGCTCTGTACTCTTGCAAGAGAGTCATAGGACGCAAATGGGGGTTACAACTAAAGGTAGCCTACGCGATATGCACAGCTGCGGTACGACCAGTCCCTTTTTATGGGCAGCTAGTTTATTGGACGGGCCCTAAGTAAGCCCACATACAACAGGTTGGTAACAAAGGTGTAAAGAACCGTGGAGGTTTTCATAAGTGGAGCCTTCTGAACGACTCCAACGGCAGCCGTAGATGTGTTGCTTAATCTGCTGCCTGCTAGGCTTTTTGGCGAAAGAATGGCTGCAAATTCAGCTCTTAGACTAAACGATACGCATCAATGGAATGCCAGAGACACGGATCAGTCGTCTATCTTACGACGTTTTGAGGGTATTCCTGTCTCTATTGATTACATCACACCTATTATGCCTTCAATGGCATATGTTGGATCTCCATTTTCTCTAGGGACGATTGAAAGGACTGCCCATACCAATACTTTTTGGACTGTTTGGGAGACATTCCAAATAAGAAAATAAGCTCCAGCAACTGGCTCAAAAAAAATCCAAATGGCTGGACTTTTGCGAGGTATTAGGACTTGTATCTCATGTGGTATCAAAAATGGTCTATCATGGCCTAAAAATTCCTCTCTGGCAAGCGCTAACCTACCTTTGAGAAATTTCAGCCAGATTTGCACGACACCGAAGAGAAAACTTCGCAAACGAATGGAGCGGCAATCTTCCAGTGTTACGGAATTTATTAACTATTTTCCAATTTTGGATGCACATGCCTCTAAAGCGCTTTGATTTCAACAGCAATGCTGCCCAATTTGGTGAGTCGCATCATAAAAATTTTTTTATTTTTATTTCATAAGCGATCCTTTTATAAATTTTTAAAATTGTTTGTAAATCATTCATATTTCAACACAATCAATTAAATTGACAGAGTATAAAATTTAAAATTCGCTTAAAGCAACAGTTTGATTGGACTTTTTGTTTGCTCGATCCAACATCTGAAAACTAAACTTAGCGATTGAATTTTTATGGATCCACTTCTGGAATAATTCCTTATAAATGTCGGACCCTTAATTAAGTAAAGTTTCGTGTAAAATTTGTGATATTAGCTTGAAAATCTAGATTTAATTTTATTAATTTAGCCAGATAAGAATCTGGAAATATCAATCTTTGAAATTGTTTTTATCTAAGATCAAACTTTGAAGAATTAGCCATCTCTTTTTCAAAAATCCTTTATTAAATTCTAATTTTACACAATTTTACTGTACTCGTAAACGAATACAATGTGGAAAAAAGACATACAATTATTTTTACCCAGGTCTTAAAAGGTTGGTACTCCCAGTGAATCACCATCAGCGTCCTATCATATTGATCTCTGAATATTTGGATATTACTATTGCAGGCAGAGACTGAGCAAACATGACTAAAACTTACTTACTTACTTAAAAATCGTTTCTTAATGGGAAACAGCAAAAAGCAAAACACCGCATCAATGTTTCCGACATCGACTTGGATTTAAAACTAATTTTCGAGAAATTCTCTTGAATTCCAAACTAGATCAAAATCACGGTTCAATATTAAGAACGCTGAATGGAAGATCCACCCATGCCCTCGGTTCGAAAAGTGTCTCTAATATATTTTTCTACTCATTCTCTCAACAGCCGTGCAGACAAAATGTTTATTATGTGAATAATAATAAATACACAAATTAATAAATAAATGACGTGAGTTGATAATTACTTTCTTCTCCTCAACTGTACATATTTAAAACAGCATCTTCCAAACGATACGATCAAATGCTTTAAGGAGGATGCAACGCAAAGCACGTTCAGATTTGCAGATATATTCTGATGATAATTATTTGTGCTAAGAGTTCGATCAGTGTGGCCAAAAAATTCATAACGTTTGGATAGCTTATTAAAAGTAGACTAATTTACCAGCAATTAACTTAAACAGCAGTTTCATAAGTTGCAGCTTTAATTTCATTTACGTTTTTTATTTCGGTTGCTTCGGAGATTATTTGAAAAAATTTTCGAATTGATTCCATTAGGCCGAAAGAGGTAATGTCACTCATTGTTTATGCCACATTATTTGGGAGAAAGAGACAAGCATCTCGCATTAATCATCATTACTGACTCAGCAATAGCGACTGCGACGCATATAGTATGTTCTGGAGATTATATTATATTTTGCATAGCAACTAAACTAACTGACAAGTGTACCTATCAACATGTTCAAGGGCGTTTGTCACTTCAATAACACTATCGGCAAATGGGGGCTTTAATTTTGTGGAAAAAAATTCCGAACTATCGGAATATACTGTGTGCGAGCCAACCATACTTTTCTTCTCAAGTCTATTAGATCACAATAACTCCCTGGATTAGGAGAGAGACAGTTCCCAGTTGGATTACTCCGGAAAAAAAGATAGCCTGGCATAATAGCCTAAACTTCCCCGTCCCAACTCATTGCGCTATTCCAATTATCGAAGCCTCTATTTATCACTACATTGGTAATATATAATAAACCTTATCCGATGAATGGTGGTATAAGAAGTCAATAATATATCATCAGAATACAATAATTCTCCAGTTCAGGCTGATTATACGCCGGCGTATGTTCTTCCACCATTTCCTGTACATGATCTGATCTGCTCATGTCTTTGAAAATCTCCAGCGACCATATTGCGCGGAATATTTACATTCACGTTCATTGATTAATATCAACAATGATATCGTTTATTTTTATACTGGTACACCAGTATTTGCAACAGCAGAGGGTACTTTCCATAAGATGCTGCATTTTGTTGATACCTAATTTAACGTCGAGTCTGCGAAATTTTGAATATTTTCCTTTGACACATGTCAATTTATTATCACAAGCGCGCCCACGCTTTAATGACCAATTGTGTGAATGTCATTAGAATAAGGTAGGCTGTGTGAGAAGAGCCCGTGTTCTTTTAGATGATTTTACAAGCAACTCCGTGCCTCATAAATAGCAACAAATCTGCTTACCCTCACAGGTATAATGAATGGTTTCGCAATCCATTGTGGCCCCAAATATCCTGCAATCTGTTGGCAAGTACAAACTCGAATTTCGAAAAATAGACACATTCATATTTTCATAAATAGAACTTTCTTTAGTATTTAAAAACTTCCCAATGACAGTTTTTTTGTACATTTTTTTCTCATCTGAAGTTGAGATTAGGATCACCTCTCCACCACTGCCGTCTCCGATGCGTGACGTCATTTATGGACGACCCCTACATGAGAAGAGTTTAGCAGCCCATACAGCGTGATATTATGATAACTCTTGGCTATAAATGACTATTAATTCGAAAAGCTGATCTAATCACTAATAGTTTTTCTATTGTAAATATTTTACAATTACTTTTCAGTAGTATTTTGCTGTACTCGCATATTAGGCCGAATCTTTTATTTTTGTTAAAGGATCTTATAAAAATCTTGAGTTTTTGTCCTAATAAATTAAAGAGAATTCAAAAATAGGAGTTTGCGGAATATTGGACACAAATAAGAGGAAGAATTTCTTCACAATTCCTCCAAAAAATTTGTCCTCACAAACGCGAAGTAAAAATAAAACTAAAGGATTCACAAAGAATATGAAAGTCATGAAATAATGTGCTTTTTTATTTGATGTCATAAAACTTTCAATTTCCCAACATTTGTCATACAGTCCAAAAACTTGCTCAAAAGTGGCACTGATTACAGTCAGGAAAACCCGCACAATTGGTCATTATTGTGACTGACTTTTATGATTGTGTTGCAGGCGTTACAGGCAATGGTTGGTTCTGCCGAATATTCAGCGTAGACATAGGTAGCAACCCATCTCCTTTTAGAAAGGAAATTTCCCTGCTCCTATTATAAATATCGAGCTCATTATTGTCAGATGAAACAGTTCGATTAGTAATAATAATCGAATAATTTCTACGAAGACATTAGCAAAGCTGAAATGAAAATGGCGGAAACACGGCCGATGCAAGATGATAATGCGCATATGTCACCCAGTACTTCATCGGATGTAAGCAGGATGACGTTATATATTATTTACGAGTTGCCCAATGTAAATACAAGTTGGGATATGTATTTCAATGATCTCACAGTAACGGGGAGAATGCGCCACGATCGCGTGAATCAACAATCGGAGACAATAGACCAATTTATGGACCGCTTTCCCTTATAAGATGTTGAGCCTTCGGCACCAGCACTGAAAAGAGAGCAATAGACGCTATTATATCAGATATAGATATTAATTTTTGTAACTTAGTTTTAAGAAACTTTAATTATTATGTAATATGGTTAACACTGCTAAAAATTTAATTAAATTGATTACTATTTAACTAAAATTACATTTTTTTTCTTTTACTATAAGTGATTTTGATTAGAAGAGCAGATTTTGTATTCGTCCTTTTTCAATAAAGTAAGGAAACTATTTTTTGCAGATAAAACAAATCCCTCCAAATTCACTAGTTTCTCCATGATCCGTCTTTTCCTAGAAAATTGTGAAAACCAAAGTAAAGTGAAGCACAAAATTATAACTTAGAAGTATGACAAATTGGCCGCACAACCATTTTGTACATCCATAGCATTACCTCTGGTCGAAGTCCTTTTTGCATGATTAAAGAGCAAACCCTGCTTTGTGAATCCTTTGTTCCGCGGTTAATTTGCGGTTCAGTTTCGAGTGCAGGATTACACCCAGGTACCTGGCACTGGAAAATAGAAATAGTGTAGTTTTATTTAAAAGAGGTAACTTAAAAGTCGGTATTTTGGTTCGCGTGATAAATAGCTGGGATTAATGCTATGCACCATGCAATTAATCTGTTCAGCGACCTCTAATGCCATTATTACCACGTCATCCATATACAACATCACTTTACTACTTCCCCCGTTTAGTTCTTGGAGGATCTCATCCATGACACAATAAGGGAGATAGTACCCCTCCCTGTCGGGTATCTCTTTTCACATATTTATTTAGGCAGCTACTACCAATCTCAGCATTTACCACCTTTGTTTTGAGCATTGCATTAATCCAACCACGGACATGCCCCTCCACCCCAAGGTTTTCCAGCGATGTTTGTAACGCTTCTGATTGGATATTGTTAAAAGCGCCTTCTATGTCCACAAAGAATGCTAGTGTATATTGTTTGTATTCGATAGACCTTTCCACCGTCCTCACTACCTCATGAAGGGCTGTCTCTGTCGATTTCAATTTCAGGTAAGCGTGTTGAGCATCGGAAAGCTTCTGCTCTACTTCCATCCTTATATGGAGGTCAAGCAGTCTTTCGAGGGTTTCGGGAACAAACCAAGTCAGGATTATTTGCCCAAAATCCCAACCGATGCGTGACTTCTTTTTCTTGCCTTTTGGATAAACACGACCTTTGCTCGTCTCCAGCTGGAAAGAACGTAGTTGAGTGGGCCTTAAAAATGACCTGTAGCCACTGTATTACCCATTCTTGTGTGATCTTTAGCATCACTGGAATGATCTGATCCGGTACAGGCGATTTGTAGGTTGCGAAACTTTTAATGGCCCATCCCAACCTCTCCTTTTGTGATTATATCGGTATCGGCCCCTGATCCCAACCTTCTGGTGTACGCAGGGCTAGACCAGTCATCCGTGCACCCCAGAAAGTGCATGTCTAGGAGCATTTGCAGTGTCTCCTCCGAACACGTCCGGGAGCCGTTCAATCTCTTAATAAAGGAGGGATTTGTGTGGTCCTTGGACAAAATCTTACCTTGTCTTGCTGACTCCTTGGTAGTTTCGATAGAGGAGCAGAAGTCCCTCCGTCATTTATTTATAAAACTTCTGATTGCTTTTTTATATTTCTTAAAACTATCGTTGTAGACCAGACAGATGCCCGAAAAATAGCTAAAGTTAATCGTCTTTCACACCTCAGCCCTGAGACATGATAGTTCATCATTCCACCATGGTGGAAAGGATTATTTTAATCTTCAATCGGTCATACCCATCCTTTTACGGACTATATTGGGTAAACCGCTTCCGCGGTTGAGGTGTCGCAACTCGAATATTTATTTCAAATAATATCCACGAGTGATCGATCTTATTAGTTTATTTTCAGAAAGTAGTGTAACATCCAACACTTCCTCTCACCCGACTAAGCCATCTTTACTCAGGAAGGAAAAAGTGGGGTATTACCCTTACTTCACACAATCAGATTAGTATTGATGAGGAATTCATAGTTTTCAGTGCATCCCCATAGGGTGTGGCTCGTATTGGCAGCACACTCTATTAGTACTATAGCGCTGTCGTCGGCCACCACGTTCCTAACTTCGTCAGGGGGGCGCAATAAAATTGGATTACATTTGATCACCCTGTACCCCCTGACAATTTCGGCCGAGTCGAATCCGGGGAGAGCTGTCGGGTTGTCCATAACAAGGTCCATTACCATTTGTTACAACCTGTCCTCAATCTCTCTTCACCTCTGCAGGACTTCTTTGCTGCTGTTAGTGTCGGCGTCCACTATTGCCACCTGTAGGCGGTCCCACACCACGTCACTGTAGACCCTCTTGTTCGTGGCCCCTGCCTGTATGGCACTGGCAACCTTGACTTTTTTGTGTGCTCTGTCGTAATTGTAATGCACGGACCTGTTTCGCTTGACATCCTTCAGATGAGGGACGTTTTTGCCAAAGCTAGCTTAGCCGACCGCACCAAGAAACCTAATCTAGGAGCAGCCGTTACCAGTCGTCATCACCTGGAGGTGCTCGCTAATACTTCCGTCTGTCCACTCAGTTACGGCACATACACTTATCGGTAATACACGTTGTTCCCCCTGAGTGTCTGACGACCTGCCAACTAGCTTCGCATTTAAAACCCAAACTATGCATACGAAAAATTTCTTCATGTGCAAATCGATACAAACTGCAAACCTAGGATAACTCTGTACCGCATGCTCTCTGAATATCTAGAAATAGAACTCATCTCACAAACCAAAAGAAAAAGTCTTGCAAAATGTAATTCCCCAGAAAGACTAAATTAAGAAAATGAAAAATAGGTGGATATCCAGTTAATATGCAGATATATCCGATAGAATGGTTTTCTATTAGGTAATACGAGTATGCTCTTTGAAATAAGAAAAAATGGATATAAAAATAACAGTGAAACAACTGAATAAGAGTATTCAGGATCTCACAGCATTGGCCTTGTAGATGAGACTCCTCGTAATTATAGTTTGATTATCAAGATGACGATATACGTTGTGATAGAGAGCCCCCCCACGAAATAATGTATTTAGAAAAGACGTAACTATCCTCAACTAGCGAAGACATCGAAATCGATCTTAATTTTGGGTGATTTTAATTTGCCAACTCTGTGTTGTGAACAATCGTGTGATGACCCCATTAGACTCTTCCCATTTTCCAATGATACTGATTTTATAAATTCTATATTCAGTTTAAGCCTCTAGCAGATAAATTCAATCTATAATAAGATGGGTAGACTTCTTGATCAGGTCTTTGTGGAAGAAATGGAATTTATTTCAATTTCCTCTGTTGATCCTTTGATGCTTCCTGAAGACCCTCACCATCCAACGTTGGAAGTGTTTGATGTGATTGTCTTTATTAAGGTCAAGTTATGTAGATCATTTACCTGTCGAATCTTTTGATTATAAGCGGGCTGATTTAAATAAATTGAAGTAGTGGGTCAGGACTGCTCTCTTGGAGATATCCCCTTCTCAGTCCATATGGGAGATTAATAGCACAGTGATTTTGTTAAATCGGACATTGTTAGATGCATTCGAGCAATGTGTTCCTAAACGTCTGGGTGCTGCTTCTTCCTCCCCAATTTGGTTTACTGATAGCATCTGCAGGCTGCGTAACCTAAAAGTTAATATTATCGTAGATATAAATTTTCAGCTAAGGTAGCCAATTTTAAGTCCTATATATCCATTAGATATAAGTACCAAAATCTTTGCAAATCCGCTTATTACACCTAATTGACTTACTTTAAATTCAACTTAAAAGTTGACCCTAACTCATTCTTGAACTTTATAAATTCAAAACGGAAGATTTGTTCGGTCCCGTCTTCGATAAAATATAATGATTATGTCTTCAGTGATGATTTGGGTACCTGTAATCTTTTCGCTGATTATTTTAAGTCCAACTACTCTACTGGAGAATATAAAATGGCCGATTATCCTTTCTCTATACAACCCACCATAGTGAATCAACCTATTATTGATGACGACATTGTGCTCATGCATTTGTCTCAGCTGAAATCATCTTTTACTCCAGATTCCGACTTAATCCCTTCTTTTAAGCAGTGCTGTCTTGAACTTGTCTCTCCGATTACTTCGCTTTTCAGTGCTTTTCTTATATATGGCAAATTTCCCGATATGTGGAGAAAGTCATATATTTTTTGTCGTTGCATAAATCGGGCAGTAAATCTTGAATATCCATTTACCATTGGATTGCGAAACTTAGTATTCTTCCTAAGTTACTGGAAGCAATCGTAGCATCCCAAATTTTGTTCTATCCTCATACGATTATGAGTTCCCAACAGCATGGAAAGACAACTGTCACTAATCTGTTGGAATTTTCTTGCCACGTGATAGATGACCTAGGGTACGAAAACAGTCGTTATTTATACTGACTTGAGTAAGGCATTTGATGTAGTATACCATAGACTTCTTCTCCTTAAAATGGGTAACATCATATTTGTCACAGCGTACTCAACAGGTGTTATTTAAAGGACTGTTATCTGATGAATTTCCTGCATCTTCTGGCATGCCGCAAGGTAGCCACATTGGTCCCTTACAATTTTCAATTTTTATAAACGATCTTCCTTCGCGTATATCCCATTGCAATATTCTTATGTTTGCTGATAACGCAACAATTTTTCATTGATTTGATAACCCAAATGAATTGCAGTTGTTTCAAGATGATTTAAATGTTCTTGGTGACTGGAGCAACATAATTTGTAACAACTAAACCACAAGAAATGCTGTTTCCATCCCACTCTGCTCATCCTTACTGCATTGTCATTCAACCATTGTTATCCGTTGATCAAATTTGCTTTTGGTAAACACGTTGCAACTATAGTTAACAAAGCTTCTCTGACTCAAGGCTTCATAAAACGTTGGGCAAAGGAGTTCAAAGTCCCCTTTATTACCAAACTTCTGTACACTTCCTTGTACGGCCATAATTAAAATACGCAAGTGTTGTTTGGTGTCCTAGATATGCCTGTTACTCTGTTGCTATTGAATTAGATCAAAAGCGTTTTGTATTGTTTTGCCTACGCTCCTTTACATGGAACTCCAATTTTCAACTTCGCTCTTATATGAGTCGTCTTAAGCTTTACTCATCTCCCCTCTCTCAAAACCCGTAGAACTTCTTAATGCATGTTTTGTGTTTAAATTCATGAGCAGTGAAATGAAAAGTAGTTTTTTGCTTGGAATTCTCCACTGTAATGCTCCTGCAAGAAGAACAGAGAATTTCACTCCCTTGTATCTCCATCCTTGTAATCGGATCTATTTAGATTTCGCGCCGTTTCGTAGTGTGTGTTATGATTTCATTTTAGTTTCGGATGTGATTTGTTTCAATGAATCCAAACATAAGTTGAAATCGAAAAAACCACGATTTCTTTCAAGCCGAGAGTAGTTCTCTTTGTATATCTCTGTATATCTGTTTAATACCCTTCCTAAATCGCCATCAGGCTTTTGAAGCTTAGCGTAACTGTTAGGATGGGGAGGTGGTTTTAGTGAGTAAAAATCCCACACTCTTGGGTGCTGCGTACCCCCTCGTATCTATTTGAAGATTCCCTCTGGAAAAAAATAAGGATCTCCATAGGAATGGAAGTAAGTAAAATTTAGTAGTCACTGATGCAATTGGTGTCGAAATCGAGGACACCCGCGAAGGTGAGAATCCGTGATACATCAGTTCCACTCCGAACTTCTTACAGAATTTAACAGTGTGAAAAACGTGCCTACAAACATGATTTTGATTATTCTGTTATATGGAAAAAATCTCACCATGGCTTCAAATGGCAGGCACATATGACGATAATTGTATCTCTAAGTCGGACTTCAGCTTTCTTTCCTGTTTTGAATTCCATTTACCAAATTAACTGTCAATACTTTTAAGTTACAATTTTGTTCTTCAAGTTACAATTTTCTGGGAAAAGACGGATCATGGAGAAACTAGTGAATTTGGAGGGATTTGTTTTATCTGCAAAAACATTGTTTCCCTACTTTATTGAAAAAGGATGAATACAAAATCTGCTCTTCTAATCAAAATCTTTTATAGTAAAAAGAAAAAATATAATTTTAGTTAAATAATAATCAATTTAATTAAATTTATAGCAGTGTTAACCATATTACATAATAATTAAAGTTTCTTAAAACTAATTTACAAAAATCAATATCTATATCTGATATAATAGCGTCTATTGCTCCCTTTTCAGTGCTGGTGCCGAAGGCTCAACATCTTATAAGGGAAAGCGGTCCATAAATTGGTCTATTGTCTCCGATTGTTGATTCACGCGATCGAGGCGCTTTCTCCTCGTTACTGCGAGATCATTGAAATACATATCCCAACTTGTATTTACATTGGGCAACTCGTAAATTATATATAACGTCATCCTGCTTACATCCGATGAAGTACTGGATGACATATGCGCATTATCATCTTGCATCGGCCGTGTTTCCGCCATTTCCATTTCAGCTTTGCTAATGTCTTCGTAGAAATTATTATTCGCGACCATTTTAAATTAAAATGCCAGAAGTAAAAAAATTACCAAGCAAGTTGATTCTTCAAGATTACTAATCAAACTGTTTCATCTGACAATACTGAGCTCGATATTTATAATAGGAGCAGGGAAATTTCCTTTCTAAAAGGAGTTGGGTTGCTACCTATGTCTACGCTGAATATTCGGCAGAACCAACCTTTTCCTGTAACGCCTGCAACACAATCATAAAAGTCAGTCACAATAATGACCAATTGTGCGGGTTTTCCTGACTGTTAGCAGTGCCATTTTTGTTGATCTGGTTTATTAATGTTGTGATATTCAGAGTTTTATGACATCAAATAAAAAAGCACACTATTTCACGAATTTAATATTCTTGGTTAATCCTTTTGATTTATTTTCCCTTCGCGTTTATGACGACAAAATTATTGGACGAATTGTGAAGAAATTCTTCTTTTTAGTGCCCAATATTCCGCGACGCCTAATTTTGAATTCTGTTTTAATGATTAGGACAAAGATCAAGATATCAAAAGATTTTATGAAATTCTTCAATGAAAATTCAGATATGGATTATCCATTCAGATCATTTCTTAGTATGTTCATTACCGATTTAACGGAAAATGTATAGAAAAGTTGTTAATTTTTTTATTTTCCTTTAGCAAAAATAAAAGATTCGGCGTTATATAAAGCAAAATACTACGAAATATAATTGAAAGATATTTAGAATAGAAAAACTATTTGTGATTATATCAGCCTTTCGAAGCGCAGGAGTTATCAAAAGTAACACACCTCTCGGGTTGCCAAACTCTCATCATGTAGGAATCGTCCATAAAAGACGGTACGCAGAGGAGATGGCGGATGTGGAGAGGGTTTATGTATAGGGTCAATAGGGAATAAAGAGACAGTAATTCGGTGGGCAGAAAAGTTAAAAAATACCCAAATCTCAAATTCATTTGAGAAAAGAGTGCTTATAAAAACTGTCATTGGGAAGGTTTTAAATATTGAAGAAAGTTATATTTATGAAAATATGTATGCTTCCACATTTCGAAAATCGAGTTTGTATTTGCAAACAAATCGCAGTGGCCACAATGTGAGAGCATTGCCAACCATTTGTTATACCTGTCAATGATCTCGAAAAGGTTAAGCGGACCTGTTGCTATTTATGAGGCACGGAGTTGTTTGTATAATCATCTAAAAGGACACGTGCTCTTCTCACACAACCTAACTACTTCTAATGACATTCACACAATTGGTCATTAACATGTGGGCGTGTTTGTGGGAATAAATTGACATGTGCCAAAGGAGACAATTCAATACTTCGCAGACTTGACGTTAACTTAGGTATGAACCAAGAGCAGCATCTTATGGAAGTACCCTCTGCAGTTATAAATACTGATTTAACAGTCTAAAAATAAACGATTTCATTTTTTATAGTAAACAATGGACGTAAGTTAAAATATTACGCGCAAAATGAGACTTTTGCAGAAATAATGTTTATTTTAAAGACATGAGTAGCTCTGATCCTACACAGGAAATGGTGGAATGACATATACCGGCGTATGATCAGCCTGAACTGGGAGATTTATTGTGTTCGGATGATATTTATTCATTTACTTCTTATCCCAGCTTTCATCGGATAAGATTTTTTAAAAGATTCCCAGTATTATGAGATATTTCTTGCAGATCACGGACTGGAAGAGAAAATGTCTCAAACGGATGGTTCGCAAATCTTCCTGTGTTATTGCGAATTCATAAACCACTTCACAATTTTGGATGCACATGTCTCTGAAGCGACTTGATTTGAACAGCTATGGTGCCCAGTGTTGTAAAATTATTTCATAAAGCTATCAATTTATTTAAATTCATAATTATAGTTAAAAAATTTAAATTCGTTCTCAGCAAAACTTTGATTGGAATTTTCGTTTTGTCGACCCAATCTGAAAACAAGGTTCGACGAGTGAGATTTGATCGATCCACTTACGGGATAATTCCTTATGCATTTCAAACTCTTAATTGAGTTAGTTTTCGTGTGAAATTTGTGACATTACCTTGAAGTCCTTCATTCTAATTTATTACTTTGCTAGTTGGAATTTTTGATGTTTCATTCCTTTCAATATCTTCCTTTCTTATATCATGATCAGAATAAATTTATCAAAATATATGCAGCTGAAAATCAGTCTTAGAACAGGCATTAATTACTTCAGAGATTCCTCAGAGGTTTCCCAGTGTTTTCTGAATTCCTATGAAACCATAATATGTAATATGTTTCTATGTCATTATGGTTCTTTTGCGTTGTGGAATATCCGATAAAATAGAGATATTTGGATGATTCGCATCATGTTCTTACTTCCAAGCAGAAATGAATTTGTTTCTCTCTAAGGACAACATTATTTTTTGTTGAAAAATCATTCAACCCCAAATGCAAATTTCTAATCCACCGCAAGAATTAATTATATCAACATTGATTCATAAATTTTCTACATTGAATCTTATATTTCCACATATCAAAAAGCTTAACATATCGATCCATTTGTTAGTAATTGAAGTCGTTTAACACACTTTTCCAGTAGAAGTCTTGAAAACTTCATTGTCTTCACTTACATAGTTGTATATTGGACATTATTTCTCGATTTATTTTATTCATAACTTTCCCTATACTTCAAATATCTGTGCAAGATACAAATGTGTCCAATAGTTAAACAAAAATTCAATATTATTCGTGTATCCGATTTTAATTTGAATACTTATATATAGAATATTTAGTTCTTAGCCTACACATTTTTGCCACAGTCTTCGTGAAAAAGTTCATTAGTGTCCTGTGAAGGGAGCTTCATGGCAGTGTTAACTACGGTCGTCTAATCATATAGCCTCATATTTTTGAACAACAAAAGGTGTGAACTGTGTAACGACTCAAATATATAGCTGGGGTAAAACTCAGCGGCTCCAGGGGTCGTATACAGAAAATTACTCGGGCGTTGTATTGTTTCAGTTTTCTTTTTTCAATCTTTATTCTTATCACTAGGCTTACACGTATTTACAAAAAATGATGGGCTTTATTAAGGCCGCTCCTGAACTTGGTGCTGTGCCGTTCTGTCTCCAGTCTCAACGGTGGTGGATTGAAAAACCACTGCCACCGGTTTGACTCTGAGAAGCAAGTCCTGGTTTTCTATGAAGGCGGATTGAAAAAACCCAGCGTTCGTAGCAAAGTCAGTTCTTCTTAATTTCTCGGTCTGTGCCTTTAGTCTTTCGTTTCAACGGTGGTGGATTGACAAAGCATTTCCACCGTTTCTAACGCTGACGAACAAACTCTGGTTTATTATGAGAGTGGATTAAAGTCCAGCACTCGTAGTAAATGCAGCGCTTGTGTGTGTGTGTGTCCGTTGGTAATATTTTCTAGTCTCGTGGCGTCTGTGCGGCAACGTTTCTAAGGTACTTACTTCCGCGATGTGTTAGCAGGAAAAGAGAGAGTATGTCCGGTTGCAGGCGCTTTTATATCCTCCTGTTGCCACTCTAGTTGTTCTTCTAGTCCCGCTGGCCGTTTCTCCGACTACCGCTTCCTGTTGCTAAGGCCAAGGCATTGTTGGTGTTTTCCTCTTGACCTTAGGCGACCCTCAGCGTCTTCCTGGAAAAGTCCGGCTGTTGTCAAGCGCGTAGTAGTTGCAGCGGCACGTTGTTGCTGTTGCACGCCCTGTTGTTGTTGTTGCACACATGATTTCTTTCTGCTGGTGGTTAATATTATTTCAATTATCCACCAGCGTTTGAACACTATTTGTGTGTTTCTCCTTTGTGTGATGTCCGCGCAACTTGTCTGCACATCGATTGTTATGTCGTTGTCTCTTTTCTTTTCATTCGTTCCTCGTGTTGTTGTTGTTCTATTTCCCGAGCTAACGCACTCGGTAAATTCTACCAAGTCGTGTTGTTGTAATTAACGACGGATTAATTGAAGTCTGCTTGTTGTGTTGTTGTTGTTGTTGTCGATCAGTGCAAACGGCTGGCTTGAGTTCGCCATGTCCTTTTCCTTGTCTTACGCAAGCGGCTGGCTTGGCTTTGCCAATGCTGCTGTTGACATTCCGCTTGCGTAGTTGTTGGTACAATTTGCATGTGACTTATTGACCAACGTTTATGCATTTCATGCGCTCCCGCTTTCGCCGTGGTTTCCATTGGTGCGAAGGTATTCTAATAATTAATATTAAGCGTTGATGGGGCCGCGCAAGCTAATTGGTTACGGCACTCAAACTTCTTCGCACGCGAGTGATGCTGGCGGTCCATTTTCGCAGTGACTATTGCTTTGGGGAATTATTGTGCGAGCAAAATTAGTCAATAATTTTGCTCGTCACAACTGTATAAAGTAACCCTTATTTTGAATGGACATGCGCACATTTTCTTCAATGTGCACAGATTTGGATGTACAACGCCTCTCATTGTATGCGAAGTGTTCTCGTTCCTATGATTAGAGTGCAACTAAAGAGATTAGGATATATTTAGGTATATGAATATATGGCACCTCCCAGAATTATGTTGAGTGACAAATCGAGGATTCAGTTTATTTTCTTCTTCCGAAACAGAGTCGGAGTAGTCGAAAATTTACCAATCCTTAATCAATCAACAAATGTGCGAATACACAACCATGTCCATTTTCTTCAGATTTTCTTCCTCGTTCATACTGTTTTTCTGTACAGTTTAAGTATTTTAGCGTTGAATAACGCTTTGCGCCACGACATTCATTCAATTTCAAAATGAGAGAGTAATATTTTGAGAAAAGAAGGGTAAAGTTGGAAGTGCGGGTGTGTTACGAAGCAAAAGTTTGGTCAAAAGAGCAGTGAGGCAAGGGGTATATTTGAGTAAGCTGATTGCTCTTTATTTTCTTTTCATCAGGGACTCTCAAAAATGCGACGGCGAGTTCGTGCCCCACACGAATAACATCGTGTTTCACATCGATATCAAAGAAGAATAAGAAAAGACATTCAATTCCCTCCAATTTTATTTACCGTTTCGACCATTTTTTTTGGTCACACGTATTGTGTATGTGAATTTATTGTGTTTTTTGTAAAAATTGGAATTGGGAATTGAATGTATTTTCTTATTCTTCTTTGCCGATACTGCCGAATGCCACTAGCAATGCGCTGAATATTTTATTAAGTACTTATAACCAACATTCACTCAGGGCTAGACCAGTCATCCGTGCACCCCAGAAAGTGCATGTCTAGGAACATTTGCAGTGTCTCCTCCGAACACGTCCGGGAGCCGTTCAATCTCTTAATAAAGGAGGGATTTTTGTGGTCCTTGGACAAAATCTTACCTTGTCTTGCTGACTCCTTGGTAGTTTCGATAGAGGAGCAGAAGTCCCTCCGTCATTTATTTATAAAACTTCTGATTGCTTTTTTATATTTCTTAAAACTATCGTTGTAGCCCAGCCAGATGCCCGAAAAATAGCTAAAGTTAATCGTCTTTCACACCTCAGCCCTGAGACATGATAGTTCATCATTCCACCATGGTGGAAAGGATTTTTTTAATCTTCAATCGGTCATACCCATCCTTTTACGGATTATATTGGGTAAACCGCTTCCAGTTGGTCCGTTATGGATTACGATATGGTTGAGGTGTCGCAACTCGAATATTTATTTCAAATAATATCCACGAGTGATCGATCTTATTAGTTTATTTTCAGAAAGTAGTGTAACATCCAACACTTCCTCTCACCCGACTAAGCCATCTTTACTCAGGAAGGAAAAAGTGGGGTATTACCCTTACTTCACACAATCAGATTAGTATTGATGAGGAATTCATAGTTTTCAGTGCATCCCCATAGGGTGTGGCTCGTATTGGCAGCACACTCTATTAGTACTATAGCGCTGTCGTCGGCCACCACGTTCCTAACTTCGTCAGGGGGGCGCAATAAAATTGGATTACATTTGATCACCCTGTACCCCCTGACAATTTCGGCCGAGTCGAATCCGGGGAGAGCTGTCGGGTTGTCCATAACAAGGTCCATTACCATTTGTTACAACCTGTCCTCAATCTCTCTTCACCTCTGCAGGACTTCTTTGCTGCTGTTAGTGTCGGCGTCCACTATTGCCACCTGTAGGCGGTCCCACACCACGTCACTGTAGACCCTCTTGTTCGTGGCCCCTGCCTGTATGTCACTGGCAACCTTGAATTTTTTGTGTGCTCTGTCGTAATTGTAATGCACGGACCTGTTTTGTTTGACATCCTTCAGATGAGGGACGTTTTTGCCAAAGCTAGCTTAGCCGACCGCACCAAGAAACCTAATCTAGGAGCAGCCGTTACCAGTCGTCATCACCTGGAGGTGCTCGCTAATACTTCCGTCTGTCCACTCAGTTACGGCACATACACTTATCGGTAATACATGCTGTTCCCCCTGAGTGTCTGACGACCTGCCGACTAGCTTCGCATTTAAAACCCAAACTATGCATACGAAAAATTTCTTCATGTGCAAATCGATACAAACTGCAAACCTAGGATAACTCTGTACCGCATGCTCTCTGAATATCTAGAAATAGAACTCATCTCACAAACCAAAAGAAAAAGTCTTGCAAAATGTAATTCCCAAGAAAGACTAAATTAAGAAAATGAAAAATAGGTGGATATCCAGTTAATATGCAGATATATCCGATAGAATGGTTTTCTATTAGGTAATACGAGTATGCTCTTTGAAATAAGAAAAAATGGATATAAAAATAACAGTGAAACAACTGAATAAGAGTATTCAGGATCTCACAGCATTGGCCTTGTAGATGAGACTCCTCGTAATTATAGTTTGATTATCAAGATGACGATATACGTTGTGATAGAGAGCCCCCCCATGAAATAATGTATTTAGAAAAGACGTAACTATCCTCAACTAGCGAAGACATCGAAATCGATCTTAATTTTGGGTGATTTTAATTTGCCAACTCTGTGTTGTGAACAATCGTGTGATGACCCCATTAGACTCTTCCCATTTTCCAATGATACTGATTTTATAAATTCTATATTCAGTTTAAGCCTCTAGCAGATAAATTCAATCTATAATAAGATGGGTAGACTTCTTGATCAGGTCTTTGTGGAAGAAATGGAATTTATTTCAATTTCCTCTGTTGATCCTTTGATGCTTCCTGAAGACCCTCACCATCCAACGTTGGAAGTGTTTGATGTGATTGTCTTTATTAAGGTCAAGTTATGTAGATCATTTACCTGTCGAATCTTTTGATTATAAGCGGGCTGATTTAAATAAATTGAAGTAGTGGGTCAGGACTGCTCTCTTGGAGATATCCCCTTCTCAGTCCCCATGGGAGATTAATAGCACAGTGATTTTGTTAAATCGGACATTAGATGCATTCGAGCAATGTGTTCCTAAACGTCTGGGTGCTGCTTCTTCCTCCCCAATTTGGTTTACTGATAGCATCTGCAGGCTGCGTAACCTAAAAGTTAATATTATCGTAGATATAAATTTTCAGCTAAGGTAGCCAATTTTAAGTCCTATATATCCATTAGATATAAGTACCAAAATCTTTGCAAATCCGCTTATTACACCTAATTGACTTACTTTAAATTCAACTTAAAAGTTGACCCTAACTCATTCTGGAACTTTATAAATTCAAAACGGAAGATTTGTTCGGTCCCGTCTTCGATAAAATATAATGATTATGTCTTCAGTGATGATTTGGGTACCTGTAATCTTTTCGCTGATTATTTTAAGTCCAACTACTCTACTGCAGAATATAAAATGGCCGATTATCCTTTTTCTATACAACCCACCATAGTGAATCAACCTATTATTGATGACGACATTGTGCTCATGCATTTGTCTCAGCTGAAATCATCTTTTACTCCAGATTCCGACTTAATCCCTTCTTTTAAGCAGTGCTGTCTTGAACTTGTCTCTCCGATTACTTCGCTTTTCAGTGCTTTTCTTATATATGGTAAATTTCCCGATATGTGGAGAAAGTCATATATTTTTTGTCGTTGCATAAATCGGGCAGTAAATCTTGAATATCCATTTACCATTGGATTGCGAAACTTAGTATTCTTCCTAAGTTACTGGAAGCAATCGTAGCATCCCAAATTTTGTTCTATCCTCATACGATTATGAGTTCCCAACAGCATGGTTTCCTGTCTGGAAAGACAACTGTCACTAATCTGTTGGAATTTTCTTGCCACGTGATAGATGACCTAGGGTACGAAAACAGTCGTTATTTATACTGACTTGAGTAAGGCATTTGATGTAGTATACCATAGACTTCTTCTCCTTAAAATGGGTAACATCATATTTGTCACAGCGTACTCAACAGGTGTTATTTAAAGGACTGTTATCTGATGAATTTCCTGCATCTTCTGGCATGCCGCAAGGTAGCCACATTGGTCCCTTACAATTTTCAATTTTTATAAACGATCTTCCTTCGCGTATATCCCATTGCAATATTCTTATGTTTGCTGATAACGCAACAATTTTTCATTGATTTGATAACCCAAATGAATTGCAGTTGTTTCAAGATGATTTAAATGTTCTTGGTGACTGGAGCAACATAATTTGTAACAACTAAACCACAAGAAATGCTGTTTCCATCCCACTCTGCTCATCCTTACTGCATTGTCATTCAACCATTGTTATCCGTTGATCAAATTTGCTTTTGGTAAACACGTTGCAACTATAGTTAACAAAGCTTCTCTGACTCAAGGCTTCATAAAACGTTGGGCAAAGGAGTTCAAAGTCCCCTTTATTACCAAACTTCTGTACACTTCCTTGTACGGCCATAATTAAAATACGCAAGTGTTGTTTGGTGTCCTAGATATGCCTGTTACTCTGTTGCTATTGAATTAGATCAAAAGCGTTTTGTATTGTTTTGCCTACGCTCCTTTACATGGAACTCCAATTTTCAACTTCGCTCTTATATGAGTCGTCTTAAGCTTTACTCATCTCCCCTCTCTCAAAACCCGTAGAACTTCTTAATGCATGTTTTGTGTTTAAATTCATGAGCAGTGAAATGAAAAGTAGTTTTTTGCTTGGAATTCTCCACTGTAATGCTCCTGCAAGAAGAACAGAGAATTTCACTCCCTTGTATCTCCATCCTTGTAATCGGATCTATTTAGATTTCGCGCCGTTTCGTAGTGTGTGTTATGATTTCATTTTAGTTTCGGATGTGATTTGTTTCAATGAATCCAAACATAAGTTGAAATCGAAAAAACCACGATTTCTTTCAAGCCGAGAGTAGTTCTCTTTGTATATCTCTGTATATCTGTTTAATACCCTTCCTAAATCGCCATCAGGCTTTTGAAGCTTAGCGTAACTGTTAGGATGGGGAGGTGGTTTTAGTGAGTAAAAATCCCACACTCTTGGGTGCTGCGTACCCCCTCGTATCTATTTGAAGATTCCCTCTGGAAAAAAATAAGGATCTCCATAGGAATGGAAGTAAGTAAAATTTAGTAGTCACTGATGCAATTGGTGTCGAAATCGAGGACACCCGCGAAGGTGAGAATCCGTGATACATCAGTTCCACTCCGAACTTCTTACAGAATTTAACAGTGTGAAAAACGTGCCTACAAACATGATTTTGATTATTCTGTTATATGGAAAAAATCTCACCATGGCTTCAAATGGCAGGCACATATGACGATAATTGTATCTCTAAGTCGGACTTCAGCTTTCTTTCCTGTTTTGAATTCCATTTACCAAATTAACTGTCAATACTTTTAAGTTACAATTTTGTTCTTCAAGTTACAATTTTCTGGGAAAAGACGGATCATGGAGAAACTAGTGAATTTGGAGGGATTTGTTTTATCTGCAAAAACATTGTTTCCCTACTTTATTGAAAAAGGATGAATACAAAATCTGCTCTTCTAATCAAAATCTTTTATAGTAAAAAGAAAAAATATAATTTTAGTTAAATAATAATCAATTTAATTAAATTTATAGCAGTGTTAACCATATTACATAATAATTAAAGTTTCTTAAAACTAATTTACAAAAATCAATATCTATATCTGATATAATAGCGTCTATTGCTCCCTTTTCAGTGCTGGTGCCGAAGGCTCAACATCTTATAAGGGAAAGCGGTCCATAAATTGGTCTATTGTCTCCGATTGTTGATTCACGCGATCGAGGCGCTTTCTCCTCGTTACTGCGAGATCATTGAAATACATATCCCAACTTGTATTTACATTGGGCAACTCGTAAATTATATATAACGTCATCCTGCTTACATCCGATGAAGTACTGGATGACATATGCGCATTATCATCTTGCATCGGCCGTGTTTCCGCCATTTCCATTTCAGCTTTGCTAATGTCTTCGTAGAAATTATTATTCGCGACCATTTTAAATTAAAATGCCAGAAGTAAAAAAATTACCAAGCAAGTTGATTCTTCAAGATTACTAATCAAACTGTTTCATCTGACAATACTGAGCTCGATATTTATAATAGGAGCAGGGAAATTTCCTTTCTAAAAGGAGTTGGGTTGCTACCTATGTCTACGCTGAATATTCGGCAGAACCAACCTTTTCCTGTAACGCCTGCAACACAATCATAAAAGTCAGTCACAATAATGACCAATTGTGCGGGTTTTCCTGACTGTTAGCAGTGCCATTTTTGTTGATCTGGTTTATTAATGTTGTGATATTCAGAGTTTTATGACATCAAATAAAAAAGCACACTATTTCACGAATTTAATATTCTTGGTTAATCCTTTTGATTTATTTTCCCTTCGCGTTTATGACGACAAAATTATTGGACGAATTGTGAAGAAATTCTTCTTTTTAGTGCCCAATATTCCGCGACGCCTAATTTTGAATTCTGTTTTAATGATTAGGACAAAGATCAAGATATCAAAAGATTTTATGAAATTCTTCAATGAAAATTCAGATATGGATTATCCATTCAGATCATTTCTTAGTATGTTCATTACCGATTTAACGGAAAATGTATAGAAAAGTTGTTAATTTTTTTATTTTCCTTTAGCAAAAATAAAAGATTCGGCGTTATATAAAGCAAAATACTACGAAATATAATTGAAAGATATTTAGAATAGAAAAACTATTTGTGATTATATCAGCCTTTCGAAGCGCAGGAGTTATCAAAAGTAACACACCTCTCGGGTTGCCAAACTCTCATCATGTAGGAATCGTCCATAAAAGACGGTACGCAGAGGAGATGGCGGATGTGGAGAGGGTTTATGTATAGGGTCAATAGGGAATAAAGAGACAGTAATTCGGTGGGCAGAAAAGTTAAAAAATACCCAAATCTCAAATTCATTTGAGAAAAGAGTGCTTATAAAAACTGTCATTGGGAAGGTTTTAAATATTGAAGAAAGTTATATTTATGAAAATATGTATGCTTCCACATTTCGAAAATCGAGTTTGTATTTGCAAACAAATCGCAGTGGCCACAATGTGAGAGCATTGCCAACCATTTGTTATACCTGTCAATGATCTCGAAAAGGTTAAGCGGACCTGTTGCTATTTATGAGGCACGGAGTTGTTTGTATAATCATCTAAAAGGACACGTGCTCTTCTCACACAACCTAACTACTTCTAATGACATTCACACAATTGGTCATTAACATGTGGGCGTGTTTGTGGGAATAAATTGACATGTGCCAAAGGAGACAATTCAATACTTCGCAGACTTGACGTTAACTTAGGTATGAACCAAGAGCAGCATCTTATGGAAGTACCCTCTGCAGTTATAAATACTGATTTAACAGTCTAAAAATAAACGATTTCATTTTTTATAGTAAACAATGGACGTAAGTTAAAATATTACGCGCAAAATGAGACTTTTGCAGAAATAATGTTTATTTTAAAGACATGAGCAGCTCTGATCCTACACAGGAAATAGTGGAATGACATATACCGGCGTATGATCAGCCTGAACTGGGAGATTTATTCTGTTCGGATGATATTTATTCATTTACTTCTTATCCCAGCTTTCATCGGATAAGATTTTTTAACTGATTCCCAGTATTATGAGATATTTCTTGCAGATCACGGACTGGAAGAGAAAATTTCTCAAACGGATGGTTCGCAAATCTTCCTGTGTTATTGCGAATTCATAAACCACTTCACATTTTTGGATGCACATGTCTCTGAAGCGACTTGATTTGAATAGCTATGCTGCCCAGTCTTGTAAAATTATTTGTTACTCATTCATAAAGCCATCAATTTATTTAAATTCATAATTATAGTTAAAAAATTTAAATTCGTTCTCAGCAAAATTTTGATTGGAATTTTCATTTTGTCGACCCAATCTGAAAACAAGGTTCGACGAATGAGATTTGATCGATCCACTTACGGGATAATTCCTTATGCATGTCGAACTCTTAATTGAGTCAGTTTTCGTGTGAAATTTGGGATATTACTTTGAAGTTCTACATTCCATTTTATTAATTTGGTGGTTGGAATCTTTGATGCTTCGTTCGTTTCTATTTCTTCGACAGTGTATCATCATCAGAATAAATATATCCAAATATATGCAGCTGAAAATCAGTCTTAGAACAGGCATTAATTACTTCAGTGTTTCCTCAGAGGTTTGCCAGCGTTTACTAAATCCCTATGAAACAAACTTCTAGTTATGTTTCTTTTGTGTTACCGATAAAATAGAGATATTTGGATGATTCCCGTCATGTTCTTACTTCCAAGCAGAAATGAATTTGTTTCTCTTTAAAGACTACATTATTTCTGTTGAAAAATCATTGAACTCCAAATGCAAATTTCTAACCCACCGCAAGAATTAATTATATCAACATTGATTCATAAATTTTCTACATTGAACTTTCGATCAATTTGTTAGTAATTGAAGTCCTTTACCACACTTTTCCCAACCCATTGCGCTATTCCAATTATCGAAGCCTCTATTTATCACAACATTGGTAATATATAATAAACCTTATCCGATGAATGGTGGGATAAGAAGTCAATAATATATCATCAGAATACAATAATTCTCCAGTTCAGGCTGATCATACGCCGGAGTATGTTCTTCCACCATTTCCTGTACATGATCTGATCTGCTGAAAATCTCCAGCGACCATATTGCGCGGAATATTTACATTCACGTTCATTGATTAATATCAATAATGATATAGTTTATTTTTATACTGGTACACCAGTATTTGCAACAGCAGAGGGTACTTTCCATAAGATGCTGCATTTTTTTGATACTTAATTTAACGTCGAGTCTGCGAAATATTGAATATTCTCCTTTGACACATGTCAATTTACTATCAAAAGCACCCCACGCTTTAATCACCAATTGTGTGAATGTCATTAGAAGTAGGTAGGCTGGGTGAGAAGAGCCCGTGTTCTTTTAGATGATTTTACAAGCAACTCCGTGCCTCATAAATAACAACAATTCTGCATACCCTGTTGCCGGCCATTTACAGTTATATTGAATGGTTTCGCAATCCACTAGCATTTGTGGCCTCAAATATCCTGCAATCTGTTGGCAAGTACAAACTCGAATTTCGAAAAATAGACACATTCATATTTTCATAAATAGAACTTTCTTTAATATTTAAAAACTTCCCAATGACAGTTTTTTGTACATTTTTTTCTCATCTGAAATTGAGATTAGGATCACCTCTCCACCACTGCTGTCTTCGCTGCGTGACGTCATTTATGGACGACCCCTACATGAGAAGAGCTTCGCAACCCGTAAGATGCGATATTATGATATCTCTTGGCTATAAATGACTATTAATTCGAAAAGCTGATCTAATCACTAATAGTTTTTCTATTGTAAATATTTTACAATTACTTTTCAGTAGTATTTTGCTGTACTCGTAAATATGGCCGAATCTTTTATTTTTGTTAAAGGATCTTATAAAAATCTTGAGTTTTTGTCCTAATCAATTAAAGAGAATTCAAAATTAGGAGTCGCGGAATATTGGACACCAAAAAGAGGAAGAATTTCATCACAATTCCTCCAATAAATTTGTCCTCACAAACGCGAAGTAAAAATAAAACTAAAGGATTCACAAAGAATATGAAAGTCATGAAATAATGTGCTTTTTTATTTGATGTCATAAAACTTTCAATTTCCCAACATTTGTCATACAGGTCAAAAACTTGTTCAAAAATGGCACTGATTTCAGTCAGGAAAACTCGCACAATTGGTCATTATTGTGACTGACTTTTATGATTGTGCTGCAGCGTGACAGGATAAGGTTGGGTCTATCGAATTAGGTAGAAACCGAACTCCTTCTAGAAAGGAAATTTACCTGCTCTACTTATAAATATCGAGCTTAGTATTGTCAGATGAAACAGTTCGATTAGTAATCTTGAAGAATCAACTTGCTTGGTAATTTTTTTACTTCTGGAATTTTAATTTAAAATGGTCGCGAATAATTTCTACGAAGACATTAGCAAAGCTGAAATGGAAATGGCGGAAACACGGCCGGTGCAAGATGATAATGCGCATATGTCATCCAGTACTTCATCGGATGTAAGCAGGATGACGTTATATATTACTTACGAGTTACCCAATGTAAATACAAGTTGGGATATGTATTTCAATGATCTCGCAGTAACGAGGAGAAAGCGCCTCGATCGCGTGAATCGACAATCGGAGACAATAGACCAATTTATGGACCGCTTTCCCTTATAAGATGTTGAGCCTTCGGCACCAGCACTGAAAAGGGAGCAATAGACGCTATTATATCAGATATAGATATTAATTTTTGTAAATTAGTTTTAAGAAACTTTAATTATTATGAAATATGGTTAACACTGCTATAAATTTAATTAAATCGATTATGATCAGGATGGAGGAAGTCGGCTACGATGTGGTGTTGGTCCAGGAACCATGGATAGCCTCGGGTAACGTGGTTTCCGGCCTAAAGTCACAAAATTATAATACCTATATTCCAAATGTGACAGATAAGGTAAGAACAGCGATACTGGTGAAGAAAAGTATAAATTCTTATATTAATCTCTATCTCTCCACAGATGATCTAACGGTTGTAGCCGTAAAAGGCGGCAAGGATGAGCTACTACTCCTTGCGTCTTGCTACATGCCACACGAGAACGCAGCGCCGCCGAGTGAACTTCATAGGCTGGTGGGAGCAGCCAGCAAAAGGAAGCAGGCTCTGGTGGTGGGATCCGACGCAAACGCGCACCACACGGTATGGGGAAGTGTCGATATAAATGAAAAAGTGAGTCACTACCCAACTTTATTCTCCAAAGTAGTCTAGAAGTAGCCAATAGGGGGGAGGAACCAACATACATTGGACCAACCTCGAAGGTAGTACCGTCACGGGCAAGTTCATCCGCCTTGCAGTTCCCTGGAATATCTCTGTGACCGGCAACCCAGCACAGATGCAGACGGGTCTGCTTAGCGCAGACCAGGGAGCGCAAAGCAGCTTGGCAGTCGGAGATAATGCAAATATCAAGTCCAGATATCTTCTTCCTTAGCCAAGACAGTGCTGCCTCTATAGCCGCTACCTCTGCCTGAAAAACACTGTAGTGGTCGGGCATCCGAAAGGACATGTTAATATCCAAATCTTCTGAGAATACACCACCTCCCACCCTACTCTGTAGTTTGGATCCATCTGTGTAGATGTGAACCCCTTCTACATGAGGGGGGATGCCATCCTTCCATTCGTCCCTGGAGAGAATGGAGATCTCGCACATACCATTGAAGACGTACATTGGTGTGATGTAGTCGAAAGAGTCAGGAATACCCTCAAAATGTCTTAAAATGGACGCATGACCTACATTCCTGGCATCCCATTTTTTATTTATTTATTTTTTTTTTATTTAAACGTTATAATTATAGGTACATATACAGCGTTTATAATATTGCAACTAATTTATACATTCAAAACAAGCATGGACAAAAACAGAACCAATCAACTTCTTCGACTTGATCGCGTATCACTGTCGACAACTGTGTCGGTTTTGACCGGCCACTGCATAATGGGACAGCACGCAGAAAGACTGGGCCTACCCTCAAATGACTTTTGCCGAGGCTGTGGCTTCGAGGAGGAGGACGAGACGGTTTTCCACCTCTTATGCCACTGCCCATCCTTGAGCAGAAGAAGAATTCGCACCTTTGGTGCCTCATTTCTTACAAGCCTGACAGAGCTGTCATCCATTAATATTAGGGACATAGCCAGGTTCATCAAAATATCAGGATGGTTTCCTGAAACATGACGGGGGAGTCGTGCCTTTCCAGGCGCTGTCCTTGCGCTGACTATCACCATCCCAAGTATGGGAACCTTTTTAGTCAGTGCCTGAACGGCGCCACACCGTGGTATCACAATGGGCCATTATGTGTGCTCAAGTGTGCTTTTGGCAAACTGGGCGGCCACTCCTACCTACCTACCTATACATTCAAAAACTAACGAGCAATTTAAGTTTATTCATTATATTCTGCTGGAAAATTCACACCGCATTGGTGCTACTAGTTTGTGAGGTCTCTCGGCTTCGTTCTCTTAAGACGTCGTTCCGTTTTGTTTAGTTCGGAGAGTTTCGATGCCTCTTCGTTTATGTGGTGTTGAAGTCGTTCGTAATGTAAGATTGCGACTTTAGTAATTTCGTTGTGTACCGTCTTCACGCCAAGATCTCTGTGGAGGTCTGAAATTCGTACGTACCAGGGTCCATTGACTATGTTCCGTAGAACTTTGTTTTGAAATTTTTGTAATCTTTTAATATTGGTTTCCTGGCATCCCATTGATGCGTAGCTTTCAGCCTGATAGCTGAGTTTGCAGCCATTTTTTCGCCAAAAAGCCTAACAGGCAGCAGATTGAGCATAATATCCAATGCTGCCGTGGGAGTCGTTCTAATGGCACTACTTATGAATACCTCTGCCGTTCTTTGTACCTTTGTTATCAGCCTATTGTATGTGGACTTACTTAGGGCTGTCCACCAAGCAAGCACCCCATAGAAAAGGACTGGTCGTACCACAGCTGTATATGTCCAATAGGCTACCTTCGACTGTAACCCCCATATGTTGCCTATAACTCTTTTGCAAGAGTACAGAGCTGCCTGAGCCTTCCTAAAGCGCTCGTTTATATTAGCCTTCCAGTTCAGCTTCCTACCTGGGATCACGCCCAGATATTTAGCCTCCTCGACCAGGTCAATATCTACACCCAATAGTTTTGTTGCTATAAATTGAGAAATTTTATACTTCCTAGTGAAGAGTACCAGCTTAGTCTTGGTCGGATTGACCCCCAACCCACAGTCAGTAGTCCATTTAGAGAGAATGTTCAGCATGTTTTGCAACAAGTCCCTCAAAGTAGATATGTATTTACCCGAGATACTAATAGCAACATCATCCGCATACGCAACCACCTTGCACCCTTCCCTCGCCAGTCGAACAAGCAGCTGATTTACCGCAAAATTCCAGAGTAGGGGTGAAAGAACTCCACCTTGAGGTGTGCCTCTGCACACGGACTTCTTGGCCGACGCCGCCCCCAGCTGTGCATTGATTATCTTGCTACTAAGCATGTTTTCAATCCACCTGCTAATGGCGGGTTCCACCTCCAAGTCTCGCATCGCACCGATTATTGCGTCTGATTTGATGTTGTTAAAAGCTCCCTCAATGTCCAGGAAAGCCACTAGGGAGACCTCTTTGTTGTGCAGGGAGCACTCAATACTAGAGACTAAGGAGTGTAAAGCGGTATCCACCGATTTACCCTTGAAGTAGGCATGCTGAGAGACTGACAGCTTCTTTCTGTCTATAGTGAGCCTCAGATAAATGTCTAACAACCTTTCCAGGATTTTTAGACAGATGGAGGAGCGACTAATGTGTCTTCAGCTGTGTGCGAACTTTTGCCGGCCTTGGGTATACAAATTACCCTCACATGCTTGCATGAGTCTGGAATATACGCTAATTCAAGACAACTATTGTAGATCTTTAGCAGCCACTCTATTATAAGATTCTCTGACTGTTGAATTTCAATTGGAGCTACTCCATCTGGGTCAGATGCTTTAAATGGTTTGAAGCTATGGATAGCCCATTGCAATTTTGGCTTCGTGACTATGTCTGAGTTGACTTCAACTATATTCCCGCTGGGCTTCGTTCTCCGCGGATTGGTACTCGAGCAACCAGGAAAGTGAGTCTCCAGAAGAAGCTCTAGAGTCTCATTACTATTTGAAGTCCAGGATCCATCCTCCCTCCTCAGGTAACCAGGTACCATTGAGGCAGTTGATAGCATCTTCCTCAACCTGGACGTCTCAGAAATATCTTCTACGTCACGGCAAAAGTTTGTCCACGATTCTCTTTGTGCCATCCTAAGCTTACTTTTGAAGGCTCTGAGTGCTGCCTTATATAAAGCCCAGTCTGCACTATCTCTAGACTTCTTTGCGCTGTTGATAAGTCTCCTACAGTTTTGTCTGAGTCCCCTAATTTCCTCCCTCCACCACGTGGGTTTTTGTTTCCCCCTGGTTCTACTGACACCAATAGAGCCTTATCAAGAGCAACCGTTAGAACCTCCACAGACCTATCAATTTCGGCACACGTGCTGTGCTTGTGGGGTTCTGAGGTAGTAGTCTAGCTACAGTCACCTTGTAGAGGTCCCAGTTTGCTTTCCTGACATTTCTAAAAGCCTTAGGGCTAGGTAGACTATCTAGAAGATCAAACTGAATTAACCTATGATCCGAAAAGGAATGTTCCTCTAGAACTCTCCAATTAGAGATCCGTTCAAAAACTGATTCGGAGGCAAGGGTTAAGTCAAGGACTTCTTGCCTATAAGCAGTAATGAAAGTGGGTTCTGACCCCTTATTACATACAGAAAGGTTAGTCGTTATAATATATTCATATAATGACTCACCTCGTTCATTGACATCCGTGCTTCCCCAGATGTCGTGGTGCGCATTGGCATCGCATCCAATAATAACAGCCACCAGTTGAGCCTTTGCATCCACAACAAGCTTTTGTAGGTTGGCTTCTGGAAAGATTTCATGGTCATGCGCCATATAGGCCGAGACCAACCAGTACCGTCCCTTGCCAGTTTCCAGGCAGACGGCCGTTAAATCCTTGTTGCTGTAATTGGGGAGAATAAATGCGCTAACATTATTCCTAATGTGGATACAAGACCTAGGTCTTCCTTCACTTACGGTATACAGCAAGCTGTAATTCTCAGTCCTGAGACCACATACCAGTCCCCGTGTGTCCAGGGTTCTTGGATCAGGACAACGTCTACTCCAACTTTTGCAAGACGGAGCTGAAGGCTGGCAGACGCCGCCTTTGAGTGATGGAGGTTAATCTGCACTATTCGTAGCATCTCTGCTACTTGTAGCGCTGGTCACCTCCACCACCGTGGCATCAGCCTCAGACTCCGAGTCTGACTCCAGAAGGACTTCCTCCTCACTGACTGTGGTTGTACCTAGGAGACTCTCCAAACCCCCACTGTTGACATAGAGTCACTGCGTTTCGGGTGCATGGCGGAGTCCTCAGCAGCAGCAGGATCAGCAGTTACCCCTGAAGGATTCACTACCGCTTGATCCGTGTAAGACGGTTGCCCGTCCTTTTTGTAGACCTTGAGTCTTGTGGATGAGAAGCCATAGCCCAAGACAAAATTGGATTCAGCTAGAGTTGCCAGAGATTCGGCGTCCACCACAAGGGTTATTGACCTGTAATCTCCTCTTGGTTCCTCTACCTTATTCACCTTCCAATTATTAGTCGAGAGCTGCTGGTTGCTCAACCTAAAGATCTCCAAGATAGCCTCAAGGTCAGACGGTTCGGCTGGGATCCACGCGCGCGCTCTAGGTCTACTAGGGATCAGCTCCCTAGGTACGACTTCGAGCCTTGCTCCTGGCCATGCTTCCCCTATCCTGGAGATCGCAATCCTACAAAGGTCGACTGACCTTTGATCCGCGCAGGCAATCAGCTCATTGTGTAACGAAATCCAAATATTTTTGTTTGATAAGTCATATGAAATAACAATAACAGCGACACCATTTATACTTATAATTGTATTCAAATGGAATATTACACATTACCTTAAATGTAGTTTATTAAATGTAGAGGTTGAATATGTGTATTGATATGGAATAACTGGCAAACTTAAGTAAAAATGACATGTCACAATTGAAAGCGTATAAGTTATCAAAATGAAATGTAGTGGCGCCATCAATGTAATATTTTGGTAAACAAAAACTGTTTCCCTTCATTAAATCGGAAACCAAAAATATTTTAAGTCATTTAAAAAAATGTTTTCGTTACTTCAAAACTTTGTAAAGTGGAATTTTTTTTTTTTTTTTTTTTTTTTTAATGTATATATTTTATTGAATCTTCTAAAATATCTTAGAACTAACAATAAATCTTCATAGTATGTATATTTAACATTTCACTCGAAATATTTATGCTGGATATGCAACAACAACGCTCTCGTATAAATGTTGGCGGTTTCTTCGAGTTGAATATGAACACGGCTCTGCAAGTAACGAAGGCAATCGTGCTGCATTTGCTGCTGCTGCTACAATTAAACTTAAAGATTGGCAGTGACATGTGCAATTATCTCATCTGTCTATTTGAACGGATTTTTTTACAGCCTGAGCAATTTATGTGCAACAAGAGATGTTTACTGCAAATAATACTTTGCATATTATATATTAAACATTATTGTAAAATCCCGTGAGGTTGCGGTTTCTTTCCTGGCTAGAGCAAAGATTCGTAATGTTTATACCTTTACCTTTAAAAAAGGTAAATAGGGTATACTAATTTTGTGCTTTTGAGAGGGGTTGCTATTTCAAGAAGGAGGCGTGGTAGGCTCTTGATGTGCTGCTGAATCTTCCTACTTGAGATATTGTTATACAAGCAGAGGACCTAAATGGTGGCATATGTTACAGCACAATAGGCAAGGGGTGGGTGCGCGTTGGAATCTTGAAGATATTGCTTGCACTGATATGGATACTGCTACCCTTTCTATGTATATATTGATTCAATACCAAATAAACAACAGAAAAAACAACAACAAGGTGTTGAAGGTGACACAAGGGCAAATAAAACCAACAACAACAATGCAGGAGCACCTGCATTTAACAGTGGCCTTTGCAAACAGAGGAAATTGGCTATTCCTACAACAATAATATGTATTGGACGATGTGGTAGCGTGGGCCTATAAAAACTCCAGCAGCCCAAGAATGACTCTCTCGAGACAACACCAGCTAAGACTCTATCTCCAGAGAGACGACAGTGAAACTTACATCAGCCAAGAGCCGACTCTGGTTGACTCCAACAGTGAGCACTTAGGGGAACTATCGCCGAGAGAACAGTGATTTAAGGTTTTTACCGACTCTCCTGGGACATATTGACACGGCCAGGCACTACGCTAGCTACCTGCACTAGGATGATTAATTACTGTAGGAAACATAAGGCGCATATGGTAAGGATGTGGGTTCTTTAAAATTATAAAAAATTATTAGAGTCCAGACTTGAACCCCATTGAAAATTTGTGGGAATTTATAAGAAAAAGGCGGCCGAGACAACAAGTCGTTATAGCTGCTAAAGGGGATCTTACAAAATATAAAAACCCTTTATAGTCTCTCCTTCATTTTTAGAAATATAGGCGGTAACAGGTGGACATGGCAACCCTGGCGCCTGAGTTTAATAGGACAGTCGAAGAGAGCACCTTGTTGAAGGCGGTCGAGAAAAAAACGAGTCGCGTAGTAAATTACTAAAACTATTATAAGATAATACTATTATTTTTAGTTACCATTATATTACAATTTAGACTAATGAAATCTTTTTTTGGAATTGAACATTATTATTATGAATATAGAGCTAACTTAAAGTTCGAAATAGTAATCTCCTTCCTACATAAACAAGTTCTGATTTGTAAAAACACTTTGTTGACAGCAAATTTGTTGACTACTTTTTGTTTTTGGTAAGGTTTTTGTTTCCTAATTTTAATATTAGTTTTTTTTTGTTACTGTTCGTTAGTAAATACATTAATTAAATGAAATTAATCAAAAAAATTAATCAAAACAATAAAGAAGTACTTATTATGTACGGAGAAAATCTAATTGATGAATTTTTCACCTTGTCAAAACACTTTCTTGAAAACTTTATAAGTTAAGTAAATGCAAATGAAATGCAAGTATGCAGCATTGTTTGAAATTATGAAAGTAAGTTATTAAATTGTAACCAAATCAAAAGGGTAATAAAAATTATATGTTTTTTTAACATTTAAAACACTAATCTTTTCACTTATATATAATTTACCGTTTCTCACTGAGACATCATGAGACAATTTCATGAAAAGATTTCCGGAGAAGTTTCTGTATATGTAAAATAATATGCTTGCAATAACCGATTAATTATCGATGTTTTCTATAAATAATCGGAATTATCGTAAGGATTTTTTTCAATAATCGACCCTCTCCAGTCCTAGTCCTATTCAGTACACTGTTCTCAATTTTCTTTCTTGATGCACCATTTTGAAATCAAATATGGTGCACTCTCAGTCCCCTCAAAGGTTCCTTGATTTTTGACCTCTATATTTCTGGTCGGTCAACATGCACCGACAAGAACGAAGCTTCATTGAGTAGGAGCGAATGAAAGTTCTGAGAGAATCGAAGTTTCCAATATCTTGAAGTACTCCATCCTCGCATACTACCCAAAAATGTGAAGTGATCCGCATTTTAGAGAAAAGAAATATATATTCGGATTATCATATCATACAGCGAATCAAATTATACGGAGTAGCTAGACTATAATAGGTTATTATATAGGGTGATTGGTGAACAGATCACTACAATATAAACACACCTAGCAGGAAGGAAGTAAAGAACTCTCTGAGCGTAAAATTAATATTCGCAGGTTGTGTTTCACTGCTTTTAGATGACGCGGGCGACTTTTTTGGCTCGTTGTGTGTTCAGATTTTCTGTGATATTTTCCTCGAACCATTCAACGAAATGGCAACAGAGGATATCTTCGTAAAAACGAAAAGCCTCATGGATGAAACGCATATGACCATTTTCGTTTTTTCGTACTTAAACTTTTACGGATTCTATATTTGTCTTTGCTTCTGTGGTTCTCTTCAGGTTCCAGATTAATGTTCCAAGAGTGCACAACATTAAAATGGAATTCAAAAATATTGAAGAGTATCGACAGTTCCTCCAAAAGTGGGACGATTTTGCGAAATTATACACTGGCCATGTCGAAGATGATGCGGCTGAGACTGCTAAGACCTAAATTAACTTTTGTATTAAAATTATGTACAAACCAGGAATCTACTCATGTGAAAAATTATTTTCTTTACATAGTTTATTTTAAATATTAAAATATTTAATTAGTTTCTTTGTTTTTCCTCTTTTAAAGTGTTTCCTTTCATTGTGAATTTCTATTTTATTTTTTTAAAACATTTGAAGAAGAGAGAGCCAGATCAGGCGACAGTGTTGTGCGAGCCCGCAACTCTCTGAATTTTTCTTCTTTTTATTCGAAAGATCTGTCATATTTATGGGAAAATCTACCCCTATATTATTTCATTACCTCACTCAAATATAACGAATCATAATTGTGTGTTTGTCGTTATATATGAAATATGGTTGAGCGGACTACTTCGCTTTGACGTTCCACTCCTGTATTGCATACTGTATCAATAGCAGTACATGGAGATACACGGCTTCAAACAATGTCAGAGCATTGCGCATGTTTATGGAGAGTAGGCCAAAGAGTTGCATACTATGACGGTGTTGTGGTTCAAGAAAAAACATTTCCAACTGTTGAAGAAAGAGAGGAAGACAATTGAATGAAGAACATAAATAAATATAATTCAAATCGAGCAGTTAGAAGCAAAGTCTTCCATCTGCAAATTTGCTTTTTAGTCAAAATGCAATGAGATTCTTTAAGGAATTTTTACTAGAACTCAGTAGGCCTCTAATCCCGATAGGTGTATAGTATGATAGGTGTTGAATATGGAAAAAAATATACCTCAAAGAAGTTGTTCACCCTTACAACATCACTATTTGTGTAGTTGAAAAAACTATTTTATTCCTCGGAAGGATTTGAAAAGTTCTATTCAAAGGTTCATTATTCGACAATTAAAATGAAAGTTCTTAAGTGATTTTCCTCCAAGATTCATCGATTAGCTAAAAACGAGGGTGAAGTGTATGGAAATGTAGTTTCCGAGTGTTTCAATTGAGGCATTGTAGAAGATTATTATAACCTCCTTTGAATGATGTCTGGTGTTAAAATTATTATAACTGTCTCATGGGGAGGATTGTTTCCAAACTCCTTTGAACGTTGTCTGCAGTTGATGTAGAAGAATACAACATATTAATATAATCCACACATAAAATGGAGAAAATCACATCAAAACTTCGAATCGCTCAGTTTCAGTTTTAACGTTTATGTCCACCCGCCATATCGGGTCACTAAGCAAATTCCTTCTGTCTGACTCTCTCAAATATAGTAGAGAGTATTCACACTAAGGTGGCAATAACCTGTTCTCAAGACACTACAGCAGTTTCTAAGGAAGTCATAATATCTTCAGAATTATCGTATTGCTCCACCATAACTACTCAATAGGAAATGATATTAAATGCGCCGGTCTACTCTTACCTACAAAATAATCGTAGGTTTACTGGATTCTGATAATATATAGTAAAGTTCTTAAATTATTAAACAGCTCAAGATTCTGCAAGCTCAGTCTTCAAAAACTAACTTCCCACCGAGAGCCTCCTCTTTGTTATTTCACATTCATGGTGAAGGTCTGTCTAAATTCCCCGAGTAAGTTGGTGAATCGTCTTTTACTCACATTTTGGTCCAACTCTGATGCATGATGTTGAGCAGCACGCAGCCAGATTTGATAAACAGAGTGACGAATGCAATCGAAGCCATTGAATAATCGTTCACATATATTGAAGAGTAGAGCGTTGCTATAAAAATGCATGATCAAGCCAACGAAAATGATAGATACTTCGGTGAAGTTGACCTCTTGTGATGCAACCAGTTGTGAGAAACACCATTGGTATATGCCCTCAACCATGCCAGCGAATTTCACGAACATTAAAACGAGTAATGGAGTCTCGCATACCGCCAACACATCATCGATGGCCGTTTTCAATTATCCGCTGCTGCACTGATAACCCCAACAATTTGCGTTTAAGTTGAATAACCTGGTATCTGAGGCCATCAGCATCACGGCCAAATCACAGGTTCATATCATGCCCCATGACTTCCAGTTCCTGCTGCAAGATGCCGAGCAGCATATTGCAATATATCAAGCAAAGAAACACGGTGTACTCCGTGAACTGATTCAGCGTCTGTTGCAAGGCCATGAAGAATCCACTCAGAACTGGTGTGCCTTCCACTGAATCAGGAAGACAACTATTGAATACGCCCGTTCTGCTAAACATGATCTTGAAAGTGAAATACAGTCTGGGGAGTGAGGAGAAAAACTTAATGAGCAAAAAATAACGTGCAGTGAATAAATTGGTGCGATTCCTTGGAGCGTAAATTATGGATTTGTATTTCTGCAGCAGGCGGGTGAGTGTGTTCAGAGTGCGTTGCAAGCGCTGGCGCCCACACCACATCTGGTATATAGCACTGATGTTGTTCAACACGTTGGCATATGGTATTGCGGAGTTAATGAACATTAGCAACTTATCGGTTTCGCAGTTGATGTAAGCACTTGTGCCGGTAATTGTCGCATATGAAAACATGGCAAAATAAGCGACATTCATGCAGCTGCAATAGACCAATGTTAACTTATGATCCAGCTTGTACGTGTTATTCACAGGATCGTAAGTCAAGTTTACTAGGCCTATCAGGCGGGCGACCTGGAAGTAGATGCGAAAGAACTTCAATATTTCTCACTACATTCACCGAGACTACTGCTGTTCCAAGCTCGATAATTTCACTGATATGACAAACATACTCGTGCACTACGGATATCATTGCCACAGCTAATTGTGCGTTGAATGCTCGCCTCAAGGGGACCAATTAAAAACCATTAGCATATTGCCTGAAATCCGTATTTTTAAGCGGTAGCACGATCCATGATAGTGCATGAACAAAGAAGACCCGTCCACTGAGCAGCAGGGGTTAATTATGTTAAACGATGCGGTGTGGCAAACCAAGTTCGTAACATGCGACTCTCAAATCGAAGACAGTGGACCTTGAAAACAAGTGTTCAGTTTTGTTGTGCAAATTAATGTGCGAAGTTGTAAATTTAAAGTTTGGAATATATATCAGAGCTAATCAGTGAATACATTAATCAATATTTAATTAATATAATAACTAAGAGGTTAGTCAGTCAAGGAATATATTAAAACTCAGTATGATGAATGCCTGTAGAGTGTAACTGCGGTCCATAATTGCTATGCAAAGTACAGCATATTTTCAGCTACCTCAATAAAGTATCAAAACTGCAAATCCAGGTGATTACCTTTTTTAATTTTTTTTTTTTTATACATTATGAGAGTTATCACTTCCAGAGTATATTATAGTCAGTGGTATTCTTGTCTGTTAATTCTGCGTATTCTCTCGCTATCTTCGAACATAGTGGTGACTGCAGTTTGTTCGGCTTGTTGCTGTATTCGTGGTTGTCTCTGCTCACTCTTTCGCATTCACTCAATATCCCGGAGCCTCTTAATGACATGCGTTGCAAACATGTATGCGGCATTCATCGTGGCACACATCTTTGCATGCATGTTTGATAATGTTGGAATTCTCCTAAACGTCTCTGAGAGCTCCTCTGGCTCTTGATTAAGGCATACACACTGAAAAAGAATATGTTTTGAAGTCTGATACTCTGCATGGCAGCAAGGATAGAAGGGTATATCCGCCAGCTGAAACCTATGCATGTAGGATAAGATGCATCCAAGTCCGCTTAATATCTGGCTCGCTTGCTCCCATGCTGCTCTGATTTCTGTAAGTCAGCTCCATGTCCATAATCTGCTTGCTTATTACTCCAGTGCATTATCGAGGCCGTATCCAACCAGCGCTGCGTTCATTTTAATTTTCAGGACGCCATTTTAGATGGCGATTCACAATGTTGGACCTAGGACGGAACCTTGCGGGAAGCCACCCGTCACAACAAAATTTGATTGACCTTTCTCCGTGTCATATTCGAACACCCTATGACAATATTAGCTGGAGTTCATGTGTAACAAAAATGCGGGGATGCCGAAATTTTGGATTGCCCTCATGATCCACACTAAAATGGCCCCAATCCTGATATCGAAAGAGACGATAGCGCAGGACTTCATGATGTCGGATAGATCCGTTTTTTGCCTTTCAGGCATCCAGGAGAGACCTCCAGATCCTACCAGGTACTCCTGAATAAGATCACAAACAACACGTTCGAAACTTTCCCTGCCGTATCTCACACACAAATTGGTCTGTACGCCGATGATTCATCCTGCAACTTGTTGGGCTTCAACAACAGCACCAAACGCTGCTTTTTCCATAGTTCCCGGAAGGTGGTTCCATAGTCACATGTACTGCGGCCTTCAAAGCTGCTTTGGGCACTCCAACCGATCCTGAGGTATTTTCATCTTCCGTGGTTACTCGTGCACTCATTCTCCTTATTGAGTCTTCTTCTTCTCTCCTGTTCCTGTAGTGCGTCCAGCATTTCCTCTTTACTGCTGATTTCAGTGGCCAGAACTTTGCACTGGGCCTTGACTATGTAAGTTCTCACTTACAACGTAACTACACCATTCACTATTTCCTCGATGGAATCTGTGTCGCATCTTTCGTACTGTTTAGTAGTAGACCAGGAGTAATTCTCCTTTCTGTATCCTTCTTAAAGTGTGGACCTCTTCGTCCAGCGCCTCAAGTTCCATGCCAGTTGTCACCGCGCGAAGAATATTATAATATTATGAATTTACCCCTTTTGTGGCAATGATAATGGAGTCTGTCCTTATCATGTGCCACTTCTACTAGTTTCGGGATCACCAACACTTAGAAGACGGTGTGCCGTTAAAGGTAGCACTTGCCTGAGTCGCGTGATTTGCTGCTACTGCCCTTGAATAAATTTATAGCCTCGATCTCTCCTCTTTATGCAACTGTATCGTTTCAGTATGTAGACGCTTGATGATGCTGCATCAATTTCCTTTGAGAGTTGCAGCTTCGTAGGAGCTCAATTTATCACCAAAGTGCTTTCATAGGCCCTGACATCGAATGTGGAAATTCCTTAACGGAGCTTTTTCTTTGGAATACCTACTGCCTATTTATTATGTTCATCAGATTCCACTTACCAGCTAGTTGGTATTTCCAATTGGAATGGAGCAGACCCGTTGGGCAAGACCCGTGCATGATGTCTTTCTTAGGCGAAATATTTATATACTTCGCGAAGCCCGTGTCAGAATTTTTCGGGCTGTCAGTGGTATTCAGTGCGGAGCGCATGAACCTTGCACTACCTTGGAAAGGTAACAGGGTATTCTTATTCTCATTTATCGTTGACTTAGTCGAACTTGACTATGGCTCAAAGTTATGTGCTTCCCCTTCAAAGCCGCTATGCTAATCCGAGTGTGCAATCGTATTGATAGCCCCGTGGTTATCAGTGCTAAAGAAGTGAGGCCAACCCGAGGGCAAACAAAAACCCACACAAAACCAAAGCCCCAACTATCAACCAGAAGAGGAAAACAGGCACACATAAAACCCAACCATTCAGAATTTACTCATATATGGAAATTTGATTGCATTTTCTTTCCAATCATAAATAAACCTATTTCGTTGGTACAAGTTTGATTTCTGGCTTCCGATGTTTACTAATTTTAGTAATTTTAATTGTTCAAATAATTTTAATATTGCCAAATTTCACGTAGTTGGCTTATTACAGGTTCCAGATTACTGTTCCAAGACCGGAAGACTGCACAATATTGAAAATGAATTCCAAAATTTTGAAGAATACCGACAGTTCTTCCAAATGTGGGATGTTTTTGTGGATTTATATGCTGGCGATGGGAAGGACAATCTCAAAGGTTTAATTGCTGAAACTGCTAAAGAGCTGAATGCACTTTTGTGGGTGAATTAGGAAGAAACCATTAGTCTATTCATATGAATAGTTCACATCTTTATTTAGTTTATTTTATATATTTAAATATTTAACTAATTTCTTTGTTTTTCCGCTTTATACGTCATTCCTTATACTGTAAATTTTTACATAATTTAATTAAGACATTTGAAGGAGAGAGAGGCCGGATCAGGCGAAAGTGTTGTGGGAGCCCGCAATTCTCTGAATTTTAATACGTCCGCTAGAACCCGAATCCCTCCGCGTTCTTTTCATTCGAAGGGTCAGTCACATTTATTGGCAAATCCATAACCATATTCTTTCATTTTGTCACTCAAATATACCGAATCATAATTGTGTGTTTGTTACAATATAAGAAATATGGTAGAGCAGACTTCTTCTCTTTAACGCTCTACCACTTCTGTATTGCGTACTGTATCAGAAGCAGCACATTCAGATCAACGGCTTCCAACATTGTCATAGCATTACTCATGCCTATGGTGACTAACCCGCAGAGTTGAAGACGTTGATGTTGTTGTGGTTCAAGAAAAAACATTTCCAACTGTAGAAGAGGACAATTGAGAAAATAACATAAATAAATATTCAAATCGAGGACACAGAGGCAAATTTTTCTATTTGAAAGTCTGTCGTTTTGGGCTTAAATGAAATGAGATTCTGTAAGGAATATTTGCTGAATATCAGGCGGCCTCCGCGATCCCGACAAAAGTATAATATGATTCCATTTGAGATTATAAATTTTATCATCCAATAATTTGTTTCAAGAAAAGTAAAAAAAAAAGTTCCTAAAGCAAGGTGTTCACCATTCCAACATCATTGTTTATGTAGGTGGAAATATTAATTTCGTTCTTGGAAAGATTTCAGAAGTTCTTAAAAACCCATTCTTAGACATGAGGATAGAAGTTCGTTTTGTGATTTTGCTTCCTGATTCATCGAGGAGTTAAAAATGCAGAATAAGTGTATGGAAACCGAGTTTCTTTGGTTTTGATTCAGACTTCCCAGAAGATTATTATAAGCTCTTTTGAATGATATCAGGTGTTAAAATTATTATAACTCTCCCATTGGGAGAATTGTTTCCCAACTCCTTTGAAAGTTAGCTGCAGTTGCTGCAAAAGAATACAACAAATTAATACAATTCACACATTAAGTGGAGAAAATCATATCAGAACTTCGGAACGATCAGTTTAATGTATGAGGTTTATGTCCATACGCCATATGGGGTCAATTAGCATGTTGCTCACTTCTGTTCTGACTCTCTTAAATATAGTAGAGAGTACTCATACTAAGGTGGCAACAACTTGTTCTAAAGACACAGCAGCAGTTTCTAAGGAGGTCACAATCTCTTCAGAATTATAGTATTGCTCCACCATAACTACCCAAAAGGAATATGTATGATATGTTCCGGACTATTCTTCAAGTATACAAAATACTCGTATACTCTAATAATATTGAGAACATCACGTGATTAAACAACTCAAAAATTTTCAACCTCCGTCTTCATAAACAAACATCCCACTGAGAATTTCTCCAGGTTCTCATCGGTATTTCACATTTATGTCGACGATCTGTCAAAATACCCAGAGCGCCTGTCACATCAGTTTTTGTGTCGTCTTTTACTCACATTTTGGTCCAACTCTGATGCATAATGCTGAGCAGCACGCAGCCAAATTTCATAAACAGAGTGACGAATGCAACCGAAGCTTTTGAATAAACGTTCACAAATATCGAAGAGGAGAGCAATATTATATAAATGGATGATCAACCCCACGAACATGATGGCTAGTGCCGTAAGGTTGACCTCCTGGGTTACGACCAGTTGTGAAAAACTCCACTGGTATATGCCCACAATCATCGCAAAGAATTTCACGAACATGAAAACGAGTAATGGAATCTTGTATACCGCCACCACATCATCGATGGCCATTTTCAATTGCCGTTGCTGTACTGATAACTCCAACAATTTGGGGTCCAGTTGCAAGACCCGGCATTTAAGGCATCCATCAGTATCACGGCCAAATCCCCGCCATTTATAGGACAGTTTCATATTATGCCGCATGACTTCTAGTTCCTGCTGCAAGATGCCGAGCAGCATATTGCAATATATCAAGCAAACAAACACATTGTACTCCGTGAACTGGGTGAGGATCTGTTGCAAGGCCATGAAGACACCACTCAAGACTGGTCCTGGACTGGACTGTACTTCCTCTGTATCAGGAAGACAACTATAGAATAGGTTATTTCTGTTAAACAAGACTAAACAGTTGAGAAACAGTCGGGGGAGTGAGGAGAAAAACTTAATGAGCAGCAAATTACGTGCAGTTAATAAATTGGCGCGATTCCTTGGAGCGTAAATGATGGATTCGTATTGCTGCAGGAGGCGGGTGAGTGTGTTCAAAGTGCGTTGCAAGCGTTGCCGCCCCCACCACAACTGGTATATAGCACTTGTGTTGATCAATACATTGGCACATGATATAGCGGAGGTAATGAACAGTAGCAACTTATCAGTTTCGCATGTGATGAAATAACTTGTGCGGATAATTGTCGCATATGAAAACATGGCCAAATAAGCGATATTCATGCAGCTGCAGTAGATTAATGGCAATTTATGATCCAGCTCGTACGTGTTCTTCATGTGATCGAAAGACAAGTTTATTTGGCCCATTAGGCGTGCAACCAGGAAGTAGATGTGAAAGAACTTCAACATTTCTCACTATATTCACCGTGCCCACTGCTGTGGCAAGCTCGATAATTTCACTGATTCAACCAGCGTACTCGTACCTGAGCGATGTCGCTGCCACATCTAATTGTGCCATAAATGCACGCTTCTAAGAGACCAATTAAAAAGCCATTAACATATTGCCTGAAATCCGGAGTGTATTTTAACTGCAGCATTTAAAATGAATCATTACGAGTCCATGCACTGGCCAAGGATAGATACCGCGACGTTACGGGTACTTTTCAATAATTTTTTCTTATTTAATACGAAGTTTAGTGTCATTGACAGTGAACATCTCTTCTTGCACAGAAATTTGCTAAACAGATAGAGGAGATAATTGTATATATCACTCGAATTCTTTAAGTTTAATTTGTATTAGAAGCAGGAAATGCAGCACAGTTGCCTTCGTTACTCGCAGAGCGGTGCTCATATTCAACACGAAGGAACGTTTAAACGAGAATGTTGTTGTTGCATATCCAGCATAAATATTTCGAGCTGCTTGAAAAGAGAGAACGATAAGTTAGTTACTCAGAAAGGAAATTATACTTAGTGGGGAAAGTTGCTCGGTAATGAAAAATTGCTTTAAATTGAAGTAGTCCTGAACCTAAACCAGAAAGCTTAATATACATGGTCGTTGTGCCCATTCTGGAGGGCTTTGAATACAGTGAATGCTAAGACAATGTAATAAACGATTGAATGGCATATATTAGTTGAATCGTATATAGACCGATGAAACGAAAGATGAGTGCTCTCTGTTGAAGTTGCTGCTTGCCGATCGCTCGGACCCCATGCACCAATTGAAGTTCCAATGCGTTGTATTGAGGAAACGGTTAATGAAATAACGCAACAATTTAACGGCAGGCAAAATATTTTGGAGCTTCTGCTGCAGAATGCTTAGCAAAACGTCGCTGTCACCCACCAGATCCATGGATACATTGTTTTCGAAGACTAACACCATCATGTTTGTAATTGCCAGGGAACGTAAATCTCTGTGTGTACGAGACTATACTTGGTTATTTCGATTCCCAGACATCTTCATGATGAAGTAGAAAAAACTGCACACTTTGCAGCTTGAAATGATGAATTTCGTCAGCAGCTTTTGGCGCGACGTTGCTCATTTCCAGTGGTTCGAAAAGCGAGTGTAGTCGTTGAGTTGGTACTTCCGAAATATGTGCGAGAATGCGTTCACAATTTGAGACAGACTTGTGCGCTGCCTCCACGTCCCATATACCGTAACAATCACTACAACTAAGTCTCCGGTAAATATAATTGTATTAAAAAAGGCACAAAAACATGTTCCTTGCAGCTGTATTGCAGGTATGCGCATAGTCCTGCTGACAACGGCTGAACAACAATATAGCCGGCATGGAGGCAGCAGCAGTAGAGTAGCTTGGGCGTGTGCTGTCGGCCGCAACCTTGTGTGTCATAGTCGTAACGTGGGGTTGTCAAATCTAGCACTCGACTCATCCATTAGTTTATGCGAAAATATCTTAACATATTCGAAACTTTCCTATCCCTGGATCCTCTTTGACTGAATAAATTTTCTCTGGTCCACAATCGAAGTTATCCGAGGAACGAACGGGTCCTAGGGAATTGATGGGATGGAACTCATAGAATTCATTCTATTAAATTCAGTTTGAACTTACTGAATTTCGTCATTGCGCAGGTTACGTCGTATTCTATTAATAAAATAGAAATGCGGGGTGATTCCTTAGATGAAGTTCGCTCACACCTTTTAAACAGATCACCAAATTTTGGACGTACGGGTATATCGGGCCATTTTTGGGTACATTTTTTTATCCTTGAATGTGTTTACCAATGTGATAAGGTGTGGAAATCTAAAGAAAGAGTGAACTAAGCAGTGTGGACGAAAGAATGATTGTCACGAACATGGAATAAAAGTTGTGCATTGAGATAATTAAACTATATTTGGTGAAATCTTATATCTGCAACAGTACAGTACAGCTTTGGCATGGCTATTTATGCTAATTGGTAGTCTGCACCAAGGAGATCAGAGAAAACGAATCAATGGGATGAAATATGATTTAAAATAATAAACCGTGTGTTTGTTCTGTCTATCATCACTGAATGTCGTCAAATAGGCGCGACCACAATTTCAAGTTTGCACTCGTTTCTGGTTCTCTCTGGAAGGAATGCTTTGACCTTTGAGTAGTTACAAGGGCGGGAGGTCTATAACATCCAATTGCAAATCAGATAAAACGTCACTGACGTCTTAAGAGCCTTTAAAACCAGGAGCACACAACGTGCATTATATGAAGGAATTTGATTATCAATGTCTAGGTAGTAACCTCAAAGTTTTGGGTTATTTACAATCACAGTGAATTGTCAAAAGAGCTTCTTATCAAACTTATAAAAATGATTAATATGGACTTTCAGAATTGAGAATCTGAGAGTGCGGAAGTGTTTCAGCAAATGAAAGCAAGTAGTCAGTAAGGTCTAATTTAACTATACACCAATACTTGTAATCTATAGAGGGACTGGAATGCAATGTTCGCTCTTTTTTCTTATGGGAAAAATCGTGTGTTTTTATTTTCGGTATTTACTAATGGCTCAAACGAAGTTTATTTCACATTTCGACCTTGGCAGACCGTAAGGAAAGTATGTGTTACAAAGATATCGTGATTTTGCCAAGGACCATAACCAACATGCCGTAAAATCTAATAGTGAGTAAATGGCTTTTTGTTCCGATATTAGTTCCCATTAGAAACTAATTTTAAATTTAAGGATTTCGGGTAGTCTTGAGAGGGATGGGAAATAAAAATAAACGGTTTCTGCGTTTCATATTTCTCATATTTTTCTGATGACTTCGCCTAACCAAATATGCCTTTTGTAATTTTGAGCAATTTTTGGGAACACCTTTCGGTTGAGTTCGGTTTTTGTTTCGGTGAACTGGCAAAAATTGACGGGGAATGTAATACAGACAGTCGAAATGATGTTTTAAAAATACATCATCAGATTCCAACTTGACTCGTATGTTCATAATTCATTTGATTGTCTTGACTTCTTTCCAAATATGCATTAAACTCATCGGCTGGCATTGACCGTGGAATCACTGGCAATGTTTGTCTAAGATCAGCTGCCCACAGAATCATCGCATTAACAAACTGTGTTTTATTGATTCCTAGATCTTGCATGGTTCAGTATAATGCCTCAAATAACTTACATTCATCCCAAGCAATGAATTTGCATTACTGCAAGCTTTTTGCCAAAGCACAATTCTTCGAAAGGTTGCACGTTGGAGTTTCATTGATTTGTATATTCAAAGGCAACTGAATGAGCTGTTTAACCGCCTACCAACAACGAAGCTGCAATTCCTGATGAAACAAGTGCAATTTCTTTTTACGAGTGAATCATTGCTAAAATCTATTCGATCAAAAAAGTTGTTCCTGTTGCACCGGGAGCGTCCAAGAAGCGAATAATCCCTCCAGTTCTATTGCTCACAACTTTTATGAGAGAGTCGTACTTATATTTTTGTTGCGAATTCAATAGCGGAACGATCGTTCGATTATAATGTTTTTCTCGTTCCAACTCATGATTAAATACATCACGCCATCATGGACGATTGGGAGCTGTCATGTTTAATTGAGATAAAATCTTGTTCACTATACGAAACGCAGTTTGCGTTGCATTACACACTAACTGCACGAATCATGGGATGAAATATGGATAACTGGCTGGATGGGACTCGTGGTTTCAATTGCCGATCAGATAAGGAATGAATTTAAAAATAAAAAAATATTGTGATTTTCCGTCTATCGTCACTGAGAATCGGCAAATAGGCGCAACCACAACTTACCTGATCCCACTCTGTGGAAGCAATGTTTTGACCTATACATTGTTACAAGGGCGTAAGGTCTATAACATCTAATTGGAAATCAAAAAAGTTATACTGGCCTTTGGTCTTTCTCTTAAGAGCCCTTACACTCAAGAGAGCACATTGTACAATATATGAAGCAATATAATTATCAGTATCTCTAAGTGGTAACCGGAAAGTTTTGGGTTCTTTACAATAGTAGTGAATGGATCCACAAAAAGTTTCTGAGCTCAGTTTTCAAGTGGCCCTAGAGTCAATTGCATATACTTTTCGCATTTAGGCCGAGCGTTCTACAACTATTTGTTGGAATTTGTGCAGTAAAAAAGGGTGCAGGAAATGCCGTGAACGTTGTCAATGAACTCCGCAATATGGCTAGTTGCTATGATGAGGTGCTGTTTATTTTTTTTATAAGTTGATTTAGATGTGAAGAGAATCAAATACAGATTATACACCGGACAGATCGAAAGGCTACCTAAAAATGATTGTGACTAAACCAAAGCAAAACAATCTATTCGACCATTTCGGAACCCTAACAATTTTTCCATTTTTATCGCTTATACCCACTGTTATGAGTAAATTGCCAGCTTCAGTTCAACGACACCGGACGGTTGCTACGTCTACAACATCAATCCGGCATTGGCAATTATACTGAATCACAGCAGTTTTGTCGCCTGAAGAGCAGAGCGGGTGCTAGTCTCAATGAACTGGAAAGTTTGTGCAGAACCTTCACCAGGAAAAAATTACGCTAACGGACCGGTGCACAACAATTTATCGGAAGGTGGGTACACAGAGGTATCACATATTTCAGAAACAGGGCTATTCGAAGCAGGTATATACGAATTATATAATATATATATCGGCTTTGACTGATTCTTGAATATAATTGAAGAATATTATCGCAACTTTATTATAAGATCTATGGCAGATCTTTATTATTTCGGTATTTACGCCCTGCGTAATCTTCCCGCCCTGGATGTTTTTAAGCAGGCCATCTATAGGTTAAAGCACAATATTGAGTGGGTGGGTACGCGTTGGAATCCTAAAGATACTGTTGGCACTGATGTGGATAGTGCTCCCATTCAATACTCGCGTATCCGATACCAGAAAGGTGGTACTACATAAAAATTCCAGAGGCTCACTTATGATATGATGGAACTACTGAGTCTGGTAGATGCAATGTGTGATTTTCACTGATGGCTCCAGAACTTATATTGGAACTGGTCCTGGAGCTTCCGTGCAACTCAACGATGTTCAGCTCCAATACGTACTTATTCGTCATGCTTTTGTCTTTCTGGCGACAGCTTATGCGATCCTAAGGCCGATGTACATGTGGTGGTATGTGTGGCTGCAGTGACAATCAAACTGCGTTAATGGCCATGCTGAGCCCACGTGTCACTTCCAAGTGGGTGCTGTTTTGCAACTCCATATAAATTATATTGGATAGCAAAATAGCCTAATGCTAGCATGGGTTCCAGGACACTTGGGCATTATGTGGTATGAAGTCGCAGATAAACTTGCGAATACAGAATCTGAGACCAGTTTGACTGGCCCGCAACCTGTGCTTCGCGTAACTTTTGGAGCCATTAAGGCCACAATTAGTGATTGGGTTGCCTGTGCATAGAATCGCGAATGGAGGGCAGTAGGAGGCAGCAGATGGGTAAAGGCTATGCTGCCTGTTATTTCCAATAGAACGTCAAGGTTTCTTCTGTCACGTGGTAGCGAAACTGCAGACTTCTAGTAGGACTGCTGACAGGTCATTTTTCGTGGGCTAAGATGAGAAAGCTTTTTGTGCCTATGCCCCGCTTTCGCAAAAAGTTTCGAGGTATTTGGCACTGACAACATCATTAGCGCAAACTTCGGCTGCTTAGGCACACAGTTTCTTCAACGGTCCGGTCGATTCGAAGAAAACAAAGATGGAATGTCAAATATAGTACAATGGACGTCTTATGCGTGCTATTTATACACTAATTGTTTCGATAAAAGCACAAAAGAGAGAGAGAGAAGAGTCAACCGCAAAAAATGGCATCACGGAGAGGAGTGGTGTTTGCTAGTACTCGTATATTTACAGAGGCCCAGAAGTAATAGTTTAGTTTGAATGTGCAAATAATAATTTTATATTTCTCCAATCTATCGGTTAACCGAAAAATTTCCAGGTGATTAATGCACGAATAAAACTGTGGTATGGAAATAAAAAGAACTGATAATCAGGCAGCATTTGTAGAAATTTTCGTCCAAGTTGGTACTCTACTCCTTGCAAAATATGTGGGGGTGTTCTTTAGTCTATTTTTTTTTTTTATTAGAAATTTCGGTGTAGGTGCCTTCGGACAATGATTTCTCAAAATTCCCGTTCAAAAGTTCCCAAAAATTCGGAGTGAAGTTGGCTGTAAAAACTAAATGCACAACATGACTGATACCAAAAAAAAATAAAATATAAAAAAAAATATATATATATATACAAATTAAATACTCACCTGAGCAAAATCTACAATAATAAAAATCTTTTATTTATTTTGTATTATTTTATTTAAGCAATTCGGTAGTAGTCTGTCTACTTCGAGCTCTTGCCAATTAAAAGATGCGAGCTCTTGTACTGTGGTTCTTTTTACATGTTTTCACCATTCAGTAATGGTGTAAAGTGCATGGTGACAGCGCATGGTGACAGCGCTTCGAGGCGGATATTGCGCGACAGCGTTTCACGGCTGCATTTGGCGCCAACGACATACAACACATGCCTTGCCAATTCCTCCGGCAATGAGAACCATCACCATCTACCGTATCTACGCGTAGCGGCTGCGACATGGACTCTGTTGCAGCATATTTCGTACCATGCTTTGTACCACTGTGCAAGCACCCGCCAACGACATGCAACACGTGTGTTATTAACTTACTCACACAGTGTTTAGACAAGGTAAAAGGAATGGTGAATTTGATTTCTCCCCTACATAATATAGTACTTCTTTATTGTTTTGATTATTTTTTTAATGCATTTCATTTAATCAATCTTGTTTGTACCTGCTGCAACCAGTACTCCCGACGAACGGGTATACAGCGTGGGAAGCCTCGTCAGCATTTCCTTACACGTGCGGTCTAAAGTATTAATTTGCCCAAAGTATGCACAAACGCTGGTGCCTTGCACATAATTTCAGACACCACAAATATATTTAATTCTGTAGATTAAGCAAAATTATAATATAAATTCAATCAATTAATAAATAAAAATTGAGATATACTTTTGAAGTCAAACATTCAACAGTGTTTTCCTTTTTCGGCAATTATCAACCACAAGGTTAATTCAAGTGTACTGCTTGATTAGCCACAATACTCTTTCGGTACTGTACCCAAAGAGACATCAGACTTCAGTATTGCACTTGAAGTCATCATCACGATCCTTCGGTATTGCACCCAAGGAATCGGCAACCGATTAGTAAACCAATTAATCGGTATATAAACAAATGTATGCAGTAACAAAAAAAAGAAATATAAAACTTAAGATACAAAAACATAACAAAACGAAAATAGTCAAAAAATTTGCTGTTAAGAAAGTGTTTTTACAATTCTCTTTGGAACTAATTTAGCTGCGCAGTGCATTTACCATTATGAGATTGATGCATCACTATGCTTTGTGCGCATTTTATACGCATATTAATCAAAAATAGTTGTTCTTTGCTCATCGAATTCAGCACTTTTTCCAAAATTATTGTGAATTTAAGATGTCTGGTAAAAGAACGTAATTTGATGTGACTCAGTTGGTTTACTAAATCCACCGCATCCGAAAAAGTGTCCAGGATTTATCCGATATGTTTCCTTTAACAAGCTAACTATTTCTAATATTTCACATCACTTAAAAACGGAACATAGTCTGGTACCAGAACCATCGCACTTCCGTGAGCACAAAATATCAAATAGAGCAGAACGCATTTTGGTAAAGATAGTAGTCGAAAATCAGCCGATTTCTACGAGAACCCTTTCAAATCAACTCAGAGAAGAGTGTGATCTTGCGCTTCCCTACGAAACAGTAAGGTAACTCCACGATATAGTACCAGTATATGTGAAGAGTTGCTCGAAAAAAACCAATGCTTTCAACACAATGCATTGAAAAGCAATTGTCTTTCGCTAGGATTTACTTTGTCGAACCGATTGTCTATTGGGATGATTCTATATTTTGCGAAGATACCAAATTCATGCTTTACGATAATGGTGGGCCTAATAGAGTAAGCCAACAACCGTTAAACGCATTGGAAATTCGAAATATATTACATTCCAATATATAAATTCGATAAACTTTTTGTCATGGTATCGGGGTGCATATCCAGTAAAGGAGTAGATTTCATGGAGAATAAAATTGATGCAAAACAATATTTGGATATTTTCAAACGTTATTTGGTAAACAGCGCAGGTCATTGTGGGTTCAATATTGATAACAATCCGCAATTCCAAATCTAACAAGACAATGAAGGATGTGGGTTCTTTATGATTATAAAAAATTATTAGGTACGGCAGCCCAGAGTCCACACTTGAACCCAGTTGAAAATGTGTGGGTATATATAAGAAAAAAGGCGGCCGAGACAACAAGTCGTTATAGCTGCTAAAGAGGGTCTTACAAAATATTAAAACCCTTTCTTTCATTTTTATAAATATAGGCGGTAATAGATGGACATGGCAACCCTGGCGCCTGAGTTTAATAGGACAGTCGAAGAGAACACCTTGTTGAAGGCGGTCGAGAAAAAAACGAGTTGCGTAGTAAATTACTAAAACTATTATAAGAAATTACTATTATTTTTAGTTACCATTATATTACAATTTAGACTAATGAAATCTTTTTTTGGAATTGAACATTATTATTATGAATATAGAGCTAACTTAAAGTTCGAAATAGTAATCTCCTTCCTACATAAACAAGTTCTGATTTGTAAAAACACTTTGTTGACAGCAAATTTGTTGACTACTTTTTGTTTTTGGTAAGGTTTTTGTTTCCTAATTTTAATATTAGTTTTTTGTTGTTGCTGTTCGTTAGTAAATACATTAATTAAATGAAATTAAGCAAAAAAATTAATCAAAACAATAAAGAAGTACTAATTATGTACGGAGAAAATCTAATTGATGAATTTTTCACCTTGTCAAAACACTTTCTTGAAAACTTTATAAGTTAAGTAAATGCAAATGAAATGCAAGTATGCAGCATTGTTTGAAATTATGAAAGTAAGTTATTAAATTGTAACCAAATCAAAAGGGTAATAAAAATTATATGTTTTTTTAACATTTAAAACACTAATCTTTTCACTTATATATAATTTACCGTTTCTCACTGAGACATCATGAGACAATTTCATGAAGAGATTTCCGTAGAAGTTTCTGTATATGTAAACTAATATGATTGCAAGGACCCATTAATTATCGATGTTTTCTATAAATAATCGAAATTATCGTAAGGATTTTTTTCAATAATTGACCCTCTCCAACCCTAGTCCTACTCAGTACACTGTTATCAATTTTCTTTCATGTTTCAACATCAACATATGAAACAAAATTTGTTATTCGTCATTGAGGTTGGCAATGAAATTAAATTTGAATTCAGATATGGTGTTATTCTCAGTTCCCTCAATGGTTCCTTGATTTTTGACCTTTATATTTCTATAACTATATTAGGACTATTAAAATATATTGAAACGTGATTGCATATCAGTGAAACGGGATAGCATATTTTTAGGATCCCATCTGGAGAATGAATGCCCCCTGTGAGTCAAGATGCGAACTATTCGAATAAAAGCTTATTCAAGAACCATCTGTCGGTAATATCAAAAAGAATATTCTCGACTTCTGTCGAAGAGGACAGAAGCTTCTAGAAAATACGAGAATAGCGTGGAAGTTTCTACCTCAACCATTCGAAAACTATAAAAGCGACAAGACTGTTCAAAGTCGAATACAGTAGATCAGAGACCGTAAAAGTGTAAACATCAGGCATTTTAATCGAAGCAGCAGTATTAGCAGTATTTGTAATTTTGCAAAGTGATGAAATTCATTATTAAATAAAGTGATGAAATTACTTATTAAATAATGTGACTAATGGTTTGTGAAATAAAGTGCAAATAATAACTAAGTAAACTTTAAGCCTAATATTAAATGTGTAAAAAGCAATAATTAAATAAAGCTAATTATTTTAATTTAACCAGCGATTGTTTGATTACTACACAATCCAGTGGTACGAGCCCGAGTACAGAGAGTTAGAGAAATTGTCAGGAGGGCAATTTTGTAACACAGTAAATTGTCAAGAGGGCAATTTCGTAACAATTGGTGTCAGAAGTGGGATTGTGTATCTGTAATAAACAATGGTTAAATTCAAAAAACTGAGATTGGAGCAGCTCAAGAAGGAGCTTGAGCGCTTAAATTTGCAAACAAAAGGGCTTAAAGCGGAGCTGCAGGTGCGATTCAGAAGCGCTTTAGAGGAGCAGGGTATAGACGTCGATGGGTATGAATTAAAATGTGAAGACGCAACGACATCTCGACACGAAGACACGCCCCAAGAAACTAACACGGGTAACTTTGACATGAGCGCACTCATCGGGGTAATACAATCCTTCAAACAGGATATGCAGCAGCGAGATGAAAAGATGCAGCAGCGAGATGAAAAGATGCAGCAGCAGTTACAACAAAATTCTCAAGCTGTCAAGGAACAATTAGAACAAAATGCTGAAACCCTGAAGCAAGCAGTCGATGAGAGGATACAGGAGCGATTACAACAAAATGTTCCAGCTGTCAGAGAGGATGTTAAAGAACAGTTACAGCAGAGTGAAATACGACTTGGTCTACTAGCGGAACAAAACTCACAGCAGATGAAAGAAATGTCTGATATGGTAGACAGGAAGGTTTGTGAAATTGAGACACGGCAGGAATCGTTCGAAAAATCTGTAGAACAAAAATTCATTGCGAACGAACAAAAGCAGAACGCATTAGAGCAAAGAATTCACCTACTACAGGAAGGTGCATTGCCTGTGCCAGCTTTATCCTCAATAAAACTGAAGCCTCCTACCTATGATGGAACCACGACATTTAGTGTCTTCAGAATGCTCTTTGAGACTACCGCTAGCACAAATGCTTGGAGTGCTCGCGAAAAAGTGGCTGCATTAACCGTTTCATTAAAAGGTGCTGCCGCTGATGTGCTTCAAAGTATCTCAGAAAGTGAGCGAGACTGTTATGAAAGCTTGATGAATGCCGTTCAGCGCAAGTATGGTAGTGAACACCGGAAGCAGATGTACCAAGTAGAGCTACGAACACGGGTACAGAAGAGTGGTGAGTCTCTACAACAGTTTGCGGCGGAAGTGAAACGGTTGGCTCATAATGCCTACCCAGGAGAGATCACTGAGAGGTGTATGATGGACACCTTCGTATATGGCATTCGCGATGCGGAGATAAAGCGTTCTGCAATAACTAATCCGAAAGCTACATATATGGAGACAGTTGCTAGCGCTTTAACTTCAGAGACAGCAGCCTTGGTGTGCCAGCCAGTATACAGAGCCCGTCAGGTACAAGTCGAAAGCGGCCAAAGTTTCACGGGTAAATGCTTCGCCTGCGGAGAGGTCGGACACATGGCCCGTAATTGCCAATCGAGACGGAAACGTTCTAGATCACGCTCACCGGTAAGACCTCCAAAGCAAGCCAGATTCCAAAGTAGGGAGTCAGAAAATGTTGAAAAGCCGTCGACAAACTAGATGGAGTCAGTCTCGAGGGGCTTGATCTGACTCCCACAACATGTAGCCCCAGAATCTTCGTTTCTCAGATGGCACGGAAACTCAACAGCCAACTGTCGACAGTGTTGTAAATGGAAGAAAAATCGTGGTAACATTGGACACGGGTGCATCACATTCCGTAATTAGAAGGGATCTCGTTCGGGGTATCGAGCCGCTTCAGGGAATAAGATTGCGTACGGCAACTGGAGATGATGCACCGGTCCTGGGAAAAGTTACACGGAATATAACTATCGGCACCACAACAGTGACTCACGAGTTTGTAGTTGCGGATATTGTGGACGAATTAATCTTAGGTGTGCATTTTATGATTCGGAATGGATTCACCCTAGATTTGAAATGCCTAATGTTGAAGTATGCGAACACCGAAATACCGTTATCCATTGGTGAGGATAAGTATGGAGGTATCCGACAAGCCATTGTATCGTGGCGGACAAAAATCCCAGCAAAGTCAGAGGCAGTCATATGGGCCAAAATGGTCGGAGATGTGTAGAAGAACAAGTTGTGGGTTGACATCATAATTGGAAAAACCCTCGTAGAAGAACAGCAGAACAGAATAGTGCCAGTAAGAGTGGTCAATCTTGCAAATTCCGCTAAAACCATAGAGAAAGGACAGATAATTGGAAATTGCCGCGCAATTGAAAGCCAGCCGCGAGACACAAAAATGAAGATACCAGCTGATAAAAAGGTACTCGACGATCTCACGAAAGAATGGAGCAAAGACTTATCCACAGAGCAGAGGAAGACTGCCAGCCAACTTTTGGCAAGACATTGGTCAGTATTTGCTGAAAAGGGTAAAAACGAAGGCAGAACAAAGATGGTGAAACACACAATCAACACTGGTGATGCAAAACCCATTCGTCAAGCTTCAAGAAGAGTACCTCTGGGAAAGAGAGAAGAGGTGAATGTATTGCTGAAGGAAATGCATCAGAACAACGTCATAGAGCCATCAGCGAGCCCCTGGAGTTCTCCAGTGGTATTAGTCAAGAAGAAGGATGGCTCCACACGTTTCTGTGTAGATTATCGTAAACTAAATGAGGTAACGAAGAAAGATAGTTATCCATTACCTCGAATCGACGATACGTTGGACACACTTTCTGGTTCAAATTGGTTCTCAACGCTGGATTTACAAAGCGGATTTTGGCAAGTGGTAGTAGACGAACAAGACAAGGAAAAGACAGCATTCAGTGCCGGTGATGGCAATTTTTGGTGATGCCATTCGGACTGTGTAATGCTCCAGCTACATTTGAACGCCTAATGGAACATGTGCTAAAGGGTCTCCACTGGAAAACGTGTCTGGTGTACCTAGATGACATCATCGTTATGGGAAAGGACTTCGAGGACCACTTGAAGAATTTGGAAGAAGTATTGATGCGATTAGGAGCTTCAGGGTTGAAGCTGAGCGCAAAGAAATGCTCGTTCTTCAAGAAAGAAGTCAAGTACCTTGGACATAAAGTCACACCTGTAGGAGTACACACAGATCCAGATAAGATAGACTCAGTAAGGGAGTGGCCAAGACCAACTAGTTTGCATGAGCTACGCAGCTTCTTGGGTATTTGCACCTATTACAGACGCTTTGTTCCAGGCTTTGGAGACGTGGCTGGTAGTCTGCATGCATTAACGAGGAAAAATTGTCCTTTTGAGTGGAAAAGCGAACAGGAGAAGGCATTCAACAGATTGAAAGAGCTATTGTGTACAGCTCCGATCCTTGCGTATCCAATACCTGGCGAAAAATTTATTTTGGATACAGATTCAAGTGGATTCGGGATTGGAGGTGTCCTGTCGCAAGTTATTGACGGACATGAAAGAGTAATAGCCTACTTCAGCAAGATCTTATCAAAGCCAGAGCGAAATTACTGTGTAACACGGAGAGAACTTTTGGCGGTTATGCAGTGCGTGAAGCACTTTAACAAGTACTTGTATGGACAAAAGTTCTTGTTGAGAACGGATCACGCTGCTCTGCGCTGGCTATTACAGTTCAAAAATCCCGAAGGGCAGGTTGCGAGATGGATTGAGAGACTCCAAAGCTACGATTTCACAATAGAACATCGCAGAGGCGGAAACCACGGGAATGCTGATGCACTATCACGACGTCCTTGCAGTATGGAATGTAAGCACTGTTCTAAAGCTGAAGGGTAAGAAGGAGTAGTCGATGTGCGCTTAATGGCTGTTTTACCAGACGATGAATGAACTGCGGAAAAGATAAAAGAAGAACAACGAAATGACCCAGATTTGGCAAAAATCGTATCAAGGAAGAATGAAGGAAAACGGCCTGATTGGAACGAAATCTCGACTGAAAGTCCCATAAATAAAGCATTTTGGGCTCAATGGAATAGCTTAAAGCTGCAAGATGGATGCCTATTCCGCCTGTGAGAGAGCAAAGATGGAAAAACCACGAAGAACTTGATTGTGGTACCCAAGGCAAGAATAAGCGAAATTCTCAAGGAATACCATAGTGGGCCAAGCGGAGGGCATCTGGGAATAACAAAAACAGTCGAGAAAATTAAAACACGATTTTATTGGGTTGGTTGCCAGCAATCGGTAGTTGACTGGATTAGTGCTTGTGAAAAGTGTACAGCTGCCAAGGGACCGAGCCGTCGCAGTCAGGGGAAGATGCATTTATACAACGTGGGAGCGCCATTTGAGCGTATTGCAATGGACATAGCAGGTCCGTTTCCAATTAGTGATTCCGGCAACAAATATGTTCTCGTCGTAATCGACTATTTTAGTAAATGGCCAGAAGTATACCCCATTCCCGATCAAGAAGCTAAGACCGTTGCAGATGCATTTATCAATAATTGGGTCTGCAGATTCGGAGCTCCCCTCGAGTTGCACACGGATCAAGGCAGATATTTCGAGCCAACAATATTCAGGGAAATGAGTGAATTGATGGGCATACGCAAAACTCGTACAACCCCTTTGCACCCACTATCCGATGGAATGGTTGAAAGATTTAATCGTACGCTTGAGGAACACCTAAGGAAAGTCGTGGACAGAAACCAGAAAGATTGGGACCAACACATACCCCTCTTCTTAATGGCATACCGATCGGCAACTCACGATACAACATCTACAACACCAGCTAAGGCTATTTTCGGTTGTGACATAAGATTGCCTGCAGATCTGAAATTCGGTGCCTACTCATCTACGGAAGTTTCATGTAGCAGTTATCTAGCTGACAAACGAAGACAGCTGAATGAAATTCATGGAACCATCAGAAATCGCACACAACTGATGAGTGATAAAATGAAAGCCAGATATGATCTACGAGCAAACCCCAAGGGATTTCAGGAAGGGCAGCTAGTTATGCTTCATAATCCGCAAAGGAAAAAGGGATTATCGCCAAAACTGCAAACACACTGGGAAGGCCCTTATAAGGTGATAAAGCGGCTCAACGATGTAGTATACCGCATCCAGTTGGCGAGAAATGCCAGGAGCAAAATGAAAGTCGTTCATTTAGAGAGGTTATCTCCTTATAAAGTTTGCAGTACTATCCTTGTTCGGGACGAAGAAGATTAAGCGGAGGGCAGTGAAACGTGATTGCATATCAGTGAAACGGGATAGCATATTTTTAGGATCCCATCTGGAGAATGAATGCCCCCTGTGAGTCAAGATGCGAACTATTCGAATAAAAGTTTATTCAAGAACCATCTGCCGGTAATATCAAAAAGAATATTCTCGACTTCTGTCGAAGAGGATAGAAGCTTCTAGAAACTACGAGAATAGCGTAGAAGTTTCTACACCAACCATTCGAAAACTATAAAAGCGACAAGACTGTTCAAAGTCGAAAGCAGTAGATCAGAGACCGTAACAGTGTGTACATCTAGCATTATAATCAAAGCAGCAGTATTTGTGATTTACAAAGTGTGAAATTCATTAGTAAATAAAGTGACTAATGATTTGTGAAATAAAGCGCAAGTAATAACTAAGTAAACTTTAAGCCTAATATTAAATGTGTAAATAGCAATAATTAAATAAAGCTCATTATTTTAATTTAACCAGCGATTGTTTGATTACTACACAATCCAGTGGTACGAGTCCGAGTACAGAGAGTTAGAGGAATTGTCAGGAGGGCAATTTTGTAACAGCGTAAATTGTCAAGAGGTCAATTTCGTAACAGTATGATATGTTCCGTTTTACTTTTCAAGTGCACTTTCCTTTTTAGTCTACTGGATGCTGATAGTATTGAGTACAGTTCTCAAAAGGTTAAACACCTCAATATTTCTCTCGCTCAGTCTCCAAAGACTATGAACTACAGTCTGCCTTTGGAATTTCACATTTATGGGGACGGTCAGACAAACTCCCCGAGAGGGTATCATCTTTTACTTACATTCTGTCTCAGCTCTGATGTATGGTGTTTAGCAGCACGCAGCCAAATTTGATAAACAGAGTGACGAATGGAACCGAATCTTTTGAATAATCCTTCACATATATCGAAGAGCAGAGTGTTACTATACAAAGTGATGATCAATACCACGATAATGATTGTTACTTCCGTAAAGCTGACCTCCTATGATGCGACCAGTCGTGAGAAACACAACTGGTATATGCCTACAACCATGCCAAAGAATTTCATGAACATGGAAACGAGTAATGGAATCTTGTATACCGCTACCACACCATCGATGGCCATTTTCAATTGCCGGTGCTGCATTGACAACTCCAACAATTTGCCTTTCAGTTGAATAACCCGACATCTGAATCCATCAGGATCACGGCAAAATCCACGCCATTTAAAAGACAGTTTCATATTATGCCCCATGACTTCCAGTTCCTGCTGCAAGATGCCGAGAAACATATTGCAATATATCAAGCAAACAAACACATTGTACTCCATGAACTGGGTGAGGGTCTGTTGCAAGGCCAGGAAGACACTACTCAAGACTGGTGAGCCTTCCACTGTATCAACAATACAACTACTGAAAACGCCTGTTCTGCTGAACAGGACCATAAACATGAGAAACAGTCTGAGGAGCGAGGAGAAAAACTTCATGAGCAGGAAATATCGTGCAGTGCATAAATTGGTGCGATTCCTTTGAGCGTAGATAATGGATTCGTATTGCTGCATCAGGCGGGTGAATGTGTTCAGATTGCGTTGCAAGCCCTGGCGCCCACACCACACCTGGTACATCGAACTAATGTTGATCAGTACGTTGGCACATGTTATTGCCGAGTTGATGAACATTAGCAATTTATCGGTTTCGCAAGTGAAGTAAAATCTTGCTTGGTTAAGAGTCGCATATGAAAACAGGGCCAAATAAGCGAAATTCATGCAGCAGCAGTAGACCAATGTCATCTTATGATCCAGCTCGTACGTGTTCTTCAAGTGATAGAAAATCAAATTTATTAGGCCCATCAGGCGAGCGACCAGGATATAGATGCTAAAGAACTTCAACATTCTCACTACATTCACCGTGACTATTGCTGTGGCAAGCTCAATAATTTTACTGACTCGCACTAGAATGATGTCCCTGCCACAGCCAATTGTGCGTAGAATGCACGCCTCTAGGGAACCAATTTAAAAGCCATGAGCATAATGCCTGAAATCCGGCGTGCATTTTAATTGCAGCAAGTTCCGTTATGGCTCACACACATCAACTTAGCAGTCTAAAAAAAAGTTACTTACTTAAAACGATACGGTGTGGCAAACCTAGTTCTTCACATAGAACTCTCCAATCGAAGACAGTGGACCTTAAAATATCCCGGAGCCTCATAATGACAAATGAAGCAAACATGCGCGCGGTGCCTCATTTATTCCTCGTGGCACACATTGTAACGAACTTACAAATGCTGGGGTCTTCTCAGAGGTGTCCGAGTCTCGTAACATAATTTATTCACTTTGCAATGTGTGGTTTAATTATTTTATTTATTTTTAACTTAATATTCTACCATTTGGTAATTATTAACTAAAAAGTCCTAGTGTACTTCCAAGTAGAGTAGGTAAAATCCTTAAATGTAGGTAAAATCCAAATGTTGACTCCTAGAAGTCTTTGTGGATGATGAGTTCTTGGGGTGCTGCCGCTTATATAGGCAAAAGATGCCTCAGCAACCAATGCATTTTATTGTCTCAGGAATTCCGTTGCTCGGGCCAGCTTCTGCTGCATCGATTAGTCAATTTCTTCCATTGCTACGGCCATACTTCTTGCTTATGTAGAGAAACCTTGGTTGCCCTTAGGCGCCCTACGTGGTTGCGGGCCATGTTGGTTGCAATGATGCTTCGTGTTTCTAAGCGTGTTGTTGTCTCATAATAGCTTGACCTCAGTGCAGTTTTATTGTTGTTGCAAGTTCTGCCTGTAGGGGTCCGCCGCTGGACTGATTGTTGTTTCTTCTGTTAGAACAGATTTCGCTATCTGGACTTTCTGCCCCTCTCCTTTGTGTGCAGTGTCCACACTGTCGATTGCTCTGAATGTTCTTTAGGCCGTGTTACTTTTCTGTTTCACATCTCTTCTCGTTGTCTTTTGGCAGCTCTCTCTGCACCCCCGCTGGTATTTTTGGTACATGATTGTTGTTGTGTTGTGTATATGTGTCAGAAATATTTGCAAGGATGTGCCCCATTTCTTGTGGATGTTCATCAGATAGTTACAATTTCGTATGAGCACAATTTCTCGCCCAAATGTGAAAAAGTGAAACCTTCCTTAACGGAGCTTTTTGTATCTGGTGTAAATTTATCATGTTCATCCGATTCCACCAACCAACTAGTTGGTATCTCCATCAAAATTGAGTTTACCCGTGGGACAAAAGCCGTGCGAGAGATTTGCTTATTTCGGGATTCCCGTGCCGAATTCTCTCGGGAAGTTAGCTATATTCACCGAGGAAACGCTTGATCCTTGCACGAGGTATACTCGCTGTTCACTTGTCGCCTTTGACTTTGACTCAAGATGAAGTGGTCCTCCCTCAAAGGCATTATCCTAATCCGAAAATGCAGTCATATTAATAGCCCCATGGTTATCTGAGGTAAATCAGTGAGGGCAATGCGAATGCTGACGTACGAATAAGAAGCCAGCTAAAGCTGACCTCCACCACCAACTAAATGGACGTATTAAGAACGTCCTCCTTAAAAAGGTTTTAACGAATCAGGGCAACTGGAGCGCTATCTGGACCGCCAAATCACTTATTTTCGATTTTTTAACTTTAACGAAGCTGCGACCAGGAAGTAGATGCGAAAGAACTTCAACATTTCTCAATTCATTCGCCGTGACTACTGTTGTGTGAAGCTCGATAATTTTACTGACTCGTACTCGAGCAATGTCGTTGCCACAGCAAATTGCGCGTAGAATGATCGCCTCGAGGGACCGATTAAAAAGCCATTAACATATTGCTAAGTTCCGGAATGTATTTTAATTGAAGCAGACTGTGTGATAGCTCATGCACAAAGGCAATGGGGATGCCTGGAATACGTTTTCACAGGCAGCACAAACATTTCACGACAATTTGAAATCTAACTCCAAAACATACATTTATTTTAACATTTTGTAAAGCAAACCGAGCATTTTTATTATCTGAACAACCGCCAACTCAGCAGCCAAATTAGGAGATACGAATCTTTAACGATACGGTGTGGCAAACCAAGTTTTTAATATGCAACTCGCAATTCATGGACAGTGCACCTTAAAAGTAAAATTTCAGTTTTGTTATGTAAATTTATTGCTGCAGTACTAAATTTAAAGCTTCGAATATATATCAAAGATACAAGTATGTAGTAAATCTCCTACGCTGGGTAGTCACCTTGTTGCGGTGTAGGGGCTTACTGTGTGCTGGAACATGGCACATGAAAGACGGTGACATGGTCCAGTTACGCAAACTAAGAACTACCTTCAACGCACAGGTTGAAAGTAGTTTTCTACGATTCCTGCTCAGTCGTTAAGGCTAGTTAGTAGTCGTACTGGCCAATATCGAACGTCTCACTGAGACCGCCGGATCGCCTAGACACTAACAATTGGTCAGCCCTTCGGGGAAGTGCGGCAATTACTTTACAGACCAATGGCCCACTTTCAGTACGGTCATGTCTCTGCTGGACTTGGGTCGCCAATTGCCGGGCGGGGGAGAGAGAAAACTCCCTGGGGCAGGGTTCACCAGACATATTGGCCCATAAAAAACACCCTAAATTCACGGTGGAACAGCTATGCCAGTGAGCTTGCTTGACGGGGTAGAGTCAAGCTTAATAGCGAACTCCGTACGAGGTCCGGCGAACCTACGGTTTTAATTAGCCTTACCACGGGGGCGCCCGTGGGTGACCAAAACGCAAAAGAAAACTAAAGAAAAATATATGGAAAACTTAAGCCTATATGAAAAAAAAGTGGACTGCACACCTTCAAATGTGCATAGTGTGGCTACAATGAGCCAACAGCCATCATTGGCCGAGGGGGCATCTGGTCTCATCGACAATGAAAGCATGGAGCACGACCTGTTGGGGGGGGCACCCGGTCCCTTAACCGACAGGCCGGAGGAGATGGACATCCCACTTAGCCAGGAATCGGCTGGGGTGTCTATCTCCTCGGAACAGGAGATAAATCTTCTTGAACCTGCTCCAGAGAAGATTCCAAAAGTTAGGGTGAAGCTGTCCGGAGCTGGACGTAAACGTTTTAAGGCTTTGCTTGCCAGGGGCATATCGCTGGAAACAGCTCGGTCCTTGGCGGCAAATCCAGCCAACGTGTCTTCGCGATGGACCCCTAAAAGATCCCGTTCAGATGGCTCCACGCCGACATCGAACTCCAGGCCGACAAAGCGGTTTGCACAAGAGGGCAACAAAAACATTGATAAAATGTCAATAGTGCCCCCAGCGGACCCGCCGGTGTGTGGTGAGATGAAGGAGGCGGAGACCTTACTTGGGGGCGAACCTGGTACCAGTAAGAGGGTGGCGAGTGTCTCTGAAAGACATGGCGTGCAGGGCGCCTCGTTGGGGGTCCCCTGCTCAAAGCCTACTCTAGCGGAGACAGTCTGCTCCAAAAAGATAGGGGTTATACCTAGCAATTTCCCGGAGGGCATATGGTCCACTGAAGAAATTGGGAAGGTACAACGGTGTATTCTCGACAAGATGTTCGAGACTCGTGGGGGCCCAGTGAAGCCACACTTTGCAGGCTGTAGTTTCAAGCCTGGATGGTTGACGATCAACTATCTGGACGACGAAACCGTAGCCTGGGCTGAAGAATGGATACCAGCCATGAAGCCATGGGAGGGGGCTGAGTTGAAGGTGGTGGACGAGGCAAAAGTGCCAAAGGCCAAAATCTTCGTTGGCTACTTTCCCGGCTCGGTATCTTGGCAAAATGACCGAATTTTGGGGCAAGTGGAGTCGCAGAATTCGGGCATTAGTGTCAGCGAGTGGCGGGTGCTCCATCGCCTACAAAAAGGTGACCAGGTCGAGCTGGCAATTGCTCTGGACCCCATCTCGTCTGAAAGGGTTGACACACTGGGTAACAAAGTCTACTATGGCTTTGGTAGTGCCCAGCTCCGACCTAGACTGAAGGGGAACAGGGCAAAATCTGCTGTTGGTGTTGAAGAGCAACCAACAACATCTGTTGCAGCGCGGGCAAAGCAGAGTAGCCAGAAGCCGAAAACGGGGCCCATTTTCACAAAGCCAGTACCGAGAGCGGAGAGAGGCAACACACGTGTCCAACGTCCAAAACCATCTGCTCTCTCTGGTAGGCTCAGGAAATGGGAGAGAAAAGACCCGGAGGCTGCGGAAACTTTGCGGAGCACAAAGGGTGGTAAGATCCGCAAGGATCGGTCTGGGAAATAATGTCCCAGGCCCCATCACGAACGCAAAACTCTTGGAAGCAGCTTCACTGTCTCCAAATAAATCTCCACAGGGCTATAGCAGCCTCTTACAGGCTCAGTGCCTTGGTGGAACACCAGAGTCTGGACTTCGTAGCCATTCAAGAACCATGGGCCACAAATGGGCGCATAAATGGTCTGCAGACAAAAACATGTAAGTTGATCTATGATAATAATGTTGACCGACCGAGGGCAGCGATCATGATCAACAAAAATATTAAATTCCTCCCAATTTCAGAGCTTCTACAACGCGATCTGGTGGCAGTACAGGCAGAAGTGCCTAGTGCCAAAGGGAGGAGAACGGTAGTCCTGGCCTCCATGTACTTACCTGGCGACACAGAGGACGTGGTATCGCGCGAGCTCCAGCAGCTTACGGAGTACTGTCGCACTCGCAGTCTACAGTGGGTGGTGTGCTGCGACGCAAACGCGCACCACACGGTATGGGGAAGCACGGACACGAATGGGCGAGGTGAGTCACTTCTTGATTTTATTACGACAAACAATCTGGTGGTGGTAAATAGGGGTGACGAGCCTACCTTTATGAATGCGATAAGGGGGGAGGTGTTAGAAGTGCCTTAACGGCCTATAATAATGAGTTGAGAAGATCAAAGAGAGACTCATGGAAAAAGTACTGTGAGGAGATTGAAACCCTCCCAGCAGCTACCCGACTCCAGAAGTCACTCAATAAAGATCACTCAAACGGACTTTCTACACTCAAGAAGCCTGACGGAAATTTTACGGAGAGCCTGGAAGAGACGGGACAGCTTTTGTTGGACACTCACTTTCCAGGCTGTGCCACTAGCGGAGAGGATAGTGAAATCATCGAGAATACTCGTTTCTTGATGCCTACACGGAGGGAACTCTCACTGGCTCGCAGAATCTTCACCGTCAATAAAACCAAATGGGCTATCTCCACTTTTAGACCATTCAAATCGCCAGGTGTCGATAATATACAACCGTGCCTACTTCGGCAAGGTGTTGATGTATTAGCACCTGTGCTAACAAACATTTTCAGGATAAGCCTGGAGCTAGGCATAGTGCCTAAACCTTGGACGAAGGCTAGGGTGGCTTTCATACCGAAAGCAGGCAAAAAGGCGGACCACACGCCAAAAGCCTATCGGCCCATTAGCCTGACGTCATTCCTGCTAAAAGTTATGGAAAAAATTCTGGACCAATATATCAGGGAAACTTATCTTAAAGATTCTCCTCTTCATATTGAACAATACGCTTACCAATCAGGCAAATCGACTGAGACAGCCATACATAGCTTAACAAGCAAAATTGAAAAGGCGTTTGAAGGTAAAGAAATAGCTCTCTGTACATCGGTTGACATTACGGGGGCTTTTGACAATGCTACTTTCAGATCAATTGAGGAGGGGATGAACAGGAAAGGTATACAAAGACTGATCATAACATGGGTTCTCAATATGCTGAAAAACAGAACGACAATCTTTGAAACAGGGACAGCAAAGCAAATTGTGAGGTCAACCAAAGGATGTCCCCAGGGGGGCGTCCTATCGCCACTCCTATGGTTATTGGTTATCGACGAGCTCTTACAAACTCTCAATGACCTCGGATACGAAGTTCAGGGATTTGCGGATGATTTGGTAATTATGGTCAGAGGCAAGTTTGACTCTACCATAACAGATCGCATGCAACTGGCTCTTGACATCACTCAAAACTGGTGTCAGGAGAAAGGCCTATCGATAAATCCGAATAAAACAAACGTGGTACCCTTCACCAAAAGAAGGAAACTGAATCTGGGGACCTTAAGTTTAGGGACCACAAACTTAACAATGTCCAATGAAATGAAATATCTGGGAGTAATCCTGGACAAAACTTGGAAAAACCACTTATCATACATAACTAGTAAAGCCTTAAGAGCAACCTATGCTTGCCAGAGGTTGTACGGTAAAACATGGGGACTACGGCCAAAAATGATGGCGTGGTCATATAAAACAATAATAGTACCAATGATTACTTATGCGTCGTTGGTATGGTGGCCAAAAGTCAACCAAACAGGAGCTCAGAGGACTCTTAACAAGATTCACCGTATAGCCTGTTTGAGTGTGACGGGAGCAATGAGAACGTGCCCCACACTAGCTTTGGGAGTGATCACTGGACTGACTCCTCTACACCTTGTAGTTAAAAGGATGGCGGCCAGCGCGGCCCTAAGGCTACCTAATCTAGCCCATCTTAAAGAAGGCAACCTTTCGGGGCACGCAAAGATTCTGGACACTGTCTGGAATTCTCCGTGCCTCATGGTCTTCGACAAAATGGACAGAAAATTAGACTTCTCAAAGCAATTCAAAGTGGTCATCAGTGACCGTTCAGCTTGGAGAAACAAGGAAATAACAATAAAACAGGACTCTCAGTTGTGGTATACAGATGGGTCCAAAATGGAAGATGGCAGTGCAGGAGCTGGAATTGTAGGGCCAAATTTCCAAAAAGCAATTGCAATGGGAAAAACAGCTTCCATTTTTCAGGCGGAGGTCCACGCTTTAGAGTTATGTGCTAGAGAATGTCTACGCAGGGGTACACGGAACACCAAAATATGCATACTCTCAGATAGCCAGGCAGCTCTAAAATCATTAATAAACTTCTCATTCCAATCAAAGCTGGTCTGGGAATGCTGTAAACTTCTCAATACCCTAGCAGCGAGAAACTCTGTTACGCTAATGTGGGTACCGGGACACGAGGGACATGAGGGCAACGAAATGGCAGATTCTTTAGCAAAAAAGGGTGCAGACACTGCCTTTATAGGCCCAGAACCCTTCTGTGGGGTAAACAGTAGCTTCACAAATAACTTGTTGTGCGAACAGGAAAAACGAAGTCTGCTAAACTACTGGAGAGCCCAAAAAGGCATGCGGCAGTCGAGACTACTCATTGATCCTGAACACATCAGGGTAGATGCTTCTTTAAACCTCAGCAGAAATGACATCAAACTATACAATGAACTTTTAACAGGACACTGTAAACTAAATTACCACCTGAAGAAAATAGGCGTGGTAGAAGACGATTCTTGTCGACTCTGTCAAGAGGAGCAGGAAACGGCAGAACGCATTCTATGCACTTGCCCAGCGGTGGCAAGACGCAGACATAAGTACCTAGGCAGTGGGTTCATATCTCCAAATCACCTAGTTAAAATTAAGCCCACAGCAGTTACGAGATTTATAAACAGTCTAGGACTGTTTTAGTTGGGTACGAGGCTGCACAATAGATCTTTTAGGTCGCGGTGTTCTTTTAGCCTGTCAATAATAATAATGTAGTAAATCCGTATCCTTACTGTATGAGGACATGTTTTGCTCTCTCGTCCTCAGCGTGACAGATAAGAGAGAATTGAATATCCGCTAGTTAAAACTCATATGTGATCTCTATATAGGTCAATAGTCTTTCAGACTCTGGAGAGCAGTCTACTCATGGCTCATTATGCTCCCCGATATTGGGGAGTATACGAGTGTGCTACGTGTATACGAGTATACGTTTACTGCTGACTGCCATTAAGTGGCCTTTAAAGGTCATGCGTGAATTGATGTCTCCAAGGGACCTAAGGGAAGGTGTCGATTTGATGTCATGCCCACAAACTTTTACCGTCATATGCTCTTTTCGCCTCCTTGTGCTATGCAGCACGCCCTCGGTTGTTTGGGACGTCAATTCTAGTTTTGAATAGTTAAGCCAACTCTGGATTCTGATTCATTGCAAGTCAACTCCAAGCCCACAATGTACAATTCTATTTCTCTCTTCTGTCTGCCTCACACCGTTTCTGTTCCTCATTATCCTTATTGCGGGTTCTTGTGGTCTAGGAATTCTCGCCTGTTCCTCTAGAGCTTCCGGAAACTTCCCTGAAGTGCCGATTTCACTCACCAGACCTTTGAACTGGACCGAGAGCATGTGAGTTTTCCTTGCATGCTCACTACATCATTGAGGAATTCCTCGTTGGCTGTTTTGAAGACTATGTTCACGTCCTTCGTACGGTTGAGCTCTAGTAGAAATTTTACTTTCAGCGTCCGTCGTATCGTGCGCACCTCTATGCCCAGCTCCTCGAGTTCCGCACTAGTTTTCACCGCCCGAAATATATGAGCATATAACGCATTTTCCCATTTGGTGTCAATGATAATGGGACGTGTCCATGTCACCAGTGCTCAACCTTCAGCTTTTTCACTGCTAGCGATTCCCTTTTCCGTTCTCCTTAGGACTGGAGTTTGTAAATTTTGAACTCGCCTGATTTGCGTGAATTATTGCTGCTGCTACGAGTTTTGAATTAACTACTACTCTGGTGCGATTGTCCTCCTTATCCAACTGCATCATCGCGTCAGTATGAACATGCTTGATGATACTGCTCCGTTTTGTAACATCCTTGTGGATGTTCTTTTCAAAGTTGTAGATTCCTATGAGCTTAATTTCTCACCCAAATGCCATCATCGGCCGTGCTATCGAATGTAAAACTTCCTCTGCGATGTCTCTGTTATCGGTGACAGTTTTTTTGCAGTCGACTTCACCGTAGTCTTTTTCTTGCCAGTATTAACTGTCCATTTATCCTGTTCATCAGATTCCACCAAGCACCAATTAGATGTCGCCATTGGAATGGAGCTGATCCGTAATGCAAAAGACAGGCACCGTGTAATGTTGTCTTTCTTCAGCGAGATATTTGTGGAGTTCCCGTGTCGAAATAGCTTGGGTAGTCAGCTTTATTCAGGTGTATTCAGCAAATGATCCTTGCACTACTTTGGAAAGGAAACGAGGTATTATCGTTGTCATTTGTCGATGCTTCAGTCGCCTTTGACTTTAAAGTAATTATTCATGGTGATTTGGTCCTCCCTCAAAGCGCCTATCCTAATCTGAATCTGTAGTCATATTAATAGCCCCGTGGTTATCTGATATAAAGCAGTGACGGCAACCTGAGTGCTGGACGTAACACCGTATGGGTACATACGCACAGAGCCAGATTCTTGTGAATAGGGAGCAAGCTCAACCTGACCTCCACCACCAGCTTAATCGTGACGAATCAGTAACCAACTCTCATAACTAAAAAGTTTTTACTGAGACGGGGCAACTGCAGCAATATCTGGAACGTAATATCTGATTCGTATTTCATTTCACACCTACTAAGAGGGCAGTCAAAGCAGCAACCGGCTCCAAATTATGTTCAAGTCCGGTAATAACGCAGAGATGATGGTTGTAGATAACTCTAATCCCACGATGCCTCTCAATGGAATATGATATCCCACGTCCATCGATGACCCTTCGTTCCACACTGGAGCCCTTACAGCCGACTCTCCTGGTCATCGCAGGATGAGTTGTCGCTCACTGTGGCTAATAATCAGCTGGTATACCATTGCGCGGGTTCGCTAAGGATAGGCTCTGCTTCTTCTTGGAGGAGTTCTTTGTAGGGACCGTCCACTTCCGCTTCCTAGAGGGTGGCAGTAGCAACTTTACCTGAATTTTATCGTAACCGGCTCTGCAGGTGATTACCTCTAAATCACTGAAGTGTACCACATCCCACATAATAAATCGAACTGTTGGAGTGCAACATCATTATGCGCTGCACAGATCGATCGATCGATTACATTTATATGATCCTTATATGGACAGTGGGCTATGATTCTTATATGGAAAGTAGGCAGGTCCTTCATCTGATCAACCTGATTTCCTTCAGTTAACTTTATAATGTCCTGTTAGAAATATAACTCTGGCAACCCTACCTAATTTACTTTCTTCTTAACTTCCTACTTTCATTATCCACATATATTATCTCTCTCGCTTCTAAGTCGTTGAATAAAGCACACGTGAATTCCAAGACTCTGCGGTATTTCTCAACATGTCCCCATGTTGCCTCTCGTCAAATTTCGTCCATAAATCTCTAATAGATCTGAAGTTATTAATGTTCATTAATAGTGCTCGTGACAGTTATATATACCGCCCACATTTTGCCCTATATTTAATAGGATCCACATCTACATAACTACAAATTGCGTCACTATTCCATCAAATGGAACGAAGTTATAGCTATTTTCAAAAGGTGAGAGGTAGGCGTGGTATTTGTCCAAATATTTCGAATTTGATACTCGCCGAAATTCGAAAGCGGCTTTAGATCGGACTCGCTGTAGTATCTTCGGGAATTGGAGCATTACTTTATGGAGGACGCAGAGCACATTCAGTTTTCAATCTGAAAATCTTACTTGCAACTTGAGCTAAAGTTTTGAAATGGCCACAGTCTTAAGAACATTTAATCTTAGCATTGCAGATGAATGCACCATGGCATATAGGAAAGCACTCGGAGTATTTGATTGTATTCTGAGAGATTTTGGAGAAAATCAACAACCAATGGGAGGAGATCTCATATTGCTGGCAGGTTTTCGGCAAATATTGCCAGTCAGTGGTGGATCACCACCCGCTGATCAGCTCAATGCTTGCGTCAACATTTTGGAGAGAAGTCAAAAAAATCACATTATCCACAAATATGGGCGTACACCTACTCCAAGGTGTAACTGCGCAAACATTTGCAATACAACTTTTGGATGTTGGTGACGGCAAGTTTCCCATCGATCCAGCATCACGTGAAATATAGTTTCCGTCAAATTTTTGTCAAATTCAGTCACCAATTCAGGATCCTGAAAATATGGATTTCCCGAACTTTTCTAGCAACTATAAGAATCACGACAGTCTTCGCGAACGCGCGATCCTAGATCCAAAAAAACATGATGTCAACTGATGGTCGACTACAAATTCCGGGTCAGTCCACAATATACATCCATTGACACAGTTGTAGACGAAGATCACGTCGACACTGAATTGAGAAACTCAATGGGATCATATGGAATACTCACCGCGTATACTATAATTGAAAATTAGTTCACCAATAATGCTTCTTCGACATTTAGATCCGCCGAGGTTGAGTAACGGAAGCAGATTTGCTGTTAAAAAACTAATGCCGAATGTGATTGAAACAACGATTATCAGCAGCATATTCAAAGGAGAAAGTCTGCTGAATCCACGCTTTCCAATACTTCCAATTGATTTGTCCTTCAATATAAAGCGACTCTCAGGTCTACTATCGTTGCTTGCTCCAGAGTGGGAACACCAAAGCAATTGTTTATTTATGCACCAACTGGAAAAACCAAAAACATATTGTTATGAAATTGCCCTCTTGACAATTTACTCTAACTCTCTGTACTCGGATTCGTACCACTGGATCGTGTAGTAATTAAACAATCGCTGGTTAAATTAAAATAATTTGCTTTATTTAATTATTGCTATTTACACATTTAATATTAGGCTTAAAGTTTACTTAGTTATTACTTGCACTTTATTTCACAAACCATTAGTCACTTTATTTACTAATGAATTTCATCACTTTGTAAATCAGAAACACTGCAGCTTCAATTTGAATGCACGATGTACACACTATTACGATCTCTGTTCGAATATCCTCAACTTTGCACAGTCTTGTGTTTTTTATAGCTTCGAATAGTTGAGGTAGAAACTTCTACAATAGTCTAGAGGTTTCTCGATCTTTCTAGAATTTTATATATACCTCAAAGGAAGTTCTTTCTTTCGACAAAATTCTTTACACCACTATCTCTACAACGAAATATGCTTTTATTCGAATAGATTGTATCTTAACTAATAAACACAGGTGCACTCATTATCAAACTCCAGATGGGATCCTAAAAGTATGCTATACCGTTTCATTAACATATCCATAAAAATTATTTATACTTATTCAATCAAACAAAAATGAAAAGAAACATTATTTAATTTTATTTGTTGAGGCGTAGCAATGCGCTCGGCTCAGTTAGTTATAAATAATAATACTAAAGCGAATAGTTGCAAACAAGACAATTACTCTGATTTTCAAGAAGTTCGAAAGATCTGTCTCTCTTATTGGTAAACATCCTTTCATTTCGTCACTCAAACATTCCGAATCAAAGTTGTGTGTTTGTCATAATATAAGAAATGTAGGCGAGCTTTAAATCAGACTTCTTCATTTTCACCCTCTACTATTCCTGGATTGCGTACTGTATCAGAAGCAGCACATGCAGAAAAATGGCTTCAATCATTCAATCAAGAGCACTACTCATGCTTATGGTGAGTAAGCCGCAGAGTTGCAGACGATGACGTTGTTGTGGTTCAAGGAAAAACATTTCCAACTGTAGAAGAAAGAGAAGAGCACAATTGAGTAAATCACATAAGTAAATATCATTCAAATCGAGGACACAGAAGCAAAGTTTTCCGTCTGCAAATTTGTCATTTCAGCCAAAATGAAATGAGATTCTTTAAGGAATTTTTGCTAAAGCTCTGTTGGCCTCTAATCCCGATAGGTGTATAATAGGATTCTACTTGGGTCTATCCATTTTTTCCTCCAATAATTTGTTTCAAGGAAAGAGGGAAAAAAGGTTCTGAAAAGAAGTTGTTCACTCTTTCAACATCATAATTTATGTAGGTGGAAATACTATTTTCTTTCTTAGAACGATTTCAAAAGTTCTTCTTAAAAATTCATTTTTAGACAATAAAGATCCCTGAGCACGTCGCTCACTTCTGTTCTGATTCTCTCAGATATAGTGAAGAGTACTGACGTAAAGGTGGCAACAACGTCTTCTAAAGGCACCACAGAAGTTTCTAAGAAGGTCACAATCTATCAATCTCGTATTGCTCCACCATAACTAGCAAATAGGAATTGATATGAAATGTTCCGGTCTGCTCTTCAAGTGTACAGTATACGCAAATCAGAATCTTTCCTTCTTTAGTTCACTTGATTCTGGTAATATTGAGCTTAGTTCTAAAATGATTAAGCAACTCAAGACTCTTCAACCACCTCCTCTTCTTTTTCATAACTAAACTTCCCACTGAGAGTCTCATTGAGTTCCCTTTGGCATTTCACATTTATGGCAAAGATCTGACAAAATTCCCCGAGAAGAGGATGCAACCTCAGTTAAGGTATCGTCCTTTACTCACATTCTGGTTCAACTCTGATGCTTGGTGTTGAGCAGCACGCAGCCAGATTTGATAAACAGAGTGACGAATGCAACCGAAGCTTTTGAATAAACGTTCACATATATCAAAAAGGAGAGCAGTACTATACAATTAGATGATCCATAGCACGAAAGTGATGTATACTTCTGTGAAGTCGACCTCCTGTGATGCAACCAGTTGTGAGAAACACAGCATGTATAGACCCATAACCAATCGAATGAATTTCACGAACATGCCAACGAGTAATGGAGTCTTGTTGACGGCTACCACATCATCGATGGCCATTTTCAATTGCCGTTGCTCCACTGATAACCCGAACAATTTTTGCTCCAGTTGGATGACCCGGTATCTAAGTCCATCAGTATCACGGCAAACTCCCCGCCATTTATACGACAGTTTCATATCATGCCGTATCGTGCGTAAAATGATCGCCTCAAGGGACCGATTAAAAGGCCATTAGCATATTGCCTGAGTTCCGGCCTGTATTTTATATAGCAGGCTCTGTGATATCTCATGAATAAAGGCAATAGAGATGCCGGAATAACTTTTCACAGGCAGCACAAACATTGCAACAGAATTTGAAAGCTAACTGCAGAATATAAAATGCCTTCAATATTTTATAAAGTAAACCGAGCCTATTAATCATCTGAACACACGTGAACGCAGCGCCATAAAAAGGAGTTACTTATATTAAACGATACGGGGTGGAAAACAAAGTTCTTACCATGGCACCCTCAAATCGTGGACAGTGAATCTTAAAAGTAAGATTTCTGTATTGTTGTGTAGAGTTATTGACGCAGTTTTTTTTTAATAATAAATCCTGCTTTTGGAATTCAAGAGCGTCCTGTTTCATTTTAGACAATCGTGTAAATGTAAACCTCAACAATATTGGATCTCTTAATTGTGGATTGGGATTGACGGATGACTGATGGATTGATTCCGTAAATCGTATATTATGACACAGTCGATTTCTCCAATGAAGTGTTATCTACAAGATATCATATTGTTCGTATTGGATATGGAGACGAATTTGTGGGGACTTATCTGGGGTTGAATCGTCCTATCCGTAATAGTATGACTCGTCATGAGCAAATTTATAAGAATGTTTTCACATTGTAACGGCACGCTGCGTCTATTTAATATTTTACAGCTGGGATAGATTCATCGGCGTTCAGGGTTTGTTTTTAAGAACATTTGGTTGTGTTTGTTATACTTCTAAAGTATTCTTATTACTACAATTTTAATATCGTATTATATTTCTGCGGCAGAAATGTTTCACAATCGCGGGTCCTCTTGTAGTCACTGTCCGGCGGGAGTGAGTGACTCGCTTGGGTAGTCGTCCGGTGCGTCGTTATGGTCTTGAATGTCAGTGCGTGGTGGTCTACGTCGGTTTGATTTGCCGCCGGTTTCTCTTTGGCTACTCAGCAATATCTTACTCACATTTTCAAAAGAGTGTTCTGGTTGTTGTTGTGTCGCCGCTATCTTCCATACGTGTTGCTGGTGAGGATGCCGTCGAGAAAAGAGCACGATAGCCTCTTTTTATAAGACAACCCCTGTACTGTCTAGTGATGAGCGATCCAGTGATTTTTGAGTATCGCCGTTACCTGTGATTGCTATTTTTCAATCACCGTGATTTTAAACGGTGACTGCGATCGCTGTTTCCTTTGCGTTCATACATATGCATATGTATATATGTATGCAGTCAACCAAATTGTTATCAAATATGCAAAGTAACAGCGAAAAGCGCGATTTTTAACAGACAGCTGTAACAGTGATTGAAAATCACGACTTTTAATAAAAGCGTGAAATAACAGCGAGTGGTGATTTTACTACTTTGGTAACGAATGAATATTTCAATCACTGTTTTATCATGTTAGTTAAGTAAATTTATGTATGTATGTAGTTGTTGCTGTTAAATTATCCCATTGCTGAAGAGAGTGACAATTTATGCAAAGTTTGAATATTCATACGTATCGCTTTATATTTTAACATTTCGGCATAGATAATAGAGAAGTTGATAGATTTTTGGAAGATGACTTAATTCCAAAAAATTCCGATCCTTTATTATGGTGGCGGAACAATAAAACAAAGTATCCAAATGTTTCGATAGTAGCGCAAGAAAATCTTTGCACATGCTGGACTGATATTAAGCGAGCAGCAAAATCGTTTAGGGGATGAAAATGTAAAAATGTTACTATTTTTTAATTGTATCTATAAATACTGTACTTAAACTTTATTTATAAATTTTTTTTAATGTTTATAAATATTAGATTATCTATCTATATATATAAAAAATTGGTGCAAGTGCGTTGTGACTTTATAACTCATGAACCGTCAAACCGAATTCAATGAAACTTTTTGTGGTTTGTTCGTATGGTCGTGTAGATGGTTTGTAGATAAGTTTGCACGAAATCGGTCGACGCGTTCGTGAGTTATGAACTTTTATGTCAACACGTGATTTTGTCCATATAAAAGTTTGCATGTATGTATGTATGTTTGTATGCAACGTATGTACTCGAAAACGGCTGAACCGATTTTGATGAAATTTTCAGGCAATTTTCAGAATAAACTCGCGAGTAACATACGCTACACATTGTTTGGATTTTTTACATGTTGGGGGTGAAATTGGCAAATGGGATAAAAACTTTCCCTCCCCATGTATGTATGTATGCATGTAAGCAATGCATGCACTCGAAAACGGCTGGACCGATTTTGATGAAATTTTCAGAGAGTCTTCAGAAAAACCCCTCGGATAACATAGGCTATACATTGTTTGGATTGTTCCACATTTAGGGGGTAAAATTTACAAAAGGGATAAAAACTCCCCCTACCTAATCTATATATATAAAAAATTGGTGCAAGTGCGTTGTGACTTTATAACTCATGAACCGTCAAACCGAATTCAATGAAACTTTTTGTGGTTTGTTCGTATGGTCGTGTAGATGGTTTGTAGATAAGTTTGCACGAAATCGGTCGACGCGTTCGTGAGTTATGAACTTTTATGTCAACACGTGATTTTGTCCATATAAAAGTTTGCATGTATGTATGTATGTTTGTATGCAACGTATGTACTCGAAAACGGCTGAACCGATTTTGATGAAATTTTCAGGCAATTTTCAGAATAAACTCGCGAGTAACATACGCTACACATTGTTTGGATTTTTTACATGTAGGGGGTGAAATTGGCAAATGGGATAAAAACTTTCCCTCCCCATGTATGTATGTATGCATGTAAGCAATGCATGCACTCGAAAACGGCTGGACCGATTTTGATGAAATTTTCAGAGAGTCTTCAGAAAAACCCCTCGGATAACATAGGCTATACATTGTTTGGATTGTTCCACATTTAGGGGGTAAAATTTACAAAAGGGATAAAAACTCCCCCTACCTAATCTATATATATAAAAAATTGGTGCAAGTGCGTTGTGACTTTATAACTCATGAACCGTCAAACCGAATTCAATGAAACTTTTTGTGGTTTGTTCGTATGGTCGTGTAGATGGTTTGTAGATAAGTTTGCACGAAATCGGTCGACGCGTTCGTGAGTTATGAACTTTTATGTCAACACGTGATTTTGTCCATATAAAAGTTTGCATGTATGTATGTATGTTTGTATGCAACGTATGTACTCGAAAACGGCTGAACCGATTTTGATGAAATTTTCAGGCAATTTTCAGAATAAACTCGCGAGTAACATACGCTACACATTGTTTGGATTTTTTACATGTAGGGGGTGAAATTGGCAAATGGGATAAAAACTTTCCCTCCCTATGTATGTGTGTATGCATGTAAGCAATGCATGCACTCGAAAACGGCTGGACCGATTTTGATGAAATTTTCAGAGAGTCTTCAGAAAAACCCCTCGGATAACATAGGCTATACATTGTTTGGATTGTTCCACATTTAGGGGGTAAAATTTACAAAAGGGATAAAAACTCCCCCTACCTAATCTATATATATAAAAAATTGGTGCAAGTGCGTTGTGACTTTATAACTCATGAACCGTCAAACCGAATTCAATGAAACTTTTTGTGGTTTGTTCGTATGGTCGTGTAGATGGTTTGTAGATAAGTTTGCACGAAATCGGTCGACGCGTTCGTGAGTTATGAACTTTTATGTCAACACGTGATTTTGTCCATATAAAAGTTTGCATGTATGTATGTATGTTTGTATGCAACGTATGTACTCGAAAACGGCTGAACCGATTTTGATGAAATTTTCAGGCAATTTTCAGAATAAACTCGCGAGTAACATACGCTACACATTGTTTGGATTTTTTACATGTTGGGGGTGAAATTGGCAAATGGGATAAAAACTTTCCCTCCCCATGTATGTATGTATGCATGTAAGCAATGCATGCACTCGAAAACGGCTGGACCGATTTTGATGAAATTTTCAGAGAGTCTTCAGAAAAACCCCTCGGATAACATAGGCTATACATTGTTTGGATTGTTCCACATTTAGGGGGTAAAATTTACAAAAGGGATAAAAACTCCCCCTACCTAATCTATATATATAAAAAATTGGTGCAAGTGCGTTGTGACTTTATAACTCATGAACCGTCAAACCGAATTCAATGAAACTTTTTGTGGTTTGTTCGTATGGTCGTGTAGATGGTTTGTAGATAAGTTTGCACGAAATCGGTCGACGCGTTCGTGAGTTATGAACTTTTATGTCAACACGTGATTTTGTCCATATAAAAGTTTGCATGTATGTATGTATGTTTGTATGCAACGTATGTACTCGAAAACGGCTGAACCGATTTTGATGAAATTTTCAGGCAATTTTCAGAATAAACTCGCGAGTAACATACGCTACACATTGTTTGGATTTTTTTACATGTAGGGGGTGAAATTGGCAAATGGGATAAAAACTTTCCCTCCCCATGTATGTATGTATGCATGTAAGCAATGCATGCACTCGAAAACGGCTGGACCGATTTTGATGAAATTTTCAGAGAGTCTTCAGAAAAACCCCTCGGATAACATAGGCTATACATTGTTTGGATTGTTCCACATTTAGGGGGTAAAATTTACAAAAGGGATAAAAACTCCCCCTTCCTAATCTATATATATAAAAAATTGGTGCAAGTGCGTTGTGACTTTATAACTCATGAACCGTCAAACCGAATTCAATGAAACTTTTTGTGGTTTGTTCGTATGGTCGTGTAGATGGTTTGTAGATAAGTTTGCACGAAATCGGTCGACGCGTTCGTGAGTTATGAACTTTTATGTCAACACGTGATTTTGTCCATATAAAAGTTTGCATGTATGTATGTATGTTTGTATGCAACGTATGTACTCGAAAACGGCTGAACCGATTTTGATGAAATTTTCAGGCAATTTTCAGAATAAACTCGCGAGTAACATACGCTACACATTGTTTGGATTTTTTACATGTAGGGGGTGAAATTGGCAAATGGGATAAAAACTTTCCCTCCCCATGTATGTATGTATGCATGTAAGCAATGCATGCACTCGAAAACGGCTGGACCGATTTTGATGAAATTTTCAGAGAGTCTTCAGAAAAACCCCTCGGATAACATAGGCTATACATTGTTTGGATTGTTCCACATTTAGGGGGTAAAATTTACAAAAGGGATAAAAACTCCCCCTACCTAATCTATATATATAAAAAATTGGTGCAAGTGCGTTGTGACTTTATAACTCATGAACCGTCAAACCGAATTCAATGAAACTTTTTGTGGTTTGTTCGTATGGTCGTGTAGATGGTTTGTAGATAAGTTTGCACGAAATCGGTCGACGCGTTCGTGAGTTATGAACTTTTATGTCAACACGTGATTTTGTCCATATAAAAGTTTGCATGTATGTATGTATGTTTGTATGCAACGTATGTACTCGAAAACGGCTGAACCGATTTTGATGAAATTTTCAGGCAATTTTCAGAATAAACTCGCGAGTAACATACGCTACACATTGTTTGGATTTTTTACATGTAGGGGGTGAAATTGGCAAATGGGATAAAAACTTTCCCTCCCCATGTATGTATGTATGCATGTAAGCAATGCATGCACTCGAAAACGGATGGACCGATTTTGATGAAATTTTCAGAGAGTCTTCAGAAAAACCCCTCGGATAACATAGGCTATACATTGTTTGGATTGTTCCACATTTAGGGGGTAAAATTTACAAAAGGGATAAAAACTCCCCCTACCTAATCTATATATATAAAAAATTGGTGCAAGTGCGTTGTGACTTTATAACTCATGAACCGTCAAACCGAATTCAATGAAACTTTTTGTGGTTTGTTCGTATGGTCGTGTAGATGGTTTGTAGATAAGTTTGCACGAAATCGGTCGACGCGTTCGTGAGTTATGAACTTTTATGTCAACACGTGATTTTGTCCATATAAAAGTTTGCATGTATGTATGTATGTTTGTATGCAACGTATGTACTCGAAAACGGCTGAACCGATTTTGATGAAATTTTCAGGCAATTTTCAGAATAAACTCGCGAGTAACATACGCTACACATTGTTTGGATTTTTTACATGTAGGGGGTGAAATTGGCAAATGGGATAAAAACTTTCCCTCCCCATGTATGTATGTATGCATGTAAGCAATGCATGCACTCGAAAACGGATGGACCGATTTTGATGAAATTTTCAGAGAGTCTTCAGAAAAACCCCTCGGATAACATAGGCTATACATTGTTTGGATTGTTCCACATTTAGGGGGTAAAATTTACAAAAGGGATAAAAACTCCCCCTACCTAATCTATATATATAAAAAATTGGTGCAAGTGCGTTGTGACTTTATAACTCATGAACCGTCAAACCGAATTCAATGAAACTTTTTGTGGTTTGTTCGTATGGTCGTGTAGATGGTTTGTAGATAAGTTTGCACGAAATCGGTCGACGCGTTCGTGAGTTATGAACTTTTATGTCAACACGTGATTTTGTCCATATAAAAGTTTGCATGTATGTATGTATGTTTGTATGCAACGTATGTACTCGAAAACGGCTGAACCGATTTTGATGAAATTTTCAGGCAATTTTCAGAATAAACTCGCGAGTAACATACGCTACACATTGTTTGGATTTTTTACATGTAGGGGGTGAAATTGGCAAATGGGATAAAAACTTTCCCTCCCCATGTATGTATGTATGCATGTAAGCAATGCATGCACTCGAAAACGGCTGGACCGATTTTGATGAAATGTTCAGAGAGTCTTCAGAAAAACCCCTCGGATAACATAGGCTATACATTGTTTGGATTGTTCCACATTTAGGGGGTAAAATTTACAAAAGGGATAAAAACTCCCCCTACCTAATCTATATATATAAAAAATTGGTGCAAGTGCGTTGTGACTTTATAACTCATGAACCGTCAAACCGAATTCAATGAAACTTTTTGTGGTTTGTTCGTATGGTCGTGTAGATGGTTTGTAGATAAGTTTGCACGAAATCGGTCGACGCGTTCGTGAGTTATGAACTTTTATGTCAACACGTGATTTTGTCCATATAAAAGTTTGCATGTATGTATGTATGTTTGTATGCAACGTATGTACTCGCGAGTAACATACGCTACACATTGTTTGGATTTTTTACATGTAGGGGGTGAAATTGGCAAATGGGATAAAAACTTTCCCTCCCCATGTATGTATGTATGCATGTAAGCAATGCATGCACTCGAAAACGGCTGGACCGATTTTGATGAAATTTTCAGAGAGTCTTCAGAAAAACCCCTCGGATAACATAGGCTATACATTGTTTGGATTGTTCCACATTTAGGGGGTAAAATTTACAAAAGGGATAAAAACTCCCCCTACCTAATCTATATATTGTAAAGACGGAAAAATACCAGAAGTATTTTCCGCATACACAACAAAACTATATGCTACCACCAAAGACCGTGTTAAGTCCAAAAACAAATAACGATGTCCACCATATTTTATTTGTTTTAACCACAAACACTATTCAAGCATGCAACCATCCCCGATATCATGCAGCTTAAAAAGGTAACCACCTCCCACGCTAAATGCAACAACAAAGACAACGGATAAGTATCACAAAACATTTACGCACAGACGATCGGACCAAGACGATCGCACAGACGACCGTACAGGTGGTGAGGAGCGCAGAAACCGAAAGAGTTAGACTGATGGCGACGACGGCTTAATAGTACAAAGAACATCAAGGGGGACTAGTACGGCTATAAAGGAGAAAAGAAACAGAAAGCAAACATTTCTACAACAGTGCAGCGACCAAAGGCGGAACACAGAGAAACCCGAAAGAGCATCACACACACGCCAACCGATCGCAAGCGCAAAGCTGTAAACAGGCAGAGTAAGAAGAAATATTTATAACAACAACAACAGCACAGCGACCGAAGGCGGAGCACGGATGACAACGAGAGCGCACCACACATACGCGAACCGATCGCAAGCGCAAAGCTGTAAACAGGCAGAGTAAGAAGAAATATTTATAACAACAACAACAGCACAGCGACCGAAGGCGGAGCACGGATGACAACGAGAGCGCACCACACATACGCGAACCGATCGCAAGCGCAAAGCTGTAAGCAGGCGGAGTATGAACCATTATTTTAACAACAACAACAGTACAGCGACCGAAGGCGGAACACGGATGACAACGAGAGCGCACCGATCGTAAGCAGGCGGAGTGTGAACCAATATTTTAACAACAACAACACTATAGCGACCGAAGGCGAAAACAAGAGCGCGCCACACACACGCTAACCGATCGTAAACGCAAAGCTGTAAACAGGCAGAGTACGAAGAAACGTTTCTACAACAACAGCAAAGCGACAACTAACAGCAGCGATCAGGCCACACTACTGCAAGCAACAACTACGATGGACAACTAGGGGAACTACAACAAGGTGGACAACCAGCGGAAGTTGAAGGTGGCCTAAGGACAACTGGGCCACAACAAGAACGAGCACTGATCCCCTGGCAAGCTTTCGCTATATAAGCGGAGTGAACCAAACACCAAGCCTCTGTGATCCAGCATCGCTCCGTAAGTAGACAACGCACCAAGCTCCTAGAGACGCACCAAGCATCGAAACTAGGTACTCTAACCATTGACAATAAAACAACGTAGACAGAGCCAGTGGAGTTTATGGTTTTGACCGACTCTCCCTGGGACACACACGCAACGTAGACAGAGCCAGTGGAGTTTATGGTTTTGACCGACTCTCCCTGGGACACACACGCAACGTAGACAGAGCCAGTGGAGTTTATGGTTTTGACCGACTCTCCCTGGGACACACACGCAACGCAGACAGAGCCAGTGGAGTTTATGGTTTTGACCGACTCTCCCTGGGACACTCGTACAAACCACGGACACTACCACACAGAGTAGGGTAAAATTATTAAATATAATTATATATATGTATAAGTAGTAAGTTTGAAAATAAATAAAACACTTATAAAACCTAACGCGATTGAAGTAAATTTCTGTAAGTGACCCTGGGACCCGCTGAGTTCTTACCCCAGCGAAAACGAGTCGTTACAGTGGCGCCCGAGCAGGGACTTTCAAAAGAAATTCAACGCATCGGATTTTAAAAAAAACAGAGTGATAAACAACTACGTCGATCTACGCAGTCACTCAGAGGAGTGCCGAATCAGCACCAGGTTATACACATAAACACCCATTGTTTTCATCATCATCTAAGACGAACACAGGATGGTGAAAACAAGTTGGTTGTACACGCTGCGCAAAGAGGAGCTGGTGATTTTCGCTGTGGAATTCGGCATAGAAGCTGCAGGAACCGTGGAAGATCTCCGTAAGCAACTATCTGAGTTCTTCACGGAGACTGAATTGACTGAAGAACAACGAAACCGCTTAGAAAAACTAAAATCCAGGTACGTCAGGAGTACGTCACCCAAGCTGGCTACGCCCATAGGTACCCGCAATACGCTGAGCGTGGACAGACCAGGCCATATATTCACAGGTGAAATACCAGCGGCATGTGAGGCAGAGTTTCGGAGGACATCACTGCATCGCGCTGTGTCACCAACGGCCATTGACCAGCCACACCAGGCACAGTACGCCGGAGTCATCGGTCATGTGAGGAAATGGTCTATTAAATACGACGGTGGCCGTGACCCGCTGGCATTCCTTGAACGAGTGGAGGAGCTCTCGGAAGTATATGGGCTCAACAAGGATATGCTCCCACGTACCATGCCGGAACTGTTAAAAGATCGTGCGCTTCTATGGTATCGCAATAACAATCGTTCCTGGACAGCATGGAATTTATTCCGGAAGGATTTTCTTAAATTCTTCTTGCCTGCCAGATACCTGGAGAAGTTGGAGGATGAGATCCGACAGAGGCGGCAAAAACCACGTGAGAAATTCAAAGAGTATGTGTTGGAGATGCAAAATCTGATGCGGCAAGCAGGGTACACAGAATCACAGAAGCTAGAGCGCATTTTCCGGAATAGCTTGGAAGAGTACCAATGGTACGTGCGCCGGAAGGATTTTGGAACGCTGGAAGAACTAGTGGAGATGGCCGAAGACTTGGAAGGCTTCCGTGGCGACCGGGACCCACACCGAATACCCTCTGTACAATCACGAGTCGAGCGTACACCACCACGTGAGGCCCGCAATCGACAGGTAGCGCCGATTAGTCACACTGGAGCAGAGGCACGCATCGATGTGCGCACAGCTTGCAGACGCTGCGGACAGACGGGGCATTTGGCGCGACACTGCCGAAATGCTCAGGTTCTATTCTGTTGGGAGTGCGGCCAAAGGAACATAAGAACAGTGGAGTGCTGCAGAGCGCAAGGGGGAAACGAGCGGGGCTGCCGTCAAGAGCGAGGCGGGGCGCAGCCCATCAGCAACAGCCCTCAACAACACTAAACGCTTTACGTTGCGATGGGCAGCGTATCTGTGCTGCAGTCACCATCGACACCAACGAAGTGACGGCCACTGTTGATACCGGAGCCACTCGGAGTTTCATCAGCGAAAGCCTTAGCCGTCAGTTACGTGCAACCACCGGTAGGGTAATTCCTACACACATACGTGCACGTATGGCTGACGGACGCACACGAGAGATCACGGAGGTACTGCGAGTGAACATAAAATTAGGGGGCCGAAGCTGCGAACTAGAGCTACTCACCATGCCCGACTCAACAGACGACCTCCTTCTGGGACTCGATTTCATGTCGACTATGGGAACAAAAATCGAATGCGGGGACCAAGAAATCGTACTAGGACCTCAGATTGGGGGCGTGCAAAACAGCGACATTACACGGTGCACGTCCATTCAAGAAGAGACCATTACGGAAAAGGAGACTATCGAAGGATTTCTGAAGACCGAGCTGGCTAAGTTTGAGGACAAGCCTGGAGTAGCCAACATCACGAGTCACAAAATTGTGATGCGTGACGACAGGCCAATAAAGCAACGATATTACCCCAGGAATCCCGCACAGCAGGAAGTAATCAACGCCGAAGTGGAAGAATTGCTGAAAAAGGGATGTATAGAGCCTTCACATAGCCCACATAGCGCCCCAATTGTCCTCGTGCGAAAAAAAGACGGGAGGTGGAGACTGTGCATAGACTACAGGCAACTGAATGCCAGATCCATACCGGATGCATATCCGTTGCCCAGGATACAGCATATATTGGACCGCTTACGGGAGGCGAAATACATTAGCACCCTAGACTTAAAGAACGGGTACTGGCAAATTCCCATGGATGCCCACAGCAAAGAGTACACCGCATTCACGGTGCCAGGCCGTGGACTCTTCCAGTGGAAAGTAATGCCATTCGGGCTACATTCAGCACCTGCGACCTTTCAACGAGCTTTAGACCAGGTAATAGGCCCTGAGATGGAGCCGCACGCGTTCGCATACCTGGATGATATCATCGTCACAGGGCGAACACTAGAGGAACACCAACAGAACATAACCGAAGTATTCCGACGCCTGCGAAAGGCCAACCTTAAATTGAATAAAGACAAATGCGCGTTCTTCCAGAGGAAATTAAAGTATTTGGGTCACGTGGTCAGTGACCAAGGAATCCACACTGATCCAGATAAAATCGCGGCCATCAGAGAACTCGAACCACCCCAAAACATACGAGAGGTGCGACGCTGCCTGGGTGTAGCGTCATGGTACCGTCGTTTTGTTCCAGACTTCGCCAAGACAGTACACCCGTTAACACTATTGCTAAAAAAAGGCAAGCACTTCAAGTGGGCTGGAGAGCAACAGCACGCGTTCGAACAGTTGAAGCAGAAATTGACAGAGGCACCAGTCCTGGCGTGCCCGGATTTTACTAAGAAGTTTGTGCTCCAAACCGACGCAAGCGACTACGGACTAGGCGCGGTACTCACTCAAGATGTCGACGGGATGGAACGCGTGATAGCCTACGCCAGCCGCCACTTAAATAACGCAGAGCGGAACTATTCACCCACAGAAAAGGAGTGCTTAGCGATCGTGTGGGGTATTAGAAAGATGCGACCCTACCTCGAGGGATACCAATTTACGGTCATCACGGATCACCTATCACTAAAATGGTTAAACTCCATCGAAAGCCCTGCAGGTCGTATCGCAAGATGGGCCCTTGAACTGCAACAGTACACATTCGACGTGCAATACCGGAAGGGAAAATTGAACGTGTTAGCCGACGCCTTGTCTAGACAGCCAACAGAAGCCGCCTGCACCATTACCATTGAGGACCGAACAGAACCAGACTGCCCCTGGTGGCAGAAACGAAAGGCAGAGGTCATCGCTAGGCCGGAGAAATATGCTGATTACCAATTGGAAGGTGGACAGTTATACAGGCACATCCCGAGTTATCGCGGCGACGAAGATTGCATCCCGTGGAAACTGTGTGTGCCAAGAGCGCTCAGGAACCGGGTCCTACAGGAAAATCACGATGCACCCACGGCAGGACACTTAGGTATCAGGAAAACAATAGCACGGATAGCCAACCGATATTACTGGCCGGGGCTATTCCACGATACAAGTCGATACGTGCGTCAATGCTCCTCCTGCCAACGATTTAAAAGCAGCCACCAACAACCAGCTGGGAAAATGTTGAGCCACATCCCCACTGAACCTTGGTCTATCTTGTGTGCCGACTTTGTCGGGCCCTTACCCCGGTCCACACATGGCAACACCATGCTAGTCGTGTTCTTCGATAAATTCTCCAAATGGACCGAGATGGCCCCCCTCCGAAAAGCCACCATCGAGACATTGCAACGGGCTTTCCGGGAACACATCCTGTCTCGCTTTGGAGTACCTAAAATCCTAGTGACGGACAATGGGTCTCAATTTAGTAGTCGAGCGTTCCGCCGGTTCACAGAAGGGTATGGCATCAAACATCAGTTCACGGCGCCCTACACTCCGCAGGAAAATGCGGTGGAACGCACCAATCGCACCATCAAGACTATGGTGGCCCAATTTGCGAGTCAACGGCAGCAGAAGTGGGACGACTTGCTTCCCGAATTGACTCTTGCCATTAATACTAGTGTATCGGAGACAACGGGATACAGTCCGGCTTATCTGATACAAGGGCGTGAACCGCGACTACCAAAGGCGCTGTACGATGAGACAACGTTGGGTACAGGGCTAGCCCCACAGACTGCTAACGAACGGGTAGATCAACTACAAGAAGCTTATCGCATCGTGAGGCAAAACTTGGAACGAGCAGCACAGGATCAAAGAAGACATTATAATCTGCGACGCCGAGAGTGGAAACCGGAAGTTGGACAATGGGTGTTAGTCAAGCAACACCACTTGTCCAAAGCAACAGAGCACTTCGCCGCCAAGCTAGCACCGCGATATGAGGGACCCTACCAGATAGTAAACTTCATTTCACCGGTAATCATGGAGCTGCAGCGAAAGGGAGACAAACGCAGGAAGACCGCTCATCTCAGCGAAATTAAAACATACTGTGCGCCTGGTAACCACGAGGAAGACAACAATGACCCACACTAATACAAAGGAGGAACGGTGAGAGGACCAGGAGAGCGGAAAACTAAGAGCTGAGAGAACCAGATTGCCGCTCTCGTGGAATACCGTTACCTCACCAAAGCGGGTATAAAAGGGCCTCCACGCTACCATACAAACCTCTTTGATCTTCAGCGCACGTAAGTAAAACAACGTTCTCGAAACTAACAAACCAAAGAAAAAAAAAAAAACAAAAAACCCACGATGGCTCAAATAACGATAATCCAGGCCGCACGCGTCCAAGTAGAAGAAGACAACACCCCGTCCAGCGACGAAGTCATCACGATTTACCCGACAACTACCGGAGGCATCGCTATCAGGAGTTCGGATATCGCTCGCCTACGGCCGAACTGCCTACTTAACGATGTGCTAATCGATTTCTATTTGAGATGGCTCCGAGAGAACCTGGTACCCAGCAGAAAGCGGGGTAGAGTGCACATTTTTAGTACTCATTTTTTCACCCGGCTCACCAGACAACAGGGAACTGCGACCGACATGCACATGGGCGTAAAACGGTGGACAAAGGGGAAGAACCTTTTCGACACCGATTTAATAATGGTGCCCATAAACAAGGCAAATCATTGGTATTTGGCCGTTGTCTGTTTCCCCGGAACTCTGGTGACAGGGACAAAAGGTGCCACAATATTAATATTCGACTCCCTGGACCGAGGTTCACACGAAGAGGAGGCCGAAATACTGAGAAGATACCTGAACGAGGAATACCGCAGTAAATTTATGGAAGACCCACCAATACCCATAAATGCCACCAGGGTACCCTCCCATCGACTTAAAACGCCGCAACAGATAAACAATACCGACTGTGGCATTTATCTACTCCAAAACGCAGAGAAGTTCCTAACACAATCCATACCAGGAAACACATGGGACACGGCTGATTTGTCTACCTGGTTCAGCCCTGAGGACGCCACCCACAAACGAGCAGAAATATATCACCTAGTTAAACAATTAGTTGGGGCCGAAAAACGGAAAAAAACTGCGGAAATGCTCTCAAAACAAGCGAAGGAATCACCCCCACTGGACCCGCATGGGACACCAGACTACCAACAGGAAGAATCAGAAACCTCGGACAGCGATACGGAGACCACCTGGAAAAGACAGAAGTACAACAAAGATTCACCTGGAATACTACCCGCATTAAAGGAACCCCACAAGAAAGACGTCCATTTCTACAGTGTACAGGAACTACAGGGACCCAAGGCGAATGGGCTGCCCACGGCACTGGTAAGAAAAACGATAAAGATAATAAAAGAAACCCAAGCTAGAAAAAAACGCCTACGGTTCGAACAACCACCGTACCGGGTCATAGTGCACCACGGAGAAGCAACGTTCCTCCTTCGTCCATAAAGTCGGGAGGAAGTGTAAAGACGGAAAAATACCAGAAGTATTTTCCGCATACACAACAAAACTATATGCTACCACCAAAGACCGTGTTAAGTCCAAAAACAAATAACGATGTCCACCATATTTTATTTGTTTTAACCACAAACACTATTCAAGCATGCAACCATCCCCGATATCATGCAGCTTAAAAAGGTAACCACCTCCCACGCTAAATGCAACAACAAAGACAACGGATAAGTATCACAAAACATTTACGCACAGACGATCGGACCAATAAACGTACAGGTGGTGAGGAGCGCAGAAACCGAAAGAGTTAGACTGATGGCGACGACGGCTTAATAGTACAAAGAACATCAAGGGGGACTAGTACGGCTATAAAGGAGAAAAGAAACAGAAAGCAAACATTTCTACAACAGTGCAGCGACCAAAGGCGGAACACAGAGAAACCCGAAAGAGCATCACACACACGCCAACCGATCGCAAGCGCAAAGCTGTAAACAGGCAGAGTAAGAAGAAATATTTATAACAACAACAACAGCACAGCGACCGAAGGCGGAGCACGGATGACAACGAGAGCGCACCACACATACGCGAACCGATCGCAAGCGCAAAGCTGTAAACAGGCAGAGTAAGAAGAAATATTTATAACAACAACAACAGCACAGCGACCGAAGGCGGAGCACGGATGACAACGAGAGCGCACCACACATACGCGAACCGATCGCAAGCGCAAAGCTGTAAGCAGGCGGAGTATGAACCATTATTTTAACAACAACAACAGTACAGCGACCGAAGGCGGAACACGGATGACAACGAGAGCGCACCGATCGTAAGCAGGCGGAGTGTGAACCAATATTTTAACAACAACAACACTATAGCGACCGAAGGCGAAAACAAGAGCGCGCCACACACACGCTAACCGATCGTAAACGCAAAGCTGTAAACAGGCAGAGTACGAAGAAACGTTTCTACAACAACAGCAAAGCGACAACTAACAGCAGCGATCAGGCCACACTACTGCAAGCAACAACTACGATGGACAACTAGGGGAACTACAACAAGGTGGACAACCAGCGGAAGTTGAAGGTGGCCTAAGGACAACTGGGCCACAACAAGAACGAGCACTGATCCCCTGGCAAGCTTTCGCTATATAAGCGGAGTGAACCAAACACCAAGCCTCTGTGATCCAGCATCGCTCCGTAAGTAGACAACGCACCAAGCTCCTAGAGACGCACCAAGCATCGAAACTAGGTACTCTAACCATTGACAATAAAACAACGTAGACAGAGCCAGTGGAGTTTATGGTTTTGACCGACTCTCCCTGGGACACACACGCAACGTAGACAGAGCCAGTGGAGTTTATGGTTTTGACCGACTCTCCCTGGGACACACACGCAACGTAGACAGAGCCAGTGGAGTTTATGGTTTTGACCGACTCTCCCTGGGACACACACGCAACGCAGACAGAGACAGTGGAGATTATGGTTTTGACCGACTCTCCCTGGGACACTCGTACAAACCACGGACACTACCACACAGAGTAGGGTAAAATTATTAAATATAATTATATATATGTATAAGTAGTAAGTTTGAAAATAAATAAAACACTTATAAAACCTAACGCGATTGAAGTAAATTTCTGTAAGTGACCCTGGGACCCGCTGAGTTCTTACCCCAGCGAAAACGAGTCGTTACAATATATATATAAAATTGGTGCAAGTGCGTTGTGACTTTATAACTCATGAACCGTCAAACCGAATTCAATGAAACTTTTTGTGGTTTGTTCGTATGGTCGTGTAGATGGTTTGTAGATAAGTTTGCACGAAATCGGTCGACGCGTTCGTGAGTTATGAACTTTTATGTCAACACGTGATTTTGTCCATATAAAAGTTTGCATGTATGTATGTATGTTTGTATGCAACGTATGTACTCGAAAACGGCTGAACCGATTTTGATGAAATTTTCAGGCAATTTTCAGAATAAACTCGCGAGTAACATACGCTACACATTGTTTGGATTTTTTACATGTAGGGGGTGAAATTGGCAAATGGGATAAAAACTTTCCCTCCCCATGTATGTATGTATGCATGTAAGCAATGCATGCACTCGAAAACGGCTGGACCGATTTTGATGAAATTTTCAGAGAGTCTTCAGAAAAACCCCTCGGATAACATAGGCTATACATTGTTTGGATTGTTCCACATTTAGGGGGTAAAATTTACAAAAGGGATAAAAACTCCCCCTACCTAATCTATATATATAAAAAATTGGTGCAAGTGCGTTGTGACTTTATAACTCATGAACCGTCAAACCGAATTCAATGAAACTTTTTGTGGTTTGTTCGTATGGTCGTGTAGATGGTTTGTAGATAAGTTTGCACGAAATCGGTCGACGCGTTCGTGAGTTATGAACTTTTATGTCAACACGTGATTTTGTCCATATAAAAGTTTGCATGTATGTATGTATGTTTGTATGCAACGTATGTACTCGAAAACGGCTGAACCGATTTTGATGAAATTTTCAGGCAATTTTCAGAATAAACTCGCGAGTAACATACGCTACACATTGTTTGGATTTTTTACATGTAGGGGGTGAAATTGGCAAATGGGATAAAAACTTTCCCTCCCTATGTATGTGTGTATGCATGTAAGCAATGCATGCACTCGAAAACGGCTGGACCGATTTTGATGAAATTTTCAGAGAGTCTTCAGAAAAACCCCTCGGATAACATAGGCTATACATTGTTTGGATTGTTCCACATTTAGGGGGTAAAATTTACAAAAGGGATAAAAACTCCCCCTACCTAATCTATATATATAAAAAATTGGTGCAAGTGCGTTGTGACTTTATAACTCATGAACCGTCAAACCGAATTCAATGAAACTTTTTGTGGTTTGTTCGTATGGTCGTGTAGATGGTTTGTAGATAAGTTTGCACGAAATCGGTCGACGCGTTCGTGAGTTATGAACTTTTATGTCAACACGTGATTTTGTCCATATAAAAGTTTGCATGTATGTATGTATGTTTGTATGCAACGTATGTACTCGAAAACGGCTGAACCGATTTTGATGAAATTTTCAGGCAATTTTCAGAATAAACTCGCGAGTAACATACGCTACACATTGTTTGGATTTTTTACATGTAGGGGGTGAAATAGGCAAATGGGATAAAAACTCTCCCTCCCCATGTATGTATGTATGCATGTAAGCAATGCATGCACTCGAAAACGGCTGGACCGATTTTGATGAAATTTTCAGAGAGTCTTCAGAAAAACCCCTCGGATAACATAGGCTATACATTGTTTGGATTGTTCCACATTTAGGGGGTAAAATTTACAAAAGGGATAAAAACTCCCCCTACCTAATCTATATATATAAAAAATTGGTGCAAGTGCGTTGTGACTTTATAACTCATGAACCGTCAAACCGAATTCAATGAAACTTTTTGTGGTTTGTTCGTATGGTCGTGTAGATGGTTTGTAGATAAGTTTGCACGAAATCGGTCGACGCGTTCGTGAGTTATGAACTTTTATGTCAACACGTGATTTTGTCCATATAAAAGTTTGCATGTATGTATGTATGTTTGTATGCAACGTATGTACTCGAAAACGGCTGAACCGATTTTGATGAAATTTTCAGGCAATTTTCAGAATAAACTCGCGAGTAACATACGCTACACATTGTTTGGATTTTTTACATGTAGGGGGTGAAATTGGCAAATGGGATAAAAACTTTCCCTCCCCATGTATGTATGTATGCATGTAAGCAATGCATGCACTCGAAAACGGCTGGACCGATTTTGATGAAATTTTCAGAGAGTCTTCAGAAAAACCCCTCGGATAACATAGGCTATACATTGTTTGGATTGTTCCACATTTAGGGGGTAAAATTTACAAAAGGGATAAAAACTCCCCCTACCTAATCTATATATATAAAAAATTGGTGCAAGTGCGTTGTGACTTTATAACTCATGAACCGTCAAACCGAATTCAATGAAACTTTTTGTGGTTTGTTCGTATGGTCGTGTAGATGGTTTGTAGATAAGTTTGCACGAAATCGGTCGACGCGTTCGTGAGTTATGAACTTTTATGTCAACACGTGATTTTGTCCATATAAAAGTTTGCATGTATGTATGTATGTTTGTATGCAACGTATGTACTCGAAAACGGCTGAACCGATTTTGATGAAATTTTCAGGCAATTTTCAGAATAAACTCGCGAGTAACATACGCTACACATTGTTTGGATTTTTTACATGTAGGGGGTGAAATTGGCAAATGGGATAAAAACTTTCCCTCCCCATGTATGTATGTATGCATGTAAGCAATACATGCACTCGAAAACGGCTGGACCGATTTTGATGAAATTTTCAGAGAGTCTTCAGAAAAACCCCTCGGATAACATAGGCTATACGTTGTTTGGATTGTTCCACATTTAGGGGGTAAAATTGACAAAAGGGATAAAAACTCCCCCTACCTAATTCTATATAAAAATGTATGTATGTTTGCAACGTATGGATTGGAAAAAGGCGGGATTTTGATTAAGTTTTTACAACGTCTTCAGAATTATCTAACCGAAGACATAGGATACACATTTCTTAAAAATATCAAAATTTTTGACGTTAAATAGGGCAAAAGTGGTAGAAGCTACCTTATTCTATATTTTCTGAATTAATTAAGCGATTTTATTGAAAATGGGCACAATCCTTAAAACGTGCAAAATTATCATTTGGGACGAATGCACAATGGCCCGAACAACTCGAGAAATCAATTAAAATTTGGAAAAATGTCAGAAAGTCAATTGACCGTGTCCGCACTGTTCGAATAAAAAAATCAGAAAGAACACACAATATACGCAGCTGTCAAAATAAATAAGCGTCTACAGCTCCATCTGTTGAGTTATTGGAGTATCAGTCAGTGCTTACAACACCAATATGAAACTAAATGTGCGCGTGCAACACCATGCACATATAAAAAAAATGAGAACAAAAAGTGAGATTAAGTTTTTTTAATTTTCGAGTTTTCCGAATTTTCCGAATTTTTTGAGATCGATAGATTTGCAAGAAACAATTGGGAATGAGATTTCGTTCCCACCGAACTTCAGTCAAACGGTAATTAGTATTCAAGCCGTTGACGACAAGGTATTCCCAAACTACAAAAATCCTGAATGGCTGTGCGAACTTGCAATTTAGGCACAAAAAAATGATAAAGTCAACAATCTTAATGAGAAAATTCAATTGAAACTTTTCGGCGAAATCTATATCTTCTATATATATAAAAAATTGGTGCAAGTGAAATACATGATAAATGCACGTTGTAGAGCATACACGCATATACATTGACACCTACCAGTAAGTGATCATTTTAAGGTTCTTTTCCATCGAACTCGAATTGTGGACAGACGTAATCGGTAAGAGTCGCATTTGATATTTTTTTTTGTTTTTCATATTTTCAGCCATACATCATCAAACAATTTATTTGTTTTTGTTTGACCATTTAAATACAAACAGACAGTAGTGTATATACGCTTTCCATTTGGATTTTCTGGTTGAATTGCTATCGGGTTTCAGGCCATTTATATACGTGTTAGTGTCACTTTGTATAGTTCTTTTTCCTCAGTTCTTAATTTTTTTATACATAAAACAACCAAATAATGCGAATATATGACCACAAACACATACTTATTATACATTTGGATATAGTTTTTTTAACTCTTGAAATTAATTTAAATGATTACTCTTTTCGTACATAGAACAAATTCGAAATGCCACGTCCAAGTCGCTCAAATATTGGTAGACGTACGCGTCATTCGAGAGTTGTTTCAACCAATCGAAGATCACAAAGTGAACAAGATCGTATTCAACAAAATGCATCACAGAGGGAACGACGTAGACGTATAAACCAATCGGTTGATAGTGCAAACACGGTTGACAGTGAAAGGTCGATAAATCGACGTACGCGTCCCTCAATTCAAATCATACGACAAATGGAATTGGCGGCTTATAATTATGATAGCACAATTGATTACAGTATGTATTCTTATATTGGACAAATGAATAAACAATGTGTGCATTGTAAAGCATTCAAATTTATGAACGAAACGCCTGGCATGTGCTGTGCTGGTGGGAAAGTTAAATTGCCTGTGTTAGAACCTCCACCAGATCCTTTACACTCATTAATTTATGGCAATTCAGCAGCGTCAAAGCATTTCTTAACAAATATTCAAAAGTACAATTCATGCTTCCAAATGACATCTTTTGGAGCTACAAATATTATAAGAGATGGATTTATGCCGACGTTTAAGGTAATTACTTCGCATGGAATAAATGATATCAAATTTGATTTATGTGCTGTCTCTGTATTTGCTGTCTTCAAAAATTCGGATTCGTCATCTAAATCTATTTCAAAAACATTACAGATTCAAGGACAGATATACCATAGAGCTGGGTCATTGTTGCCATTCCCAGATGCTGACCATCAGTTTTTGCAAATATATTTCATTGGTAATGAGAACAGCGAACTGAATCAGCGCTGTACAATTGCTTCAAATACAAGAAGAGAAATCTTGAGAGAGCTGCAAAGATTTTTACATCAGCACAATGAATTGGTTAAATTATTCAAGATTGCACTGGATCAGATGCCCACCGATGATCATAAAATCATAATACGTGCCGACAGAACACCACTCGGGCAACATTCCAGGCGATTTAACGCACCAACAATCGATGAAGTGGCAATCGTAATAGTTGGTGAACAATTTCGGCCAAGAGATATTGTTTTGCACCGTAGGAATGAGCAACTAAATCGTATTTCTGAACTCCATCGTTGTTATGACGCATTGCAATACCCGATTTTGTTCTGGAGAGGAGATGATGGTTATCATATAAATATACCATTGATAAATCCAATGACTGGTTAAAAAATAATGATTTTTGATTACTTTTGTGAGTAATCTTTGCGTTAAAATAACTAAAAGAATAATTTTTAATATTTGCAGGCCAACAAACAACGAAAAAAGTTAGTGCGATGAATTTTTATTCGTATCGATTGATGATTCGTGATCAAGAGGACAATTACATTTTGCGATGCAATAAACTTTTTCATCAATACATTGTGGACATGTATGCTAAAATCGAGAGCGAACGATTGCATTTCATCCGTCATAATCAAGCCCGATTGAGATCTGAGGAGTATATACATTTACGTGATGCACTATTGAATGATGTGAATGTGAAAGACATTGGACGCTTGACGATATTACCATCGTCATATACCGGTAGCCCACGTCATATGCACGAGTATACACAAGATGCCATGTCATATGTTCGTCATTACGGCCGTCCAGATTTGTTCATCACATTTACTTGCAACCCAAAATGGGCTGATGTGAAGGATTGCTTATTTGATGGTCAGGTCCCAACAGATCGACACGATGTAACCGCTCGCATATTCCACCAAAAATTAAAAAAGTTGATAGATCTGATTGTCAAGCTCCGTGTATTTGGAGAAGTGCGCTGCTATATGTGTACAATTGAATGGCAAAAAAGAGGCTAGCCGCACGCTCACATTTTGATATGGTTGGTACAGAAAATAACACCAGATATGATTGATAGTGTTATATCGGCCGAAATTCCAGATCAAACCATCGATCCACAATTATTTGCAGTTGTCACGAAAAATATGATACACGGTCCCTGCGGTGAAATCAATCCAAATTCACCATGTATGATCGACGGCAAATGTTCAAAGCGTTTTCCAAGACAATTGATTGCAGAAACAATACACGGTGATGATGGATATCCACAGTATCGTCGACGATCAGCTCAAGATAATGGTAAAACTACTACTATTAAAATCCGGAACCAAGACTTTGAAGTTGATAATCGTTGGATAGTGCCGTATTCACCATTGTTGTCAAAAATTTTCAATGCTCACATAAATGTCGAATACTGCAATTCAGTCAAATCAATAAAATACATTTGCAAGTATGTTAATAAAGGTAGCGATATGGCTATTTTCGGAGTGACTGCTGAAAATAGAAATGATGAAATTTTGCATTACCAAATGGGAAGATATATTAGTACTAACGAAGCTATTTGGCGAATTTTATCGTTCCCAATACATGACAGACACCCTGTTGTTATACATTTAGCAGTTCATCTTGAAAATGGGCAACGTGTTTATTTTACTGATGCAAATGACGCACAAAGTGCATTACAGCCTCCAGCAACTACACTGACAGCTTTTTTCAAGTTATGTGAAACGGATGAATTTGCAAGAACACTATTATATTCGGAAGCACCACGATATTATACTTGGAACGCATCAACAAAAAAATTTCAACGCCGCAAAAAAGGTACTCCTGTTGATGGCTACCGAGGTGTTTTTTCAACGGATGCTTTAGGCCGCATTTATACAGTTAGTCCAAACAATGTTGAATGTTTTTATTTGCGATTGTTGTTGGTGAACGTACGTGGGCCACAGTCATTCCAGAATTTAAGAACTGTCGACGGTGAATTGTGTGTAACATATCGTGATGCATGCCAACGGTTGCGTTTGCTTGAAGATGATACGCATTGGGATGCTACGCTTCACGATGCATCAGTTTCAGCTCACCTAAATCAAATACGTATGTTATTCGCAATAATAATATCAACATGCTATCCATCAAACCCACTTGAATTGTGGAATAAATATAAAGATTTCATGGCTGAAGACATTTTGATTCGACTTCAACATCGTTCGATGGATCCCGAATTGGTACATACATTAGAAATGTATAATGAGGCTTTGATATTGATTGAAGATATTTGCCTTATGATTGCAAATAAAGCATTAGGACAATTAGGCATGATCGCACCTAATCGTCCAATCCATGATTTATTTATTATTATGAGCAAGAACTGCAACGCGAACAGCAATTCGAATGCGATGAATTGCGTGCATTTGTGCAAACAAACATTCCACAATTGAATGTTCAGCAAAGGAATGCATACGATAGAATCATGCAAGCTGTCATTAACAACACTGGTGGATTATATTTTTTGGACGCTCCTGGTGGCACTGGGAAAACATTTCTCATTTCATTAATCTTAGCTACAATTAGATCCGAACGAAAAATCGCATTGGCACTTGCTTCTTCTGGTATTGCAGCTACATTATTGGATGGTGGCCGAACTGCACATTCCGCTTTAAAACTGCAATTAAACATGCAATCGGTGGAGATTCCAACGTGTAATATTTCAAGAAATTCTGGAATGGCCAAAGTTTTGCAACAAGCAGCAATCATTTTATGGGATGAATGTCCGATGGCCCATAAAAAATCTTTGGAAGCATTGAATCGAACATTACAGGATCTACGTGGAAATCAACAGTTGTTCGGAGGTGCATTAATATTGCTATCTGGTGATTTTCGACAAACGTTGCCCGTCATTCCCAGATCGACTCCAGCTGATGAAATTAATGCATGTTTGAAAAGTTCGTTTCTTTGGGCAAATATACAGAAGTTAGCGCTTAACATAAATATGCGTGTGCGTCTTCAAAATGATCCATCAGCACGTGAGTTTTCGAAGCAACTGCTGCAGATTGGCGATGGCAAAATTGCAAGTGATTTAAATGGGTTTATCACGTTACCGAACAACTTTTGCACAAGTATGCCATCAAAAGAAGAACTAATTGATCACGTTTTTCCAAACATTGTTCAAAACTATAAAAATCATGATTGGCTAAGAGAACGCGCAATTTTAGCACCAAAAAATGCAAATGTTAATGAAATAAATTTTCAAATTCAACAGAAATTGCCAGGTGACTTGGTATCATACAAATCCATTAATACTGCTACGAATGAAGAAGACGCAGTAAATTATCCGGTTGAATTTTTGAATTCTTTGGAACCACACGGTATGCCACCGCATATTTTGAATTTGAAAATTGGTTCATCGATCATACTTCTTCGAAATCTCAATTCACCAAAACTCTGCAATGGAACGAGACTTTTCGTGAAAAAATTAATGCCCAATTTGATCGAAGCAACAATTCTAACTGGGAAAGCAAAAGGAGAAGTTGTACTGATACCAAGGATCCCATTAATACCAACAGACATGCCATTTCAATTCAAACGTCTTCAATTTCCCGTGCGTTTATCCTTTGCTATAACCGTTAATAAAGCTCAAGGACAAACGCTTCATGTATGTGGTGTGAATTTGGAGGAACCGTGCTTTTCTCACGGACAATTATACGTCGCATGTTCCAGAGTGGGAGCACCACCAAATTTATTTATTCATGCACCACACAATCAAACAAAAAATATTGTATACACTATCGTATTGAATTGATTTACTTTTTTTTTCATTATTTACAAATAAAAAATAAATAAAAAAAACCAATGAATTTGATTCAATGTTAATATTCATGCGTAGCGAAGCACGCCGGGATCAGCTATATAATATAGTTTCTTCATATTTAAAATTTTGTATTACACAATACACTAATATCATTATATACCAAAAACAATTTTAAAATTTGTCAACAACAAGTTAACATGTTTCTACAACCTTTGATAATTTTTCTCTATCTTCACCTTTTTAACTTACATTTTTCAAAATACCCAATCAAGTTGTGCTTCCAAGTTTTCGCACTGTTAGGCATGTTATATTTCAAAACTGTTTCACATATATTGTTGCGATTTTTTAAATAAACAAATTTTTCGAACATTATTGTTTTCTAAAATTAAATTTTTTAATGCAAAACCATCAATCCTAAGAAATATAAACTTTTAGATTTAAAACCTTCGGAGGCAGGACGAAGTTTGCCGGGTCCGCTAGTGTATATATATAATCGTTGGTGCGGATGTATGTAAGGCTTCTCCTCCTAAACCACTGGACCAATCGAGCTCATATTTGGACGATATGTTCAATTAGTGCTCCGATTGGCTTTTTTTCTTTTTAGACCCGGTAGGTGGCGCCATTGTCGAGAAATTTAAAAAATTCGTATTTATGGTTAAATTGAGCCCATATTCAAACTGTACATTGCTTATGACAAAATATATCGGCCTACACAAAAGGGACAAAATGGACATTGAATTAAGACACAATAAAAATTAAGGCATTCCACTTTACAAAGTTTTGAAGTAACGAAAACATTTTTTTAAATGACTTAAAATATTTTTGGTTTCCGATTTAATGAAGGGAAACAGTTTTTGTTTACCAAAATATTACATTGATGGCGCCACTACATTTCATTTTGATAACTTATACGCTTTCAATTGTGTCATGTCATTTTTACTTAAGTTTGCCAGTTATTCCATATCAATACACATATTCAACCTCTACATTTAATAAACTACATTTAAGGTAATGTGTAATATTCCATTTGAATACAATTATAAGTATAAATGGTGTCGCTGTTATTGTTATTTCATATGACTTATCAAACAAAAATATTTGGATTTCGTTACACAATGAGCTGATTGCCTGCGCGGATCAAAGGTCAGTCGACCTTTGTAGGATTGCGATCTCCAGGATAGGGGAAGCATGGCCAGGAGCAAGGCTCGAAGTCGTACCTAGGGAGCTGATCCCTAGTAGACCTAGAGCGCGCGCGTGGATCCCAGCCGAACCGTCTGACCTTGAGGCTATCTTGGAGATCTTTAGGTTGAGCAACCAGCAGCTCTCGACTAATAATTGGAAGGTGAATAAGGTAGAGGAACCAAGAGGAGATTACAGGTCAATAACCCTTGTGGTGGACGCCGAATCTCTGGCAACTCTAGCTGAATCCAATTTTGTCTTGGGCTATGGCTTCTCATCCACAAGACTCAAGGTCTACAAAAAGGACGGGCAACCGTCTTACACGGATCAAGCGGTAGTGAATCCTTCAGAGGTAACTGCTGATCCTGCTGCTGCTGAGGACTCCGCCATGCACCCGAAACGCAGTGACTCTATGTCAACAGTGGCAGTTTGGAGAGTCTCCTAGGTACAACCACAGTCAGTGAGGAGGAAGTCCTTCTGGAGTCAGACTCGGAGTCTGAGGCTGATGCCACGGTGGTGGAGGTGACCAGCGCTACAAGTAGCAGAGATGCTACGAATAGTGCAGATTAACCTCCATCACTCAAAGGCGGCGTCTGCCAGCCTTCAGCTCCGTCTTGCAAAAGGTGGAGTAGACGTTGTCCTGATCCAAGAACCCTGGACACACGGGGATTGGTATGTGGTCTCAGGACTGAGAATTACAGCTTGCTGTATACCGTAAGTGAAGGAAGACCTAGGTCTTGTATCCTCATTAGGAATAATGTTAGCTCATTTATTCTCCCCAATTACAGCAACAAGGATTTAACGGCCGTCTACCTGGAAACTGGCAAGGGACGGTACTGGTTGGTCTCGGCCTATATGGCGCATGACCATGAGATCTTTCCAGAAGCCAACCTACAGAAGCTTGTTGTGGATGCAAAGGCTCAACTGGTGGCTGTTATTATTGGATGCGATGCCAATGCGCACCACGACATCTGGGGAAGCACGGATGTCAATGAACGAGGTGAGTCATTATATGAATATATTATAACGACTAACCTTTCTGTATGTAATAAGGGGTCAGAACCCACTTTCATTACTGCTAATAGGCAAGAAGTCCTTGACTTAACCCTTGCCTCCGAATCAATTTTTGAACCGATCTCTAATTGGAGAGTTCTAGAGGAACATTCCTTTTCGGATCATAGGTTAATTCAGTTTGATCTTCTAGATAGTCTACCTAGCCCTAAGGCTTTTAGAAATGTCAGGAAAGCAAACTGGGACCTCTACAAGGTGACTGTAGCTAGACTACTACCTCAGAACCCCCCAAGCACAGCACGTGTGCCGAAATTGATAGGTCTGTGGAGGTTCTAACGGTTGCTCTTGATAAGGCTCTATTGGTGTCAGTAGACCCAGGGAGAAACAAAAACCCACGTGGTGGAGGGAGGAAATTAGGGGACTCAGACAAAACTGTAGGAGACTTTTCAACAGCGCAAAGAAGCCTAGAGATAGTGCAGACTGGGCTTTATATAAGGCAGCACTCAGAGCCTTCAAAAGTAAGCTTAGGATGGCACAAAGAGAATCGTGGACAAACTTTTGCCGTGACGTAGAAGATATCTCTGAGACGTCCAGAGTTGAGGAAGATGCTATCAACTGCCTCAATGGTACCTGGTTACCTGAGGAGGGAGGATGGATCCTGGACTTCAAATAGTAATGAGACTCTAGAGCTTCTTCTGGAGACTCACTTCCCTGGTTGCTCGAGTACCAATCCGCGGAGAACGAAGCCCAGCGGGAATATAGTTGAAGTCAACTCAGACATAGTCACGAAGCCAAAATTGCAATGGGCTATCCATAGCTTCAAACCATTTAAAGCATCTGGCCCAGATGGAGTAGCTCCAATTGAAATTCAACAGTCAGAGAATCTTATAATAGAGTGGCTGCTAAAGATCTACAATAGTTGTCTTGAAGTAGCGTATATTCCAGACTCATGCAAGCATGTGAGGGTAATTTGTATACCCAAGGCCGGCAAAAGTTCGCACACAGCTTAAGACACATTAGTCGCTCCTCCATCTGTCTAAAAATCCTGGAAAGGTTGTTAGACATTTATCTGAGGCTCACTATAGACAGAAAGAAGCTGTCAGTCTCTCAGCATGCCTACTTCAAGGGTAAATCGGTGGATACCGCTTTACACTCCTTAGTCTCTAGTATTGAGTGCTCCCTGCACAACAAAGAGTTCTCCCTAGTGGCTTTCCTGGACATTGAGGGAGCTTTTAACAACATCAAATCAGACGCAATAATCGGTGCGATGCGAGACTTGGAGGTGGAACCCGCCATTAGCAGGTGGATTGAAAACATGCTTAGTAGCAAGATAATCAATGCACAGCTGGGGGCGGCGTCGGCCAAGAAGTCCGTGTGCAGAGGCACACCTCAAGGTGGAGTTCTTTCACCCCTACTCTGGAATCTTGCGGTAAATCAGCTGCTTGTTCGACTGGAGAGGGAAGGGTGCAAGGTGGTTGCGTATGCGGATGATGTTGCTATTAGTATCTCGGGTAAATACATATCTACTTTGAGGGACTTGATGCAAAACATGCTGAACATTCTCTCTAAATGGACTACTGACTGTGGGTTGGGGGTAATCCGACCAAGACTAAGCTGGTACTCTTCACTAGGAAGTATAAAATTTCTCAATTTATAGCAACAAAACTATTGGGTGTAGATATTGACCTGGTCGAGGAGGCTAAATATCTGGGCGTGATCCCAGGTAGGAAGCTGAACTGGAAGGCTAATATAAACGAGCGCTTTAGGAAGGCTCAGGCAGCTCTGTACTCTTGCAAAAGAGTTATAGGCAAAATATGGGGGTTACAGCCTAAGGTAGCCTATTGGACATATACAGCTGTGGTACGACCAGTCCTTTTCTATAGGGTGCTTGCTTGGTGGACAGCCCTAAGTAAGTCCACATACAATAGGCTGATAACAAAGGTACAAAGAACGGCAGAGGTATTCATAAGTAGTGCCATTAGAACGACTCCCACGGCAGCATTGGATATTATGCTCAATCTGCTGCCTGTTAGGCTTTTTGGCGAAAAAATGGCTGCAAACTCAGCTATCAGGCTGAAAGCTACGCATCAATGGGATGCCAGGAAACCAATATTAAAAGAATACAAAAATTTCAAAACAAAGTTCTACGGAACATAGTTAATGGACAATAGTACGTACGAATTTCAGACCTCCACATAGATCTTGGCGTGAAGACTTAAAAGGTCGCGGCTATAGAGGCAGCACTGTCTTGGCTAAGGAAGAAGATATCTGGATTTGATATTTGCATTATCTCCGACAGCCAAGCTGCTTTGCGCTCCCTGGATTCAGTTATTATCACCTCAAAAGCCGTCAAGAGCTGCCGCAAATCTTTAGACGAGATAGCTAAGCAGACCCGTCTGCATCTGTGCTGGGTTGCCGGTCACAGAGATATTCCAGGGAACTGCAAGGCGGATGAACTTGCCCGTGACGGTACTACCTTCGAGGTTGGTCCAATGTATGTTGGTTCCTCCCCCCTATTGGCTACTTCTAGACTACTTTGGAGAATAAAGTTGGGTAGTGACTCACTTTTTCATTTATATCGACACTTCCCCATACCGTGTGGTGCGCGTTTGCGTCGGATCCCACCACCAGAGCCTGCTTCGTTTTGCTGGCTGCTCCCGCCAGCCTATGAAGTTCACTCGGCGGCGCTGCGTTCTCGTGTGGCATGTAGCAAGACGCAAGGAGTAGTAGCTCATCCTTGCCGCCTTTTACGGCTACAACCGTTAGATCATCTGTGGAGAGATTGAGATTAATATAAGAATTTATACTTTTCTTCACCAGTATCGCTGTTCTTACCTTATCTGTCACATTTGGAATATAGGTATTATAATTTTGTGACTTTAGGCCGGAAACCACGTTACCCGAGGCTATCCATGGTTCCTGGACCAACACCACATCGTAGCCGACTTCCTCCATCCTGATCATAATCGATTTAATTAAATTTATAGCAGTGTTAACCATATTTAATATATATATATATAATATTTAAAGTTTCTTAAAACTAATTTACAAAAATTAATATCTATATCTGATATAATAGCGTCTATTGCTCCCTTTTCAGTGCTGGTGCCGAAGGCTCAACATCTTATAAGGGAAAGCGGTCCATAAATTGGTCTATTGTCTCCGATTGTTGATTCACGCGATCGAGGCGCTTTCTCCTCGTTACTGCGAGATCATTGAAATACATATCCCAACTTGTATTTACATTGGGCAACTCGTAAATAATATATAAACGTCATCCTGCTTACATCCGATGAAGTACTGGATGATATATGCGCATTATAATTTTGCACCGGCCGTGTTTCCGCCATTTCCATTTCAGCTTTGCTAATGTCTTTGTAGAAATTATTCGCGACCATTTTAAATTAAAATGGCAGAAGTAAAAAAATTACCAAGCAAGTTGATTCTTCAAGATTACTAATCGAACTGTTTCATCTGAAAATACTAAGCTCGATATTTATAAGTAGAGCAGGTAAATTTCCTTTCTAGAAGGAGTTTGGTTTCTAATTAATTCGATAGAACCAACCTTTTCCTGTCACACTGCAGCACAATCATAAAAGTCAGTCACAATAATGACCAATTGTGCGGGTTTTCCTGACTGTAATCAGTGCCATTTTTGAACAAGTTTTTGACCTGTATGGCAAATGTTGGGAAATTGAAAGTTTTATGACATCAAATAAAAAAGCACATTATTTCATGACTTTTATATTCTTTGTGAATCTTTTAGTTTTATTTTTACGTCGGTTTGTGAGGACAAAATTATTGGAGGAATTGTGAAGAAATTCTTCCTCTTTTTGGTGTCCAATATTCCGCGACTCCTAATTTGGAATTCTCTTTAATTGAATAGGACAAAAACTCAAGATTTTTATAAGATCCTTTAACAAAAATAAAAGATTCGGCCTTATATACGAATACAGCAAAATAGTACTGAAAAGTAATTGCAAAATATTTACAATCGAAAAACTATTAGTGATAAGATCAGATTTCCGAATTAATAGCCATTTATAGTCAAGAGTTATCATAATATCACACCTTACGGGTTGCGAAACTTTTCTCATGTAGGGGTCGTCCATAAATGACGTCACGCAGCGAAGACAGCAGTGTGAGAAAAAAATGTACAAAAAAACTGTCATTGGGAAGTTTTTAAATATTAATGAAAGTTCTATTTATGAAAATATGAATGTTTCTATTTTTCGAAATTCGAGTTTGTACTTGCCAACAGATTGCAGGATATTTGAGGCCACAAATGCTAGTGGATTGCGAAACCATTCAATATAACTGTAAATGGCCGGCAACAGGGTATGCAGAATTGTTGTTATTTATGAGGCACGGAGTTGCTTGTAAAATCATCTAAAAGAACACGGGCTCTTCTCACACAGCCTACCTTATTCTAATGACATTCACACAATTGGTCATTAAAGCGTGGGCGCGCTTGTGATAATAAATTGACATGTGTCAAAGGAGAATATTCAATAGTTCACAGACTCGACGTTAAATTAGGTATAAAAAAAATGCAGCATCTTATGGAAAGTACCCTCTGCTGTTGCAAATACTGGTGTACCAGTATAAAGATAAATGATATCATTTTTGATATTAAACAATGAACGTGAATGTAAATATTCCGCGCAGTATGGTCGCTGGAGATTTTCAAAGACATGAGCAGATCAGATCATGTACAGGAAATGGTGGAAGAACATACGCCGGCGTATAATCAGCCTTAACTGGGAATTATTATATTCTGATGATATATTATTGACCTCTTATCCCACCATTCATCGGATAAGGTTTATTATATATTACCAATGTTGTGATAAATAGAGGCTTCGATAATTGGAATAACGCAATGGGTTGCGATGGGGGAGTTAAGGCTATTATGCCAGGCTATCTTTTTTTCCGGAGTAATCCAACTGGGAACTGTCTCTCTCCTAATCCAGGGTGTTATTGCGATCGTATATGCTTGAGAAGAAAAGTATGGTTGGTTCGCACTCAGTATATTCCGAGAGTTGGGAACAAAATTAAAGCCCCCATTTGCCGATAGTGTTATTGAAGTGTCAAGCGCCCTTGAACATGTTGATATGTACACTTGTCAGTTAGTTTAGTTGCTATGCAAAATATAATATAATCTCCAGAACATACTATATGCGTTGCAGTCGCTATTGCTGAGTCAGTAATGATGATTAATGCGAGTTGCTTGACTCTTTCTCCCAAATAATGTGGCATAAACAATGAGTGACATTACCTCTTTCGGCCTAATGGAATCAATTCGAAAATTTTTTCAAATAATCTCCGAAGCAACCGAAATAAAAAACGTAAATGAAATTAAAGCTGCAACTTATGAAACTGCTGTTTAAGTTAATTGCTGGTATTTTTTGGCCACACTGATCGAACTCTTAGCACAAATGATTATCATCAGAATATATCTGCAAATCTGAACGTGCTTTGCGTTGCATCCTCCTTAAAGCATTTGATCGTATCGTTTGGAAGATGCTGTTTTAAATATGTACAGTAGAGGAGAAGAAAGTAATTATCAACTCATCATCAACGTCATTTATTTATTAATTTGTGTATTTATTATTATTCACATAATAAACATTTTGTCTGCACGGCTGTTGAGAGAATGAGTAGAAAAATATATTAGAGACACTTTTCGAACCGAGGGCATGGGTGGATCTTCCATTCAGCGTTACTAATATTTAACCGTGATTTTGATCTAGTTTGGAATTCAAGTTCTAAGAGAATTTCTCGAAAATTAGTTTTAAATCCAAGTCGATGTCGGAAACATTGATGCGGTGTTTTGCTTTTTGCTGTTTCCCATTAAGAAACGATTTTTAAGTAAGTAAGTAAGTTTTAGTCATGTTTGCTCAGTCTCTGCCTGCAATAGTAATATCCAAATATTCAGAGATCAATATGATAGGACGCTGATGGTGATTCACTGGGAGTACCAACATTTTAAGACCTGGGTAAAAATAATTGTATGTCTTTTTTCCACATTTTATTCGTTTACGAGTACAGTAAAATTGTGTAAAATTAGAATTTAATAAAGGATTTTTGAAAAAGAGATGGATAATTCTTCAAAGTTTGATCTTAGATAAAAACAATTTCAAAGATTCATATTTCCAGATTCTTATCTTGCTAAATTAATAAAATTGAATCTAGATTTTCAAGCCAATATCACAAATTTTACACGAAACTTTACTTAATTAAGGGTCCGACATTTATAAGGAATTATTCCAGAAGTGGATCGATAAAAATTCACTCGCCAAGTTTAGTTTTCAGATGTTGGATCGAGCAAACAAAAAGTCCAATCAAACTGTTGCTGTGAACGAATTTTAAATTTTATAATCTGTCAATTTAATTGATTGTGTTGAAATATGAATGATTTACAAACAATTTTAAAAATTTATAAAAGGATCGCATATAAAATAAAAATAACAAAATTTATATAATGCGAGTCACCAGATTGGGCAGCATTGCTGTTTAAATCAAAGCGCTTCAGAGACATATGCATCCAAAATTGGAAAATAGTTAATAAATTCCGTAACACAGGAAGATTGCCGCTTTATTCGTTTGTGAAGTTTTCTCTTCGGTGTCGTGCTAATCTGGATGAAATTTCTTATAGGTAGGTTAGCGCTTGCCAGAGAGGAATCTTTAAGCCATGATAGACCATTTTTGATACCACATGAGATACAAGTCCTAATACCTCGCAAAAGTCCAGCCATTTGGATTTTTTTTGAGCCAGTTGCTGGAGCTTATTTTATTATTTGGAATGTGTCCCAAAAAGTCCAAAAGTATTGGTATGGGCCGTCCTTTCATTCGTCCCTAGAGAAAATGGAGATCCTACATATGCCACTGAAGGCATAATACGGTGTGATGTAATCAATAGAGACAGGAAGACCCTCAAAACGGCGTAAGATAGACGACTGATCCGCGTCTCTGGCATTCCATTGATGAGTATCGTTTAGTCAAAGAGCTGAATTTGCAGCCATTCTTTCGCCAAAAAGCCTAGCAGGCAGCTGTTGTGAGTTAGAATCAAGCTACCTACGCGTAGTTGACTCACAGCACCGGCTCCTATTAAATTCATTAAGAACGCACATATTTTTAGAGTGCAAATATTGTAAATGAATAGAATTTATGCATTAATTATGATGTAAATTTTTAGGGTGTTTACAGTTCCGAAGTCAAGCTGACGAGGGGCATTTAGAATGCACCGACGACACTTTTACTTTCAGTAGGTCAGTTGGCTTGAGCAACTGATACCAAATAATAATTGCGTAACTGGAACACCAGAAAAGTCAAGACGTAGACTGTAATGTTTATTTGTAAATAGTATATAAGAACTAGTATTTTAAGAATAATTCTTCTTCTTGTTTTAAACCCAAAATAGTGCAGTGCTCATTTAAGAAAGTGGTTTAGTGTTTTCAGGGACGCGCCCAGCGAACCGAGACAGGACGTCTCCCGAGGACAACAAGCAAGGACACTACCCCAACATTTTGGCGCAGCCGGTCTATAGGACCTATTGGAGGAATCCCAGGGCAAGGAACCCTGAAGCAGAGAGGTATCCTGCAACGAATTCGAAGGACCTCAACTAAGGACACTAAGGAAAAAGATGTCATCAAAAAAATTTTGGTGAGTAGAGTGTATATTAGCGAAATTTAAGTAGATACTTCTGCGACCCTGAAGGCGCCGTAGCGCTGGTCAAAGAAGTTGCAACATACAGGCGCGTTTGCGCTGTTGCACGCAGCTTTGAATGGCAACCATAAACCGTCAGTATGATCGGACGGTCTATGTATGTTCATCCTAGCTGTGAGGATTTTTTTTGTGGGGGATTTGAATTTGTTTGTCGTGAGGGACATTTATATTGTTTATAAGGCCATGTTGTCTATATTGAGACATTTAAATTGTTTTTGTATTGTTTAAATTCTGATGTTCTAAATGTATGTTGTTTGAAAACAAACATAGAATGTTTGAGTTCAATATTTGGCATTTTGAGCTTAGGGTATTAGGAAAAAATATTTCAAGAAGTGTTTACAACACGTGTTGTTGCATCAAGTTTGTGTAGTTCCACAACTACAATTTGCGTAGCAATGTTGAAGAAAACATTTAAATGCTATTATTACGTGGCGCATACGTTACGGGTTAAAGCAATTTTTCGCACGAAAAAACAAAGCAGCTAAGCATATCATTGTACTGAAATGAAAATGCGTATGATTCTGCTGTAAAATTTTTCTTTGGAAACAATTTTTGGAAACAATTCTATGAAACCAAAAACATCTTCGGAATTAGGAGAAATATTTTAAATGATCAATATTTACCTACGGTAGTTGCGTAATAAATTAAGTGTAATTTTTTATACTATTAATATAAGTATAATTTTTATACTAGTAAAAGTATAATTTTTATACTAGTATAAGTATAATTTTTATACTAGTAATTTTACTAATAGTTTATTTCCGCGGCATTACACTAAGGGAAAATAGAGACGAAATCGTGTTGAGTGAGAATTTAAGCAATCACAATTGTTTTTTTCCTTGATTTTAAAGAAAACAAAAGTTGGAGATGAACCTGGAAGCACTGAGCGACAACTGAAGGATATAACGTTGTTACTGAAGGACGGAAAGCGGTTTGGGATTAGGAAAAGAGGAGGAGAGCAAAAGCGGGAACGGAAGCGACTGGCGTGTTTAAGAGAAATACTGAAGGAGCAGCAAACTGTGGAGGTCCCTATGCCGTGGGAACAGGCAAATAGATTGTGGCAAGAGGTATGCCAATTGGAGGAGCAACAATGCAAGAGACGTGAAATGCTATAGGAATAGTATCATTGTTATTCTTAATTTGTTAGTTTAAGTATCACAACTAGTTTTTTAAAAAAAAGTATTTGTTGATTAATAAAATTTATATAAAAAGTTAGAAAACGAATTTTTAGCATTTATTGCGGCGTCATAGATAAGAATTTGTTCGGTCTATGGAAACGCCAAGAGAAGCTATAAGATTGCTGGAAGCTCAAAAGCTGCAGAGCGAGGCAATCCATAAGAGAATCAGGAATTGTAGGAAGGATAGCAAGGCAAGGAAAAACAGCGCGTACTACCGTAAGCGCATAGCGGAATTAGAAGCCTTGTTGAATACATTCAATAATACCAACGAGGAGTTGTTAAAGTTTAAGGACTGTTGTGGTGACAAGGAGTACTTCACCAAGGATTACCCGTTACATGTCAACGATTTGACACGGGACTGGTTGACCAAATTCAGATTAGATCTAGAAGAGCTGGAAGCACAGGAAGATATTCCTAGTTCGCAGGAGGACAAGGCTCAAGACAAGCTTAGGTCTTTACAAACTGAGGTAAAATTATTCGCAGAAAAATTGTTTGAACAATTGGAAGCGGCAACCAGCAATAGTGAAGCCAGGTACTCTGGAGATTAGCGAGAGACGGTGGAAGCTTGTCAACTTTGGAAGCAGTAGACCAAGCATTAGCGACTATTCAGAGTCGAACAGAGGAGAAATTTTTCCAAGTCTTCAAGGATACAGCAGAATTGAAGATAAATACGGAATTTCTCGAAAATAAAACTAGAGTAGTTTCTAGGCAACTCCGGGAAACTGAGGAAGCCGCATCGCATCTGGAGAAGGAAAGTTTAGAGCTTAAGAGAATCGGGGCAACTGCTAAGCCAGCAAGAGTGAGATCGGCTTCAACCTCTCAAATACAAACGCAGACAGTACTAGCTTTGCCACCAGAAGTTCGCTGGCCGGAGTATTTAACTCCGGAAGGGATAGGTCGTGTGGTAAAGCCTAGATTAGTATTGAGTGAAGAGAGTGAAGCGGAGTTTTCGGTTGACGCATCTGAAATTGGTGTCGAGCCATTTTCTCCAGGAAGTTCCATATATAATAAAAATAAGGGATATCCACCAAAGGAGCCAGAAGCAGTAACGGTACAGGAAAGTCTCGATACAGTAGACAATATTTCGCCTGTACGAGCAAACGGTCGAAGACTAATAACTTTGAGTCCGTCACTGGTTAAGTACCTCTCAGATTCGGGAGAAGAGAATCTGGAAACCCCCACAGAGGTTAACGCTAATTTTTCATCAGAACTTAAGCAAGCACGTAGGAGTAAAATGGGCATTCTGGAAGTAGCTCATGCGGTGGAGAAGCTGGTGCCCATGTTCTCAGGAGTCGAGTTGTATGATCTGAGAACTGAGATACGGCGCTTCAAAGAAGGTTGTGAGTTAGCGCAACAGAGTCTTCCGGAGGCAGAAGCGGAGCACTTGATAAAGTGTATTAGACAAAGAACCACAGGTGATGCGTTTGACTTACTAGCGCATAGCTCATAGCCGGCTCCCTGCCGGAGTTATACGCACTTTTAGATCGGACATATTTGAAACAAAAGTCGTACGACTGTCTTGTACGGGAAATACAGGAATCAACTCAGAAACCAGGGGAGGAATTGAGAGCCTGGGGACGAACGCTCCAGTCTCTGGGGAACGCTGCTGAGACAGAAGCCAACAGGCAGTTTCCAGGAAACGTTGCAGCATACAAGGCTCAAGTAGAACGAGCCATGATTTCTGTGTTTAAGGCAGGTCTGATAAATAGGGACTTGGCTAATTATACTCTTAATCTCACGCAGAGGAGTATGGCAGAATTAGTTGAAGCGGTCTCTTCCGCCGAAGCAGCGATCCTACAGCGAGCGACAACAGGTGGAATCTGCTGGACTAATATTCCTGCAGAGGTAGGACCGGTACAGCAGCGGAACCCAAGGGGAGTCGGCAGATTGATGGATCGAGTTCCGCAACAAAGAGACCAAGGATTCCTAGTCGAGAGATTCCAGTCGAGGAAACCTATTTGCTCATTCTGCCGTAAGCAAGGTCATACAAGGGATAAATGCTTGACACGCAAAGACACGCCCTACTGTATAGAATGCCAGACATATGGTCATGAGGCAAATAGACAGTGCCAAGTAGACACTGAATGGAATCAGAATAGAAGGCAGCCAGCGTCGAGGCGCCCGGATCCACCCTTGAGGGGCAGCAGGGGTAGTAGTCCACGAGTTGATTCAACGGAAGGAATTAACCAAGGAAGAAATCGTTTCAACACTGGGATTGGTCAGCAGCGACCAAATTGGAATTCTAGAGGTGAACCAAGAATAGGCAACACTCAACGGGGGTTGAAATGCTTCTCATGTGGACGAATGGGACATCGGGCAGCGGAATGCAGGGATAGGCAGTTCCAACAAAGGGACCAGGGAAACTTCCAGCGGCCCAGTCGAGGCCAGTAGACTGGAAAGCCAAAAGAAAGGAAGTAACAGTTAGGCCGGAGGTACGTGTGACTGGTAATGTAGAAATTACAGTCCAGGAAAAGGAGGAGCAAGAGTCTCTCCAATACCACGTACCGAGTAACGTCAGAACAATGGTTCAAGATACGGAGGAGCAAGAGTCTCTCCGGGGAAAATTTTTTGATTGCGTATTGATTTGGGTAACGGTGATGATTCTAGTACTTAGATTAAGTTTTAATAAGGTTAGAGAGTAAAGGCCAATCGCCGCGTATGTGGTAAGAGGATGTATAGTTAAGATATTCACGGTAATTTTGAGGGAGTATAAGGGATATAAGGGAGAGTGTAAGGGATAATTGCGGTGCATGGAGGAGAAAATTGGAAGAGTTAGGAAGTGGATACGCGTCCATGTTGAGAGCGGAAGGACGTTGTTTCGTTATGAGCAGGATAGGTGATGCCTTCATCGAGATACCCTGCGAGGAAGCAGCTAGTGGAAAGCTAGTGCTTTTGGTAGATTCAGGGGCGTACACCAGCATCGTAAAATCTAGTGTTTTACAGAAAGGGTTAGATATTAATCAAATGGACGTAAGAATGCTTAACGGAGCGTTTTGAGGGTGCATCAGGACATTGGGGTAGCTCAGAATAGGACACAGTGAAGTTAAGGGCGTGAGTTTTAGAGTGTACGCAGTGGAATTGGATAGGGAAGGTATCCCGGCCGATGGGATAATTGGCCGTGATAATCTCTGGGGCCGCACCATACTGGATGCGCTTAACAAGCAGTTATCATTTTATGATATTAATAAGAATAGAATCCTCACTCTTCCATTAAAGTCATGGCAGGAAGGAACCGTGAAAAGGGTTAAGAATTGTATAGAGGTAGTGAACGCTACGTCAACCAGAGTAGTTACTATGCGTGTAAACACGATCCTTAGGACTCTTGTTTTGCACAAGCAGCGGCTAGCGGACGGCGTATATATGGGAGAGACCATAACGCACGTTAACAAGGGTAAGGTGTACGATTGTGTACTCAACGCCTCAGAAAAGGACTACCTGATGGAGAAGATTTTAGGCCTAAGTTCACTAGTTATGAAAATTTTAAAGAACCGAATCATAGATCGGTTAATCAGATTAAGCAGGTAGATATAAGGAAGAGAATGGAGAGAGTGCTAGAATCATTGAAGTTAGACCCAAGCGTAAATTTAGAAGAAAAGGCATCAATAGAGGCCATTTGTACGTCATTCCATGACATATTTTTACTGGAAGGAGACCAGTTGACATATTCACCAAAGGTAGAGCATGAAATACCTACTAGAGTGGATCAACCACCAATAAACCAGAAGCAATACAGATTGCCACAAACTCACAAAGATGAGGTAAATAGGCAAGTGCAAGGAATGTTAAAGGATAACATTATTTCGCCGAGTATCTCGCCTTGGAACTCACCAATAATTTTGGTACCAAAGAAGGGAGGTGCTCAGGGTCAGAAGAAGTGGAAAATGGTCGTCGATTTTAGGAAATTGAACGACGCCACTATCAAGCAAGTGTTCCCAATTCCAAGGATAGAAGAAATTCTGGATCAATTGGGGCAAAGTAGATATTTTTCTACGCTTGATTTAGCGAGTGGCTATCACCAAGTTCTGGTGGATACCCAAGATAAGCAGAAAACCGCGTTCAGCACCGGTTTAGGCCATTATGAGTTTAATAGAATGCCGTTTGGATTAACAGGAGCATCGGCTACCTTCCAACGGCTAATGAACCACGTGCTAACAGGCTTGCAAGGGTAAGATTGTTTTGTGTATCTGGATGATATTGTATGTTATGGGAAGAGCTTGCAGCAGCATTCGCAACGCTTGTGCAAGGTGCTCCAGAAATTACGAGAACACAATTTGAAATTGAACACGGAGAAGTGTCAATTTTTGCGAAGAGAGGTGGTTGCTTAGGCCAGCGTTGCTCAGAGGCAGGAGCACTGCCTGACCCGCAGAAGGTGGAATGCGTTAAAAATTTAGCGATTCCGAGAAATAGAAAGGAAGTGCAAGCATTCCTAGGACTAGTGAACTAGTATAGAAAGTTCGTGGAAGGACTAGCCGGAATTCCGTTGCCAGTGAATAAGTTGCTACGAAAAGAAGCAAAGTTCGAATGGACAGAGAGCTGTCAGCAAGCATTCGAGAGGCTAAATGAAATAATTAGCTCGCCACCGATTTTGGCGTACCCCGACTTTGAGCAAACTTTTTTGTTGACCACTGATGCTAGCAATGAAGCATTAGGGGCAGTATTGTCACAAGGGGAAGTCGGTAATGACCGACCAATAGCATTCGCAAGCAGGGCGCTTAGAGAGACGGAGAAAAGATACTCCACAATAGAGAAGGAATTCCTAGCCATAGTATGGGCTACGAAGAATTTTAGGGCATATCTGCTAGGTCGCCCATTTAATATATACACTGATCACCAGCCGTTGAGTGGCATAGCCAATTTGAAAGACCAAACGTCTAGGCTAGCCAGGTTCAGACACAAATTGTCTGAGTATGATTTTGAAATCATATACAAACCTGGGAAAAAGAATCTGAATGCGGACGCACTCAGCCGAGTACCGCAGGCACAGGAAGTATCAGTAGTGCAAACGAGGGCCAAAGCACGGTTAGATAAGGAGAAGGCCGAGAAAATGCAAGGAGATAAAATTGATGCTACAAGAGATGTTAGCAATGCGGGTTTCGATGTCAATGAACAAACAGCCAGTAATGTGGAATGGCTGGAGGATAAAAAAGATATCCAGGCTGTGTTAAAGGGTTTTCATGATTCACCGCTAGGAAGACACCAGGGATTCTGGAAAACTCATGACAGAATTAGACGAGTATACAAATGGAAAGGTATGCTCAAAGATGTTAAAAAATATGTAAAGAGTTGCCCAAAATGCCAGGCCAATAAGAGTTCAAGGTTAACGAAGATGCCAATGGTGTTAACTGACACACCAAAACAGCCATTTGATAAAGTTCATATGGATATTGTAGGTATTTTACCTGATTTCGTGCAATAAATACATCTTGACGTTCCAAGACGATTTCTCAAAGTATATGGCGTGCGTGGCTATACCCGATGCTGAAGCAAGTACGGGGCCAAAGCATTATTTGATGAAATTATAGCACGATACAACATACCTAAGGTTTTGATAACCGACAATGGTTTCCAATTTTGTATCGAAATTATTCTCAGAAACTTGTAAAATGCAGGGAATCGAGAAGTTGCACATAACACCATATCATCCACAGGCGAATGGCTCATTGGAACGTAGTCATCGACCTCTGGCCGAGTACTTGCGCAGTTTTGCCAAGGAAGACGGGCCGAATTGGGATCAATGGTTGACCACTGCAATGCATGTACACAACAATACTGTGCATGTATCAACGTAGCAAACTCCGTTTAGAACACTCTACGGGTTTGATTTTAACATGCCAGCGAATTTGAAGCGCAAATGTGCGCCTGTATACAATGCTGATGACCCGAATAAAGTGCAAAAGAACAGTTACAGCGAGCGCACGAATCATAGAAAACCAAGATTGTGCTAAACGAGTGGCCAGGGAAGCCTTAACAAGGTACTAAACCCAGTAATTTTTCATGTGGGTGACCTGGTACTAATGAAGAATCAGGCTATTGTTATTTTATTTATTATTATTGACAATTCATTTCACAAACACCCAATTAGCTAAATTACAAATGACAAAAAACAAATACCATGTAGCGTACAAAATCTTATCAACATGGAATTACTCAACACGTTGTCAAAATTTATACAATTTAATGAATCGGTCAGTGCCGTGTATGAAAGCAATACTATAATATAGTGTAATTTTATTACTATAGTCTTGCAAGAAACATTTAATTAAATACGTTGACTTCTTTTAGATTTTACAAAAACTATATAAAAATCAAACAATTGAATATCACAATAAAAATAAAAAAATTCTTAACAACCAATTAAGAAAACATAATCGTAATGGGCAATCCAGGTCGAGCTCGGAGAAAAAGTTCACCATTTTCGATTCTTTCGTCCAGTGCCTTAAACGGAAACTAAAGCATTTAATATCTTGTAGAGTGTAGTAGTGATTGATAGTGATTTTAAAACTGAAAGTAAAAAGTGCAATTTCAGAAGCAGTGGGTTATAATTATAAATTGTTTATAAATTTGTAATGGAAGATAAACTTGTTATTACAGAGCAAATATTTAGATATCTGAACAGCGGAAGTGTGTCCTTCGATGCAATGGGTGGCAAAAGTGCTTCAAATTTCCTAAGGATGGTCCGGATGGAAGGTAATATTAAAATATATGTTTTTTGTTTCTTAAAATGTCTTGTATTATAGTGCTGCATTTGGCTTAGTAGATGCGATACATATTTCCTTTTTGCGTGTGTTACTCAGATTTTTTTTGACAAAAAAAAGGTATTTTATTGTATGTATTACATTATTAAAGTTTTCCCAGTAAACTATTGATTTACAGGCAGATTAATATTGATTTAAATATGCAGAATAATACAAATTAAGATATTTCCTTATTTTAAAATAGGAAGCCCATCTGGATGGAGATTTTGGGTGCCGTTTTTCCGGGAAAAATAATTTATTTATGTAGATATAGATTTATTTTTAGATATGTAATGTATAAAAAAAGCTAACTTTGCATTAATATATATATGGAAATAGACCCAAAAAAATTTAATTATTGTTGCATACAAATTTTTCTTATTATTATTATTTTATATTATATTTTTATTCCGTTTTACTAATAAAAAATACTATAAAGTGATAAACTCTTTTATTCTGATTTTTCCTTTTTATCTTTTCCTACTACAATTTCGTAATATGAAATTTTTAGTACAATGGCACCCGTTTTTTCGAGGTGAACTCACATATAGTGTATAAGTTTTTTTTTCATACGGTAAAAAATCTGACGTTTAAGTTACGGCCCTATGGTATTAGTGAGCACCTCCAGGTGGTGACGATTGGTAACGGCTGCTCCTAGATTAGGTTTCTTGGTGAGGTCGGCTAAGCTAGCTTGGGCAAAAACCTCCCTAATCTGACGGCTGTCAAACGAAACAGGTCCGCGCATTACAATTACGACAGAGCACACAAAAAAGTCAAGGTTGCCAGTGCAATACAGGCAGGGGCCACGAACAAGAGGGTCTACAGTGACGTGGTGTGGGACCGCCTACAGGTAGCGATAGTGGACGCCGACACTAAAAGCAGCAGCAAAGAAGCCCTGCAGAGATGAAGAGAGATTGAGGACAGGTTGTAATAAATGGTAATGGACCTTGTTATGGACAACCCGACAGCTCTCCCCGGATTCGACTCGGCCGAAATTGTCAGGGGGTACAGGGTGATCAAATGTAATCCAATTTTATTGCGCCCCCATGACGAAGTTAGGAACGTGGTGGCCGACGACAGCGCTATAGTACTAATAGAGTGTGCTGCCAATACGAGCCACACCCTATGGGGATGCACTGAAAACTATGAATTCCTCATCAATACTAATCTGATTGTGTGAAGTAAGGGTAATACCCCACTTTTTCCTTCCTGAGTAAAGATGGCTTAGTCGGGTGAGAGGAAGTGTTGGATGTTACACTACTTTCTGAAAATAAACTAATAAGATCGATCACTCGTGGATATTATTTGAAATAAATATTCGAGTTGAGACACCTCAACCATATCGTAATCAATAACGGACCAACTGGAAGCGGTTTACCCAGTATAGTCCGTAAAAGGATGGGTATGACCGATTGAAGATTAAAAAAATCCTTTCCACCTTGGTGGAACGATGAACTATCATGTCTCAGGGCTGAGGTGTGAAAGACGATTAACTTTAGCTATTTTTCGGGCATCTGGCTGGGCTACAACGATAGTTTTAAGAAATATAAAAAAGCAATCAGAAGTTTTATAAATAAATGAAGGACGGACTTCTGCTCCTCTATCGAAACTACCAAGGAGTCAGCAAGACAAGGTAAGATTTTGTCCAAGGACCACACAAATCCCTCCTTTATTAAGAGATCGAACGGCTCCTGGACGTGGAAGGAGACACTGCAATTGCTCCTAGACATGCACTTTCTGGGGTGCACTGATGACTGCTCTAGCCCTGAGCACACCAGAAGGTTGGGATCAGGGGCCGATACCGATATAATCATAAAAGGAGAGGTTGGGATGGGCCATTAAAAGTTTCGCTCCCTACAAATCACCTGGACCGGATCAGATCATTCCAGTGATGCTAAAGATCACACAGGAATGGGTAATACCGTGGCTACAGGTCACTTTTAAGGCCTACCTTGCACTCAACTACGTTATTTCCAGCTGGAGACGAGCAAAGGTCGTGTTTATCCCAAAGGCAATAAAAAGAGGTCACGAATCGGTCGGGATTTTCGGCAAATAAGCCTGACTTGGTTTGTTCCCGAAACCCTCGAAAGACTGCTTGACCTCCATATAAGGATGGAAGTTGAGCAGAAGCTTTCCGATGCCCAACACGCTTACCTGAAAGGGAAATCGACAGAGACAGCCCTTCATGAGGTCGTTAGGACGGTGGAAAGTTGCATCGAATAAAAACAATATACACTAGCAGTCTTTGTGGACATAGAAGGCGCTTTAAACAATATCCAATCAGAAGCGTTACAAATATCGGTGGAAAACCTTGGAGTGGAGGGGCATGTCCGTGGTTGGATTAATGCAATGCTCAAAACAAAGGTGGTAAATGCGGAGCTTGGTAGTAGCCGCCTAAATAAATATGTGAAAAGAAGTACCCGACAGGGAGGGGTACTATCTCCCCTATTGTGGATAAGTGTCATGGATGGGATCCTCAAAGCACTAAATGGGGGAGGTAGTAAAGTGATGTCATATCTGGATTACGTGGTAATAAAGGCATCAGAGGTCGCTGAACAGATTAATTGCATGGTGCATATCATTAATCCCAGCTATTTATCACGCGAACCAAAATACCGACTTTTCAGTTACCTCTTTTAAATAAAACTACACTATTTCTATTGTCGAGTGCCAGGTACATGGGTGTAATCCTGCACTCGAAACTAAACCGCAAATTAACCGCGGAACAAAGGATTCACAAAGCAGGGTTTGCTCTTTAATCATGCAAAAAGGACTTCGACCAGAGGTAATGCTATGGATGTACAAAATGGTTGTGCGTTCAATTTTGTCATACGGAGCCTTGGTCTGGACGAAAGTCCTCGGAACCGAATACAACATCACTAAACTAAGTAGAATACAAAGAACAGCGTGCGCTGTAACAACAGGAGCAATTAGATATTGCCCTACGCAGGCCCTAAATATATTTGAACACCTGTTCCTAATTGATTTATTCATCATGAATACCGGAACCCTAAGCGCTCTTAGGGTAAGAGAATTACACTGCCAGAAACATAGACCATATGGCCACGTGGCGATGCAGTAGTATACGCGGCAGAAACAGACTATAAAGTAACTACTAAAGATTTTAGAAAAAATTATAGCATTCGCACCCCCTCACGAGAGGATTGAGGTGGAATCACGGATAAAACAGATACCACAATCTACACCGATGGTTCAAAGATGGATTGTGGGGTAGGTGTCTTCTCAGAAGAGCTAAGGATTAGCAAATCATTCCGACTCACGAACACATCAAGTGTATTCCAGGTGGAAATGCTTGCTATAAGAGTGGCCTGTAGATTGGCAAGAAAAGACACATGCTATAAAGAAACGAGTACAGAAGTCTGAAGTCGAGTTAGACCGACTTCGCAATACCCTTTACCTTTCCTTGTGCGTGCGAGCTCAACAATGGGGATGCTTTCTGCATAAATCATCATCAGTAGCATATCGAGAATGATAGAAATAATGATTACGACATGGGCATGATTTCCCGTTGGATGACGTAGTTTGTTCAAGGGTACAGTTTGTGAAGGGTTGCCAACTTTTGTGTCACTAAATAATTTACTAAGAACTATTTTTATATAACAAATCAATTGGATTTCATACGAAATCATTGTTAAATAGAAATGCAATATTTATTTTTGCTCTATTTATTTAAATTTAACAAAAAACTGCATCATACGTGGAAGTGATCATTTCGAACAAAAAAATGTTTATATTGTACGAGAGTTGGCAACCCAGCAATTAAAATGTAAACATGCAGTGTACAGTGTACAGTGTGCAAATGCAAGCAAACCAACAGTAAAAAATTAAGTGAGAAACTGTACGGAAAATTTACATTTTGAGTGTTTTTAATGAATGAATATATTTTGCTATAGTTAGTGGAAAAACTGTACACTTTTACAGTTGGATCGATACCTTAGACCGGATTAAGTGCAATCTTATTGCTTGCTGTGAAAACACTAAATATTCGATGCAGTGGCTGAGAATATTACCTAATGTAATGTAAATGTAGTCTGTAAGATTAGAAAAATCACTTCTAGTTTCTTGACAAATAAAGATTCAGTAAATTAATAAATGGGGAAAATAATTAAAACGAATATGACGGTTTAGAGAATTTGGCTGGCTTTATTTGCAAATTACAAATTGAAAAATGAGATCACTATTCTTGTGGCTAATCCTCTACAGAACTGTGCCTTCTTATGGGTGAAACTTCTAAGTGAAGGAGGGCTAAGTAAGCCACCAAATTCATTAATGGTAACGCTGAAATCATGCGTTGCATTTTTTTTGAAACTAAATGGAGAAAAATTATTGCTTACTAGCCGCTATTTGCAAAAACATTTGACAGAAGCAAAGGACATTGAAGCAAATGAAAAAGTGAACAAACTTATTTTTAGATGAAGAATTTACTTTAGAATAAGATTACTTAATACAGAAATTCCTCAAAATACCAATACACGAAAGAGAAAATTCAATAAAAGAACAACGTAATTTTAAAAAATTGTTTCATTTTTCACTATCAAATAATTTGAAAAGGAAAAGAATAAATTGTCCCACTGTCATATTTACAAAAGTATTTTACTGAAAATTATTCGCCAATGGGAATACAGTTAGCGTGACGTCATTTGTGCTACATGCGCAGAACATTTCAATTTTCTACGCGGGATGTCGCAATCTTTGTTTCTATCATTCTTCGGAGCATATCTACGGTAATTTTCGGTAGGGTACCTTGAATTGATTATATCGGCCCCCCATTTCTTGCTTTGTAGTGTAGTGTCAAAATAACTAATATAACTAATATAAAATTTCATCAAAAAATATTGTATGGGTCGTAAGTTATAGTAATATGTCAATAGTGGGCGTGGCTGGAAAAATATCACGCCCATTTTTTGTGCGGTGTTTAATGTTAGTAGCCGCAACCTTCTTCTGAAATTTCGTTGATAAATCTTTACTCGGAACACAGTAATGATTTTTAGCTAATTGTGGGCGTGGCAGTAATATTATGATCTCCATATTCTGCACACCCACTATTATGGAACCCATGAATATATAATATTTCTACAAATTTTTATTCCGATGGCATCAATACGAGCATAGGTAGATTAATCTTAATTTTAGACTCGAAAGGACCTTATATCAAAAGTGAGCATGTCTTTTCCCTGATCAACCCTATTTGTTGCAGATAGCTTTATAATGTCCACATATTCCTTCAAGTATAATTTCGTCTGTAAATCTCTACCAGATCTTAAATTTTGAATATACTTTTTGCACAGTGTTTAGTAGGGCCCACATCTCCATAACTGCCAAATTGTGTCTCTATTGCATCAATTGGACCGCAGTTATAGTCATTTCAAAAAAGGTGAGAAGAGTTCCTTATATGGGAGGTAGGCGTGGTCTTAGTCTAAATCGGCCCATATAGCAATCTGATTCTGTACCTTTCTCCAGACTATACTTTTGTAAAATTTCACTAATATAACGGTGTAAAAAAAAGTGGCCACAGTCATACAGACCGGCAAACATAATAGAAATTGCTTAGAAAGCGATTCTGATCATATCTATATATACTCGTCTATACCTACCACGCCTCCTTCTTGAAATTGCAACCCCTCTCAAAAGCACAAAATTAATATACCCTTTTTACCTTTTTTAAAGGTAAAGGGTATAATGACGAGATGTAGCTGCTTATCTTTAATGGACATATATTAATGTTGTTCATTCGACGTGAGTGGTCATCACAAACTGCCAGCAAATGGGAGCTTTCATTTCGTGGAAAGAAACTCGAACTCTCGGAATATACTGACTATGAATGAACCGTACCTTATATTTTTCTTCTCAAGCCTATTCGAACTGGTTCAAACGAAGTTGAGATCACATTGACGGATTACCCAGCGGCGTGGAAACGTTCCGAGTTAATTATAATGGTAAAGCCAAGCGCTGTTAATGCGAAGTGTAGCAAGGGAAATGGGATTTCTCAATTTTATTATTTTAGTTTTGTTTTATTCTTTGCGAGTAGTTTTGGAATTAGCCTCTCAATTAAAAACCGAACTATGCTTACGAAAAAGTGTCTTAATGTATAAATCGATACAAACTGGAAATCTAAGGTAAATGTGTACAGCATACTCTCTCTCAGTATCTAAAAACAGAACTCATTTCACAAATCAAAAGAAAAAGGCTTGCAAAATGTAATTCCCAAGAAAGACTAAATTAAGAAAATGAAAAATAGGTGGATATAGTTAATATGCAGATATAACCGATAGAATGGTTTTCTATTAGGTAATACGAGTATGCTCTTTGAAATAAGAAAAAATGGATATAAAAATAACAGTGAAACAACTGAATAGGAGTATATATATATATGTAACCTTCTTTGTTGCAGGCCACCACACTAAAGCACCATACAGTAAGATTGGTGTAACTATTGCGGTGTAGCACCAGTGCATCAGCGAGGGAGAAAGACCCCAAGTAACGCCCAGCATTCTTTTACATGCATATAGCGCGTTACTGGCCTTCTTCGCCCTTTCCTCAACATTCCGCCTCCACATAAGCTTATTGTCCAAAATTACTCCAAGGTACTTTGTGTGGTATTTGGGAGTAAGTTCACTGTCACCTAGCTTCGGGAAGTTCCACGCGGGGACCTTGTACTTTCTGGTAAAGAGTATCATGTCCGTTTTATCTTCGTTTACCTCCAAGCCTGCTCGAGGCGTCCACTGATGGATTGTTTTAAGAGTGTTGTTCATTATGTTACTGATGGTATCTAGGTACTTTCCCGTTACTACTATTGCTATGTCATCTGCATATGCCACTACATTAGGTGCCTTCCCATCAAATTCCCTGAGTATTTCGTTTACTGCAAGTAGCCACAGAAGCGGCGATAGCACTCCACCTTGTGGGGTACCTCTGCCTGCCTGTTTGGTCACCTTAGCTTCGATCCATTCCGCTCTTATCGTTCTGCAACCTAGAAGCTGCTTTATCCACAGATAAACAGTAGGTTCTACATTACTTTTTACCATGCTATTCAAAATAGCATCCTTCATCACGTTATTGAAGGCTCCGGATATATCTAGAAATACCCCAAGGGCATTTTCTTTATGTTGTAAGGCCCTTTCAATATTCAGTACTGGCGAATGGAGTGCAGTCTCCGTGGATCTGTCATAAGTATAAGCGTGTTGTGCTTTTGACATATTGTCTGGCGCAATTGTGTCCCTGATAAATGGGTCTAGTATCCTCTCTAACGCCTTCAAGAGGAATGAGGTCAAACTGATGGGCCTGTATTCATTTGAGTAGAGAGGGTTGCTTTTACCCGCTTTCGGTATAAACACAATCCTCGCCTGTCTCCACGCAGTAGGCACATAGCCGAACCCCAAACATCCCATATATATCGTTTTTAGCCATGGTACCAAAAGATAGCTAACCCTTTGGAGCATGGCTGGGAAGATTCCGTCCAGACGTGGTGATTTAAATGGGTCAAAGGAATTGATTGCCCACTCTATTCTATCTGCTGTAATGATATCAGTTGGAACGTCGTTCGCAGTATCTCTTGTAGGTTCGAGATCTACAGTGTCAGTACAGCCCGGGAAATGTGTACTGACAAGGTCCTCGAGGGATTCCTCACAGCTGTCCGTCCAGTCTCAATTGCTTTTACGTATTAAATTGGGCATGGTCCGATTCTTAGAAATCAGTTTCCTGAGCCTAGCTGTTTCGTTTGTATTTTCTATATTGCTATAGAAGTCTTTCCAAGATTCCCTCTTTGCTACGCGCACTTCCCTTTTGTATTCCCTTAATAATTCCCTGTACTCAATCCAACATAACTCATAGTCAGCTTCTTTGGCCAACTTTAAGAATTCAAGTACCTTCCGCCTTTGCAACCCTAGCTCGTTGTTCCACCAGGGAGGTTTCGACTTGCGTTTTGTACGTGTTGGAGGATAAGACCTATGATGAGCTTTAATGAGAGTAATTGTGAGTGAATTTACCCCTTTTTCAAGTTCAACGTGCGAGTTGTGCCTTCTTGGTCTCATTCGTTTATTTTCTAGTATCTTCCTGTACAACTCCCAGTTCGAGTTTCTGGGATTCCTGAAGTTTAACTTTTTATATTTAGTCGAGAATGTAACAGAGAAACCTCTATATTTGTGGACAGAAAGTGATGGTGCACTAAGCACTTTCCAGTGTTCTACCATAATACAATTATTTGTGTAAAGTGTTACGTCAAGTACGTTCTTCGAGGTTGGTCCAACGTATGTTGGTTCCTCCCCCCCTATTGGCTACTTCTAGACTACTTTGGAGAATAAAGTTGAGTAGTGACTCACCTCTTTCATTTATATCGGCACTTCCCCATACCGTGTGGCGCGCGTTTGCGTCGGATCCCACCACCAGAGCCTGCTTTCTTTTGCTGGCTGCTCCCGCCAGCCTATGAAGTTCACTCGGCGGCGCTGCGTTCTCGTGTGGCATGTAGCAAGACCCAAGGAGTAGTAGCTCATCCTTGCCGCCTTTTACGGCTACAACCGTTAGATCATCTGTGGAGAGATTGAGATTAATATAAGAATTTATACTTTTCTTCACCAGTATCGCTGTTCTTACCTTATCTGTCACATTTGGAATATAGGTATTATAATTTTGTGACTTTAGACCGGAAACCACGTTACCCAAGACTGTCCATGGTTCCTGGACCAACACCACATCGTAGCCGACTTCCTCCATCCTGATCATAATCAATTTAATTAAATTTATAGCAGTGTTAACCATATTTCATAATAATTAAAGTTTCTTAAAACTAAGTTACAAAAATTAATATCTATATCTGATATAATAGCGTCTATTGCTCCCTTTTCAGTGCTGGTGCCGAAGGCTCAACAACTTATAAGGGAAAGCGGTCCATAAATTGGTCTATTGTCTCCGATTGTTGATTCACGCGATCGAGGCGCTTTCTCCCCGTTACTGCGAGATCATTGAAATACATATCCCAACTTGTATTTACATTGGGCAACTCGTAAATTATATATAACGTCATCCTGCTTACATCCGATGAAGTACTGGATGACATCTGTGCATTATCATCTTGCATCGGCCGTGTTTCCGCCATTTCCATTTCAGCTTTGCTAATGTCTGCGTAGAAATTATTCGCGACCATTTTAAATTAAAAATGCCACAAGCAAAAAAAATTACAAAGCAAGTTGATTCTTCAAGATTACTAATAGAACTGTTTTATCTGACAATACTGAGCTCGATATTTATAATTGGAGCAGGTAAATTTCCTTTCTAGAAGGAGTTCGGTTTCTACCTAATTCGATAGAACAAACCTTTTACTGTCACGCTGCAGCACAATCATAAAAGTCAGTCACAAAAATGACCAATTGTGCGGGTTTTCCTGACTGTAATCAGTGCCATTTTTGAGCAAGTTTTTGACCTGTATGACAAATGGTGCGAAATTGAAAGTTTTATGACATCAAATAAAAAAGCACATTGTTTCATGACTTTCATATTCTTTGTGAATCCTTTAGTCGCGTTTGTGAGGACAAAATTATTGGTGGAATTCTGAAGAAATTCTTCCTCTTTTTGGTGTCCAATATTCCGCGACTCCTGATTTTGAATAGTCTTTGATTGATTAGGACAAAAACTCAAGATTTTTATAAGATCCTTTAACAAAAATGAAAGATTCGGCCTTATATACGAATACAGCAAAATAATACTGAAAAGTAATTGCAAAATATTTACAATAGAAATACTATTTGTGATTAGATCAGCTTTCCGAATTAATAGTAATAGTAATAGTAATTTATAGCCAAGAGTTATCATAATATCACGCTTTACGGGTTGTTAAGCTCTTCTCATATAGGGGTCGTCCGTAAATGACGTCACGCAGCGGAGACGGCAGTGGTGGAGAGGTGATCCTCATCTCAATTTCAGATGAGAAAAAAATGTACAAAAAAACTGTCATTGGAAAGTTTTTAAATATTGAAGAAAGTTCTATTTATGAAAATATGAATGTTTCTATTTTTCGAAATTCGAGTTTGTACTTGCCAACAGATTGCAGGATATTTGAGGCCACAAATACTAGTGGATTGCGGAACGATTCAATATAACTGTAATTGGCCGGCAACAGGGTATGCAGAATTGTTGTTATTTATGAGGCACGGAGTTGCTTGTAATCATCTAAAAGAACACGGGCTCTTCTCACACAGCCTACCTATTTCTAATGGCATTCACACAATTGGTCATTAAAGCGTGGGCGCGCTTGTGATAATAAATTGACATGTGTCAAAGGAGAATATTCAATATTTCGCAGACTCGACGTTAAATTAGGTATCAAAAAAATGCAGCATCTTATGGAAAGTACCCTCTGCTGTTGCAAATACTGGTGTACCAGTATAAAAATAAACGATATCATTGTTGATATTAATCAATGAACTTGAATGTAAATATTCCGCGCAATATGGTCGCTGGAGATTTTCAAAGACATGAGCAGATCAGATCATGTACAGGAAATGGTGGAAGAACATACGCCGGCGTATATGATAATGATGATGATATATTATTGACTTCTTATACCACCATTCATCGGATAAGGTTTATTATATATTACCAATGTTGTGATAAATAGAGGCTTCGATAATTGGAATAACGCAATGGGTTGGGATGGGGAAGTTTAGGCTATTATGCCACGCTATCTTTTTTTCCGGAGTAATCCAACTGGGAACTGTCTCTCTCCTAATCCAGGGAGTTATTGTGATCGAATAGACTTGAGAAGGAAAGTATGGTTGGCTGGCACACAGTATATTCCAATAGTTCGGAATTTTTTTCCACAAAATTAAAGCTCCCATTTGCTGATAGTGTTATTGAAGTGACAAACGCCCATACATAATATAATATAAATAAAACATGTTGATAGGTACACTTGTCAGTTAGTTTAGTTGCTATGCAAAATATAATATAATCTCCAGAACATACTATATACGTCGCAGTCCCTATTGCTGAGTCAGTAATGATGATTAATGCGAGATGCTTGTCTCTTTCTCCCAAATAATGTGAGATAAACAATGAGTGACATTACCTCTTTCGGCCTAATGGAATCAATTCGAAAATTTTTTCAAATAATCTCCGAAACAACCGAAATAAAAAACGTAAATGAAATTAAAGCTGCAACTTATGAAACTGCTGTTTAAGTTAATTGCTGGTATTTTTTGGCCACACTGATCGAACTCTTAGCACAAATGATTATCATCAGAATATATCTGCAAATCTGAACGTGCTTTGCGTTGCATCCTCCTTAAAGCATTTGATCGTATCGTTTGGAAGATGCTGTTTTAAATATGTACAGTAGAGGAGAAGAAAGTAATTATCAACTCATCATCAACGTCATTTATTTATTAATTTGTGTATTTATTATTATTCACATAATAAACATTTTGTCTGCACGGCTGTTGAGAGAATGAGTAGAAAAATATATTAGAGACACTTTTCGAACCGAGGGCATGGGTGGATCTTCCATTCAGCGTTACTAATATTTAACCGTGATTTTGATCTAGTTTGGAATTCAAGTTCTAAGAGAATTTCTCGAAAATTAGTTTTAAATCCAAGTCGATGTCGGAAACATTGATGCGGTGTTTTGCTTTTTGCTGTTTCCCATTAAGAAACGATTTTTAAGTAAGTAAGTTTTAGTCATGTTTGCTCAGTCTCTGCCTGCAATAGTAATATCCAAATATTCAGAGATCAATATGATAGGACGCTGATGGTGATTCACTGGGAGTACCAACATTTTAAGACCTGGGTAAAAATAATTGTATGTCTTTTTTCCACATTTTATTCGTTTACGAGTACAGTAAAATTGTGTAAAATTAGAATTTAATAAAGGATTTTTGAAAAAGAGATGGCTAATTCTTCAAAGTTTGATCTTAGATAAAAACAATTTCAAAGATTCATATTTCCAGTTTCTTATCTTGCTAAATTAATAAAATTGAATCTAGATTTTCAAGCGAATATCAAAAATTTTACACGAAACTTTATTTAATTAAGGGTCCGACATTTATAAGGAATTATTCCAGAAATGGATCGATAAAAATTCACTCGCCAAGTTGGATCGAGCAAACAAAAAGTCCAATCAAACTGTTGCTGTGACCGAATTTAAAATTTTTATGCTCTGTCAATTTAATTGATTGTGTTGCAATATGAATGATTTACAAACAATTTTAAAAATTTATAAAAGGATCGCATATAAAATAAAAATAACAAAAATTATATAATGCGAGTCACCAGATTGGGCAGCATTGCAGTTTAAATCAAAGTGCTTCAGAGACATGTGCATCCAAAATTGGAAAATAGTTAATAAATTCCGTAACACAGGAAGATTGCCGCTCCATTCGTTTGTGAAGTTTTCTCTTCGGTGTCGTGCTAATCTGGAAGAAATTTCTCATAGGTAGGTTAGCACTTGTCAGAGAGGCATCTTTAGGCCATGATCATTTTTGATACCACATGAGACACAAGTTCTAATACCTCGCAAAAGTTCAGCCATTAGGCCAGTTGCTGGAGCTTATTTTCTTATTTGGAATGTCTCCCAAACAGTCCAAAAAGTATTGGTATGGGCCGTCCTTTCATTCGTCCCTAGAGAAAATGGAGATCCTACATATGCCATTGAAGGCATAATAGGTGTGATGTAATCAATAGAGACAGGAATACCCTCAAAACGTCGTAAGATAGACGACTGATCCGTGTCTCTGGCATTCCATTGATGCGTATCGTTTAGTCTAAGAGCTGAATTTGCAGCCATTCTTTCGCCAAAAAGCCTAGCAGGCAGCAGATTAAGCAACACATCTACGGCTGCCGTTGGAGTCGTTCAGAAGGCTCCACTTATGAAAACCTCCACGGTTCTTTACACCTTTGTTACCAACCTGTTGTATGTGGGCTTACTTAGGGCCCGTCCAATAAACTAGCTGCCCATAAAAAGGGACTGGTCGTACCGCAGCTGTGCATATCGCGTAGGCTACCTTTAGTTGTAACCCCCATTTGCTTCCTATGACTCTCTTGCAAGAGTACAGAGCTTGTTGAGCCTTCCGAATGCGCTCACTTACATTAGACTTCCAGTTCAGCAGCTTCCTATCCAGGATTAGACCCAGATACTTAGCTTCTTCAACAAAATTAATATCTACACTCATTATTGAGGAATTTTACACTTCCTATTGAAGAGAACCAGCTTAATCTTGGATAAATTAACCCCCAACCCACAACCTGCAACCCATTTGGAATACACTCTCTATTGGTATATTCTTGCCCGAGCTGCTAATTGCAACATCGTCCGGACACGCAAGCACGTTGTGCCCCTCCCTCTCCAATTGCACAAGCAGCACATTAACCGTTATATGCCAGAGGAGGGGTGAACAAACTCTTTCTTGACGTGTGCGTCGACACACGGAATTTAGGCCGACGCCGCACTCAGCCGTGAACTGATTATTCTGCCCATAACCATTTTCTCTATCCACATGCTAATGGAGGGGCTACCTCCAAGTCGTTGCGTCTGATATGATGTTGTTAGAAGCTACTTCAATGTCCAAAAAAGCAACTCCTTGCTATGCAGGAAATACTCAGTACTGGAACACTAAGGAATGTAATGTAATGCGGTTTCTACCGATTTACCCTTGAAGTAGGCATGCTGAGACACCGAAAGTTTATGTCTGTCTATAGGGAGCCTCAAGTGAATCTCTATCCATCTTTCGGAAAATTTCAGACAGAAGGAGAACAGACTAAGGGGTATTCAGTTTTCTGAACTTGTTTGCGAGCTCTTGCCGGCCATAGATATAAAAATTAGCCTCACACGTTTCCATGATTCTGGAACATATGTTCACTCAAGACAACTTTTGTAAATTTTGCTTCAAATTATTATCGGATACTCGCACTGTTGAATCTCAATTGGAGATACACTATCTGGTCCAGATGCTTTGTATGCTTTGATGCTATGTATGGCCATTTCAATTTAGGTTTCGTGATTCTATTTGAGCAGACCTCGACTGCACTCGCGTGGGACCTCGTTCCCCGTGAAATGGTTCTTGGGCAACCTAGAGTCTCATCACTATTTGAAATACAATGTCCATCCATCCTCGTCAGATCACCTGGTACCATTGGAGCTGTTGATAGAATCCTCCGAAGCTGACAAATATCAGAGATATCTTCTGTTACCGCAAAAGTTTCTCCACACCTTCCAAGTGCAGGTTTGTATGACACTCAGTCTGCCCTGTTTGTAGACTTTTTTGCATTGTTAAAAAGTCTCCTACAATCTTTTCGGAGGTCCCTTATTTCCTCCCACCACCCCTTAGGTCTACTGAGGGGCAACAGACTGATAGAGCTTTATTGAGAGCTCCAGTAAGAAACTCCACAGACCTATCAATCTCCTAACATGTGTTTGTGCTTGTAAGTTCACTTATTTAATGCATTTTACTTTGGGGGTTGCAACTGTCTAGGGAAAAACAGATAATGCTCCTTATACATATCAATGCCAGGATAAAATTGTGAACCGGGTTAACTTTTCTTTGAAATAGCGAAACTCGTGACTCTCTGCCAATCGTTCCCACTGAAAAAAAAGGTTTAACTGTGGTTAGTTTCCCGCACAATTTTTTCTGTCGAAACATTGCAAGATTCAGAATGTCGAATAATATCTGAATCAATATTTAGTTTTGAAAGAAAATTTTATGAGAATTGAGCAGATCAGTAAAATAAATTTGTAACTGATGCGGAGGAAGACATTTAATTGCGTGTTGCTTGCCTTGCCAAGTTAATATTTTGATGTGGCTAAATTTGAAAGCATCTCCAAGAACTGTGTGGCAACTGGTAAGTGGAAAATTAGAATGTTTTATAATAATTTTAATGAAGCAATGCTTGCAGGAGCGCACAAGTTAGTTTTGGGAAGTGGAGTGCCAGAAGAACGGAGAAGATTTCTTTAAACAAATCTTCAGGATGAATGGATGCAGTTTTACGAAGAAGAGTCACCTGCAATTTTAATTTTCATTCAATAAAATTCAAAAACTAATCAAGAAAATTTATTCTATTCACTTGAAATACTTTCTGCAACCGAATATTCCACATTATGGATTAAGTTCTATGGCGATGAGTGAAATATTAGAATCAATTTGAATTATGTTGTGGGAGATATTTTTTTATCAGCGGGCTATATATGCATAGGAGGACGTAAGAGTTGATTGCTTACTGTTTGAATTATGAGTTTTCATTGCTTCTCTGAGTGTACATTTGTTTTGTATTTTGATGCGGTCTGTTCAGCGGCAAAGTTCACGCAATATGTGCGGGTACATGGCTGCGGGGAATGTGGAGGTGCGTTACAGTTGTTGCATGCTGGTGATCGTTTACAGTATTTTGCCATGTGGCCTAGAATTTGGCAGTTCTTGGTTTTTTAATGTATTCACGAACATGTGTAGTATGCCAAGAAATTGTAACTTTTACTGGTAGGTGGAAGAAATTGAAAGGGAGCAAAATGACTCCGCTTAGAATTGACTTACCCTCCACATTTTTAATTTTTTCTATTATTTCCGATTTGGGCCCGTTGTTCAGGAAGGGGGCCTTTTATTAAATTGAGGTTTTAATGGAATTTTGTCTGAATTGGACAGATCCCGTGTAAATATTTTGTTTCCAGAAATTTTGTGGCGGTATCTTTGTCTTTTAATAGAAGTATCAACTTACCGTCGCGAAGCTCCGAAATTTATTATATCCTTGCTAATCACATTTAGTGCTTTATGCACTGCAAAGTAAGAAAAATTGGGTCTAAAGAGGAGCCACTATAAATTTTTGGTTTGGTAGATTTATTATTTGGAATGTTGGGAAAAATTCCATCGTTTTGTCCATTATTTTTTTTCGTTTTTTATTGGGGCTTTCGCTTAGCAAAGCGATTGCCCTCTAAAATTGGCCTAGAGGCCATTGTAGTAATTGATTAACGTTAGTTTTCACACAATATAAAACTTAACACTGAGATAAATGGCCCAATTGATTTTCATCCAATATCAAACAACAAAAAAGAATTAACATTTGCGAGATGGTGAAATAATCGGTTCGATTATATTAGTAGTTTGAACGGAAAATAAAAATAAAAATATTAAAATTTTTTTTCGATTTTTGAACTTTTTGACAGGTGAACAAAAACTTAAAATGTTCAAAATTCCAAATTTAATTTATTAAAAATTTACAGATTTGACAGGGACAAAAATGTCAACAAAAAAAACGCTCTCTCATCAAATAGTAAAACAGCTTTCTTCAAGAATGATAAAAAAAACAATTCTATCATTCTTGGCTTTCTTGACCACCAACTCTGTCAACTCTTAGTTTATTCGCAGCTGAGAGCAGGAATGTCCATATAAAAAAAATGGCGTAAACCATGGTTTACATTAGTTTATCTCTCCAACTCGGATAAACACAATAATGGGAGCAAACCCAGTCAGTGGGAATATGCTATTATAGTGCAAAGAAAAAGGCTAATTTTAGTTAAATAATAATCGATTTAATTCAATTTATATCAGAATTAACAATATTACATAATAAATAAACTTCCCTAAAATTAAGTTTGCAAAAATGAATACCTACATCTAATATAATAGGAGTGGACTCCTGTCGTATCATTGCTATTACCAAATATTCAAAATCTTATAAAGGAAAGCGGCATAAATTCGTCTAATGTCTCCGATTGTCGCTTCACGCGATCGACGCGCTTTCTCCTCATAATTGCGAGGTCATGCAAATAAACGTCCCAACTTGCATTTACATTGGGTAGCTCGGAAATAATATATAATGTCATCCTGCTTACATATGATGAAGTACTGGATGACATACTCGCATTGTCATTTTGCATCGGCCGCGCTTCCACCATTTCCATTTCAGCTTTGCTAATGTTTTCGTAGAAATTATTCACGACTATTTTAAATGAAAAATGCCACAAGAAAAAAAAATTACCAAGCAAGTTGCCTCTTCAAGTCTACGAATCGAACTGTTTCAGCTGGCAATACTAAGCTCGATATTTATATAATTGGAGCAGGTAAATTTCCTTTCTAGAAGGAGTTCGGTTTCTACCTAATTCGATAGAACAAACCTTTTCCTGCCTGAAAAGATTCGGCCTAATATACGAGTACAGCAAAATACTACTGAAAAGTAATTGCAAAATATTTACAATAGAAATACTATTTGTGATTAGATCAGCTTTCCGAATTAATAGTAATAGTAATAGTAATTTATAGCCAAGAGTTAGCATAATATCACGCTTTACGGGTTGTTAAGCTCTTCTCATATAGGGGTCGTCCGTAAATGACGTCACGCAGCGGAGACGGCAGTGGTGGAGAGGTGATCCTCATCTTAATTTCAGATGAGAAAAAAATGTACAAAAAAACTGTCATTGGGAAGTTTTTAAATATTAATGAAAGTTCTATTTATGAAAATATGAATGTTTCTATTTTTCGAAATTCGAGTTTGTACTTGCCAACAGATTGCAGGATATTTGAGGCCACAAATGCTAGTGGATTGCGAAACGATTCAATATAACTGTAAATAGCCGGCAACAGGGTATGCAGAATTGTTGTTATTTATGAGGCACGGAGTTGCTTGTAAAATCATCTAAAAGAACACGGGCTCATCTCACACAGCCTACCTACTTCTAATGACATTCACACAATTGGTCATTAATAAGGAGTAAAAATCCCACACTTTTGGGTGCTGCGTACTCCCTCGTATCTTTTTGAAGAAAAAATAAGGATCTCCATAAGAATGGAAGTAAAATTTAGTAGCCACTGATGCAATTAGTGTGGACAGAAAGGAGTTATAAAACGAAATTAAAATAAACGAGTACAGAAGTTTGAAGTGGGGTTAGACCGACTTCGAAATACCCCTTACCTTTTCTTGTGCGTGGGAGTTCAAGAATGGGGATCTTTTCTTCATTAACCATCATTATGAGCATATCTACGGTAATTTTCGATAGGGTACCTTGAATTGATTATATCGACTCCATTTTTTGTGTATGGCTTTGTAGTGTCAATATAACCACTAATATAAAATTAGGTCCAAAATGTTTGTATAGGTCGTACGTTATAATAATATGTCAATAGTATGCATGGCTGGAAAAATAACACGCCCATTTTTGGTGTGGTGTTTAGTGTTGTTACCCGCAATAACCCTGTAAAATTTCATTGATAAATTTTTAATTGGAACTTTGCAATGATTTTCATGGGCGTGGCAGTAATATTATGAACTCCATATTCTACACACCCACTATTATAAAATCCATGAATATTTCTACCAATTTTTATTCCGATGGCATCAATACGAGCATAGGTAGGCTAATTTTAATTTTAGACCCGTAAGTTCATTATATCAAAAGTGGGCGTGTCTTTTCTCTTACCTGCCCCAGTGTTGCAGATAGCTTTATAATGTCCAAATGTTCCTTCCCGTAAAATTTCGTCGTAAATCTCTACCAGATCTTAAATTATTAATATACTTTTTGCACTGTGTTTAGTAGGACCCACATCTCCATAACTGCCAAATAACGTCACGATTCCGTCAATTGAACCGAAGTTATAGTCATTTCAAAAAGGTGAGAAAAGTTCCTTATATGGGAGGTAGGCGTGGTCTTAGTCTAAATCGGCCCATATAGCAATCTGGTTCTGTATCTTTGTCCAGACTATACTTTTGCAAAATTTCATTAAGATAGCTCTAACGGTGTAGAAAAAAAGTGGCCACAGACGGACAGACATAATAGAAATTGCTTAGAAAGCGATTCTGATCATATTTGTATATATATGTCCATACCTACCACGCCTCCTTCTTGAAATTGCAACCCCTCTCAAAAGCACAAAATTAGTATACCCTTTTTACCTTTTTTAAAGGTAAAGGGTATAATGACGAGATGTAGCTGCTTATCTTTAATGGACATATATTAATGTTGTTCATTCGACGTGAGTGGCCATCACAAACTGCCAGCAAATGGGAGCTTTCATTTCGTGGAAAGAAACTCGAACTCTCGGAATATACTGACTATGAATGAACCGTACCTTATATTTTTCTTCTCAAGCCTATTCGAACTAGTTCAAAAGAAGTTGAGATCACATTGACGGATTACTGAGCGGCGTGGAAACGTTCCGAGTTAATTATAATGTTAAAGCCAAGCGCTGTTAATGCGAAGCGTAGCAATGGAAATGGGATTTCTCAATTTTATTATTTTACTTTTGTTTTATTCTTTGCGAGTAGTTTTGGAATTAGCCTCTCATTTAAAAACCGAACTATGCTTACGAAAAAGTGTCTTAATGTATAAATCGATACAAACTGGAAATCTAAGGTAAATGTGTACAGCATACTCTCTCAGTATCTAAAAACAGAACTCATTTCACAAATCAAAAGAAAAAGTCTTGCAAAATGTAATTCCCAAGAAAGACTAAATTAAGAAAATGAAAAATAGGTGGATATAGTTAATATGCAGATATAACCGATAGAATGGTTTTCTATTAGGTAATACGAGTATGCTCTTTGAAATACGAAAAAATGGATATAAAAATAACAGTGAAACAACTGAATAGGAGTATTCAGGATCTCACAGCATTGGCCTTGTAGATGAGACTCCTTGCAATTATGGTTTGATTATCAAGATGACGACATACGTTGTGATAGAGAGGACCCCATGAAATAATGTATTTAGAAAAGACGTAACTATCGTCAACAAGCGAAGACATCGATCAAAATGAGGATTCCATAGGAATGGAAGTAAGTAAAATTTAGTAGTCACTAATGCAATTGGTGTCGAAATCGAGGAAAAGTGAGAATCCGTGATACTTCTGCTCGATACTGGATACTCCATATCTGAATTTTCATTAAAGAATTTCATTAAATCTCTCGAAATCTTGATCTTTGTCCTAATCATTTAAACAGAATTCAAAATTAGGCGTCGCGGAATGTTGGGCACTAAAAAGAAGAATTTCTTGACAATTCCTCCAATAATTTTGTCTCCACAAACGTGAAGAGAAAATAAAACTAAAGGATTAACAAAGAATATTAAATTCGTGAAATTGTGTGCTTTTTTATTTAATGTCACAAAACTCTGAATATCAACATTAATAAACCAGATCAACAAAAATGGCACTGCTCACAGTCAGGAAAATCCGCAGAATTGGTCATTATTGTGACTGACTTTTATGATTGTGCTGCAGGCGTGACAGGAAAAGGTTTGTTCTGCCGAATATTCAGCATAGACTTAGGTAGAAACCCAGGTAGAAACTCCTTCTAGAAAGGAAATTTACCTGCTAGAATTATAAATATCGAGCTCAGTATTGTCAGTTGAAGCAGTTCGATTAGTAATCTTGAAGAATCAACTTGCTTGGTAATTTTTTTACTTCTGGCATTTGTAATTTAAACTGGTCGCGAATAATTTCTACGATAACATTAGCAAAGCTGAAATGGAAATGGCGGAAACACGGCCGATGCAAGATGATAATGTGCATATGTCATCCAGTACTTCATCGGATGTAAGCAGGATGACGTTTATATATTATTTACGAGTTGCCCAATGTAAATACAAGTTGGGATATGTATTTCAATGATCTCGCAGTAACGAGGAGAAAGCGCCTCGATCGCGTGAATCGACAATCGGAGACAATAGACCAATTTATGGACCGCTTTCCCTTATAAGATGTTGAGCCTTCGGCACCAGAACTGAAAAGGGAGCAATATACGCTATTATATCAGATTTGAACTAGTTCGAATAGGCTTGAGAAGAAAAATATAAGGTACGGTTCGTTCATAGTCAGTATATTCCGAGATTTCGAGTTTCTTTCCACGAAATGAAAGCTCCCATTTGCTGGCAGTTTGTGATGGCCACTCACGTCGTATGAACAACATTAATATATGTCCATTAAAGATAAGCAGCTACATCTCGTCATTATACCCTTTACCTTTAAAAAAGGTAAAAAGGGTATACTAATTTTGTGCTTTTGAGTGGGGTTGCAATTTCAAGAAGGAGCCGTGGTAGGTACGGACATATACGAGTATATATAGATATAATCAGAATCGCTTTCTAAGCAATTTCTATTATGTTTGCCGGTCTGTATGACTGTGGCCACTTTTTTTTACACCGTTATCTTAATGAAATTTTGCAAAAGTATAGTCTGGAGAAAGGTACAGAACCAGATTGCTATATGGGCCGATTTAGACTAAGACCACGCCTACCTCCCATATAAGGAACTCTTCTCACCTTTTTTGAAATGACTATAACTGCGGTCCAATTGATGCAATAGAGACACAATTTGGCAGTTATGGAGATGTGGGCCCTACTAAACACTGTGCAAAAAGTATATTCAAAATTTAAGATCTGGTAGAGATTTACAGACGAAATTATACTTGAAGGAATATGTGGACATTATAAAGCTATCTGCAACAAATAGGGTTGATCAGGGAAAAGACATGCCCACTTTTGATATAAGGTCCTTTCGAGTCTAAAATTAAGATTAATCTACCTATGCTCGTATTGATGCCATTGGGTTCCATAATAGTGGGTGTGCAGAATATGGAGATCATAATATTACTGCCACGCCCACAATTAGCTAAAAATCATTACTGTGTTCCGAGTAAAGATTTATCAACGAAATTTCAGAAGAAGGTTGCGGCTACTAACATTAAACACCGCACAAAAAATGGGCGTGCTATTTTTCCAGCCACGCCCACTATTGACATATTACTATAACTTACGACCCATACAATATTTTTTGATGAAATTTTATATTAGTTATATTAGTTATTTTGACACTACACTACAAAGCAAGAAATGGGGGGCCGATATAATCAATTCAAGGTACCCTACCGAAAATTACCGTAGATATGCTCCGAAGAATGATAGAAACAAAGATTGCGACATCCCGCGTAGAAAATTGAAATGTTCTGCGCATGTAGCACAAATGACGTCACGCTAACTGTATTCCCATTGGCGAATAATTTCCAGTAAAATACTTTTGTAAATATGACAGTGGGACAATTTATTCTTTTCCTTTTCAAATTATTTGATAGTGAAAAATGAAGCAATTTTTTAAAATTACGTTGTTCTTTTATTGAATTTTCTCTTCGTGCATTGGTATTTTGAGGAATTTCTATACTAAGTAATCTTATTCTAAAGTAAATTATTCATCTAAAAATAAGTTTCTTAACTTTTTCATTTGCTTCAATGTCCTTTGCAAATAGCCGCTAGTAAGCAATAATTTTTCTCCATTTAAGTTCAAAAAAAATGCATCGCATGATTTCAGGGTTACCATTAAAAAATTTGATGGCTTACTTAACCCTCCTTCACTTAGAAGTTTCACCCATGAGAAGGCACAGTTCTGTAGAGGATTAGCCACAAGAATAGTGATCTCATTTTTCAATTTGTAATTTGCAAATAAAGCCAGCCAAATTCTCTAAACCGTCATATTCGTTTTAATTATTTTCCCCATTTATTAATTTACTGAATCTTTATTTGTCAAGAAACTAGAAGTGATTTTTCTAATCTTACAGACTACATTTACATTACATTAGGTAATATTCTCAGCCACTGCATCGAATATTTAGTGTTTTCACAGCAAGCAATAAGATTGCACTTAATCCGGTCTAAGGTATCGATCCAACTGTAAAAGTGTACAGTTTTTCCACTAACTATAGCAAAATATATTCATTCATTAAAAACACTCAAAATGTAAATTTTCCGTACAGTTTCTCACTTAATTTTTTACTGTTGGTTTGCTTGCATTTGCACACTGTACACTGTACACTGCATGTTTACATTTTAATTGCTGGGTTGCCAACTCTCGTACAATATAAACATTTTTTTGTTCGAAATGATCACTTCCACGTATGATGCAGTTTTTTGTTAAATTTAAATAAATAGAGCAAAAATAAATATTGCATTTCTATTTAACAATGATTTCGTATGAAATCCAATTGATTTGTTATATAAAAATAGTTCTTAGTAAATTATTTAGTGACACAAAAGTTGGCAACCCTTCACAAACTGTACCCTTGAACAAACTACGTCATCCAACGGGAAATCATGCCCATGTCGTAATCATTATTTCTATCATTCTCGATATGCTACTGATGATGATTTATGCAGAAAGCATCCCCATTGTTGAGCTCGCACGCACAAGGAAAGGTAAAGGGTATTGCGAAGTCGGTCTAACTCGACTTCAGACTTCTGTACTCGTTTCTTTATAGCATGTGTCTTTTCTTGCCAATCTACAGGCCACTCTTATAGCAAGCATTTCCACCTGGAATACACTTGATGTGTTCGTGAGTCGGAATGATTTGCTAATCCTTAGCTCTTCTGAGAAGACACCTACCCCACAATCCATCTTTGAACCATCGGTGTAGATTGTGGTATCTGTTTTATCCGTGATTCCACCTCAATCCTCTCGTGAGGGGGTGCGAATGCTATAATTTTTTCTAAAATCTTTAGTAGTTACTTTATAGTCTGTTTCTGCCGCGTATACTACTGCATCGCCACATGGCCATATGGTCTATGTTTCTGGCAGTGTAATTCTCTTACCCTAAGAGCGCTTAGGGTTCCGGTATTCATGATGAATAAATCAATTAGGAACAGGTGTTCAAATATATTTAGGGCCTGCGTAGGGCAATATCTAATTGCTCCTACGCAGGCTAACAATCTGGTGGTGGTAAATAGGGGTGACGAGCCTACCTTTATGAATGCGATAAGGGGGGAGGTGTTAGATCTCACCCGAACTAGCGCATTCATATCAAATAACATTTCTAATTGGAGGGTGCTTAATGAGGTCTCCTTGTCGGACCATAGGTACATTTGCTTTGATCTGGGGGGGGAGATTGGAGGCACCTTCGAAATGAGAAATGTTAGGAAGACCAACTGGTCGATATATAACTTTTACTTAGAGCAAAATATTGCGTGCCTTAGTGAAAAAATAAGTAACTCTCAGGAACTAGATCTTGAAGTTAACAAATTAAATAATATAATAATCGAGGCTTTTGAAAGTAGCTGCAATTTAGTTGTGAAGAAACGTTCTAGGAACGTACCCTGGTGGAGCGGGGAGCTAAATGTTTTGCGCAAAAAAGCCCGTCAACTCTTTAATAGGGCCAAGTCTAATGGTGACTGGGCATCTTATAGAAGTGCCTTAACGGCCTATAATAATGAGTTGAGAAGATCAAAGAGAGACTCATGGAAAAAGTACTGTGAGGAGATTGAAACCCTCCCAGCAGCTACCCGACTCCAGAAGTCACTCAATAAAGATCACTCAAACGGACTTTCTACACTCAAGAAGCCTGACGGAAATTTTACGGAGAGCCTGGAAGAGACGGGACAGCTTTTGTTGGACACTCACTTTCCAGGCTGTGCCACTAGCGGAGAGGATAGTGAAATCATCGAGAATACTCGTTTCTTGATGCCTACACGGAGGGAACTCTCACTGGCTCGCAGAATCTTCACCGTCAATAAAACCAAATGGGCTATCTCCACTTTTAGACCATTCAAATCGCCAGGTGTCGATAATATACAACCGTGCCTACTTCGGCAAGGTGTTGATGTATTAGCACCTGTGCTAACAAACATTTTCAGGATAAGCCTGGAGCTAGGCATAGTGCCTAAACCTTGGACGAAGGCTAGGGTGGCTTTCATACCGAAAGCAGGCAAAAAGGCGGACCACACGCCAAAAGCCTATCGGCCCATTAGCCTGACGTCATTCCTGCTAAAAGTTATGGAAAAAATTCTGGACCAATATATCAGGGAAACTTATCTTAAAGATTCTCCTCTTCATATTGAACAATACGCTTACCAATCAGGCAAATCGACTGAGACAGCCATACATAGCTTAACAAGCAAAATTGAAAAGGCGTTTGAGGGTAAAGAAATAGCTCTCTGTACATCGGTTGACATTACGGGGGCTTTTGACAATGCTACTTTCAGATCAATTGAGGAGGGGATGAACAGGAAAGGTATACAAAGACTGATCATAACATGGGTTCTCAATATGCTGAAAAACAGAACGACAATCTTTGAAACAGGGACAGCAAAGCAAATTGTCAGGTCAACCAAAGGATGTCCCCAGGGGGGCGTCCTATCGCCACTCCTATGGTTATTGGTTATCGACGAGCTCTTACAAACTCTCAATGACCTCGGATACGAAGTTCAGGGCTTTGCGGATGATTTGGTAATTATGGTCAGAGGCAAGTTTGACTCTACCATAACAGATCGCATGCAACTAGCTCTTGATATCACTCAAAACTGGTGTCAGGAGAAAGGACTATCGATAAATTCGAATAAAACAAACGTGGTACCCTTCACCAAAAGAAGGAAACTGAATCTGGGGACCTTAAGTTTAGGGACCACAAACTTAACAATGTCCAATGAAATGAAATATCTGGGAGTAATCCTGGACAAAACTCTAACTTGGAAAAACCACTTATCATACATAACTAGTAAAGCCTTAAGAGCAACCTATGCTTGCCAGAGGTTGTACGGTAAAACATGGGGACTACGGCCAAAAATGATGGCGTGGTCATATAAAACAATAATAGTACCAATGATTACTTATGCGTCGTTGGTATGGTGGCCAAAAGTCAACCAAACAGGAGCTCAGAGGACTCTTAACAAGATTCACCGTATAGCCTGTTTGAGTGTGACGGGAGCAATGAGAACGTGCCCCACACTAGCTTTGGGAGTGATCACTGGACTGACTCCTCTACACCTTGTAGTTAAAAGGATGGCGGCCAGCGCGGCCCTAAGGCTACCTAATCTAGCCCATCTTAAAGAAGGCAACCTTTCGGGGCACGCAAAGATTCTGGACACTGTCTGGAATTCTCCGTGCCTCATGGTCTTCGACAAAATGGACAGAAAATTAGACTTCTCAAAGCAATTCAAAGTGGTCATCAGTGACCGTTCAGCTTGGAGAAACAAGGAAATAACAATAAAACAGGACTCTCAGTTGTGGTATACAGATGGGTCCAAAATGGAAGATGGCAGTGCAGGAGCTGGAATTGTAGGGCCAAATTTCCAAAAAGCAATTGCAATGGGAAAAACAGCATCCATTTTTCAGGCGGAGGTCCACGCTTTAGAGTTATGTGCTAGAGAATGTCTACGCAGGGGTACACGCAACACCAAAATATGCATACTCTCAGATAGCCAGGCAGCTCTAAAATCATTAATAAACTTCTCATTCCAATCAAAGCTGGTCTGGGAATGCTGTAAACTTCTCAATACCCTAGCAGCGAGAAACTCTGTTACGCTAATGTGGGTACCGGGACACGAGGGACATGAGGGCAACGAAATGGCAGATTCTTTAGCAAAAAAGGGTGCAGACACTGCCTTTATAGGCCCAGAACCCTTCTGTGGGGTAAACAGTAGCTTCACAAATAACTTGTTGTGCGAACAGGAAAAACGAAGTCTGCTAAACTACTGGAGAGCCCAAAAAGGCATGCGGCAGTCGAGACTACTCATTGATCCTGAACACATAAGGGTAGATGCTTCTTTAAACCTCAGCAGAAATGACATCAAACTATACACTGAACTTTTAACAGGACACTGTAAACTAAATTACCACCTGAAGAAAATAGGCGTGGTAGAAGACGATTCTTGTCGACTCTGTCAAGAAAAGCAGGAAACGGCAGAACACATTCTATGCACTTGCCCAGCGGTGGCAAGACGCAGACATAAGTACCTAGGCAGTGGGTTCATATCTCCAAATCACCTAGTTAAAATTAAGCCCACAGCAGTTACGAGATTTATAAACAGTCTAGGACTGTTTTAGTTGGGTACGAGGCTGCACAATAGATCTTTTAGGTCGCGGTGTTCTTTTAGCCTGTCAATAATAATATAATAATAATTGCTCCTGTTGTTACAGCGCAAGTTACATATGCAAATACTTACGTTGATATGAAAACCAATGAACCCGACAAATTCGAGGAATTCCTAAATGAAATTAATAAAGCCAGACAGTAACCCAATTCCATTTTCCGGTGCATTGCACAAGCCATAATATTTCCCAATAATAAAACAATATCTCAGCATATTTCCAAATGACTTTAATCGTTAACAAAATCAGCTAATATTATAAAGCAACAGACTTAAATGTAATTTTAGCTAAGTAAGCATAATTGTAATAGTGTTAAGTTATTTTATTAAATGAAATGAATAATAAAATTCAGTCTGATCTGACCATTCACATTGATCATAACGTCTTGGTAAACTTTTTTAAAAACGCTCGAACTCCGGTAACTTATCAAATTGGCGCAGTCGGTAGGATCCTTAAAAATACAACAAGGATTCAGTGATCGTACCTCGTTCGAAAAAAAAAATATATATATATTGTGAAAACTTTTTTGTACAGTGAAAACTAAATTAAATTAAAGTGTTAACCACTCAAGTGCAGTGAAAGCTAAATAAAAACAAACGAATTTTAAAGCTAACACCACCATAGTGCAGTGAACATTTATAATAAAAAGTGGACACTACAAAAATACGTGAAGTGAACATTTAGAAAATAACTGAAGCCATAGAAAAATAAAACTAAAATTTCTGTGCAGTGAAAGTTAAAAAAAATAATCAAGTGAATTACCACGAAAAGCGGTAAGAGCCGCTAAACAGTTTACAATTGATTCAACAAGGCGAAGAAGACAACTAGCGTTTGATCAACGAAGGATGGAGGAAGAACAGGCTCAAATACCAGCTGTAGGACTAGTCGAGGAGCTTGCTAGGAGAGAGCAACAGTTGGAAGCAATGAGGCAAGCCTATTTGGAGCTAAGAAGTAGTGTGGATCAAAACCAGAGAGACAGCATAATGAAGACAATAAATAGCCTGCCTACATTCACCGGCACCGGTGACATCACAATAAATTCTTTCTTCAGCAGCATCGAGTACCTTCTGTCCACTATCAACAACAACGAGATAAGAAAGGAAGCAGTAAGAACAATTTTCTACAGAACTATACAAGGACCAGCGAAAAATGTAATCATCAACATCCCAGAACCAGACAACTTGCAATTGATAAAGGAAACCTTAAAGTTGCGATACCGACCAGATGTGGAACCACACCAGCTTTACAGGAAAGTGGCAAATCTTAAAGTTAATTCTGTAAGTGAACTTATGGTAGAAATACAAGAAATTAAATATAAGAGTTTGAATATGAATATGAGAGTTTTACTAGACAAAATTTATAATGAGGGAAATTTGAATAACATTTTAAGAATAATGACAAGTAGAAGATTTGAGGACAGTTGTATCAGGACAGAATATAGGAAATTTAAAGATAGACCAACAAATGTGTGGAATAGTAGACACCAGGATAAAACACCGCGTTTTAATAATGCACAGGCAAGTTATAGGAATAGGAATCAGAATCCTCACTATCAGAATGAGATAAAAAATTACAATAATAATTCCGGGCAGTATAGACAAAATAACAATTTTAATAATGGAAGAGTCAATAATCGATTCACAAATTCGGGAAATTTCCAGAGACCACAGACAGGAAACCCTAGGCAGAATTCAGGGCAATATCGCCAGAATCCATTTAGGCAAGGTCAGGTCGAACTCATGGAAATTGACAATATAGATATGAGCAATCCCCAATTGGCAGGGCACCCTAATCCTCGAATTAGCCAAAATCGCTTAGTTTCGGATAGGCAAGGCCAGGAAGGACATCAACTAAGTAATAGGAGAAGAGAGGAAGTTAATAGCTGCATTTTTTTTATGAAACCGCCTCGGAATGGTTACCGAAAATAGGGATGGTGATCAATAATAAAAATTATAGTGCGCTCATAGATACAGGAGCAAGTTTTAGTTTAATTAATAGCAAGATAAAGGATTTCCCCAAGGTAAAATTAGAAGAACGAATATTGTTTAGTACAATTACCGATAAAGATGTCATAAACTATGAAGTGTGCACAGTAGCGCCAGCAGAATTTAATCTACCCAATAACGCAAGAGTGAAATGGAAAGCAGCACCACTCACAGGAAGAAAACATGACTTTATTATTGGCATGGATATTCTAAAGTTTTTGAACGCACAAATAAATGTCGAAGAAAGAAAAATAGTTTTAAATCGAAAAGAAAGTAAATTCCTAAATAGCCCTTACAATTTGAACCAAATTTATACTCTAGAAGCCACTGATTTCAATTTAGACAAATTAATGCTAGATCACCTAAACGATGAAGAATATAGAGAAGTTTTAGCACTACTGAAACGATTTAAAAATTTACTATTTAAAGAAGGCGATAAATTAACAAACACTACCGAAATTCAACATGAGATAAAAACCACAACTCAACAGCAGATTAATTCAAAATTGTACAGATATCCGCCTCAACATGAAATAGAGGTAAGAAGGCAAATTAAAGAGATGGAGGAACAGGGTATTATTCAAAAAAGTTACTCCAGATATTCAAGTCCACTCATAGTAGTACCAAAAAAGATAGATAATTCAGGAGAGAGAAAATTCCGATTAGTAATTGACTATAGAAAGTTGAACGACTTAACAATAGACGATAAATATCCCCCCCCAAACATTGATTCAATTCTAGATAAGTTAGGAAGAGCTCAATATTTTACAACGTTAGACTTGGCGAAAGGTTACCATCAAATTCTACTAAAGAAGGAAGACAGGGAAAAAACAGCATTCGTAACACCTCACGGTCTGTACGAATTTAAAAGAATGCCGTTTGGATTGAAAAATGCACCCGCAACCTTTCAACGCCTTATGAACGAAATTTTGCGAGATTTTATAAATAAAACATGCGTCGTATATCTAGACGACATACTAATTTTTAGTACCACATTACAGGAACATGTGAAAGCAATTAGGGATATATTCAAAGTCCTTGAAAGTAAAAATCTAAAAATTCAAGTGGATAAATGCAATTTTATGAGAAAGGAAACAGAATTTCTGGGACACATTCTGACAAAAGACGGAATGAAACCGAACCCTAATAAGATCAAAGTTATTGAAAAATTAGAATTGCCAAAAACTGAAAGACAAATAAAAAGCTTTCTAGGATTAACTGGCTACTATCGTAAATTCGTGAAAAATTATGCAAAAGTAGCGCAGCCAATTACTAAATATTTGAAAAAAGGGGCAAGGATTAACCTGAAGGACCCAACTTACATAGAAGCGTTCGAAAAATTAAGAACATTAATAAGTACTCATCCAATATTACGTTATCCAGATTTTGAAAAAGAATTTACGTTAACAACAGATGCATCAAACTATGCCATAGGCGCAGTACTATCGCAGGAAGGACACCCAGTGTGTTACGCCTCAAGAACTCTAAATAATCATGAAAGGAATTATTCGGCGACAGACAAGGAATTTTTAGCGATAATGTGGGGTGTTAACTATTTTAGACCATATGTTTATGGAAGAAGATTTAAAATTTTAACTGACCATCAGCCAATTAAATTTTTACATTCAAAATATAAAGACAAGGACATGTCTCCACGACATCAGAGGTGGTTATTAAAATTAGGAGAGTACCAATTCGACATTGAATATTTAAAAGGAAAGGAAAATAAAGTAGCCGACTTCTTAAGTAGAATAGAAAATAGTGAGGACACTATTTCGGAAGACAAAAATTTGTAGTTAATAATATAGAGGACAACGAGTCAATAGCAACAGTACACTCAGCGGAAGAAGACTTGGGTGACCACTTTTCAATTAAAGAAGAAATAGTTAATAAATACAAAACGCAAATTATTTTAACAAATAATAAAATAGAAGAACTTAAAATAATACATGGAAAAAGGATAATATTTATTGCGGAAAGTGATTTTGAGGAAATGGGAAACATATTTAAAAGATATATTACGAAAGGAAAGATCGGTATCTATGCAGAAATTTCTGACCACAGTTATAATAAAGTACAGGAAAAGCTTATTGAAATGTTTTCAAACGATAAGCAGTTAGAATTTATTAAATGTACAATGAGAGCACAAGACATCGAGACAGAAGTCGAAGCCATTAAGCAAATTTCTTTATATCATGTGAGGGAAAGTATACACTCAGGCATCTTGGAAACATATAATCAAATAAGGAATAAAATATAATATCCAAAATTAATGGAATTGATTCAGATAATTATTAATCAGTGTGAAATTTGTCAAGAGGTCAAATACGACAGAAGACCCATCAAACCAAAATATAGTCTTACAGAAACACCGCTAGGGAACAATGATATTATACATATAGATACGTATGTCATGAAGGGATATCACTTTTTAACAGTTATAGACAAATTTTCAAAATTTGGAGCAGCATACTCATTGAATGATAGAAATCATATTACAATTATTGAACAACTAGAAGATAATTTTACTAAATTAGGAAAACCAAGGAAAATAATTGCGGACAATGAATTTAAAACAATAAGAATAAAAGAGTTTTTGAACAATGAAAACATTGAACTTCATTTAACAAAACCTAATGTTACCTGTAATACAGGTAATTCAGATATTGAAAGGTTTCATAGTACTATAGCGGAAAAATTTAGAATTTTGTATAAGCTAGAAAAAGAGTGTTCAGTCAAACAATTAATTCAGAAAGCTATTCGAAACTATAATGAAAGATTTCATTCAACGATAAAATATACACCAAACGAAGTGCATGATAATAAAATAGATCCTGAAATAGTAAAAAATAATTTAGAAACAACAAAACACAAAATCATTAATAAATTAAATAGAAACAGGGAAAATTATGAGGAAACGAGAACAGAAGGTTTTATTAAAAATTATAAAGCTGTTAGGCATAAAGAGCAGCCAAAGTTTAGGAAAGGAAAATTGGAAAATATTCATCCTCAAAATATTAAAAAACCCTTAAAATTTGCAGATGCTAATGATGATACTAGTAATGATGACATGGATACGACAGAGTGAAGGCGCAATGACTTTAACAGAACTAGTTGACCAAACAGGATTTATTGACTTACAAATGAGAGACCAAGATATAGTTATGGACAGTGACATAGTCTTACATATAGTTGACATTAAACAAATTGAAAATATTATAAATGAAATGACAGACGATATTATACTAATGAAAGCAAGTAACAAAGACATACTACAAGCTGAATTACTAGAGGCAAGAAATAAGCTAATGACATTAGTACCAACAAAGACAAGACAAAAAAGAGGACTTATAAACGCAATAGGTACTATATCTAAATGGACATTTGGCACAATGGACGATTATGATAGACAGACTATACAAAAACATTTCTTACAGACTGACGAGACATTAAATCAACAACACATAAACGATCATTTCAATTTAGCGATTGAACAAATTAAAAATATTGTAAAAAACGATAGAAAAGAAATTGAAAAAAGTTTTAATACCATAAATAAAATGGAAGACCAAGAATACCAACAACATATGTATTTACAACAAATGTCAAAAATTCAATTGATAAAAAGCAAAATAGAACAAATTCAAGACAATGTAGTATCAGCTAAGTACGGGTTAGTTCACCCAAATATTCTAACAAATCATGAAATTATTGAATATAACATTGATTTTAATAAACTGAAATATTTACAATTAGGAATAGCAACCTTTAATAATACTTTCCTAATATTAGTCATAAAAATTCCAAAAGTGTTTATACAAGCAAAAATAAGAAAAATTGTACCATTACCAAATAAAGAACAAAAAGAAATAGAAGCAACTATAGAAGAAGTATTTACCTATAAAAATAAAACTATGCAATTTGAAGAAAATAAACATTTCAGACAACTCAAATCCAGCACTCACTGTATAACGACGAAAAATTGTAAATTAGTAACAAGCAAAGAATTGGAAATTATAGCTTTAGATGAAAAAACAATTATGATTAAAAATTCAGTCAATTTATTTGTAAACAATACATGTAATGAAAATCATACTATTTTAAACGGAAATTATATACTACAATTTAACAATTGTTCAATAAAAATTAATGATTACTATTTTTCTAATTTAGTCGAAAAAGTCGAAGGAAATATTATGAGCTTTCGATATGATGATATAAAAAGTTTTACAGAAAAGTTAACATTCGAGCAAATAAATGAAGAAAATAAAATTAATTTCCAAAATATTTCTAATTTAAAGATTCATAATAAAATTATATACGGTTGTAACATTTTTCTCATACTTATAATTATATTAATAATTGCCGTTTGGAAAACAAAGTTCAGTCATATTAAAATAAATTTAAATAATCAAATTCAGGAGAATTCTGATCTAAAGGGGAGGGTAGTTACATATGCAAATACTTACGTTGATATGAAAACCAATGAACCCGACAAATTCGAGGAATTCCTAAATGAAATTAATAAAGCCAGACAGTAACCCAATTCCATTTTCCGGTGCATTGCACAAGCCATAATATTTCCCAATAATAAAACAATATCTCAGCATATTTCCAAATGACTTTAATCGTTAACAAAATCAGCTAATATTATAAAGCAACAGACTTAAATGTAATTTTAGCTAAGTAAGCATAATTGTAATAGTGTTAAGTTATTTTATTAAATGAAATGAATAATAAAATTCAGTCTGATCTGACCATTCACATTGATCATAACGTCTTGGTAAACTTTTTTAAAAACGCTCGAACTCCGGTAACTTATCAAATTCGCACGCTGTTCTTTGTATTCTACTTAGTTTAGTGATGTTGTATTCGGTTCCGAGGACTTTCGTCCAGACCAAGGCTCCGTATGACAAAATTGAACGCACAACCATTTTGTACATCCATAGCATTACCTCTGGTCGAAGTCCTTTTTGCATGATTAAAGAGCAAACCCTGCTTTGTGAATCCTTTGTTCCGCGGTTAATTTGCGGTTTAGTTTCGAGTGCAGGATTACACCCAGGTACCTGGCACTCGACAATAGAAATAGTGTAGTTTTATTTAAAAGAGGTAACTGAAAAGTCGGTATTTTGGTTCGCGTGATAAATAGCTGGGATTAATGATATGCACCATGCAATTAATCTGTTCAGCGACCTCTGATGCCTTTATTACCACGTAATCCAGATATGACATCACTTTACTACCTCCCCCATTTAGTGCTTTGAGGATCCCATCCATGACACTTATCCACAATAGGGGAGATAGTACCCCTCCCTGTCGGGTACTTCTTTTCACATATTTATTTAGGCGGCTACTACCAAGCTCCGCATTTACCACCTTTGTTTTGAGCATTGCATTAATCCAACCACGGACATGCCCCTCCACTCCAAGGTTTTCCACCGATATTTGTAACGCTTCTGATTGGATATTGTTTAAAGCGCCTTCTATGTCCACAAAGACTGCTAGTGTATATTGTTTTTATTCGATGCAACTTTCCACCGTCCTAACGACCTCATGAAGGGCTGTCTCTGTCGATTTCCCTTTCAGGTAAGCGTGTTGGGCATCGGAAAGCTTCTGCTCAACTTCCATCCTTATATGGAGGTCAAGCAGTCTTTCGAGGGTTTCGGGAACAAACCAAGTCAGGCTTATTTGCCGAAAATCCCGACCGATTCGTGACCTCTTTTTCTTGCCTTTGGGATAAACACGACCTTTGCTCGTCTCCAGCTGGAAAGAACGTAGTTGAGTGCAAGGTAGGCCTTAAAAATGACATGTAGCCACGGTATTACCCATTCCTGTGTGATCTTTAGCATCACTGGAATGATCTGATCCGGTCCAGGTGATATGTAGGGAGCGAAACTTTTAATGGCCCATCCCAACCTCTCCTTTTATGATTATATCGGTATCGGCCCCTGATCCCAACCTTCTGGTGTGCTCAGGGCTAGAGCAGTCATCAGTGCACCCCAGAAAGTGCATGTCTAGGAGCAATTGCAGTGTCTCCTTCCACGTCCAGGAGCCGTTCGATCTCTTAATAAAGGAGGGATTTGTGTGGTCCTTGGACAAAATCTTACCTTGTCTTGCTGAACCTTGGTAGTTTCGATAGAGGAGCAGAAGTCCCTCCTTCATTTCTTTATAAAACTTCTGATTGCTTTTTTATATTTCTTAAAACTATCGTTGTAGCCCAGCCAGATGCCCGAAAAATAGCTAGAGTTAATCGTATTTCACACCTCAGCCCTGAGACATGAAAGTTTATCATTCCACCATGGTGGGAAGGATTTTTTTGAATCTTCAATCGGTCAAGTGGTTTTGAAGGCTGCTCCATCGCTCCTTCTAACCGCCCGATATTTGTATCCACTTCAGCCGCCGATATAATTTCTGTCTTAGGTACCCTACCCATCCTTTTACGGACTATTCTGGGAAAACCACTTCCAGTTGTTCCGTTTTGGATTACAATATGGTTGAGGTGTCTCAACTCGAATATTTATTTCAAATAATATGCACGAGTGATCGAAAAAAGATCTCTCTTATTAGTTTATTTTCAGAAAGTAGTGTAACATCCAACACTTCCTCTCACCCGACTAAGCCATCTTTACTCAGGAAGGAAAAAGTGGGATATTACCCCTACTTCACACAATCAGATTAGTATTGATAACGAATTTATAGTTTTCAGTGATTCCCCATAGGGTGTGGATCGTATTGGCATCACACTCTATCAGCTCTATAGCGCTGTCGTCGGCCACCACGTTCCTAACTTCGTCATGGGGGCGCAATAAAATTGGATTACATTTGATCACCCTGTACCCCCTGACAATTTCGGCCGAGTCGAATCCGGGGAGAGCTGTCGGGTTGTCCATAACAAGGTCCATTACCATTTGTTACAACCTGTCCTCAATCTCTCTTCACCTCTGCAGGGCTTCTTTGCTGCTGTTAGTGTCGGCGTCCACTATCGCTACCTGTAGGCGGTCCCACACCACGTCACTGTAGACCCTCTTGTTCGTGGCTCCTGCCTGTATTGCACTGGCAACCTTGACTTTTTTGTGTGCTCTGTCGTAATTGTAATGCGCGGACCTGTTTCGTTTGACAGCCGTCCGATTAGGGAGGTTTTTGCCCAAGCTAGCTTAGCCGACCGCACCAAGAAACCTAATCTAGGAGCAGCCGTTACCAGTCGTCACCACCGGGAGGTGCTCACTAATACCATAGGGCCGTAACTTAAACGTCAAATTTTTTACCGTATGAAAAAAACATATACACTATATGTGAGTTCACCTCGAAAAAACGGGTGCCATTGTTCTAAAAATTTCATATTACGAAATTGTAGTAGGAAAAGAAAAAAGGAACAATCAGAATAAAAGAGTTTATCACTTTATAGTATTTTTTATTAGGAAAACGGAATAAAAATATAATACAGAATAATAATAATAAGAAAAATTTGGAAATATTTAATTATTTTTTTATCCAGGTCCATATATATATTAATGCAAAGTTAGCATTTTTTATACATTACATATCTAAAAATAAATCTATATCTACATAAATAAATTATTTTTCCTACCTACCTAAATAAATTATTTTTCCCGAAAAAACCGCACCCAAAATCTCCATCCAGTTGGCCCTCATATTTTAAAATAAGGAAATTTCTTAATTTGTATTAATCTGCTTATAAAAATCAATATTAATCTGCCTGTAAATCAATAGTTTACTGGGAAAACTTCAATATATGTACATACTCGTGCATACAATAAAATACCTTTTTTTTTGTCAAAACAAACTAAGTAACACACGCAAAAAGGAAATATGTATCGCATCTACTAAGCCAAATGCAGCACTATAATACAAGACATTTTAAGAAACAAAAAACATATATTTTAATATTACCTTCCATCCGGACCATCCTTAGGAAATTTGAAGCACTTTTGCCACCCATTGCATCGAAGGACACACTTCCGCTGTTCAGATATCTAAATATTTGCTCTGTAATAATAAGTTTATCTTCAATTACAAATTTATAAACAATTTATAATTATAACTCACTGCTTCTGAAATTGCACTTTTTACTTTCAGTTTTAAAATCACTATCAATCACTACTACACTCTACAAGATATTAAATGCTTTAGTTTCCGTTTAAGGCACTGGACGAAAGAATCGAAAATGGTGAACTTTTTCTCCGAGCTCGACCTGGATTGCCCATTACGATTATGTTTTCTTAATTGGTTGTTAAGAATTTTTTTATTTTTATTGTGATATTCAATTGTTTGATTTTTATATAGTTTTTGTAAAATCTAAAAGAAGTCAACGTATTTAATTAAATGTTTCTTGCAAGACTATAGTAATAAAATTACACTATATTATAGTATTGCTTTCATACACGGCACTGACCGATTCATTAAATTGTATGAATTTTGACAACGTGTTGAGTAATTCCATGTTGATAAGATTTTGTACGCTACATGGTATTTGTTTTTTGTCATTTGTAATTTAGCTAATTGGGTGTTTGTGAAATGAATTGTCAATAATAATAAATAAAATAACAATAGCCTGATTCTTCATTAGTACCTGGTCACCCACATGAAAAATTACTGGGTTTAGTACCTTGTTAAGGCTTCCCTGGCCACTCGTTTAGGACAATCCTGGTTTTCTCTGACCAATTCGTGCGCTCGCTGTAACTGTTCTTTTGCACTTTATTCGGGTCATCAGCATTGTATACAGGCGCACATTTGCGCTTCAAATTCGCTGGCATGTTAAAATCAAACCCGTAGAGTGTTCTAAACGGAGTTTGCTACGTTGATACATGCACAGTATTGTTGTGTACATGCATTGCAGTGGTCAACCATTGATCCCAATTCGGCCCGTCTTCCTTGGCAAAACTGCGCAAGTACTCGGCCAGAGGTCGATGACTACGTTCCAATGAGCCATTCGCCTGTGGATGATATGGTGTTATGTGCAACTTCTCGATTCCCTGCATTTTACAAGTTTCTGAGAATAATTTCGATACAAAATTGGAAACCATTGTCGGTTATCAAAACCTTAGGTATGTTGTATCGTGCTATAATTTCATCAAATAATGCTTTGGCCCCGTACTTGCTTCAGCATCGGGTATAGCCACGCACGCCATATACTTTGAGAAATCGTCTTGGAACGTCAAGATGTATTTATTGCACGAAATCAGGTAAAATACCTACAATATCCATATGAACTTTATCAAATGGCTGTTTTGGTGTGTCAGTTAACACCATTGGCATCTTCGTTAACCTTGAACTCTTATTGGCCTGGCATTTTGGGCAACTCTTTACATATTTTTTAACATCTTTGAGCATACCTTTCCATTTGTATACTCGTCTAATTCTGTCATGAGTTTTCCAGAATCCCTGGTGTCTTCCTAGCGGTGAATCATGAAAATCTTTTTTATCCTCCAGCCATTCCACATTACTGGCTGTTTGTTCATTGGCACCTGTTGCACAGAAACACTTTTCTATTGTTATTTAAAATTAAACACACTTTATTTAATTTTAATTTAACTCAGTTTGGTCCTTTCTTTATTATGTGGCTCTGTGGCTCTTTTCTGTTCACAATTTTCTTCTGTCTATTATAAACAATTCTAAACTTATGGCTCTTTTAACAATCACTTCTTTTTCTGTGATATGTTTCTCAACTCAATAACAACTGAACTGAAACTGTAAGTCGTCGGACCACTAAACATTCGACAAAAATCAGACAGTTATTCTAAGCAGCGAAAGCAAAGGGAATAACAACAACAATGCAGCGGCTGAATAGAACATTGGAAGTAAATAACTTCAAATCGCGCTGTTGTTGCTATTCTTCTTTGCATCGAAGATGTAAACATCTAACGACAATGACTACATAATGGTCAAACGGAACCATATTATGTATGTATGTATGTTGGTGCTGCTGTGACAATTATAGAAAAACAGTATTAGGGTGGCCCGGAATACAAGTTTACAACTAATTAATATTATATAAAATAAAAATTTATAAAATAAATGATGGAGGGCGATCTTATCCGACATTCTCCCCCCGTTGAAAGGCCTCCTTTTCAAACATCATCTGGAGAAGGTAAGGGAGCCACCTTGTGTATGGGACGACGAAACAAACCACTTTTTGTTTTCAACTCGACTACTCGGACTCGTCCATCAGGGCCGGATATAGGTTTCAGTACTCGAGCCAATAGCCATTGTTGTGGTGGGGTGTTGTCCTCATGGATAATGACTAATTGGCCTTCTTCAATGTTTGGCTGTGCGTTTAGCCACTTTGTGCGTTGCTGAAGCGACAATAGATAATCTCGGGACCACAATTCCCAAAACTGTTGCTTTAAAAACGCAATACGCTGCCAACGGGTGAGCGACGATTGTTTCGTGACATCAAAGATTTCGTCTGGAATTTGCGAGAACCAATAAGCAAATGACCTGGAGTAAGCGCCTCGCCGTCATTTGGGTCGTCTGACATCGGCGCGATAGGGCGAGAATTTAAAATTGATTCTACCTCTGTTACGAGGGTCTGCAACTCTTCGAACGTCAGACATGCTTGGCCGATGTTTTTCAGGAGCAACGTTTTGGTAGATTTAACTGCTGCCTCCCACAGTCCACCAAAATGGGGGGCACGAGGGGATATAAAACAAAATTCAAATCCGTTTTGGCTGGAGAACGTTTTCATTTCGTGGACAACTTCTCGCGAAAAAGTGTGGCTTTGAGCTCTGCCAATTTATTGTGAGCCCCAACAAAATTCGTAGCATTGTCGCAATATAGCTTTTGGGGTATGCCACGTCGTGCCACGAAACGCTTGAGACATAAAATAAAGTTGTTTGTTGACAAGTCGGAAACGAGCTCCAAGTGTGTTGCTTTTGAGCTAAAGCAAACAAACACAGCGATGTAAGTCTTGTATGGCACTTTACCCCGAATACGATACAAAGTTGAAAATGGTCCACAAAAATCGACACCAGTTATTAAAAATGGGCGTTCAGCTCGAAGACGATCAGCTGGCAAATTTCCCATAATTTGCTCCGTCAATTTGGGCCTGTAGCGGAAACAGTGTACGCATTGTCGGACCACATTCCGAACCACGTCTCTAGCGTTGACTATCCATATCCTTTGCCTCACGATGCCCAGTAAAACCTTCGGACCTGCGTGCAATGTTTGCGATGCAAATGTTCAATGTACAACTTGACAAACCGATGGTTTTTGGGCAACAAAGCAGGAAAACGAGCGTCGTATGGTATAGGTGCGTTGGAGAGTCGACCACCAACTCTTATTAAAATTACAAAGCCATGGCCGACTTCAGTTTTATGCAAGAATGGCGTTAATTTTTGCAGCGATGGGTGAACTAATTTCCCCTTCTCAAGTGCGGTGATGTCATCTTTAAAAGTGGCTTGTTGTATATGGGCCACAATTCGCCAAAATATTTGATCCATTTCACAGGGGCTAATATGGACTAGGTCCTTGAGCTTCAACGAACGGTTTACTGGGCATCTATTAAATAAACGAAAGATATAAGCAATTATTCGAACAATTTTAAAATATGATGAATGCTTATCAATTATTTCCTCTTTGATTGATGGTGTGACGTCAGAACACTTGAAGGCTGCAGACTTTCTACACTCGATTGGATCCACGGATGTTGCTTCTTCCATTTTAGGCCATTTAGAGGGATTCTCTTGCAGAAAAGCTGGACCACTGAACCATATCGTATTGGGCAACTCTTCAGCGCTACAACCACGAGAGACGATATCAGCCGGGTTACTTTTTGAAGGAACGTGTCTCCAAACGACATCTCTTGTTTGTTCTTGCAGCTCTGAGACACGATTGGCGACGAAACATTGTAGTGTTGACGAATGCAATTTTAGCCATTGCAGAACTATTTTGGAGTCAGTCCAAAAATAGGTCGATGATACAAATTTTTTAATTTTAGGTTTAATTTTGTGCCACGTTTTGCTTAATAAGACGGCAGCACATAATTCAAGACGAGGCAACGACTGGGCTTTTATTGGAGCGACCTTTGACTTGGCGATTAGCAGAGTTGTTTTGTACGTACCTTGGTCGCTAACTCGATAATAAAGACAACAACCATATGCCCGTTGAGAGGCGTCAGCGAATCCATGGATTTCTCCTTGCACGTCGAAGAATGTCAATACATATCGAGGCACTTGAATATGTTTAACCAATTTTAGGTCTTTTTGTATGTGCAACCAAAGATTTTAAGCTGACCAGTTATAACATCATCCCAGGCAAAATTCTGGACCCATGTTTCCTGCAATCGAATTTTGCAGCGAATTACCACAGGACTTAAAATTCCGAGCAAATCGTAGATTTTGGAAACAACGGATAACATGGACCTCTTTGTAGGAACAGAGACTTCGGGCAACTCGAATCTGAAGCAAAACATATCAACCTTAGGCTTCCAAGACATACCTAAGGCTTTGGTGACGTCATCTTCAGCTATATTAATGATGATGTCATCGTCGTGAGCCTTCGAAATTGCGCTGCAGTTACTATTCCATTTAGCTAGCTCGAGCCCATGCAAACGCAGAATGTGGACTAATTCAGCTCTTTTAGTGAGTAGGGTGTCGACATCGTTCGCGCCAGTGAGTACGTCGTCTACGTAGAGGTCTTCGCGAAGAACCTTTGAGCCAATAGGGAAGGAGCCACCATATTTTTCTGCAATGACAAACAAACTTCGAATTGCTAAAAATGGGGCAGACGACAAACCATATGTGACAGTGTTGAGTTGAAACACTTTTATTTCTTCCTCCTTGCGGCTTCTCCATAATATGAGTTGGTACCTTCGATCTCTTTCGTCGATACGAAACTGGCGATAAATTTTCGAAATATCAGCGGTGAGAGCGTATTTATTTAATCGAAACGAAAAAAGTGTGGTGATAAGGTCCTGCTGTATTGTAGGGCCGACCATAAGTATATCATTCAACGAATGATTCGACGAAGTTTGAGCCGACGCATCAAAGACCACTCGTATTTTTGTTGTGGTGCTTTGTGGCCTGAGAACACAATGGTGAGGTATGACGTAATTCGGACTACGTAGCGAGCTGTGATAAGGCGACATGTGTCCCAATGACAAGTATTCCTCCATGAACTCCACATACATAGATTTTAAGACCGAATCACGTTCTAAGCGTCTTTCGAGCGATAAAAAACGCTTTCGAGCTACTTCGAATGAGTCTCCTAATATATTAGGCGATTTGTTAAACGGTAGACGTAGTTGAATTCTATTGGCCTGGTCGATGCAAACGTTTTCTACAAAGTGCCGTTCACAAGATTCTTCTTCAAGTGAATATTTTGATGGGGAAGTTATATATTCCTCCACTTCCCAGAATTTATTTAACATTGACTCAAGGTTGCAAGTTGAAGTGCTTGTTGCGAGATTACAGGTGGGCAACGACGATTTCAAAGTTGAAGCAAAAGTGCCACCGACAACCCAACCAAACTCTGTATTGGTGAGACAAGGCATATTACTCCCCAGCGAAATACGACCATCGAGCAACAAGTCAAAAAATATTTCGGTGCTAATAAGCAGATCTACATGCTGCGGCTTATAGAACATAGGGTCTGCAAGTTCTACGGAACTGGGTATCTACCAATGTGACGTCTGAATGTACTCACCAGGTTGTCGAGCAGCTATAGACTTCGTAACAGCAAAACTTGAGGACCACTGGAACGAGGTTACACGGGATTTGATCGTAGCAGCGACACATGACCTTATCTTGGTTCGAACTTCACCAATTCCGGATACTTCTTGATTGTATGGCTTTAACTTCAGCTGGAGTCTTTTAGCTGTTTCTTCTGCAATGAAATTTATCTCGGAACACGAATCAAGAAGAGCTCTTACCGGCTGAAATGTGCCATAGCTGTCCAATATAAGCACTACTGCGGTTGGGCTGATCGCTCGCTTAAATGATCGTACTACCAACGATACTGGGTTATGGTTGGTTGAGGTAAGTTGAGTCGGAGCCTGTTGAGACGTTGATGGGCCAGCTTGTTCAGGACCACTAAATTTATGTAATAACGTATGATGCGATGACTGACAAATTCTACAACGAGATTTGGATGAGCACTTCGATACTAAATGCCCCTTGCGAAGACAGTTTATGCAATGTCCGCTACGCTTTACAAAGTTAAAGCGTTCTAAAACAACGAGAGACGAAAACGATGAACAAGTTGATATATTGTGCTCGGAGGAGTTTCAATAACCACAATTCGAATTTGAATTCACAAATGTATGGGAGGGCCGACTAGAACCTGATTTTGGTTTCGCAATCTTCTGGTTTTCAATTCCATTTATCTTTCTTCCATGGCTCTCAAGAAATTGACATCGATGGCTTAAAGTGTCGAAACAGGTGTCCCAAGATGGCAGCACCTCCACTGCTAACGCTGGACCCGAGAGACAACTCAGCAAATAGTTAAATTTATCAACAGCAGTAATTGATAAATTCTCATGGACCATGTTGTTGAAAGTTGAGATAAACCTTGTATAATCCGCGTACTTTCCATCAAATCGAGGCAACTTTAACGAGGGTAGACGATTGGGATTTGAGCCGCCAGGTATTGAAGCGTTGAAAAAACTGTGGTCCATCGATGTAGAGCCACGATTTTTATTCAGCAAAATCATTATTTTAGCTTTAGCTGCAATAAAAATGTCCTCCAACTCACTTCTCGAATTATCGGTGGAACTATGTTTTTGAATCTGTCCTTGGATGAAACAAAGTTGCTTAAAATATGACTCCAATATCTGCAAACGGCAATCCAAAATGGTGGGGTCAACTTTATCGCCATCTTTTTCAACCTTCTTATGAAGGTTAGTTATATTCCGCTTCATGTGGCTGCGTTGCAATTTGAGCGACGCCAATTCTGAGCCACTCGCAGGTACATCTTCAGCTAATGCTTCAACTTTGTCGGTGGACATTTTATTTTTCACGTCAAGTACTTAAAACACGAACCAATAATATAGAGCCGAAAAATTAAAGCGCGAAACACTTATTGCGACGCCTCAAATCGAGTATATATTTCCCGTTAGGATAATGCCGAAAATATGTACGGGAATTTCTATGGTAACAAAACCGTATTTGAACCACTTTAAAGAGCGAGCTAACGAACCACTGTTGCCAAATTCGAAAGGAAAGGTTCCCGCTATAGAAATCACCGAAGTAAAATTTCTTCCACAAAAAAAATATACACGGCCGTAATAAAATTGTGTCTCAAAATTTCGCAGTGGCAGCAGCAGCAAATTCCTTAACTGAAGCGACGTAATTCCAACGATGAGTTAACTCCAACGACGAAATGATGAAAATAATTACGTCTCTCCCATGAAGGCACGAAATACCTTTGTGCTCCCCGACACAATTCGAAACACTTTATTTTGTTTTTTAAAATAAGCTAATTTTATTACGAACCGTCCTGCCACGGTCGCCAAAATGTTGCACAGAAACACTTTTCTATTGTTATTTAAAATTAAACACACTTTATTTAATTTTAATTTAACTCAGTTTGGTCCTTTCTTTATTATGTGGCTCTGTGGCTCTTTTCTGTTCACAATTTTCTTCTGTCTATTATAAACAATTCTAAACTTATGGCTCTTTTAACAATCACTTCTTTTTCTGTGATATGTTTCTCAACTCAATAACAACTGAACTGAAACTGTAAGTCGTCGGACCACTAAACATTCGACAAAAATCAGACAGTTATTCTAAGCAGCGAAAGCAAAGGGAATAACAACAACAATGCAGCGGCTGAATAGAACATTGGAAGTAAATAACTTCAAATCGCGCTGTTGTTGCTATTCTTCTTTGCATCGAAGATGTAAACATCTAACGACAATGACTACATAATGGTCAAACGGAACCATATTATGTATGTATGTATGTTGGTGCTGCTGTGACAATTATAGAAAAACAGTATTAGGGTGGCCCGGAATACAAGTTTACAACTAATTAATATTATATAAAATAAAAATTTATAAAATAAATGATGGAGGGCGATCTTATCCGACAGCATCGAAACCCGCATTGCTAACATCTCTTGTAGCATCAATTTTATCTCCTTGCATTCTCTCGGCCTTCTCCTTATCTAACCGTGCTTTGGCCCTCGTTTGCACTACTGATACTTTCTGTGCCTGCGGTACTCTGCTGAGTGCGTCCGCATTCAGATTCTTTTTCCCAGGTTTGTATATGATTTCAAAATCATACTCAGACAATTTGTGTCTGAACCTGGCTAGCCTAGACGTTTGGTCTTTCAAATTGGCTATGCCACTCAACGGCTGGTGATCAGTGTATATATTAAATGGGCGACCTAGCAGATATGCCCTAAAATTCTTCGTAGCCCATACTATGGCTAGGAATTCCTTCTCTATTGTGGAGTATCTTTTCTCTGTCTCTCTAAGCGCCCTGCTTGCGAATGCTATTGGTCGGTCATTACCGACTTCCCCTTGTGACAATACTGCCCCTAATGCTTCATTGCTAGCATCAGTGGTCAACAAAAAAGTTTGCTCAAAGTCGGGGTACGCCAAAATCGGTGGCGAGCTAATTATTTCCTTTAGCCTCTCGAATGCTTGCTGACAGCTCTCTGTCCATTCGAACTTTGCTTCTTTTCGTAGCAACTTATTCACTGGCAACGGAATTCCGGCTAGTCCTTCCACGAACTTTCTATACTAGTTCACTAGTCCTAGGAATGCTTGCACTTCCTTTCTATTTCTCGGAATCGCTAAATTTTTAACGCATTCCACCTTCTGCGGGTCAGGCAGTGCTCCTGCCTCTGAGCAACGCTGGCCTAAGCAACCACCTCTCTTCGCAAAAATTGACACTTCTCCGTGTTCAATTTCAAATTGTGTTCTCGTAATTTCTGGAGCACCTTGCACAAGCGTTGCGAATGCTGCTGCAAGCTCTTCCCATAACATACAATATCATCCAGATACACAAAACAATCTTACCCTTGCAAGCCTGTTAGCACGTGGTTCATTAGCCGTTGGAAGGTAGCCGATGCTCCTGTTAATCCAAATGGCATTCTATTAAACTCATAATGGCCTAAACCGGTGCTGAACGCGGTTTTCTGCTTATCTTGGGTATCCACCAGAACTTGGTGATAGACACTCGCTAAATCAAGCGTAGAAAAATATCTACTTTGCCCCAATTGTTCCAGAATTTCTTCTATCCTTGGAATTGGGAACACTTGCTTGATAGTGGCGTCGTTCAATTTCCTAAAATCGACGACCATTCTCCACTTCTTCTGACCCTGAGCACCTCCCTTCTTTGGTACCAAAATTATTGGTGAATTCCAAGGCGAGATACTCGGTGAGATTATGTTATCTTTTAACATTCCTTGCACTTGCCTATTTACCTCATCTTTGTGAGCTTGTGGCAATCTGTATTGCTTCTGGTTTATTGGTGGTTGATCCACTCTAGTAGGTATTTCATGCTCTACCTTTGGTGTGTATGTCAACTGGTCTCCTTCCAGTAAAAATATGTCATGGAATGACGTACAAATGGCCTCTATTGATGCCTTTTCTTCTAAATTTACGCTTGGGTCTAACTTCAATGATTCTAGCACTCTCTCCATTCTCTTCCTTATATCTACCTGCTTAATCTGATTAACCGATCTATGATTCGGTTCTTTAAAATTATCATAACTAGTGAACTTAGGCCTAAAATCTTCATCCATCAGGTAGTCCTTTTCTGAGGCGTTGAGTACACAATCGTACACCTTACCCTTGTTAACGTGCGTTATGGTCTCTCCCATATATACGCCGTCCGCTAGCCGCTGCTTGTGCAAAACAAGAGTCCTAAGGATCGTGTTTACACGCATAGTAACTACTCTGGTTGACGTAGCGTTCACTACCTCTATACAATTCTTAACCCTTTTCACGGTTCCTTCCTGCCATGACTTTAATGGAAGAGTGAGGATTCTATTCTTATTAATATCATAAAATGATAATTGCTTGTTAAGCGCATCCAGTATGGTGCGGCCCCAGAGATTATCACGGCCAATTATCCCATCGGCCGGGATACCTTCCCTATCCAATTCCACTGCGTACACTCTAAAATTCACGCCCTTAACTTCACTGTGTCCTATTCTGAGCTACCCCAATGTCCTGATGCACCCTCCAAACGCTCCGTTAAGCATTCTTACGTCCATTTGATTAATATCTAGCCCTTTCTGTAAAACACTAGATTTTACGATGCTGGTGTACGCCCCTGAATCTACCAAAAGCACTAACTTTCCACTAGCTGCTTCCTCGCAGGGTATCTCGATGAAGGCATCACCTATCCTGCTCATAACGAAACAACGTCCTTCCGCTCTCAACATGGACGCGTATCCACTTCCTAACTCTTCCAATTTTCTCCTCCATGCACCGCAGTTATCCCTTACAGTCCTATACTCCCTCAAAATTACCGTGAATATCTTAACTATACATCCTCTTACCACATACGCGGCGATTGGCCTTTACTCTCTAACCTTATTAAAACTTAATCTAAGTATCATCACCGTTACCCAAATCAATACGCAATCAAAAAATTTTCCCCGGAGAGACTCTTGCTCCTCCGTATCTTGAACCATTGTTCTGACGTTACTCGGTACGTGGTATTGGAGAGACTCTTGCTCCTCCTTTTCCTGGACTGTAATTTCTACATTACCAGTCACACGTACCTCCGGCCTAACTGTTACTTCCTTTCTTTTGGCTTTCCAGTCTACTGGCCTCGACTGGGCCGCTGGAAGTTTCCCTGGTCCCTTTGTTGGAACTGCCTATCCCTGCATTCCGCTGCCCGATGTCCCATTCGTCCACATGAAAAGCATTTCAACCCCCGTTGGGTGTTGCCTATCCTTGGTTCACCTCTAGAATTCCAATTTGGTCGCTGTTGACCAATCCCAGTGTTGAAACGATTTCTTCCTTGGTTAATTCCTTCCGTTGAATCAACTCGTGGACTACTACCCCTGCTGCCCCTCAAGGGTGGATCCGGGCGCCTCGACGCTGGCTGCCTTCTATTCTGATTCCATTCAGTGTCTACTTGGCACTGTCTATTTGCCTCATGACCATATGTCTGGCATTCTATACAGTAGGGCGTGTCTATGCGTGTCAAGCATTCATCCCTTGTATGACCTTGCTTACGGCAGAATGAGCAAATAGGTTTCCTCGACTGGAATCTCTCGACTAGGAATCCTTGGTCTCTTTGTTGCTGTACCGGTCCTACCTCTGCAGGAATATTAGTCCAGCAGATTCCACCTGTTGTCGCTCGCTGTAGGATTGCTGCTTCGGCGGAAGAGACCGCTTCAACTAATTCTGCCATACTCCTCTGCGTGAGATTAAGAGTATAATTAGCCAAGTCCCTATTTATCAGACCTGCCTTAAACACAGAAATCATGGCTCGTTCTACTTGAGCCTTGTATGCTGCAACGTTTCCTGGAAACTGCCTGTTGGCTTCTGTCTCAGCAGCGTTCCCCAGAGACTGGAGCCTTCGTCCCCAGGCTCTCAATTCCTCCCCTGGTTTCTGAGTTGATTCCTGTATTTCCCGTACAAGACAGTCGTACGACTTTTGTTTCAAATATGTCCGATCTAAAAGTGCGTATAACTCCGGCAGGGTGCTTACTGAGCTATGCGCTAGTAAGTCAAACGCATCACCTGTGGTTCTTTGTCTAATACACTTTATCAAGTGCTCCGCTTCTGCCTCCGGAAGACTCTGTTGCGCTAACTCACAACCTTCTTTGAAGCGCCGTATCTCAGTTCTCAGATCATACAACTCGACTCCTGAGAACATGGGCACCAGCTTCTCCACCGCATGAGCTACTTCCAGAATGCCCATTTTACTCCTACGTGCTTGCTTAAGTTCTGATGAAAAATTAGCGTTAACCTCTGTGGGGGTTTCCAGATTCTCTTCTCCCGAATCTGAGAGGTACTTAACCAGTGACGGACTCAAAGTTATTAGTCTTCGACCGTTTGCTCGTACAGGCGAAATATTGTCTACTGTATCGAGACTTTCCTGTACCGTTACTGCTTCTGGCTCCTTTGGTGGATATCCCTTATTTTTATTATATATGGAACTTCCTGGAGAAAATGGCTCGACACCAATTTCAGATGCGTCAACCGAAAACTCCGCTTCACTCTCTTCACTCAATACTAATCTAGGCTTTACCACACGACCTATCCCTTCCGGAGTTAAATACTCCGGCCAGCGAACTTCTGGTGGCAAAGCTAGTACTGTCTGCGTTTGTATTTGAGAGGTTGAAGCCGATCTCACTCTTGCTGGCTTAGCAGTTGCCCCGATTCTCTTAAGCTCTAAACTTTCCTTCTCCAGATGCGATGCGGCTTCCTCAGTTTCCCGGAGTTGCCTAGAAACTACTCTAGTTTTATTTTCGAGAAATTCCGTATTTATCTTCAATTCTGCTGTATCCTTGAAGACTTGGAAAAATTTCTCCTCTGTTCGACTCTGAATAGTCGCTAATGCTTGGTCTACTGCTTCCAAAGTTGACAAGCTTCCACCGTCTCTCGCTAATCTCCAGAGTACCTGGCTTCACTATTGCTGGTTGCCGCTTCCAATTGTTCAAACAATTTTTCTGCGAATAATTTTACCTCAGTTTGTAAAGACCTAAGCTTGTCTTGAGCCTTGTCCTCCTGCGAACTAGGAATATCTTCCTGTGCTTCCAGCTCTTCTAGATCCAATCTGAATTTGGTCAACCAGTCCCGTGTCAAATCGTTGACATGTAACGGGTAATCCTTGGTGAAGTACTCCTTGTCACCACAACAGTCCTTAAACTTTAACAACTCCTCGTTGGTATTATTGAATGTATTCAACAAGGCTTCTAATTCCGCTATGCGCTTACGGTAGTACGCGCTGTTTTTCCTTGCCTTGCTATCCTTCCTACAATTCCTGATTCTCTTATGGATTGCCTCGCTCTGCAGCTTTTGAGCTTCCAGCAATCTTATAGCTTCTCTTGGCGTTTCCATAGACCGAACAAATTCTTATCTATGACGCCGCAATAAATGCTAAAAATTCGTTTTCTAACTTTTTATATAAATTTTATTAATCAACAAATACTTTTTTTTAAAAAAACTAGTTGTGATACTTAAACTAACAAATTAAGAATAACAATGATACTATTCCTATAGCATTTCACGTCTCTTGCATTGTTGCTCCTCCAATTGGCATACCTCTTGCCACAATCTATTTGCCTGTTCCCACGGCATAGGGACCTCCACAGTTTGCTGCTCCTTCAGTATTTCTCTTAAACACGCCAGTCGCTTCCGTTCCCGCTTTTGCTCTCCTCCTCTTTTCCTAATCCCAAACCGCTTTCCGTCCTTCAGTAACAACGTTATATCCTTCAGTTGTCGCTCAGTGCTTCCAGGTTCATCTCCAACTTTTGTTTTCTTTAAAATCAAGGAAAAAAACAATTGTGATTGCTTAAATTCTCACTCAACACGATTTCGTCTCTATTTTCCCTTAGTGTAATGCCGCGGAAATAAACTATTAGTAAAATTACTAGTATAAAAATTATACTTATACTAGTATAAAAATTATACTTTTACTAGTATAAAAATTATACTTATATTAATAGTATAAAAAATTACACTTAATTTATTACGCAACTACCGTAGGTAAATATTGATCATTTAAAATATTTCTCCTAATTCCGAAGATGTTTTTGGTTTCATAGAATTGTTTCCAAAAATTGTTTCCAAAGAAAAATTTTACAGCAGAATCATACGCATTTTCATTTCAGTACAATGATATGCTTAGCTGCTTTGTTTTTTCGTGCGAAAAATTGCTTTAACCCGTAACGTATGCGCCACGTAATAATAGCATTAGTTTAGTTAATTAATAGTTTTCTTCAACATTGCTACGCAAATTGTAGTTGTGGAACTACACAAACTTGATGCAACAACACGTGTTGTAAACACTTCTTGAAATATTTTTTCCTAATACCCTAAGCTCAAAATGCCAAATATTGAACTCAAACATTCTATGTTTGTTTTCAAACAACATAAATTTACAACATCAGAATTTAAACAATACAAAAACAATTTAAATGTCTCAATATAGACAACATGGCCTTATAAACAATATAAATGTCCCTCACGACAAACAAATTCAAATCCCCCACAAAAAAAATCCTCACAGCTAGGATGAACATACATAGACCGTCCGATCATACTGACGGTTTATGGTTGCCATTCAAAGCTGCGTGCAACAGCGCAAACGCGCCTGTATGTTGCAACTTCTTTGACCAGCGCTACGGCGCCTTCAGGGTCGCAGAAGTATCTACTTAAATTTCGCTAATATACACTCTACTCACCAAAATTTTTTTGATGACATCTTTTTCCTTAGTGTCCTTAGTTGAGGTCCTTCGAATTCGTTGCAGGATACCTCTCTGCTTCAGGGTTCCTTGCCCTGGGATTCCTCCAATAGGTCCTATAGACCGGCTGCGCCAAAATGTTGGGGTAGTGTCCTTGCTTGTTGTCCTCGGGAGACGTCCTGTCTCGGTTCGCTGGGCGCGTCCCTGAAAACACTAAACCACTTTCTTAAATGAGCACTGCACTATTTTGGGTTTAAAACAAGAAGAAGAATTATTCTTAAAATACTAGTTCTTATATACTATTTACAAATAAACATTACAGTCTACGTCTTGACTTTTCTGGTGTTCCAGTTACGCAATTGTTATTTGGTATCAGTTGCTCAAGCCAACTGACCTACTGAAAGTAAAAGTGTCGTCGGTGCATTCTAAATGCCCCTCGTCAGCTTGACTTCGGAACTGTAAACACCCTAAAAGTTTACATCATAATTAATGCATAAATTCTATTCATTTACAATATTTGCACCCTAAAAATATGTGCGTTCTTAATGAATTTAATAGGAGCCGGTGCTGTGAGTCAACTACGCGTAGGTAGCTTGATTCTAACTCACAACAGCTGCCTGCTAGGCTTTTTGGCGAAAGAATGGCTGCAAATTCAGCTCTTTGACTAAACGATACTCATCAATGGAATGCCAGAGACGCGGATCAGTCGTCTATCTTACGCCGTTTTGAGGGTCTTCCTGTCTCTATTGATTACATCACACCGTATTATGCCTTCAGTGGCATATGTAGGATCTCCATTTTCTCTAGGGACGAATGAAAGGACGGCCCATACCAATACTTTTGGACTTTTTGGGACACATTCCAAATAATAAAATAAGCTCCAGCAACTGGCTCAAAAAAAATCCAAATGGCTGGACTTTTGCGAGGTATTAGGACTTGTATCTCATGTGGTATCAAAAATGGTCTATCATGGCTTAAAGATTCCTCTCTGGCAAGCGCTAACCTACCTATAAGAAATTTCATCCAGATTAGCACGACACCGAAGAGAAAACTTCACAAACGAATAAAGCGGCAATCTTCCTGTGTTACGGAATTTATTAACTATTTTCCAATTTTGGATGCATATGTCTCTGAAGCGCTTTGATTTAAACAGCAATGCTGCCCAATCTGGTGACTCGCATTATATAAATTTTGTTATTTTTATTTTATATGCGATCCTTTTATAAATTTTTAAAATTGTTTGTAAATCATTCATATTTCAACACAATCAATTAAATTGACAGAGTATAAAATTTCAAATTCGTTCACAGCAACAGTTTGATTGGACTTTTTGTTTGCTCGATCCAACATCTGAAAACTAAACTTGGCGAGTGAATTTTTATCGATCCATTTCTGGAATAATTCCTTATAAATGTCGGACCCTTAATTAAATAAAGTTTCGTGTAAAATTTGTGATATTGGCTTGAAAATCTAGATTCCATTTTATTAATTTAGCAAGATAAGAAACTGGAAATATGAATCTTTGAAATTGATTTTATATAAGATCAAACTTTGAAAAATTAGCCATCTCTTTTTCAAAAATCCTTTATTAAATTCTAATTTTACACAATTTTACTGTACTCGTAAACGAATACAATGTGGAAAAAAGACATACAATTATTTTTACCCAGGTCTTAAAAGGTTGGTACTCCCAGTGAATCACCATCAGCGTCCTATCATATTGATCTCTGAATATTTGGATATTACTATTGCAGGCAGAGACTGAGCAAACATGACTAAAACTTACTTACTTACTTAAAAATCGTTTCTTAATGGGAAACAGCAAAAAGCAAAACACCGCATCAATGTTTCCGACATCGACTTGGATTTAAAACTAATTTTCGAGAAATTCTCTTGAATTCCAAACTAGATCAAAATCACGGTTCAATATTAGGAACGCTGAATGGAAGATCCACCCATGCCCTCGGTTCGAAAAGTGTCTCTAATATATTTTTCTACTCATTCTCTCAACAGCCGTGCAGACAAAATGTTTATTATGTGAATAATAATAAATACACAAATTAATAAATAAATGACGTTGATGATGAGTTGATAATTACTTTCTTCTCCTCTACTGTACATATTTAAAACAGCATCTTCCAAACGATACGATCAAATGCTTTAAGGAGGATGCAACGCAAAGCACGTTCAGATTTGCAGATATATTCTGATGATAATTATTTGTGCTAAGAGTTCGATCAGTGTGGCCAAAAAATTCATAACGTTTGGATAGCTTATTAAAAGTAGACTAATTTACCAGCAATTAACTTAAACAGCAGTTTCATAAGTTGCAGCTTTAATTTCATTTACGTTTTTTATTTCGGTTGCTTCGGAGATTATTTGAAAAAATTTTCGAATTGATTCCATTAGGCCGAAAGAGGTAATGTCACTCATTGTTTATGTCACATTATTTGGGAGAAAGAGACAAGCATCTCGCATTAATCATCATTATTGACTCAGCAATAGGGACTGCGACGCATATAGTATGTTCTGGAGATTATATTATATTTTGCATAGCAACTAAACTAACTGACAAGTGTACCTATCAACATGTTCAAGGGCGTTTGTCACTTCAATAACACTATCGGCAAATGGGGGCTTCAATTTTGTTCCCAACTCTCGGAATATACTGAGTGCGAACCAACCATACTTTTCTTCTCAAGCATATACGATCGCAATAACACCCTGGATTAGGAGAGAGACAGTTCCCAGTTGGATTACTCCGGAAAAAAAGATAGCCTGGCATAATAGCCTAAACTCCCCCATCGCAACCCATTGCGTTATTCCAATTATCGAAGCCTCTTTTTATCACAACATTGGTAATATATAATAAACCTTATCCGATGAATGGTGGGATAAGAGATCAATAATATATCATCAGAATACAATAATTCCCAGTTAAGGCTGATTATACGCCGGCGTATGTTCTTACACCATTTCCTGTACATGATCTGATCTGCTCATGTCTTTGAAAATCTCCAGCGACCATACTGCGCGGAATATTTACATTCACGTTCATTGTTTAATATCAAAAATGATATCATTTATCTTTATACTGGTACACCAGTATTTGCAATAGCAGAGGGTACTTTCCATAAGATGCTGCATTTTTTTGATACCTAATTTAACGTCGAGCCTGCGAACTATTGAATATTCTCCTTTGACACATGTCAATTTATTATCACAAGCGCGCCCACGCTTTAATGACCAATTGTGTGAATGTCATTAGAAGTAGGTAGGCTGTGTGAGAAGAGCCCGTGTTCTTTTAGATGATTTTACAAGCAACTCCGTGCCTCATAAAAAATAACAATTCTGCATACCCTGTTGCCGGCCATTTACAGTTATATTGAATGGTTTCGCAATCCACTAGCATTTGTGGCCTCAAATATCCTGCAATCTGTTGGCAAGTACAAACTCGAATTTCGAAAAATAGAAACATTCATATTTTCATAAATAGAACTTTCTTTAATATTTAAAAACTTCCCAATGACAGTTTTTTTGTACATTTTTTTCTCACACTGCTGTCTTCGCTGCGTGACGCCATTTATTAACGACCCCTACATGAGAAGAGCTTAGTAACCCGTAAGGCGTCATATTATGATAACTCTTGGCTAGGTTAGGTTAGGTTAATGTGGCAGCCAGCTCAAGGACCAGCTCACTCAGACCACCATGGGTCCATTGTGATACCACCGCGCCACAACGCACCTCCGATTCACTCGTCGAACCATTTTGAAGCCCTAATAAAGCGCAGGATTTGTTTGATCTTCGCGCTAGACACCTCTGTAAGAGAGCTAAAAGCGAATTTGCCTAAAGAGCCCGCTCTGCTTCTGGCCAGAGCGGGGCAACTACAGAAGAGATGCTCCACAGTCTCCTCCTCCTCCTCATCCCCACAGCTTCTGCAGTATTCATGAGAGAATACTCCCAGCCTGATAGCATGTCTGCCGAAAAGCCAGTGACCAGTAATACATGCCACGACCTTAGAGATATTCTCTCTCGGCAGGGCAAGCAAGTCTCTAGTTTTCCTACTATTAAGTTCCGGCCACATTAGCCTAGTCGTTAAGCAAGTGCCCTCTTGTGCCCAAGACCCATTGGTCTCACGCACGACCCTATCCTTCAGCAGTGGCAATAGGTATTCCAATTTCACATCTGTCCATGCCTAAAGGAAGGTTGGTACCCCGTCTGGCTAAGTCATCAGCCCTACAGTTTCCCGCAATATCTCTATGCCCCGGAACCCATATAAGGCGTACCTTGAAAGCGGTACTGATATCATTTAAGGCTGCTCGGCAGTCCTGAGCAACCTTTGATTTCAGTGCCACCGAATTCATTGACAAGATGGCCGCCTGGCTATCCGAGTAGATATTTATAATATTTCTTGTTACGGCATGTCTATTTAAGTAGACGGCTACCTCCTTTATGGCTAGGACCTCTGCTTGATAAACACTGCAGTGGTCGGGGAGACGGAAAGAAAGTTCCAGTCCCAATTCTTGTGAGAAAACTCCAAAACCGACTCTATCGTCAAGTTTGGATCCGTCAGTGTAGAAATTAAGTTCCCCCCTTCTCCATGGCATTGGTGTTTGCCACTCTCTTCTAGACGGAATATATGTCTGGAAGTGCCTATCGAAGTTGAGATTAGGTATAGAGTGGTCAATGTGTTGGACAGAACTACTCCAGGTATGCGCAATAGTCGAGTGACCAATCTGCCGATCATGCCATAACGCCGCACATTTCAGCCTTAGTGCTGATGTGGCGGCCACTTGTTTCCCTACCAGCTCTAATGTAGGTAGGTTGAGAATTACTTCTAAAGCTTTAGTAGGCGTGGTCCTTAAGGCACCAGAGATACATAAAAAAGCCGTTCTTTGGACCTTGCTCAGAAGCTTCAAATAGCTTTGTTTCTGAGTGGCTGGCCACCATACCAGTATTCCATATAGCAATATGGGTCTGACCACCGAAATGTATAGCCAGTGCATAATTCGTGGGGATAGCCCCCACCTGATTCCGACCGCTTTTTTACATGTGTACAAAGCAATATTGGCCTTCCTGACTCTTTCTTCAATATTGGGTTTCCAGGTAAGTTTTCTATCTAGTACTAGTCCCAAATATCTAACTGTCTCCTTCATCGGAATTTCCACACCTTTGTATATTGGCGGGGAGACCTCAGGAGATCTATTTTTCTTAGAAAAGAGGATTAATTCCATTTTCTCAGGGTTTAACCCTAATCCCCTTCTTCCCGTCCAACCAGTAAGCGTGGCCATGCTAGAGCGCAAAATATCCATAAGAGTGATATTTCCCTCTGATCACAATTGCCAAGTCATCAGCGTAGGCGACGACATGGCAACCCTCCCTCCCTAAGGCTAGCAGTAATGAATTTACCGCCAAATTCCAGAGCAGGGGGGAGAGGACTCCTCCCTGAGGAGTGCCTCTGCAGACCTGTCTGCTTAAGGTGTGGGAACCTAAGCTGGCAGTTACCCTTCTACTGACGAGTATCATTTCTACCATCGCTACCATATTAGGATCGACGCCCAGAGCTTCTAACGCTCCCGTAATGGCGTTCGCATTTATGTTGTTGAAAGCGCCTTCTATGTTAATGAACGCCGCTAGTGCGAAATCTTTCTGCTGGATGGCTTTTTCCACTATACCAATAAGTACGTGTAACGCCGTCTCTGTCGATTTGCCCTTCGTGTATGCATGTTGTGCCGAGAAAGATTCTACCAGTTGGTATAGCTTCCCGTAAGTGTGCATCCATCACTCTCTCCAGTGTTTTTAGGAGGAAAGACGTGAGACTGATTGGTCTGAAGTCTTTAGGATTTACATGAGAGGACCTGCCTGCCTTGGGTATGAAGGAAACCTTCGTTTCTCTCCATCTCAGCGGAATATAGCCCATGTTTAGACAGCTTCTAATTGCAGTCACAACCCAGGGCGTAATTATGTCCCGTGATTGTTGCAGTTCAGCTGGATAGATTCCATCCGGACCCGGAGATTTATATGGACCAAAGGTGTTAATGGCCCACTGAACTTTCTCGACTGTAACTATCGCATTCCCTATCTCAGACTGCCTGCCCCTAGGTGTCGGGTTATCACCCTCCACTGTGCTACTGCCTGGAAAATGCGTATCTAAGAGAAGAGCCAAAGATTCCTCGCTCGATTCACTCCACATATCACCCGGACCTTTAAGGTAGCCCAGGTTGTGTGGTGTCCTCGCTAGGATTCTTCCGCGGGCAGACCCGAAGTTTTAGCCCTGTTAAATAGCCGCCTGTTGGACTTCCGGAGAAGGCCTAGATCCATTGACCACCAAGGTGGTTTGTCCTTGCCTCTCAGTTTTACAACCGGGCACCCGGCTGTCAGTGAACTATTCAGGGCCGTGGTTACCTGATTGGTCAGCCCGTCTAATTCCACAGGGTCTGTGGGATCTGACGGGGGATTTATTGGCAGCGAGGCTCTGAGAGTTTTCCTATACTTCCCCCAGTCCGTTCTCCGTATATTTCTAAAGGTCTTAACTGGAGCTCGTGGGAAGTTCACTTCGTATTCTACATAGCGATGGTCAGAGTAGGAATTTTCATTCGACACTCTCCATCTTTTTATATTGTTAGCGAAGTTATCGAAGGTCAGGGTAATATCTAACACTTCCCTTCTATTTTGTGTTATAAACGGCGGCTCTGAGCCTAAATTTACCACACTAAGCTTATTCTCTATAATGAAGTCTAAAACTGACTCACCTCTTGCGTTAGTGTTTGATCTTCCCCACAAAGTGCTGTGTGCGTTTACGTCACTGGAGACAACCAAGTTCTTTTTGGCTGCGGCTGCCTCCATGACCAATGTCCGAACCTCCTCTGGTGGAGCGTCCTTGTCGTGAGGCATATAAGCGGAGGCTACCCAGAGACTGCTATTTTGCAGCTCAATGCTTGCCGCCACCGTATCGCCATTACTTAACTGTGGGAGCAAAAAGATGTTAATGTTATCCTTTGCAACTATACAAGCACGAGGCTTACCTGTGCTCTGAGCGGCTATCATCTTGAAGCCTCTCATCTTCAAACCGCAGATTTTGTTGCCGCATATCCACGGCTCTTGGATGAGGGCCACGTCAAAACCACCGGAACCCAGGCGGACCATCAAGTTCGCAGAGGCGAGTTTACAATGGTGGAGGTTGATTTGGATCAGCTTCATAAGAATCTGTCCTTCTTGCCTCCACCATCGTAACGTCCGCGTCCTCCTCTTCTTCGGTGTAGTCAAGCAGGTCGTCCTCCTCAAAGAGCTGCCCGACCCCGGTCAGCTGCTCTGAGTCGGTCGACCTTTGGCTGCTGGACAACCCTTCTTCACCACCGCCAGCCTCGCTAGCCTTGTCACCCTCTATCTCCTCCGGCTCCAAAACTTGCTCGTCACTGCGGTAGATCCGGACGGTCGCGTCAACGAACCCGAACCTGACTACCCAGTTTCTCTCTGCCAGTGGGGCAAGGGACTCAGCGTTGAGTATAAGCAACACCTGCCTCCTTCCTTCCACTGGCTCCTCGAGCTTCGCTACCTTCCAGTTATGGGTTGGCAGCTCCCTGTTGCACGATCTAAAGATCACCTCTATTCTCTCCGGTTCAGCTGGCTTAGCCGGGTTCCAGACCCGGGCTCTGGGTCTGCTGGGAACTTCTTCCCTGCTGACGGCTTCTAGCTTGGCTCCCGGCCAGATCTCGCCAACCTTGCTTACCGCGATCTTGTAAAAGCTGGCTGACCTGCTGTCATCGCATGCGATAAGTTTGTCCCTGCCCTGATACCAGCCCGCATCATGACAGAAAGGGGGGGGGGGGGTCCAGGGTTTTCCTCTAAGACTTGGAGGTAGACTTCGGCAATCGCTTGCTCCACCCACCTCCACTTCTCTTTGGGTACGACCCCTTCCTCCTCCTTCCGGTCGATGATGGCCAGCATCTCACCCCCACCTTTGACAACGTCGCTGTAGGATGGGTATTTCTGGCCGCCGACTTTTTGTCTTTTAGCGACCTCACCCGCCTCTTCAGCCGAGCGTTGTCTCTTTGGGGCTGTACCCGCCGGTTTGCCCAAGCCGGATAGCACCCCCCTTGCCCACTCTACCGATTTGGCCTGCTCCTCAGTGAGCTGGTCTGTGGGTAGAGCCTCATGTTTGGCCATGACCCTCATGGCCGCCTTCCTATCATAATAGGCCTGCTTAGACGGACGGACGGGTTTAAACGGCCCCCCCTGGCCTACCCCAGCAACCTTCTTTGAGCTGCTGGGCCCCTCTACTATCTGCTGCTGAACGATTACCGGGGTAGCCCCCCGCCGCCTGACCGCAGTCAGCGTTTGGGTTTTTACCATCTCCTCCGGGTTTCTTCCTTCAGCACCCCTTTGAAAGAGACGAGAGACCGGTTTTCCCAAGCCTCCCCGTCCCCTACTACCAGCACTCGTGCTAGGACTAGCCCTAACGCTTAAGCCCCTTCTGCCTCCTGCTGCTATCGATCTGTCTGCCACCCTTATATTAGCGGAAGACAGGATCGCCTCAGTCGGTTTTTTGGGAGGACCGCCCTCCTTTGGTTTTGGATTTGGTTTTAGATTTAAAGACATATGTGGTCCCACGAGTATCGGACAAGAGAGGTCCGCTCTCGCAGAGGTCCGTGTGCGCGAGTAAGGCTAGATAGAACCGGAGGACGCCAAGTATCCGGAGCACTCCGTTAGAGACTGGCAATTTTTTTTTTTTTTTGACTGGGCCCCCAGCCAGGCTGAGCATCGACACGGGTCGTATGACATCTTACTCCAACCCAGAGGTTTTTTATAGAGGTTTGCTCCTCCACACCCTGTATCCGGGGAGGTGTTTATTGACTCCTCAGTCTAGATCCGTAGTGTTCTGTTATAAATAGCAGGGTTACCTCGGGCAGGATGTGACTCTTCGCCACGCGCTATCGGTCTAGATGGAATAGAGGCTAATGTTCCTAGAACTATAATCGCATATTCCCATCCTGCGAAAACTGACGCTTCAACCCCCACTACTAACTCTTGGCTATAAATGGCTATTAATTCGGAAATCTGATCTTATCACTAATAGTTTTTCTATTGTAAATATTTTGCAATTACTTTTCAGTAGTATTTTGCTGTATTCGTATATAAGGCCGAATCTTTTATTTTTGTTAAAGGATCTTATAAAAATCTTGAGTTTTTGTCCTAATCAATTAAAGAGAATTCCAAATTAGGAGTCGCGGAATATTGGACACCAAAAAGAGGAAGAACTTCTTCACAATTCCTCCAATAATTTTGTCCTCACAAACGCGAAGTAAAAATAAAACTAAAAGATTCACAAAGAATATAAAAGTCATGAAATAATGTGCTTTTTTATTTGATGTCATAAAACTTTCAATTTCCCAACATTTGTCATACAGGTCAAAAACTTGCTCAAAAATGGCACTGATTTCAGTCAGGAAAACTCGCACAATTAGTCATTATTGTGACTGACTTTTATGATTGTGCTGCAGTGTGACAGGAAAAGGTTGGTTCTATCGGATTAGGTAGAAACCGAACTCTTTCTAGAAAATAAATTTACCTGCTCTACTTATAAATATCGAGCTTAGTATTTTCAGATGAAACAGTTCGATTAGTAATCTTGAAGAATCAACTTGCTTGGTAATTTTTTTACTTCTGGCATTTTTAATTTAAAATGGTCGCGAATAATTTCTACGAAGACATTAGCAAAACTGAAATGGAAATGGCGGAAACACGGCCGATGCACGATGATAATGCGAGTATGTCATCCAGTCCTACATCGGATGTAAGCAGGATGACGTTATATATTATTTACGAGTTGCCCAATGTAAGTACAAGTTAGGATACGTATTTCATTGATCTCGCAGTAACGGGGAAAAAGCGCCTCGATCGCATGAATCGACAATCGGAGACAATAGACCAATTTATAGACCGCTTTCCGTTATAAGATGTTGAAGCTTCGGCACCAGCACTGAAAAGGGAGCAATAGACGCTATTATATCAGATATAGATATTAATTTTTGTAAATTAGTTTTAAGAAACTTTAAATATTATGAAATATAGTTAACACTGCTATAAATTTAATTAAATCGATTATGATCAGGATGGAGGAAGTCGGCTACGATGTGGTGTTGGTCCAGGAACCATGGATAGCCTCGGGTAACGTGGTTTCCGGCCTAAAGTCACAAAATTATAATACCTATATTCCAAATGTGACAGATAAGGTAAGAACAGCGATACTGGTGAAGAAAAGTATAAATTCTTATATTAATCTCATTCTCTCCACAGATGATCTAACGGTTGTAGCCGTAAAAGGCGGTAAGGATGAGCTACTACTCCTTGCGTCTTGCTACATGCCACACGAGAACGCAGCGCCGCCGAGTGAACTTCATAGGCTGGCGGGAGCAGCCAGCAAAAGGAAGCAGGCTCTGGTGGTGGGATCCGACGCAAACGCGCACCACACGGTATGGGGAAGTGTCGATATAAATGAAAAAGTGAGTCACTACCCAACTTTATTCTCCAAAGTAGTCTAGAAGTAGCCAATAGGGGGGAGGAACCAACATACATTGGACCAACCTCGAAGGTAGTACCGTCACGGGCAAGTTCATCCGCCTTGCAGTTCCCTGGAATATCTCTGTGACCGGCAACCCAGCACAGATGCAGACGGGTCTGCTTAGCTATCTCGTCTAAAGATTTGCGGCAGTTCTTGACGGCTTTTGAGGTGATAATAACCGAATCCAGGGAGCGCAAAGCAGCTTGGCTGTCGGAGATAATGCAAATATCAAGTCCAGATATCTTCTTCCTTAGCCAAGACAGTGCTGCCTCTATAGCCGCGACCTCTGCCTGAAAAACACTGTAGTGGTCGGGCATCCGAAAGGACATGTTAATATCCAAATCTTCTGAGAATACACCACCTCCCACCCTACTCTGTAGTTTGGATCCATCTGTGTAGATGTGAACCCCTTCTACATGAGGGGGGATGCCATCCTTCCATTCGTCCCTGGAGAGAATGGAGATCTCGCACATACCATTGAAGACGTACATTGGTGAGATGTAGTCGAAAGAGTCAGGAATACCCTCAAAATGTCTTAAAATGGACGCATGACCTACATTCCTGGCATCCCATTTTTTATTTATTTATTTTTTTTTTTTTTATTTAAACGTTATAATTATACGTACATATACAGCGTTTATAATATTGCAACTAATTTATACATTCAAAAACTAACGAGCAATTTAAGTTTATTCATTATATTCTGCTGGATAATTCATACCGCATTGGTGCTACTAGTTTGTGAGGTCTCTCGGCTTCGTTCTCTTAAGACGTCGTTCCGTTTTGTTTAGTTCGGAGAGTTTCGATGCCTCTTCGTTTATGTGGTGTTGAAGTCGTTCGTAATGTAAGATTGCGACTTTAGTAATTTCGTTGTGTACCGTCTTCACGCCAAGATCTCTGTGGAGGTCTGAAATTCGTACGTACCAGGGTCCATTGACTATGTTCCGTAGAACTTTGTTTTGAAATTTTTGTATTCTTTTAATATTGGTTTCCTGGCATCCCATTGATGCGTAGCTTTCAGCCTGATAGCTGAGTTTGCAGCCATTTTTTCACCAAAAAGCCTAACAGGCAGCAGATTGAGCATAATATCCAATGCTGCCGTGGGAGTCGTTCTAATGGCACTACTTATGAATACCTCTGCCGTTCTTTGTACCTTTGTTATCAGCCTATTGTATGTGGACTTACTTAGGGCTGTCCACCAAGCAAGCACCCCATAGAAAAGGACTGGTCGTACCACAGCTGTATATGTCCAATAGGCTACCTTAGGCTGTAACCCCCATATGTTGCCTATAACTCTTTTGCAAGAGTACAGAGCTGCCTGAGCCTTCCTAAAGCGCTCGTTTATATTAGCCTTCCAGTTCAGCTTCCTACCTGGGATCACGCCCAGATATTTAGCTTCCTCGACCAGGTCAATATCTACACCCAATAGTTTTGTTGCTATAAATTGAGAAATTTTATACTTCCTAGTGAAGAGTACCAGCTTAGTCTTGGTCGGATTACCCCCAACCCACAGTCAGTAGTCCATTTAGAGAGAATGTTCAGCATGTTTTGCATCAAGTCCCTCAAAGTAGATATGTATTTACCCGAGATACTAATAGCAACATCATCCGCATACGCAACCACCTTGCACCCTTCCCTCTCCAGTCGAACAAGCAGCTGATTTACCGCAAGATTCCAGAGTAGGGGTGAAAGAACTCCACCTTGAGGTGTGCCTCTGCACACGGACTTCTTGGCCGACGCCGCCCCCAGCTGTGCATTGATTATCTTGCTACTAAGCATGTTTTCAATCCACCTGCTAATGGCGGGTTCCACCTCCAAGTCTCGCATCGCACCGATTATTGCGTCTGATTTGATGTTGTTAAAAGCTCCCTCAATGTCCAGGAAAGCCACTAGGGAGAACTCTTTGTTGTGCAGGGAGCACTCAATACTAGAGACTAAGGAGTGTAAAGCGGTATCCACCGATTTACCCTTGAAGTAGGCATGCTGAGAGACTGACAGCTTCTTTCTGTCTATAGTGAGCCTCAGATAAATGTCTAACAACCTTTCCAGGATTTTTAGACAGATGGAGGAGCGACTAATGTGTCTTAAGCTGTGTGCGAACTTTTGCCGGCCTTGGGTATACAAATTACCCTCACATGCTTGCATGAGTCTGGAATATACGCTACTTCAAGACAACTATTGTAGATCTTTAGCAGCCACTCTATTATAAGATTCTCTGACTGTTGAATTTCAATTGGAGCTACTCCATCTGGGCCAGATGCTTTAAATGGTTTGAAGCTATGGATAGCCCATTGCAATTTTGGCTTCGTGACTATGTCTGAGTTGACTTCAACTATATTCCCGCTGGGCTTCGTTCTCCGCGGATTGGTACTCGAGCAACCAGGGAAGTGAGTCTCCAGAAGAAGCTCTAGAGTCTCATTACTATTTGAAGTCCAGGATCCATCCTCCCTCCTCAGGTAACCAGGTACCATTGAGGCAGTTGATAGCATCTTCCTCAACTCTGGACGTCTCAGAGATATCTTCTACGTCACGGCAAAAGTTTGTCCACGATTCTCTTTGTGCCATCCTAAGCTTACTTTTGAAGGCTCTGAGTGCTGCCTTATATAAAGCCCAGTCTGCACTATCTCTAGGCTTCTTTGCGCTGTTGAAAAGTCTCCTACAGTTTTGTCTGAGTCCCCTAATTTCCTCCCTCCACCACGTGGGTTTTTGTTTCCCCCTGGGTCTACTGACACCAATAGAGCCTTATCAAGAGCAATCGATAGAACCTCCACAGACCTATCAATTTCGGCACACGTGCTTGTGCTTGTGGGGTTCTGAGGTAGTAGTCTAGCTACAGTCACCTTGTAGAGGTCCCAGTTTGCTTTCCTGACATTTCTAAAAGCCTTAGGGCTAGGTAGACTATCTAGAAGATCAAACTGAATTAACCTATGATCCGAAAAGGAATGTTCCTCTAGAACTCTCCAATTAGAGATCCGTTCAAAAATTGATTCGGAGGCAAGGGTTAAGTCAAGGACTTCTTGCCTTAGAGTAATGAAAGTGGGTTCTGACCCCTTATTACATACAGAAAGGTTAGTCGTTATAATATATTCATATAATGACTCACCTCGTTCATTGACATCCGTGCTTCCCCAGATATCGTGGTGCGCATTGGCATCGCATCCAATAATAACAGCCACCAGTTGAGCCTTTGCATCCACAACAAGCTTCTGTAGGTTGGCTTCTGGAAAGATCTCATGGTCATGCGCCATATAGGCCGAGACCAACCAGTACCGTCCCTTGCCAGGTTCTAGGCAGACGGCCGTTAAATCCTTGTTGCTGTAATTGGGGAGAATAAATGAGAAAACATTATTCCTAATGAGGATACAAGACCTAGTTCTTCCTTTACTTACGGTATACAGCAAGCTGTAATTCTCAGTCCTGAGACCACATACCAGTCCCCGTGTGTCCAGGGTTCTTGGATCAGGACAACGTCTACTCCACCTTTTGCAAGACGGAGCTGAAGGCTGGCAGACGCCGCCTTTGAGTGATGGAGGTTAATCTGCACTATTCGTAGCATCTCTGCTACTTGTAGCGCTGGTCACCTCCACCACCGTGGCATCAGCCTCAGACTCCGAGTCTGACTCCAGAAGGACTTCCTCCTCACTGACTGTGGTTGTACCTAGGAGACTCTCCAAACCCCCACTGTTGACATAGAGTCACTGCGTTTCGGGTGCATGGCGGAGTCCTCAGCAGCAGCAGGATCAGCAGTTACCCCTGAAGGATTCACTACCGCTTGATCCGTGTAAGACGGTTGCCCGTCCTTTTTGTAGACCTTGAGTCTTGTGGATGAGAAGCCATAGCCCAAGACAAAATTGGATTCAGCTAGAGTTGCCAGAGATTCGGCGTCCACCACAAGGGTTATTGACCTGTAATCTCCTCTTGGTTCCTCTACCTTATTCACCTTCCAATTATTAGTCGAGAGCTGCTGGTTGCTCAACCTAAAGATCTCCAAGATAGCCTCAAGGTCAGACGGTTCGGCTGGGATCCACGCGCGCGCTCTAGGTCTACTAGGGATCAGCTCCCTAGGTACGACTTCGAGCCTTGCTCCTGGCCATGCTTCCCCTATCCTGGAGATCGCAATCCTACAAAGGTCGACTGACCTTTGATCCGCGCAGGCAATCAGCTCATTGTGTAACGAAATCCAAATATTTTTGTTTGATAAGTCATATGAAATAACAATAACAGCGACACCATTTATACTTATAATTGTATTCAAATGGAATATTACACATTACCTTAAATGTAGTTTATTAAATGTAGAGGTTGAATATGTGTATTGATATGGAATGACTGGCAAACTTAAGTAAAAATGACATGTCACAATTGAAAGCGTATAAGTTATCAAAATGAAATGTAGTGGCGCCATCAATGTAATATTTTGGTAAACAAAAACTGTTTCCCTTCATTAAATCGGAAACCAAAAATATTTTAAGTCATTTAAAAAAATGTTTTCGTTACTTTAAAACTTTGTAAAGTGGAATGCCTTAATTTTTATTGTGTCTTAATTCAATGTCCATTTTGTCCCTTTTGTGTAGGCCGATATATTTTGTCATAAGCAATGTACAGTTTGAATATGGGCTCAATTGGACCATAAATACGAATTTTTTAAATTTCTTGACAATGGCGCCACCTACCGGGTCTAAAAAGAAAAAAAGCCAATCGGAGCACTAACTGAACATATCGTCCAAATATGAGCTCGATTGGTCCAGTGGTTTAGGAGGAGAAGCCTTACATATATCCGCACCAACGATTATATATATATACTCGTATATATAGAGAATACGAGTATATATCTAGCGGTGCAATTTACTCAATTTACGGTCTTCGAAATTGATTTATTCATGGGTCTGGTGACTGCGAACGTCTTGCTAAGCATCCTGCAGCAGAAGCTCCAAAATATTTTCCCAACAACTCAATTGTTGCGATATTTCTCAATACAACGGATTGGAAATACAATTGGTGGAAGATGTGCGAGGGATCGGCAAGCAGCAACGTCAACTGAGAGCACTTATCATTCGTTTGATCGGTCTATATACGATTCAGTTAATCTGCTTACTGTGCTCATCAATCGTTTATTATATTATATTTGCAATCACGGTAATCAGTGCCCCCCGTAGTGGCATTATTGACACATTACTGTTTAGCTTGCTGCTTTCGCCGCAGGACTACTTCAATTTAATGCAATTTTTTCACATATGTGGGCGCATTCAGGAGCGGTTTGTTTCCATTTATGATACCATTTACAGCATCTGGATAGAGACAACAAATGTTGAGACCGGCAGCGATCCAGAGCTGGGAAGAAGTGTAAGTATACTCGTATGTTGAGACGTTATCATCCAAACTTCTTACTATTCGTAACTATTCTTCATCGCTTCCATCACTGTGAATTCGTTACTGAGCAACGTTTCCCTAGTAAGAAACATTCTTTCTGAGTAACTAATTTAAAGTTCTTTCTCTTCATGCAGCTCGAAATATTTATGCTGGATATGCAACAACAACGCTCTCGTATAAATGTTGGCGGTTTCTTCGAGTTGAATATGAACACGGCTCTGCAAGTAACGAAGGCAATCGTGCTGCATTTGCTGCTGCTGCTACAATTAAACTTAAAGATTGGCAGTGACATGTGCAATTATCTCATCTGTCTATTTGAACGGATTTTTTTACAGCCTGAGCAATTTATGTGCAACAAGAGATGTTTACTGCAAATAATACTTTGCATATTATATATTAAAGATTATTGTAAAATCCCGTGCTGTTGCGGTTTCTTTCCTGGCTAGAGCAAAGATTCGTAATGTTTATACCATTACCTTTAAAAAAGGTAAATAGGGTATACTAATTTTGTGCTTTTGAGAGGGGTTGCTATTTCAAGAAGGAGGCGTGGTAGGCTCTTGATGTGCTGCTGAATCTTCCTACTTGAGATATTGTTATACAAGCAGAGGACCTAAATGGTGGCATATGTTACAGCACAATAGGCAAGGGGTGGGTGCACGTTGGAATCTTGAAGATATTGCTTGCACTGATATGGATACTGCTACCCTTTCTATGTATATATTGATTCAATACCAAATAAACAACAGAAAAAACAACAACAAGGTGTTGAAGGTGACACAAGGGCAAATAAAACCAACAACAACAATGCAGGAGCACCTGCATTTAACAGTGGCCTTTGCAAACAGAGGAAATTGGCTATTCCTACAACAATAATATGTATTGGACGATGTGGTAGCGTGGACCTATAAAAACTCCAGCAGCCCAAGAATGACTCTCTCGAGACAACACCAGCTAAGACTCTGTCTCCAGACAGACGACAGTGAAACTTACATCAGCCAAGAGCCGACTCTGGTTGACTCCAACAGTGAGCACTTAGGAGAACTATCGCCGAGAGAACAGTGATTTAAGGTTTTTACCGACTCTCCTGGGACATATTGACACGGCCAGGCACTACGCTAGCTACCTGCACTAGGATGATTAATTACTATAGGAAACATAAGGCGCATATGGTAAGGATGTGGGTACTTTAAAATTATAAAAAATTATTAGAGTCCACACTTGAACCCCATTGAAAATTTGTGGGAATTTATAAGAAAATGGCGGCCGAGACAACAAGTCGTTATAGCTGCTAAAGGGGATCTTACAAAATATAAAAACCCTTTATAGTCTCTCCTTCATTTTTAGAAATATAGGCGGTAATAGGTGGACATGGCAACCCTGGCGCCTGAGTTTAATAGGACAGTCGAAGAGAGCACCTTGTTGAAGGCGGTCGAGAAAAAAACGAGTCGCGTAGTAAATTACTAAAACTATTATAAGATAATACTATTATTTTTAGTTACCATTATATTACAATTTAGACTAATGAAATCTTTTTTTGGAATTGAACATTATTATTATGAATATAGAGCTAACTTAAAGTTCGAAATAGTAATCTCCTTCCTACATAAACAAGTTCTGATTTGTAAAAACACTTTGTTGACAGCAAATTTGTTGACTACTTTTTGTTTTTGGTAAGGTTTTTGTTTCCTAATTTTAATATTCGTTTTTTGTTGTTACTGTTCGTTAGTAAATACATTAATTAAATGAAATTAATCAAAAAAATTAATCAAAACAATAAAGAAGTACTAATTATGTACGGAGAAAATCTAATTGATGAATTTTTCACCTTGTCAAAACACTTTCTTGAAAACTTTATAAGTTAAGTAAATGCAAATGAAATGCAAGTATGCAGCATTGTTTGAAATTATGAAAGTAAGTTATTAAATTGTAACCAAATCAAAAGGGTAATAAAAATTATATGTTTTTTTAACATTTAAAACACTAATCTTTTCACTTATATATAATTTACCGTTTCTCTCTGAGACATCATGAGACAATTTCATGAAAAGATTTCCGGAGAAGTTTCTGTATATGTAAAATAATATGCTTGCAATAACCGATTAATTATCGATGTTTTCTATAAATAATCGGAATTATCGTAAGGATTTTTTTCAATAATCGACCCTCTCCAGTCCTAGTCCTATTCAGTACACTGTTCTCAATTTTCTTTCTTGATGCACCATTTTGAAATCAAATATGGTGCCACTCTCAGTCCCCTCAAAGGTTCCTTGATTTTTGACCTTTATATTTCTGGTCGGTCAACATGCACCGACAACAACAAAGCTTCATTGAGTAGGAGCGAATGAAAGTTCTGAGAGAATCGAAGTTTCCGATATCTTGAAGTACTCCATCCTCGCATATTACCCAAAACTGTGAAGTGATCCGCATTTTAGACAAAAGAAATATATATTCGGATTATCATATCATAAATCAAATCAATTTATACGGAGCAGGTAGCCTATAGTAGGTTATTATATAGGGTGATTGGGGAACAGATCACTACAATATAAAGACACCTAGCAGGAAGGAAGTAAAGAACTCTCTGAGCGTAAAATTAATATTCGCAGGTTGTGTTTCACTGCTTTTAGATGACGCGGGCGACTTTTTTGGCTCGTTGTGTGCTCAGATTTTCTGTGATATTTTCCTCGAACCATTCAACGAAATGGCAACAGAGGATATCTTCGTAAAAACGAAAAGCCTCATGGATGAAACGCATATGACCATTTTCGTTTTTTCGTACTTAAACTTTTACGGATTAAATATTTGTCTTTGCTTCAGTGGTTCTCTTCAGGTTCCAGATTAGTGTTCCAAGACCGGAAGAGTGCACAACATTAAAATGGAATTCAAAAATATTGAAGAGTATCGACAGTTCCTCCAAAAGTGGGACGATTTTGCGAAATTATACACTGGCCATGTCGAAGATGATGCGGCTGAGACTGCTGAAGACCTAAATTAACTTTTGTATTAAAATTATGTACAAACCAGGAATCTACTCATGTGAAAAATTATTTTCTTTACTTAGTTTATTTTAAATATTAAAATATTTAATTAGTTTCTTTGTTTTTCCTCTTTTAAAGTGTTTCCTTTCATTGTGAATTTCTATTTTATTTTTTTTAAACATTTGAAGAAGAGAGAGCCAGATCAGGCGACAGTGTTGTGCGAGCCCGCAACTCTCTGAATTTTTCTTCTTTTTATTCGAAAGATCTGTCATATTTATGGGAAAATCTACCGCCATATTATTTCATTACCTCACTCAAATATAATTAATCATAATTGTGTGTTTGTCGTTATATATGAAATATGGTTGAGCAGACTACTTCGCTTTGACGTTCTACCACTCCTGTATTGCATACTGTATCAATAGCAGTACATGGAGATACACGGCTTCAAACAATGTCAGAGCATTGCGCATGTTTATGGAGAGTAGGCCAAAGAGTTGCATACTATGACGGTGTTGTGGTTCAAGAAAAAACATTTCCAACTGTTGAAGAAAGAGAGGAAGACAATTGAATGAAGAACATAAATAAATATAATTCAAATCGAGCACTTAGAAGCAAAGTCTTCCATCTGCAAATTTGCTTTTTAGTCAAAATGCAATGAGATTCTTTAAGGAATTTTTACTAGAACTCAGTAGGCCTCTAATCCCGATAGGTGTATAGTATGATAGGTGTTGAATATGGAAAAAAATATACCTCAAAGAAGTTGTTCACCCTTACAACATCACTATTTGTGTAGTTGAAAAAACTATTTTGTTGCTCGGAAGGATTTGAAAAGTTCTATTCAAAGGTTCATTATTCGACAATTAAAATGAAAGTTCTTAAGTGATTTTCCTCCCAGATTCATCGATTAGCTAAAAACGCGGGTGTAGTGTATGGAAATGTAGTTTCCGAGTGTTTGATTGAGGCATTGTAGAAGATTATTATAACCTCCTTTGAATGATGTCTGGTGTTAAAATTATTATAACTGTCTCATGGGGAGGATTGTTTCCAAACTCCTTTGAACGTTGTCTGCAGTTGATGTAGAAGAATACAACATATTAATATAATCCACACATAAAATGGAGAAAATCACATCAAAACTTCGAATCGCTCAGTTTCAGTTTTAACGTTTATGTCCACCCGCCATATCGGGTCACTAAGCAAATTCCTTCTGTCTGACTCTCTCAAATATAGTAGAGAGTACTCACACTAAGGTGGCAACAACCTGTTCTCAAGACACTACCACAGTTTCTAAGGAGGTCATAATATCTTCAGAATTATCGTATTGCTCCACCATAACTACTCAATAGGAAATGGTATTAAATGCGCCGGTCTACTCTTACCTACAAAATAATCGTAGGTTTACTGGATTCTGATAATATTTAGTAAAGTTCTTAAATTATTAAATAGCTCAAGATTACTAAACTAACTTCCCATCGAGAGCCTCCTCTTTGGTATTTCACATTCATGGTGAAGGTCTGTCTAAATTCCCCGAGTAAGTGTGTGAATCGTCTTTTACTCACATTTTGGTCCAACTCTGATGCATGATGTTGAGCAGCACGCAGCCAGATTTGATAAACAGAGTGACGAATGCAATCGAAGCCATTGAATAATCGTTCACATATATTGAAGAGTAGAGCGTTGCTATAAAAATGCATGATCAAGCCAACGAAAATGATAGATACTTCGGTGAAGTTGACCTCTTGTGATGCAACCAGTTGTGAGAAACACCATTGGTATATGCCCTCAACCATGCCAGCGAATTTCACGAACATTAAAAGGAGTAATGGAATCTCGTATACCGCCAACACATCATCGATGGCCGTTTTCAATTGTCGCTGCTGCACTGATAACCCCAACAATTTGCGTTTCAGTTGAATAACCTGGTATCTGAGGCCATCAGCATCACGGCCAAATCCCCGCCATTTGTAGGACAGGTTCATATCATGCCCCATGACTTCCAGTTCCTGCTGCAAGATGCCGAATAACATATTGCAATATATCAAGCAAAGAAACACGGTGCACTCCGTGAACTGATTCAGCGTCTGTTGCAAGGCCATGAAGAATACACTCAGAACTGGTGTGCCTTCCACTGAATCAGGAAGACAACTATTCAATACGCCCGTTCTGCTAAACATGATCTTGAAAGTGAAATACAGTCTGGGGAGTGAGGAGAAAAACTTAATGAGCAAGAAATAACGTGCAGTGAATAAATTGGTGCGATTCCTTGGAGCGTAAATTATGGATTTGTATTTCTGCAGCAGGCGGGTGAGTGTGTTCAGAGTACGTTGCAAGCGCTGGCGCCCACACCACATCTGGTATATAGCACTGATGTTGTTCAACACTTTGGCCTATGGTATTGCGGAGTTAATGAACATTAGCAACTTATCGGTTTCGCAGTTGATGTAAGCACTTGTGCCGGTAATTGTCGCATATGAAAACATGGCAAAATAAGCGACATTCATGCAGCTGCAATAGACATATGTTAACTTATGATCCAGCTTGTACGTGCTATTCACAGGATCGTAAGTCAAGTTTACTAGGCCCATCATTCGGGCGACCTGGAAGTAGATGCGAAAGAACTTCAACATTTCTCACTACATTCACCGAGACTACTGCTGTTCCAAGCTCGATAATTTCACTGATATGACAAAACATACTCGTGCACTAGCGATATCATTGCCACAGCTAATTGTGCGTTGAATGCTCGCCTCAAGGGGACCAATTAAAAACCATTAGCATATTGCCTGAAATCCGTATTTTTAAGCGGTAGCACGATCCATGATAGTGCATGAACAAAGAAGACCCGTCCACTGAGCAGCAGGGGTTAATTATGTTAAACGATGCGGTGTGGCAAACCAAGTTCTTAACATGCGACTCTCAAATCGAAGACAGTGGACCTTGAAAACAAGTGTTCAGTTTTGTTTTGCAAATTAATGTGCGAAGTTCTAAATTTAAAGTTTGGAATATATATCAGAGCTATTCAGTGAATACATTCATCAATATTTAATTAATATAATAACTAAGAGGTTAGTCAGTCAAGGAATATATTAAAACTCAGTATGATGAATGCTCTGTAGAGTGTAACTGCGGTCCATAATTGCTATGCAAAGTACAGCATATTTTCAGCTACCTCAATAAAGTATCAAAACTGCGCATCCAGGTGATTATCTTTTTTATACCCTTTACCTTAAAAAAGGTAAATAGGGTATACTAATTTTGTGCTGTTGAGAGGGGTTGCAATTTCAAGAAGGAGGCGTGGTAGCTATGGACATATACAGATATGATCAGAATCACTTTCTAAGCAATTTTTATTTTGTCCGTCCGTCTGTCCGTCTGTGTCCACTTTTTTTCTACACCGTTAGAGCTATATTAATGAAATTTTGCAAAAGTGTAATCTGGTCAAAGATTGCTATATGGGCCGATTTGGTCAAAGACCACGCCTACCTCCCATATAAGGAACTTTTTCACCTTTTTTAAAATGAATATAACTTCGATCTAATTGACGGAATCGTGACGTTTTTCGGCAGATATTAACAAATAATAATAATTTAAGATCTGGTAGAGATTTACGACGAAATTTTACGGGAAGGAACATTTGGACATTATAAAGCTATCTGCAACACTGGGGCAGGTAAGAGAAAAGACACGCCCACTTTTGATATAATGAACTTACGGGTCTAAAATTAAAATTAGCCTACCTATGCTCGTATTGATGCCAGCGGAATAAAAATTTGCAGATATACACATGGTGTCCATAATAGTGTGCGTACAGAATATGGAGATCATAATACAACTGCCACACCTACAATTAGCCAAAAATCATTTCTGTGTTCCTATTAAAGATTTATCAACGAAATTTCACAGGAATGTTGCGGGTACTAACATTAAAGCCCACACAAAATATGGGGCTGCTATTTTTAGAGTCACGCACACTATTGACATATTATTATAACTAACACCTATAGAAAAATTTTGGACTAAATTTTATATTAGTGGTTATATTGACACTACAAAGCTTTACACAAGAAATGTGGTCGATATAATCAATTCAAGGTACCCTACCAAAAATTACCGTAGATATGCTCCTAATGATGATTTATGAAGAAAACATCCCCATTGTTGAACTCGCACGCACAAGAAAAGGTAAAGGGTATTTCGAAGTCGGTCTAACACGACTTCAGACTTCTGTACTCGTTTTTTTATTCAGACGTTATAAAGCGATATACAAAAAGAGGGTTTATAAAATTGCAACTAATTGTTTAACAACTAACGAGCAATTTAAGTTTGGTAAAAAATTTGAGTGGATGATACACAACGCATTGGTGCTACTAATCGGTTAGGTCTCTGGTGGTCGTCCTCTTAAGAAGTCGTTCCGTTGTGTCGGGTTCGGGGAGTTTTGATGCCTTTTTGTTTATGTGGTGACGAAATCGCTCATGTTGTGAGATTGTGCTGTTTACTATCTGACCCCCAAGATCTCTGTGGAAAACTTGCCTTAGTTTTGCGGAGATAAGAGTAGGCATCGTATTGCTTAATTCGGAAGTTTCTTTTTGAAGGTAAGATTTAATAATTTGATAATATTCGAAAAATAGTTTCAATTGCAGTTTATGGAGCAGACTTTCATGAGAAACTTTATAGAAAACCTGCGCCACATCCAAAAATACCGCAGAACGTCCATTTTTCTCTTCAAATGAGTTTTCAATAACTTCGACGATCCTGTGAACTTGATCTATAGTTGAGTGCTGTCTTCTGAGACCAATATTATTATTATTATTATTATTATTATTATTATTATTATTATTAATTACAATGAAAATTATAATTAAGAAAGCACTAGCTGCCAGGGCTATCGGCTTTTGTTTAAATTAATCTTAGATAAAATAAAAATGTTTAAACTTATTAAATGAAATTGTGGATACAGTTTATTTTTTTTATTAAAAATAGTTTGAATATTTTCTACGGAAGGTTCACAAATTAAATTGATCGGTCTTTGGTCAGAATTTCTGGAGCGGGTGATGAGTTGGCAATCTGCGAGGATGTGGGAAACTGTGAGTTGGGAAATACGGCAAAACTGGCATATAGGTGGCGATTCCTCTTTTAATAGGTGTCCGTGCGTGATTTTTGTGTGTCCTAACCGAAGTCTAACGAAGCATCTGTTCATTGCAGCAGTGTTCGATGATGGAAGTATTACGGCAGTGTGATTATTCTTGAAGTAGTAGTATTCATGATTGTAGTTCTGCCAGTTTGTGATAGTTTTCTTGATGGCATAGGATGATGCGACCTTTGCTTCAAATTTTTTGGCGAAAGGCATAAACGTGTGCAGTGGAGATTTCACCATTAATTTCGCTGCTTTGTCTGCGTATTCGTTTCCAGTAATCCCTGCATGACCTGGTATCCACATTAATCTCCTAGTTCAATTAGCAATTGCTTTATAGCCACAATTGGTTCAGAGCAGTTAGTCATGTTTTTTGCTCCTTCAAATACTGATAGGCTGTCAATGCATATTATGACTTTTGTTTGAGGCTTTGGTTAGAAGTGGAGCTGATAGTTGCTTGTACTTCTGTGTCAAATGCGCAGACAGCAGGTGGGAGTAATCCATGGCTCCTCGTGATACCATTTGCATGCACTACTGCGAATGCTGCGCCATCGCTTGATTTGGAGTCATCCGTAAAAAGCAGCTCGCATTATTTTTCTATTAAGGGTTGGACTACCTTCATATAAAACTGTCTGTATATCGAAGCATTTGTATGTTCTTTATGGTGTGAAATAAGATTAGTAATAAATGTATTGTTATTCAGTGACCAAGGTGGATATTTTGTGGCTGAAGTAGGCATCGGTGTTATAGCTAGATGAGTTTGAGTTACTTCGTTAATAGCAGATTTTTGCTTCAGGGGTCGCTTCCTTGACTTCAGCGATTGAATCTCTTTGGAGAGCACTGAATTTTTGTTACTATAAAGTTTAGGAATTTGGCAACAGTATCCGATCTTCAATACAGGTGAATTCTCCTTCGGCAAGTAAGTTGACAGTACGTGTGGTTTTAAACGCATGAAGACTTCGTTTGATGGCGGCTTGTAAGGTGATTTAATTCGCATTAATGAGCTTTTAGCGCATTTTCCGTATATGGAAAGGCCATAGTCGATCTTGGATAGTATTGTCAGTTTTGTTATATTAAGTAGTGTGTTTGCATGTACATTGTTTTTTTAAGATGATAAATACTTAACTATATATAACCTGGCAACTAGGCGTTTTCTTAAGCTTAATTATTTTTACAGTCAAATACTAAACTTAATATTTTAAGAACATTTACATTTATAATACTGTCGGTATTATGTTTAATGTTAATGGGATTGCAGTTAAGTTGCTGAGAAAGTACAAGTGTTTGCGCTTATTTATTGCAATTTTAGCACCAGAATTCTGGGACCAATTGTCGATTGTTGCTAATGCAATATCGAAGTTGGTAAGAAGTTCTTTGGATTTTTTTTGTTGCATTGCAAGTAGAGGTCATCTCCGTAAAGGCAGTGACTGATGCTTTTCTTGCTTAGAAGAAGCCGACTTAAGTCATCAAAAGCTAATAAAAATAAAGTTACCGACAATGGGGAACCTTGTGGTATACCATTGTGTAGTGGATAAGTTGAATAGTGAACATTGTTGACTCTGCAAAATATTTTCGATTTAATAAAAACATTTTTATGTAATTATATAATTTTGGACCGATTTTTAGCTCGTGTACCTTTTTTAGAACCACATGAATACCAACTGTATCGAATGCCTTCTCAAAATCAATCGATACTATTCATATATGTTTTTTATTAGATAAGTTTTTTGATATCAAGTGATCTAAATAATATAAAGCGTCAATTGTACCAGAATTTGGTTTGAAATTGAATTGATTGGGTGAAAGTGATTCGATGTAAGAAACCACATCAAACGCTTAGAAACCTTTTTTTTCTAATACCTTGCTTATGCTGGGAAGTAGCGATATAGGACGGTAGGAGTCTAATAGTGAAATATCATTGTTTGGCTTTCTGATTGGTATAATGACTGTGGTTTTATAAGATTGAGGAATGATGCCACTATGAAAGATTTTGTTGAAAAGATGCAGTATACGGTTTTTAAATGGTCTTGGAGAAGTTTTGAGCATTGATTAAGTTATTTTATCGTAGCCTGGAGTAGTGCCAGTAAGGTATTTTAAGTTGGCTTCAAATTCATTGAGATTGAATGGAGTATTCATAATGTTAGTTTCAGCTGACGAAGGAAATATCATAGGATGGTTTGAAAAATAGTTTTGGGAGGCGCAGAAAACTGGAAAGCTTGAGTCACGTGATTTGATTTAAAAGCGTTGCAGATTTCTGCTGGAGAGGACTTTGTGGTAGTCGGGGGTTGTTATTGATTGTATAGTAGAGGGGGTAGTTGGATTGATTTGGGAAGTAAAGTCGGCGAAGCTTTGAAGTTTAGCGGCTTTCTTAGCGTTATTAAATATCGCGTTGGCCTTCCTATAAGTTATAAGGTTATCAATAGTCAGCGACCTTTGGAATATATGCCACGCTTTTTGTTTAGATTATCTGAGACACTTTAGCTCTGCAATGGATTCGTTTGCTGCTTTACGAATGATTTTTTTGATTAAAGTTGCCTCACCATTGATGTTGTTAACTGGTGGTGAACTTAGTGAAAAAGTTAGTATTTCATTTTGAAATAATTCCCAGTTGGCCTTTTTTATATTATATTGTGTTATTTTGTGATGCGGGGTGAAGCGGTTGGATGATACTGAAGTTATTGTTGGAAAGTGATCGCTATTGTGGAGGTCATTAATGGTATGCCATGGACATAGTGGTAAAAGTATCGGAGAGCACATATCTATATCAATATGTGTTAGAGAATTGTGAGTGCTAAGATAGGTTGGGGATCCGTCGTTTAAAACACAAAGATTGGATGTCAAAATCAAGTCTTCAATAATCTGACCCCTTGGAGAATGTAGAAAGATAAGATGAAGACTGAGAAGTATGTTTCGGAAGTTGGGTGAGCTGGTTATCATGTGAAGCATGAGTGGAATAATAGTGTCTTGGAATGTTTCGGATGTTGAGTGCGCAGTTTATCATTTGGAGAGGATGACGTGGGAGTTTTGTGTCGTTCATTGTTTGTGGTTACTTGGTTTTCTCTTGTTGTACGAGGGCGGATTGATATTGAAGCTACCCAGCGCTAGATGGCAGCACAAACACAAAAACTTTTCTTTTTTTAGAAATTGCGATCTGTCAAACGTCAGCTGTTAAAATTTCTCCCAAATTCATCGATTAGTTTATTTGTTGGAGTCGTTTGAAGTAAGCAACTTTTGTGTTTCTTGAAAAATGGAAAAAAGCGAGTTTCGTGCAGTGATTAAACACTATTATTTGAAAGGGAAAACTGCGAAAGAGACAAAAGAAAAGCTCGATAAACATTACGGTGAGTCTGCTCCGTCAGATTACATGGTAAAATATTGGATTGCTGGATTTAAACGCGGCCTAACAAGCAATGCAACAATACCATCACCAGGAAGGCCAAAAAAGGTGGTTACTGAAGAAAATATCAAGAAAATCCTCGATATCGTTATGAATGATCGCCGAGTCAAGTTGTGTGAGATTGTTGGTAAAGATATCATATGAACGTGTGCTCGACATTTTGCATGAACATTTGCATATGAAAAAGCTATCGGCAAGATGGGTGCCGCGTTTGCTCAGTGTCGAACAAAAACGAGTTCGACAGACCACTTCACAGCGATGTTTGGACATGATAAAGCGTAATCCTGTTGATTTTTGGCGTCGATTAATAACTGTTGATGAAACGTGGGTCCACCACTACACACTTGAAACCCAAAATCAATCGAAACAATGGGTGGAAGCTGGTGGAAATGCTCCGAAGAAGGCGAAGGCAGTGAAATCGGCTGGCAAGGTTATGGCCACTGTATTTTGGGATGCACACGAAATATTGCTCATCGATTATCTTGAAAAAGGATCCACAATCACAGGAAAGTATTATCGTGCATTATTGGATCAATTGATTGATGCAATCAAGGAAAAACGACCACATTTAAAGAAGAAAAAAATGCTCTTTCTTCAAGACAACGCCCCGGTTCACATAGCATTAGATACAATGCTAAAATTACGTGAAATACACTTCGAATTGGTTAATCATCCACCTTATAGTCCAGATTTAGCTCCTAGTCACTTTTTCCAGTTTCCAAACTTGAAAAAATGGCTCGCAGGAAACAGATTCATCTCAAACGAAGAAGTGATTACCGAAACTAACGCGTATTTTGAGGGGTTCCCGAAATCGTATTATTCAGATGGTATAAAAAAGTTGGAATATCGTCTTACTAAGTGTGTCGAAGTAAAAGGAGACTATTTAGAGAAATAAATGGTTTTTGAAAAAAACAAATGTTTTTTTCCTACTTAGGTAGCTTCAATATCAATCCGCCCTCGTATATGTTGGTTGAGAGTCTGATTTTAAAATAGACTATGTAGTTTCTTTGGCTGGAGTGTGATTTTGCCTAATACTTTTAGCATCAAATACGTTTGGCATCAAAGATGCTGCACTTGTTTTGTGTTTTTATTTTTGATATTTTTTTTGCTGTTGAAATGTCGGGCATGCGGTAGCAGAGGCTGGGTGCGGACCTAAACAGTTGACGCTCATTACACGCACTCGGAGGGATTATGCGTTGGTAGGTTAGAATTTACACATGTTTGATTAGCGTTGCAGTGTTTGGCCGTGTGGCCTAACTTCTGACAATTTGTACCGCATTGGGCTAGGGAAGTATTCCCTAACAGGTACTCTCTACCAGGCAATGTCGATGGCTTTTGGAAGTTTATATAGATAAAATGTTAGTATGATAAGACCCGTAGGAGTGAATTTATTGCCATCTTTTTTTGTAAATTTGTGGATACCGGTTACACCTTGATTTTTGAAACATTCTACAATTTCTTCTTCAGGTGTTTGGATCAGATTTTTATCAAATATTGTTCCTTTTGAAAAGTTCAAATTTTCATGAAGTGTGCAAGATATTTTCCATAAATCACTAAAATTTTTCGTGTTCAGAAATTTATTTGCCACTTTTGTGTTGTTTGTTAAAATTAATAAACTATCATCACGGAGCATATTAACAGACTCAATTTCAGTGCTGAGTCCAAAGCTTTTTTCCTGCTAATACACTGAAATTAGAGAGAGGTATGTTTTCCTCAACTGATTTAATCACTATAAATGTTGGGTTCGGTGTATTGTTAGCAGTAGGTGCCGTAAAGAGTTCACTTGTTATGTCTTTATCCTTTTTCTTTCTTTTTGATTTGAGTTAGTGAGCTATCCTGGATCTCACTGAACCTATTCCCCGTGTACGACGGTGAGTCGGCCGGCATTTAATGTCACTTTTCACTGTATGAGTTTGACTAAATTGAAGAATGACAAAGATTGCGCCGATAGAAGGCAAACAAATTTTCGTTCTGCGCATCTACGTCACAATTTCGAACTTGTATTGGTGAGTTGTCAAACTCGCATACGATTTGTAAGCCAATTCAATTTCCAAAATTAAAAAGAAAGAAATAATGAAACTTATTTAGTCAAGTTAATGTTTTTGTGTATTTTAATATTCGTTTTTGCGAAACCCAAGAAATTTGTTAATGCTTTTTCATTAATATAACCAAATTAACACAATAAAAAAATATATATTTACCCATTTCAAACTGCATGGTATTTTGAAAATCTTCACTTAGCAGTTTTTAAAATTTAAATCTTTCATTATTACAGCCAAATACGGCAATTTCAAATTCATTTTTCAGATTTTTTTTAAAGATTCTCAAAAATTAAGATTATTTCTCTACGAATTTATTGACAGATAAATTGCACACTGTAGATGCAAATGTGTATGCGTGATTATGCCACCGTAATAATTGTCAGAAGGACAATTATTGAACAATTTTCGGCAGATCTTATAGCTATTTCGGACGCACCACTTGTCCTCATCAGAGATCTTTCAATGAAAGGCAATTTTTTCTCAAGCATTTTTATTATGTCTCAGAAAAAAAAACAGCACACCAACTTCTCAAAAATATAATTAAAGTATCACAATTTATAATAAAAAACACAACGCGTGCAATGAACTTCTCAAAAAACGTTGGTCTTGTGACGTAGTCGACTGAACAGCGAACTGTCAAAATCGAAAAGCAAAACTAACGGACCTGCCAAAGCGCAATCTCTTTATTCTATCATTCTTGGATTAAATTATGCCTGAATATGAAACAAAAGAGGTCAAAACACTGCATATACCGTAAGAGAGTTGGTCCGATTGTTACACGATGGCTTTAATAAGTTTAAAATGAGAAACTAAAAAAAAGAAAATATGAAATTTAAATAATTCTTTCCGATTTTTCCGATTAGTTAAAAACTGCTTGACAGAAAACGCGGCGATGAGTGTTCTGAGTCCAAATTGGTGGCTTGGTATGAGTTTCTTTTCTTCAATAATTGGCTGTAGGTTTTTGTATAGCAGTTTCTGAAAGACCTTTGATATTATCGGTAACAAAGAGATAGGTCTGTATGATGACACTTCTTGCGGTACTGTTACCACTAGAATGATGCAGTGTGGTGGCCGCGGCTAGCTCAAAGCAATGGTCGTGGTCCTTAACCCGCCACCATGCATCGGGTGGGACAACACTACAAAAAAAAACTTCAACTCACCATAATTGCCGCCTTAGCCTAACATTTTAAACATAAATTTAAACTTAACTAAACATGCTACTTTTCTTAATAATTTAAATAAATAACATATATAGTTATCTTTATCCTTATTTCTAGGGCGGCAGCCTCCTTTCTCCTCCGGTATCACACCTCAACTCCGATTCTCGAATGGGATGGGCCGGAAACAAGCGGTTATCACTCTATTCAGCACAATCACTAATCAATGCAAAATTGTACTTGAATTCAAACATTTTTTTTATTTTCTTGGAACCGCTCACACTTTTACTGTATCAGAACAAATAACAGGAACAACCGACGAGACGAGAGACTATCCCCACAGAATCAGACCTGCACCAACGAATATCCGCACTAGACTTTTTTCTATACACGTTTCTAAACAGCAAAATCCGGAAATTTGAATATTTTCAGTACACGAATGTAACTAAGGTTATTTCTCTCTCTCAAATGAGCCTAATTGAAATACGTTGTTCTAATAAAACACTCAAATTCAATTTATATTATTTTTTCTAACTTCAGTGCACAGTCACACAATCAACAATTAATCCGAATACATCCACAGTAAAACACAAATTTTGAACGCGCGCGGCAACAAAATTAATTGGAAACAACTTTCTTTCCAAACACTTTAAACTGCACAGCGACCGTTTTTTCCCTACCACTGCCTTAAATGTTTTTTCCCTTTTCTCTTGAAACCGTATTTTTTCCATTTCCTCGGCCTCTTCCGCTATTCCATCATTGACCGCTCCACCGGTCAAGTCGGTCAGTTACCTTTCTTTGGAATTTTTACTATTCTGAGGCAGCGCCATCTCCACCTCAGAATCGTCAGGTAGGTTTTTGACTGGCCGAATTCACTAGAAAATCGGACAAGTGGAAGGAAGAAAAGAAGGAGAGAAGCAAAACAAACATACAGACGGTAGACGCCAAAAACCACGAGCGCAACAGTACTTTACCTGATTAGAGAAGCATGATTATTTCGGCCACTTTCCAGATGCTTGGGACATTTCAAAGTTTAAATGTGGCAACTGTTTTAAGATTTCTGCGGTTCTTACATCAAAACCGGGACTTTTTTCAATTTTAGTTTATTTATTTCACTTTTTACTTCACAGTGTGTACATTTCAGAGTGCTTGCCGTGACCTCATAGTTGCTATTGTCGATTTTTTCAATTTCTGCACCACCATTAGGTGTAAAGGTTTCCATACGGTGATCTGCAAAGATGCAAGCCCTTTAACGTTGCTTTTGGCCTAGCTACCGTTAGCCATTTTAATTGGAGGAAGTTTTTGGTGGCTTTCCATAAAGAATAAGAATTGTTTTTACAGTTCGACAGGTTTCGTAAATATCTGCTAGTCGATTCATTTTTAAATACCTTCATTTCTTCGGTTAGTTTCTCTGTCGGTTTGTTAAGCGCATTTTTATCAACGGGTGACCTTCTTTGGTGCCAGCGACGCCGCAATTTCCTTATGTTTTTTATTAGAATTTTTATATCTTTAGGAGACAAACATCCGTCGGATTTGCTTTTTAATATTGGCGTACTAGCCAAGTCACCGTTTTAAATTTTTTGTGATAGTTTAAAAGCTTCATAATCTAGTTCCTCTTCTGTGTTTGGGGGCTCAATGTGTCAAGTGTTTCTTTCTAAAACTTCTATGAGATAGTGCCAGTCGGTAAATTTATTGGTTAGAGAACTATTTTGCGATTTTCTTATTACTTTTTCTCTTGTGGTAGAAAAGCGGAGAATAGTCGGAACTGACATCAAATCCTTCATGTGTTTATAAGTCGCTCTCTGCAACTTTTGTAATTATAAAGAAATCTATTAAGTCAGGTAACTTGCACGGATCGCTTGGCCAATAAGTTGGTTTACCACTTAAGAAGAACTCGCATCCCGTCTCTCTGGCATCTTTAAATAACTCACGACCTTTTGTTATGGTTAATATGGATCCCCACTATAAATCTAGTTTTGTGCTTATTTATAAACTTAACGTACTATTTATAAACTTAACGTACAGTTCACTATTGATTGTGTGTCTCGAGGGACTCCACCTTACTGTAAGGGCTCGTCATGTTTATAATGATATATTTTTTTCTCTAATAGTTGAAGGTCTCAGGTGCTAGAATGCATCACCACAAACCATTCAGCACGTAAAAAGCATTTGGCAACCCAGTCTGAACTCTCTGAAGGAAAACTGCTCCTTCTGGCAATAACACTACTTCTATGAAATCAGCACACTATCAAAAAAGGATCGCTCTTAGTAGCTGACACTATCCAGTCATTGAAATAAATAGTGTTGGGAGGATGAAAATTATATATTCACGATTTTCATATAGATTTTTCACCCTCACAAAACTCAAGGCACTCTACACTAAAGTTCGGACAAATGTTAGACCAATACGGGAGGTGTACCAACTTCAATACAGAAATGAACAAATATATAACGTACAGCCGACGAACGAAGTTATTCTATGTTAAGGAAACTAATAACATTAGAATCCACATATGCCGATTCTGCCAATAGGAAACATAGTGACAGCTGGATTCCAGAATATAATTAAAACTTACAACGATAGAATATAAATACAACAACATGCTCTGCACTCAGCCGATCATATCATCATACATACTGCAACAGGACGAACAAAGCAACAACAACGTTACGAAAGTCAAAGTTGACCAATCGCGTCCGATGACATTTTACAGGCAAGGCCATGTAGAGGTCGAAGATAAACTCGCCTACTTTTCTTATATTGAGACAAACACGCAACAATGATTCGCTATATTTGAGTGACGAAATGAAAGAATATGGTTATGGGTTTTCCAATAAGCGTCGCACGAAATGAGTTAATGAGGGAGGACTCCGAAAGCCACAGCGAACATATTAAAATTCAGAGATTTACGAGCTCCCACAATACTTTCGCCTGATCCGAACTCTCCCTTCTGAGAATATCTTAAATAAATTATGTAAAAATTTATTTAAGATAAAACACTTTAAAAGAGGAAGAACAAGAACAATAAAATTCATTAAATTGAAACTCGTAAACAAATGCAAACACATTTTAATATAGGACTCATTCCTAGAGTAAGAAAAATTCACTGATGTCCTATCGCAGAAGCAGAGAAACTCGATAATGAAGAATAGTGTGCCATAGACACTGAAAAATATAATTTGAAATTGATTCATTGACCACTTACTAGTTTTGTTGGTCATAGGAACTCTTAATTGCGGTAGCAGATAAAATATTATTCCACTTATGAAAAATGATGGAGATCGCATCCACTACTTTTGGCGATATTGGATTCTTCCGGAAAAATATATGAAGCTATGTGAAATATGAAAAGCAGGAACCAGTCACTTTCTCTTTGCCATCTATCTCAGGACCACCAAAAATGCTTAAATTTAAAATTAAGTTCTAATGGGAACCGATACCGGGACGAAAAGAGAATTACCCACTATTCTATTTTTTGGAATGCTGGTTATGGTGCTCGGGAAAATCGCGAGTTCTTTTCATCACATAGTTTCCTTAGGTCTACCAAGGTCAAAATTTGAACTGAACTTCTTTTGAGCAACGTGTCCATAAGAGAAAAGAGCTAATATTGCCATCCAGTACCTCCGTAGGGTACAAGTATTGGCTTATGGTTACACTTTCCTAAATGCTTCTATGTTACATCTCCAAGTCACTAATCTACTTAATAGATAGATTGGTCAGACCTCCATTGAAGGCTATTTAACCCATGTGTGGTTTTTGAGTAAGCTTCGATATGAAGATGTCTGATATTGATCAAGCTAATCATTATTGTCACTAAACCTTACTGACGACTTGCACTCTCATATTCTCAATTCTGAAAGACTATATATATTATTTTAATATGTTTGATAAGCAAGAACAAACTGCTTCCCATTTAGTCACGGTTTCACACATATGAGCTACCAGGTTAGCAACTGTTCGTTCTTTTCCTAAGATAGCGATCAACTTGTTTCTGCTCTCGTTAAATCGCGGGCAATGAAAACGTACATGCTGCGCGTCTTCCCTCTCTCCCGGGCAACTTGGTCACACCGGGTCATCATCAAATTTACATTTGTGCAAGTATTCCTTGAAGAACCCGTGGCCACTTAGCATCTGCGTTAAATAGAAATTAAGCTCGCCGTGATTGTGCGAGTTCGTTTATCATCAGTCTGAATGTCCGTTGGCCTTTGCTGGATTTCTCCCATATTTGCTGCCATTCTAGCATGGTGTTCTGTCTTATTTCAAGCTTATCTGCAGCCGATCTCCTATACAAATCCTGAATTTCATATGCAAGCAGGTCGATTGGTGGCTTACTTGACAACACACAAATAGCATCATCCGAAACTGTGCGAAAGACAGAACGGATTCCTTTTGAGACACTCTCTGTACGCGTGACTTCTCCAAATTTGGGGTAGCATATAGGATGATCGAGCCTGTTACCTTCGATAATAGCTGCCTTCTACTTGATCCGGGTCCTCCCAAGTTCGGCATCCTGTTTCTAAGCGCACCGTTGCCCCAAGCAGCTTTTTCCCCACACTATCCTTAGGTGTTCTTTGAAAGTCTGGCCTCTAGTCAGGAGAGCATAGTAGTCAGTGGTGCCAAGGATGCCAGCCATAGAACTTAGTACCACCAAGCTGCATTTTATCCAAAATTGCACAGCCACCAGCCAAAGTGGCTGTGCTAATTAGAAAAAAATAAGAAGCCTTCTGATGCTGAAGGCGCGGTACCAGAGGGCCCTGTTTATTTCTGACAAGATTGAAAAGAAAGGGAGGGTAAAGCTCACGAACACAGGATACGGTATAAGGCAGTGGTCCGGGAGTTTGAGACGAAATAAACACAAGCCATTACCACAACCGGCCTGCGGTACGAAACGAAATGGGTCGCGATAAGTGATCGATCCAGCCGCAAAGATAGGTTGTTATGTCTCCAAGCGGGAGGAGAGGCCTCCCACGAGTGCTGCAGCAGCCGCAGGGATAGCTTGTAGTGAGGTGGCTAGAGACCACCTACAAGTTGCCCTTGTGGATGCAAGTAGCAATAGTGGAAGACGAGTGCTGGCCGAGTGGGGTCCATAGAGGGACGACTGTCTCAGATGGTCGTCAAGAACCTCTTGGAAAACCAGGGACGGCCCCCGGCTTTCAACTGCAATGGGGTGTGCCGAGTTTGTAGGGTAATCAGGTGTGCGAATAGGTTCTCTAAGGAGTTTCTGGAGGATGCGTTGCTAAGATCAACAATGCATGGGACGGTTTCACTTTGAAACTTATCTCAACTTCGGAGATTCCTAGGAAACCTAGGGCGCGCATCTGGTTGCCAAAAATGAAGCTGGAGAGCAGGCAGCTCATCCAGTCCCTACGACTCCAAAACCCTGGGGTTCCGGTGGACGAGTGGTCTGTCCTAAAAGTAGAGGAAATCCAGAGGAATGTACAGCCGGTATTGCTGCTGATCAGTAAGGAGTCACTGGGGGTACTCGAAAAGTAGCAACATAGGTTGCGGTTTCAGATCAGACAGGCCAAACTAAAAATCTTTCCAGCCTCTGTTGCTCCTGACAAAAACCTGGAGGAGGTGGCGGAGGCAAACAAGCTATCAGAGATGGCTATATTAGAAGAATCAGCACCCGAAACGGAGCATACTGAAGGGAAGCCACCACCGGCGGCAAGAATGATGCTCAGTGTAGTTCCGATTAACCTTCAGCACTGTAAATTAGCCACCTACAACCTTCTTGTCCTTCGCAGAGAGGAGGAAATCGACATCTGCTTTATCCATGAACTATGGGTCAGGCAGTACCAAGTTATGGGTGTGAGGGACGGAATATATACCTTGTTCTATCCCCATGGGGAAGGTAAGCCCAGGGCATGTATTTTAGCCAAAAATACATTAAATGTTTGGCTCTTCCCAAATTACAGCCCGTTAGATGTCACAGTGGTCAAGGTAGAACCACAGGGCGCCCAATATCATATATGGCCCATGATCGTCAGGCGGCCCCTAAGCAGGTGCTGCGACTCATTGCATCAACAACCATAAGAAAGGAAGAAGATTTTTCCCGGCTCGGAAACTTCAAGTGGGTGGGAATAAGTTATCGATATCACTCTGGTAACAAATCCTCCTGATGTTCGGGTGGATAGCTGGGCGGTATCTCGATGGAACTCTCTAGCAGACCACCGAGTTACCTTTTTCAGCATTGAGTTTGGGCGGGAAATGGTATTACCCGCAGAAATGCAAAAAATTACGGATTAGGGTCTGTTCAACAGGATGGTAACATCCATTTCTTCCGCAACGGTACTGGACAAGCGAGTAGAAACTTTGGATAAACCCTTTCAAGTTGTATTTAGGGTCTCGTGTCCTATCTCACGTAGGAAAAAGACGTTCCCTTAATGGTGGGATGGGAATCTTAGAGACTTGAGATCAAGCCTCAGAAGGGTCTTTAACGAGTGCTACATAAGTCGAATTTTCCAAACTTACAGGGAAAGCTTAAAAACATAAAAAAAGGCAGTACGGGATTGCGAAACGCAAATCCTGTCAAGACCACTGCGAATCTATTGAGTTACTGAAGGACTCTGTCAGACTCGGAAAAATTCGCGCCAAGGATCCCTCCAACAGAACATATGTAAAACGTCCTTATGGAGTGTGGGCAGAATCGGCGACTGAGGCATTGAAGATTCTTGTATGCACTCATTTTCCAGACTGCACTGATCATTCGGAGCCTAGTAGTACGTCTGCATATCGAGAACACGTACCAGTAACACACTTGGGAAAATTCTGTCTGTGGACAATGTCGTCTGTTTTTCACAGTTTAGCCATTAAAATCCCCAGGTCCGGACGGTATTATGCCTATAATGATTCAGGTTCAGAAACAGGAATCCATAATATCTGAGTTAAGGGAAATTTTCACGGCGTGTATTTCTCTAAATTATATACCAAATAGGTGGAGGAAAATCCGGGTGATTTCCATTCCGGAGGTAGGAAAAATTGTACATGAATTGGCCAAAGATTTCAGACCGACTAGTCTAACTCCCTTCTTTCTGAAAGTTCTTAAGAGAGTCGTCGATCGACGCAATCGAGATCTCTTGAGGAGCATCCACTTTCAATGGCACAGCATGCGTATCTATCTATCGACTGAGACTGGAAAGATCCCTTCACTTAAAGCAGTTTAGTCCGGCTGCTTTCGTAGACATCGAAGGGGCTTTGAATAATGTAAGAGCTGAAGCTATTAAATCTGCTCTTGATAGGGCAAGGGTGGAAGGACCGATTTGCAATTGGATCTCATCCTTGCTGGCAAAAAGACAAATCATAGCTGAACTAAGTGTATTTCAATTTGAGTATAGTATCCCTCGTCTGGGTTCCGGGACAAAGAAACATTAAAGGCAACGAGGGCTGATAAGCCAGCGCGAAGAGGCTCGTTGGCCTATATGGACGTGGGCCTCCCCCTAACTGTTATTAAGGGAAATATTTGTAATCACTTCCTCCACAAGGCTCGCGAGAGGTGGAAAAACACTGCGTGTGTCAATGGAGAATGATGTGGCCTGATTACAGTGCAAAAAGACCTAACCATATGTTCAATAAACCAAGACATAAAATTAGCAATTATATCTGTCCGCACAGGTCATAAGACTATCGGCACACACACTAAAAAAATTTACATTCCGTTCAATACTCATTGCAGGAGCTGTGAAGACACAGAGCAATAAGAAACAGTCGTACACTTTCTTTGTAATTGCCCAGCCCTCGCTCGCTTGAGAATCAAATATCTCGGATAACCTTTTCTGAAGAGTCTAGGGCATTGCTCTAGTTTAGAAATTTTTGACCTATCCAAATTTCTTAACAACGCCGACTGGTTGTAAACGTTACAAAAGTATATTGCCAATTTTTAGGTTCTCGAAGATATGGCAACGAAACGGCACTGTTGCTAATTCCTGCCATTTTACCTACCTACCTAGTTTAATTATATCAAAGCTTCGCTTTTATTCCATGATCGTGACAATCATTCCTTTCGTCCACACTGATTAGTTCACTCTTTCTTTAGATTTCCACACCGTAGCACATAAAACGCGTTTTGTTTTGTGGTGCAATCTACCAACTCACAATTGCTCTACCTCTCCAACACTCTCTTGCAGTCTGAGTATCGGTTACACTTAAGCTCTTCCAGAATTTGGTGCAATTTTTTACGTTGGGAGACTTCTACGCCAATCTGTTTTAGTGGCTGAAATTCCGAGTGTAAATACTTCAGCAGCCTGAAACGTTCAGCATGCAATTCGCAGCAGACGAAGAACGCATTCGTTCTCATTTTATGACTGACAAATTCCATGACTAATCCCGTCGACTTGACTCAACAGCGAACACAAGAACACTAAGTTCTTCACTGAAATAACTTTATATATAACTTTATGATAAGTTAAAATAATCGAAAAGCTTTCAATCAGTTTCTCCGTGCAAACATAGCGAAACGCATCGATTCCGACGAATATGATTGTTCATTCTGGAAAGCCTCTCTGAACTTGCCTCTCGTATCTCTAACACTGATAGTTAGTGATTCGCAAATGAATTCACTATCCGTGACGGTATGTAACGCTGTTTTTGGTTTGAGCTCTACTTGTCACAATCCAGTACTCCGAACTATTAGCATAATCTAATTTTCGTTTAGCAATAGAAATAGTTGGCAACGATCTTACAATTTACTACCAGAAACAGTGATTTTCCTGACTGAAAACTGTTATTCCACATATTATATGAGAATGTGTTTTATACATTGGGGATGCGGGAAGTAACCATATTTATGGCCCGCTATCTAACTTTGTCTCATACAACCTTAAGTATATATTTGCGAACAAACTAAGTAAACTAAAAGCAAGTAAGGGTCTCCTTTAAAGGACATAATTTTAATAATACACAAAGGTGGACAACAGAAAGTTTCATTAGATATATTCAAGAACAAAAAAATGTACCGAAGTAATCACCCAGTATACCTATGTTATTAATAGAACACGGCGTAGCCTGCGCAATGAGGCAAAATCAAATAGTTGCAAACTGAATTTAATGGAATATTCTACGAGTTACATCCTATCAATTCCCTAGGGCGGGTGCCCTACTTTCCTTGCATAACTTCGATTGTGAACTATTGAAAATTAATTCACTCGAAGAGCATACGAGAGTGGAAGGTTTCGGATATGTTGGGATATTTTCGCATTAACTACTGGCTGAGTCGAGTGCTAGGTTTGACTACTCTACGCTACGACTATGATACACACCGCTGCAACCGAGAACACACACCCATGCTAGTCTACTGCTGCTACCTCCATATATGGTTATTCTGCCGCTGTCATCAGGATTATACGTATACTTGTATTACGCCTGCGACGAAGACGTCCTTTTACCATTTCTGTATACGATTATAACCGCCATACGCATGGTTATAGTGATTGTTACGATTTATGGGGCGTGGAGCCAGCGCACAAGTCTCTCTCAAATTGTGAATGCATTTTCGCACATATTTCGAAAGTACCAATCCAACGACTGTGCTCATTTTTCAAACTCCCGGTACTTGACAACTTCACGCCACATGCTCCGGAACAAATTCATAATATCAGGATGCAAAGTGTGCATATTTTTCTTCTTCCTCATGAATATGGCCGGCAATCAGCAATGTGAAGGTATAGTGTCGCGAACACTGAGATACGCGCTCAATACATGGTCCCTGGAAATTATAAACTTGATGGTGGTAGTCCTCGAAAATAATTTATTCCTGGGTCTGGTGACAGCGAATTGGCTGCTAAGTAATCTGCAGCACAAACTGCAAAATATTGTGCCTGCTGTTAAAATGTTGCGCTATTTCATTAACCGCTGCGATATTCCTCAATACAATGCATTGGAATTACAATTGGCGCGAGAGGTACAATCGATCGATCGGGAGCAACGTCAACTGAGAGCACTTATCTTTCGTTTGATCGGTCTATATACCATTCAGATAATCTGCTTACTGTGCTATTCAGTCGTTTATTATATTATATTGGCATTCGCGGTATTCAATGCTCTCCGGAATAGGCCCAACGATTTATTTCTGATGATCTTACTGATATTAACACATGAGTACTTCAATCTAATGCTATTTTTGAACGTATGTGCGTGCATTCAGGAGAGGCTTGCTTCCATTTGTGCTACCGTTTACAGCGTCTGGTTAGAGACATCATATTTTGACACTCGCACCGCTCCAGAACTGGGAAGAAGTGTAAGTATATGTTGGGACGTCCTTACCCTAATCTGTTACTATTCGTTACGTTTCTTCATTCCTTCCATTGCTCTGAATACGCTACTGAGCAACGCTTGGCTACTAAGTAGCATTTCCCTTCTCAGTAAATAATTTGACGTTTCTTTTTTTACATATAGCTCGAAATATTTATACTAAATATGCAACAACAACACTCTCTTTTAAACGTTGGCTGTTTCTTCGAGTTGAATATGAACACGGCTCTGCAAGTAACGAAGTCAACAGTGTTGTATTTCCTGCTCCTACTACAAATTAAATTTAGAGAATTGGAGTGATATGTGCAATTATCTGTTCTATCTGATTTAAACTGATTTCTGTGCACCAAGAGATGTTTACCGCAAATAATTATTTTCATATTATATAAAGAAAAGTATGGAAAAGTACCCGTAACGTCACTGTTTCTATTCTTGGCCAGTGCTTAGGCTCCTAATGATTCATTTCAAATGCTGCAGTTAAAATACACACCGGATTTCAGGCAATATGCTAATGGCTTTTTAATTGGTCCCCTAGAGGCGTGCATTCTTCGCACAGTTGGTACGAGTATGTTGGCCACCACAGTGAAATTATCGAGCTTGGTATAGCAGTACTCTGAACGCATGGACCCACCTGCTGCAGCAATACGAATCCATCATTTACGCTACAAGGAATCGCACCAATTTATTCACTGCACGTTATTTCCTGCTCATTAAGTTTTTCTCCTCACTTTCCAGACTGTATTTCACCTTCAAGATCATGTTTAGCAGAACGGGCCTATTCAATAGTTGTCTTCCTGATATAGCGGAAGGTACACCAGTTCTGAGTGGATTCTTCTTGGCCTTGCACCAAACGCTGAATCAGTTCACGGAGTGCAATGTGTTTTTTTGCATGATATACTGCAATTTGCTGCTCGGCATCTTGCAGCAGGAACTGGAAGTCATGCGCCATGATATGAACCTGTCCTACAAATGGCGGGGATTGGGCCGTGATGCTGATGGCCGCAGATACCAGGTTATTCAACTGAAACGCAAATTGTTGGGGTTATCAGTGCAGCAGCGACAATTGAAAACGGCCATCGATGATGTGTTGGCGGTATACGAGATTCCATTACTCGTTTTAATGTTCGTGAAATTCGCTGGCATGGTTGACGGCATATACCAATGGTGTTTCTCACAACTGGTTGCATCACAAGAGGTCAACTTCACCGAAGTATCTATCATTTTCGTTGGCTTGATCATGCATTTTTATAGCACCGCTCTACTCTTCAATATATGTGAACGATTATTCAATGGCTTCGATTGCATTCGTCACTCTGTTTATCAAATCTGGCTGCGTGCTGCTCAACATCATGCATCAGAGTTGGACTAAAATGTGAGTAAAAGCTGATTCACTAACTGAGGCAGCAGCCTCTCAGCTTCACCATGAATGTGAAATAGCAAAGAGGAGACTCTCGGTGGGAAGTTACCTTTTGAAGACTAAGCTAGCAGATTCTTGAGGTGTTTAATCATCCACTTAATGTGTGAATTGTATTAATTTGTAGTATTCTTCTGCATCCACTGCAGACAACGTACAAAGGATTTTGGAAACAATCCTCCCCATGAGACAGTTATAATAATTTTAACCCCAGATATCATTCAAACGAGACTGTAATAATCGCCAACAATGCCTCAATCAAATACTGGGAGGAAAATCACTTAAGAAGTTTCATTTTAATTGTCGAATAATGAACCTTTATAGAGAACTTTTCAAATCCTTCCGAGGAACAAAACTGTTTTTTCACCTACAACAACAACAGAACAGCTTCCTCGATTTATATTTTTTCCACTTTCCTGGAAACAATTTATTGGAAGAAAAAATTGATAAACCCAAGTATAATCATATTATACACCTATCGGGATTAGAGGCCTACTGAGTAATAATAAAAATTCCTTAAAGAATTTCATTTTGACTAAAAAGGCAAATTTGCAGATGGAAGACTTTGCTTCTAAGTGCTCGATTTGAATTATATTTATTTATGTTCTTCATTGAATTGTCTTCCTCTCTTTCTTCTACAGTTGGAAATGTTTTTTCTTGAACCACAACAACGTCATAGTATGCAACTCTGTGGCTCACTCTCGATAAACATGCGCAATGCTCTGACATTGTTTGAAGCCGTGTATCTCCATGTACTGCTATTGATACAGTATGCAATACAGGAGTGGTAGAACGTCAAAGCGAAGTAGTCTGCTCAACCATATTTCATATATAACGACAAACATACAATTATGATTCGTTATATCTGAGTGAGGTAATGAAATAATATGGGGGTAGATTTTCCCATAAATATGACAGATCTTTCGAATAAAAAGAAGAAAAATTCAGAGAGTTGCGGGCTCGCACAACACTGTCGCCTGATCTGGCTCTCTCTTCTTCAAATGTTTTAAAAAAATAAAATAGAAATTCACAATGAAAGGAAACACTTTAAAAGAGGAAAAACAAAGAAATTAATTAAATATTTTAATATTTAAAATAATCTAAGTAAAGAAAATAACTTTTCACATGAGTAGATTCCTGGTTTGTTCATAATTTTAATACAAAAGTTAATTTAGCTCTTCAGCAGTCTCAGCCGCATCATCTTCGACATGGCCAGTGTATAATTTCGCAAAATCGACCCACTTTTGGAGGAACTGTCGATACTCTTCAATATTTTTGAATTCCATTTTAATCTTGTGCACTCTTCCGGTCTTGGAACAGTAATCTGGAACCTGAAGAGAACCACTGAAGCAAAGACAAATATCGAATCCGTAAAAGTTTAAGTACGAAAAAACGAAAATGGGCATATGCGTTTCATCCATGAGGCTTTTCGTTTTTACGAAGATATCCTCTGTTGTCATTTCGTTGAATGGTTCGAGGAAAATATCACAGAAAATCTGAACACACAACGAGCCAAAAAAGTTGCCCACGTCATCTAAAAGCAGTGAAACACAACCTGCGAATATTAATTTTACGCTCAGAGAGTTCTTTACTTCCTTCGTGCTAGGTGTGTTTATATTGTAGTGATCTGTTCCCCAATCACCCTATATAATAACCTACTATAGTCTACCTGCTCCGTATAAATTGATTTGATTTATGATATGATAATCCGAATATATATTTCTTTTGTCTAAAATGCGGATCACTTCACATTTTTTGGTAATATGCGAGGATGGAGTACTTCAAGATATCGGAAACTTCGATTCTCTCAGAACTTTCATTCGCTCCTACTCAATGAAGCTTTGTTGTTGTCGGTGCATGTTGACCGACCAGAAATATAAAGGTCAAAAGTCAAGGAACTGTGTTATGTTGTGGGTATTTTATTTTCTGCTTACCGCCTTTCATCCGTTTACACTTAATCTGGTGCATAGGTAAGTGCGTACACACAATATGTTGCTGTTACGCTTGATGTGAGAGCGAAAATGTAAATTTATTTACGTTCTTACAGTGCGTGTGTGTGTCCGCTGTTGGGTGTTGTTGGTGGCGCAGTTAATGTGTGAGCCTAAATATGGATTGATCTGAGAATTTCCGCTCTCACAAAATAAAATTATCATTTGCAGATTCAAACTAATCTATTAACTTTGGGCCTCTGTAAATATAATCGTAAAACCTATTCTTCTCCGAGATACCATCTTTTGCGGCTGACTCTTTTTTTGTGTGCTTTTTTCGGAACAATTAGTCATTAATAGCACTCAAGCCACAATACATCCGTTGTACATCCATTGTACAATTATATTATAAGTAGCCAAAGTTTGCGCTACTAAGAATTTCAGTGCCAAATACTTATTCTAGCGAAAGCGAGGAATACTCGCAAAAAGTGGTCCACAATCTCATTTTCCTCTCCACAATCCCGGTAAAGTGCACTGTCTGCAACACCCATAATTTACATATCATAAGCCCTCGCAAAATGGCCTGTTATCAGTCCTACCAAAAGTCTTTATTTTCTACTCCCAAGTGGGAGAAGAAACCTTGTCGTTTTATCGGAAATAACGGGGAACATAGCCTTTACCCATCTGCTGCCTCCTACAGCCCTCCATTCGCGATTCTATGCACAGCAACCCAATCACTAATTGTGGCCCTAATTGCATCAAAAGTTACGGGAATAATAGGTTGCGGGCCAGTAAAACTGGTCTCAGATCCTTTATTCGCAAGTTTATCTGCGACTTCATACGTAATTAGTCCCAGTTATCCTAGAACCCATGTCAGCATCACACTATTATGCTTTCCAATATAATTTAAATAGAGTTGCAAAATAGCACCAACTTAGAAGTGACAAGTGGGCTGAGCACAGCTTGACTGTCAAGGGAGCCACACATACTTCTGCCGCGCCATATGCTTTCCACCACTTGTATATCGCCTTTCGGATCGCATAAACTTTCACCTGATAGACAGAACCATTACGATCAAGGGCGTAATGCAGCTGCGCATCGTTGAGTTGACGAATAGCCCAGAACCCGATCCAATATCTGTTCTGGAGCCATCAGTGAAACTTACACATTACTGCCTACCAGGCACAGTAGTTCCATCATACCATAAGTGAACCTCCGGAATTTTTATGCAGTACCACCTTTCTCTAATTGTATACGTGGCCATTGAATCAATGGGCATAGAAACGCTATTGTGCTTTAACATATTGTTACGAAATTGCCCTCTTGACAATTTACTCTGTTACAAAATTGCCCTCCTGACAATTCCTCTAACTCTCTGTACTCGGACTCGTACCGCTTTATTGTGTAGTAATCAAACAATCGCTGGTTAAATTAAAATAATTAGCTTTATTTAATTATTGCTATTTACACATTTAATATTAGGCTTAAAGTTTACTTAGTTATTATTTGCACTTTATTTAACACTTTATTTAATAAGTAATTTCATCACTTTGCACAATTACAAATACTGCTGCTTTGATTATAATGCTAGATGAACACACTTTTACGGTCTCTGATCTACTGTCTTCGAGTTTGAACAGTCTTGTCGCTTTTATAGTTTTCGAATGGTTGGTGTAGAAACTTCTACGCTATTCTCGTAGTTTCTAGAAGCTTCTATCCTCTTCGACAGAAGTCGAGAATATTCTTTTTGATATTACCGGCAGATGGTTCTTGAATAAACTTTTATTCGAATAGTTCGCATCTTGACTCACAGGGGGCACTCATTCTCCAGATGGGATCCTAAAAGTATGCAATCCCTTTTCACTGAGCTATCACGTTTGACTGCCCTCCGCTTAAACTTGTTCGTCCCGAACAAGGATAGTACTGCAACCTTTATAAGGAGATAACCTCTCTAAATGAACGACTTTCATTTTGCTCCTGGCATTTCTCGCCAACTGGATGCGGTATACTACATCGTTGAGCCGCTTTATCACCTTATAAGGGCCTTCCGAGTGTGTTTGCAGTTTTGGCGATAATCCCTTTTTCCTTTGCGGATTATGAAGCATAACTAGCTGCCCTTCCTGAAATCCCTTGGAGTTTGCTCGTAGATCATATCTGGCTTTCATTTTATCACTCATCAGTTGTGTGCGCTTTCTGATGGTTCCATGAATTTCATTCAGCTGTCTTCGTTTGTCAGCTACATAACTGCTACATGAAACTTCCGTAGATGAGTAGGCACCGAATTTCAGATCTGCAGGTAATCTTATGTCACAACCGAAAATAGCCTTAGCTGGTGTTGTAGATGTTGTATCGTGAGTTGCTGATCGGTATGCCATTAAGAAGAGGGGTATGTGTTGGTCCCAATCTTTCTGGTTTCTGTCCACGACTTTCCTTAGGTGTTCCTCAAGCGTACGATTAAATCTTTCAACCATTCCATCGGATTGTGGGTGCAAAGGGGTTGTACGAGTTTTGCGTATGCCCATCAATTCACTCATTTCCCTGAATATTGTTGACTCGAAATTTCTGCCTTGATCCGAGTGCAACTCGAGGGGAGCTCCGAATCTGCAGACCCAATTATTGATAAATGCATCTGCAACGGTCTTAGCTTCTTGATCGGGAATGGGGTATACTTCTGGCCATTTACTAAAATAGTCGATTACGACGAGAACATATTTGTTGCCGGAATCACTAATTGGAAACGGACCTGCTATGTCCATTGCAATACGCTCAAATGGCGCTCCCACGTTGTATAAATGCATCTTCCCCTGGCTGCGACGGCTCGGTCCCTTGGCAGCTGTACACTTTTCACAAGCACTAATCCAGTCAACCACCGATTGCTGGCAACCAACCCAATAAAATCGTGTTTTAATTTTCTCGACTGTTTTTGTTATTCCCAAATGTCCTCCGCTTGGCCCACTATGGTATTCCTTGAGAATTTCGCTTATTCTTGCCTTGGGTACCACAATCAAGTTCTTCGTGGTTTTTCCATCTTCGCTCTCCCACAGGCGGAATAGGCATCCATCTTGCAACTTTAAGCTATTCCATTGAGCCCAAGATGCTTTATTTATGGGACTTTCAGTCGAGATTTCGATCCAATCAGGCCGTTTTCCTTCATTCTTCCTTGATACGATTTTTGCCAAATCTGGGTCATTTCGTTGTTCTTCTTTTATCTTTTCCGCTGTCCATTCATCGTCTGGTAAAACAGCCATTAAGCGCACATCGACTACTCCTTCTTTCCCTTCAGCTTTAGAACAGTGCTTACATTCCATACTGCAAGGACGTCGTGATAGTGCATCAGCATTCCCGTGGTTTCCGCCTCTGCGATGTTCTATTATGAAATCGTAGCTTTGGAGTCTCTCAATCCATCTCGCAACCTGACCTTCGGGATTTTTGAACTGTAATAGCCAGCGCAGAGCAGCGTGATCCGTTCTCAACAAGAACTTTTGTCCATACAGGTACTTGTTAAAGTGCTTCACGCACTGCATAACCGCCAAAAGTTCTCTCCGTGTTACACAGTAATTTCGCTCTGGCTTTGATAAGATCTTACTGAAGTAGGCTATTACTCTTTCATGTCCGTCAATAACTTGCGACAGGACACCTCCAATCCCGAATCCACTTGCATCTGTATCCAAAATAAATTTTTCGCCAGGTATTGGATACGCAAGGATCGGAGCTGTACACAATAGCTCTTTCAATCTGTTGAATGCCTTCTCCTGTTCGCTTTTCCACTCAAAAGGGCAATTTTTCCTCGTTAATGCATGCAGACTACCAGCCACGTCTGCAAGGCCTGGAACAAAGCGTATGTAATAGGTGCAAAGACCCAAGAAGCTGCGTAGCTCATGCAAACTAGTTGGTCTTGGCCACTCCCTTACTGAGTCTATCTTATCTGGATCTGTGTGTACTCCTTCAGGTGTGACTTTATGTCCAAGGTACTTGACTTCTTTCTTGAAGAACGAGCATTTCTTTGCGCTCAGCTTCAACCCTGAAGCTCCTAATCGCATCAATACTTCTTCCAAATTCTTCAAGTGGTCCTCGAAGTCCTTTCCCATAACGATGATGTCATCTAGGTACACCAGACACGTTTTCCAGTGGAGACCCTTTAGCACATGTTCAATTAAGCCTTCAAATGTAGCTGGAGCATTACACAGTCCGAATGGCATCACCAAAAATTGCCATAGTCCATCACCGGCACTGAATGCTGTCTTTTCCTTGTCTTGTTCGTCTACTGCCACTTGCCAATATCCGCTTTGTAAATCCAGCGTTGAGAACCAATTTGAACCAGAAAGTGTGTCCAACGTAATGTCAATTCGAGGTAATGGATAACTATCTTTCTTCGTTACCTCATTTAGTTTACGATAATCTACACAGAAACGTGTGGAGCCATCCTTCTTCTTGACTAATACCACTGGAGAACTCCAGGGGCTCGCTGATGGCTCTATGACGTTGTTCTGATGCATTTCCTTCAGCAATACATTCACCTCTTCTCTCTTTCCCAGAGGTACTCTTCTTGAAGCTTGACGAATGGGTTTGGCATCACCAGTGTTGATTGTGTGTTTCACCATCTTTGTTCTGCCTTCGTTTTTACCCTTTTCAGCAAATGCTGACCAATGTCTTCCCAAAAGTTGGCTGGCAGTCCTCCTCTGCTCTGTGGATAAATCTTTGCTCCATTCTTTCGTAAGATCGTCGAGTACCTTTTTATCAGCTGGTATCATCATTTTTGTGTCTCGCGGCTGGCTTTCACAGTTTACAATTGCCGAAATTGCCCGGCAATTTCCAATTATCTGTCCTTTCTCTATGGTTTTAGCGGAATTTGCAAGATTGACCACTCTTACTGGCACTATTCTGTTCTGCTTTCTACGAGGGTTTTTCCAATGATGATGTCATCCAGTACAAATTTTTCATCCGTTTCCACAACCCACAACTTGTTCTTCTCCACATCTCCGTCCATTTTGGCCCATATGACTGCCTCTGACTTTGCTGGGATTTTTGTCCGCCGCGATACAATGGCTTGTCGGATACCTCCATGCTTATCCTCACCAACGGATAACGGTATTTCGGTGTTCGCATACTTCAACATTCGGCATTTCAAATCTAGGGTGAATCCATTCCGAATCATAAAATCCACACATAAGATTAATTCGTCCACAATATCCGCAACTACAAACTCGTGCGTCACTGTTGTGGTGCCGATAGTTATATTCCGTGTAACTTTTCCCAGTACCGGCGCTTCATCTCCAGTTGCCGTACGCAATCTTATTCCCTGAAGCGGCTCGATTCCCCGAACGAGATCCCTTCTAATTATGGAATGTGATGCACCCGTATCCAATGTTACCACGATTTTTCTTCCATTTACTACGCTGTCGACAGTTAGGCTGTTGATTTTCCGTGCCATCTGAGAAACGAAGATTCTGGGGCTACTTGTTGTGGGAGGCAGATCAAGCCCCTCGAGACTGACTCCATCTAGTTTGTCGACGACTTTTCAACATTTTCTGATTCCCTATTTTGGAATCTGACTTGCTTTGGAGGTCTTACCGGTGAGCGTGATCTAGAACGTTTCCGTCTCGATTGGCAATTACGGGCCATGTATCCGACCTCTCCGCAGGTGAAGCATTTGCCCGTGAAACTTTGGCCGCTTTCAACTTGTACCTGATGGGCTCTGTATACTGGCTGGCACACCAAGGCTGCTGTCTCTGAAGTTAAAGCGCTAGCTACTGTCTCCATATATGTAGCTTTCGGATTAGTTATTGCAGAACGCTTTATCTCCGCATCGCGAATGCCATATACGAAGGTGTCCATCATACACCTCTCAGTGATCTCTCCTGGGTAGGCAAGATGAGCCAAACGCTCCACTTCTGCCGCAAACTGTTAAAGAGACTCACCACTCTTTTGTATACGAGTTCGTAGCTCTACTTGGTACATCTGCTTGCGATGTTCACTACCATAATTGCGCTGAACGGCATTCATCAAGCTTTCATAGCAGTCTCGCTCACTTTCTGAGATAGTTTGAAGCACATCAGCGGCAGCACCTTTCAACGAAACGGTTAATGCAGCCACTTTTTCGCGAGCACTCCAACCATTTGTGCTAGCGGTAGTCTCAAACTGCATTCTGAAGACACTAAATGTTGTGGTTCCATCATAGGTAGGAGGCTTCAGTTTTATTGAAGTTAAAGCTGGCACAAGCAATGCACCTTCCTGTAGTAGGTGAATTCTTTGCTCTATTTGTTGCTTAAATTCGTTTTGCTTTTGCTCGTTCGCAATGAATTTTTGTTCTACAGATTTTTCGAACGATTCCTGCCGTGTCTCAATTTCACAAACCTTCCTGTCTACCATAGCAGACATTTCTTTCATCTGCTGTGAATTCAGTTGAGCAAGTCGTGTTTCACTCTGCTGTAATTGTTCTTTGACAGCTTGAGAATTTTGCCGTAACTGTTCTTTGACTTCCTCTTTTACAGCTTGTTTGACGGATTGTATTGCCCCGAGGAGTGCGTTCATGTCGAAGTTACCAGTATTAGTTCCTTGAGGTGCTTCTTCCTGTCGAGATGTCATTGGCTCTTCACATTGGAATTCATGCTCATCGACATCTATACCCTGCTCCTCTAAAGCGCTTCTTAATCGCACCTGCAGCTCCGCTTTAAGCCCTTGTGTTTGCAAATTTAATCGCTCAAGCTCCTTCTTGAGCTGCTCCAATCTCAGTTTTTCAAATTTAACCATGTTTATTACAATTACACAATCCCACTTCTGACACCAATTGTTACGAAATTGCCCTCTTGACAATTTACTCTGTTACAAAATTGCCCTCCTGACAATTCCTCTAACTCTCTGTACTCGGACTCGTACCGCTGGATTGTGTAGTAATCAAACAATCGCTGGTTAAATTAAAATAATTAGCTTTATTTAATTATTGCTATTTACACATTTAATATTAGGCTTAAAGTTTACTTAGTTATTATTTGCACTTTATTTAACACTTTATTTAATAAGTAATTTCATCACTTTGCACAATTACAAATACTGCTGCTTTGATTATAATGCTAGATGCACACATTTTTACGGTCTCTGATCTACTGTCTTCGAGTTTGAACAGTCTTGTCGCTTTTATAGTTTTCGAATGGTTGGTGTAGAAACTTCTACGCTATTCTCGTAGTTTCTAGAAGTATTTCTATCCTCTTCGACAGAAGTCGAGCATATTCTTTTGGATATTACCGGCAGATGGTTCTTGAATAAACTTTTATTCGAATAGTTCGCATCTTGACTCACAGGGGGCACTCATTCTCCAGATGGGATCCTAAAAGTATGCAATCCCTTTTCACTGAGCTATCACGTTTCAATATAGATAGCCTTTAGGACTTCTCCTTGCACAAAAATATCTAGGGCGGAAAGACCACCGATGCGAAGGATATTCTGGGCCTGTTCATTACCATGTAAATCCAAAGGACTGTCGAGGGAGCCATCTTGTCAAAGAGTTGACAGTGCTTTCGCTATCTGTAGTTCAACTTGTGACTTACTTGTTGTCATACTAATCTTTGCTATATGGAACATTAAGAACAGTTCCATTTATTTGCCATATAATGCAACTGTTTCCTCGTTGAATATTGAATATTAAGTCCTCTTTTTAAATAACGGCACAAACATTGAGGAAATTCAGAAGAGGAAGAAACATCATAATACCTTCATTATTGAATTGTCACTCGTGTGGTGTACAAATTGATGCCTCTGATAAGAAAGATCTTCCATAAGATTCTTCACTAATATTCAGGAACCAGCCAATTCCGATATTTATATTATATAATACGAATAGCGGTGCAATTTACTCACCATTTTGTGTGCTGAACATCAGAACTAGATCTCTTTCCATGGTTTCCATACTTTTCACCATAGCGACATCGGACAGTTGCAGTGGTAGTTCCCCATTATCCAAATACGCATCAAAATCTGCGCGGCACACATTGATCAGCGCAAAAATGTGCACATCCTTCAGCGAAGCATTCGCCAATAGTGGGGCCACAATATCTACGTAGATGATATAGTGTGTATGTAGTAACCGTCCTTGCCATGATTCAATATAATTCGCATTTCCGATTTTAATTTAAATACTTATACACAGAATAATTAGTTCTTAATATACACATTTTTCCCACTGACTTCCTCATAATGTTTATTAGTGTGCTGTGAATAGAACTTTATGGCAGAGTTAATTACGGTCGTTTAATCATATAGACTCATATTTTTGAACAACATAAAGAGTAAACTGTAGAAAGTTACCTTATTTTAAATGGACACGTGCACTTTTTCGTCAATGTGCACAGATCTGCATCCTATAAGACTCCTATGTACGACCCCTCTCATTGTATCCGTAATTTTCTCGTTTCTATGATTAGAGTGGAACTAAAGAGATTAGGATCTATCACCAATCATGAATATTTTACAACTCCCAGAATTATGTTGAGTGACAAATCGAGGATTCAGTTTATTTTCTTCTTCCGAAACAGAGTCGGAGTAGTCGAAAATTTATCTATCCTTAATCAATCAACAAATGTGCGAATTCACAACCATGTCCATTTTCTTCAGATTTTCTTCCTCCTCCATACAGAAAAACAAACAGTTTAAATATTTTATTGCTCTAAGATCAATCTTGGAAGAACTGGGCACCTAAAAATCCTTTATTAAATTCTAATATAGAACAGTTTTACTGCACTCGTAACTTTATTCTTAAGGAATAAAATGTGGTACAAAAACGTACAATGTGTCACCATAAGTGATCTGTTATTGATCTCTGCATATTTGGATACAAATTACCATTGTATTTCCAGTTTTCCATAAGAATAGGAAATGTACTAAAAATTAATACAAAATTTTGGTAGCTTAAACCCAGTTGTAAACATTTTTCGAAGTCATTAGTTTATAAAAATCGTTTGTTAATGAGAAAAAGCAAAAGACAAAACACCGCATCAAAGTTTCCGACATTGATTTGGATTTAAATCAACTTTACGAGAAATTCTCTTAGAACATGAATTCTAATATATATCAAATTATTAGGAACGCTATATAGAAGATCCACCCAGGCCCTTTATTCGAAAGGTCTCATATATACTTTTCTACGCATTTACCCAACACCCTTGCAGACCAAATGTTTACTATGTCAAGAACATTATATAAAAAATTAATAAATAAATGACATACTCGTATATTAATGTTATTTATAAGATGTGAGTGGTCATCAGACACTACAAGCAACTGGGAGCTTTCATTTCGTAGAAAGAAATTCCGAACTCTCGGAATATACTTAGTGCGAACCTACCATACTTTATATTTTTCTTCTCAAGCCTAGTAGATAGCAAGAACACCCTGGATTAGGAGGGAGACAGATCTTAGTTGGATTACTCCGGAAAAAAGCACCCTGGCTAGGTCAATCCCATAAAAGCATAAACTCCCCCATCCCATCCCATTGCGTCATTCCAATCATATACCCCTTGTGGGATAAGAAGTCAATAATATATCTTCAGAACATAATAATTCTCCCAGTTCAGGCTGATCATACGCCGGCATATGTTCTTCCACCACTTCTTGTACATGATCAAAACTGCTCATGTCTATGAAAAGTATCCAGCGACCATTTTGTGCGTAATGTTTTAACTCACGTCCATTGTTTAATATCAAAAATGAAATCGTTTATTTTTATACTGTTAAATAACTATTTACAACTGCAGAGGGTACTTCCATAAGATGCTGCATTTGGTTGATAATTTAACGTCGAGTCTGCGAATATTAATTAGTCTCCTTTGTTACACTCAAATTCTTTCCCACAATTACGCCCACACGTTCATGGCCAATAGTGTGAATGTCATTAGAAGTATGTAGGCTGTGTGAGAAGAGGACGTGTGCTTTTAGATGATTTTGCAAGCAACTCTGTGCCTCATAAATAGCAACAAATCCTATTACTCTTTTCGGGGTCATTGACAGGTATAATGAATGGCTTCGCAATGCTCTCACATTATGGCCTCAAATATCCTGCGATTCTTTGCATATACAAGCTTGAGTTTCGACAAATAGAAACATACATATTTTCATAAATATAACTTTCTAGAAATGTTTTAAAATTTCCCAATAACAGTTTTTATATGCTCTTTTTTCTCATATGAATTTGAGATTTGGTATTTTTTAAACTTTTCAGCCCACCGAATTACTATCTCTGTCTCTTTATTCCCTATTTACTCAATACACAAACAGAACCCCTCTGCACCTCCGCCGTCGCCACTGTATTGCGTCATTTATGGACGACCCCTACATAAGAAGAGCAACCCGTAGGGCGTGATATTACGGCTATATATACGAGTACTTCGAAAGGATGATCTAATCACTAACAGTTTTTCTATTGTAAATATTGTAAATAATTTTCAATTACTTTTCAGTAGTGTTTTCCTATATATAGGGCCGAATCTTTTATTTTTGTTAAAGGATCTTATAAAAATCTTGAATTTAGTCCTAATAAATTAAACAGAATTCAAAATTTCGCGTCGCGGAATGTTGGACACCAAAAAGAAGTAGAACTTCTTTACAATAAATAAAAAAAATGTTGTCTTCACAAACGCGAAGTAAAAATAAAACCAAAGGATTAACAAAGAACGTGAAAGTCATGAAATAATGTGCTTTTTTATTTGATGTCATAAAACTTCCCAACATTAATAAACCAGATCCATAAAAATGGTACTGCTCACAGTCAGGAAAATCCGCACAATTGGTCATTATTGTGACTGACTTTTATGATTGTGCTGCAGTCCTGAATGGAAAAAGTTTGCTCTGTCAAACATCCAGCGTGGACTTAGGTAGCAACCCAACTCCTTCTAAAAAGGAAATTTACCTGCTCCAAATATAAATATCGAGATCAGTATTGTGAGATGAAACAGTTCGATTAGTAAACTTGAAGAGTCAACTTGCTTTGTCATTTTTAATTTAAAATGGTCGCGAATAATTTCTACGAAGACATTAGCAAAGCTGAAATGGAAATGGCGGAAACGCGGCCGATGGAAGATGATAATGCGCGTATGTCATGCAATCCCTCTTCGGATGTAAGCAGGATGACCTTATTTATTATTTACGAGTTGCCCAATGTATATACAAGTTGGGATATATATTTACATGATCTCGCAATAACGAGAAGAAAGCGCGTCGATCGCGTGCATCGACAATCGGAGACAATAGACCAATTTATGGACCGCTTTCCGTTATAAGATGTTGAACCTTGGGTACCAAAGGGAGCAATAGACGCTATTATGTCAGATATAGATACAGATATTTGTAAATTAGTTTTAAGAAACTTTAATTGTTATGTAATATGGTTAACACTGTTATAAATTTAATTAAACTGATTATTATTTAACTAAAATTACATTTTTTCTATAAAAGATTTTGATTAGAAGAGCAGATTTTGTATTCGTCCTTTTTCAATAAAGTAAGGAACTATTTTTTTCACATAAAACAGATCCCTCCAAATTCACTGGTTTTCCATGATGCGTCTTTTCCTAGAATATTGTGAAAACCAAAGTAAATTGAAGAACAAAATTGTAACTTAAAAGTATTGACAGTTAATTTGGTAAATGGAATTCAAAACAGGAAAGAAAGATGAAGTCCGACTTAGAGATAAAATTGCCTCATATGTGCTGGCGAGTGAAGACATGGAGGGATTGTTTCCATATAACAGAATAATGAGAATCATCTTTGTAGGCACGTTTTTCATACTGCTGAATTCTATAAGAAGTGTCACGCATTCTGACCTCTCTGGTTTTTACGTGTTTCATTTCATATTTTCGCACTTATCAGTATAATGCATTTCGAGCTGTGATTCACAATTTTAAACCAGACGAAACAGATTTGGCGCCAACCCTGCGATGGGGGGAGTATTTTCTGCAGTTAATGCTCCAGAAATTGTTACTGACTAGCGCGGGTGCCCTCGATTTCGACCTGAAAAATTTCGGAATGGTAAATTTGAATTGCAATTTACCTGTCGTCTCATGTCGCCGAGTACTGAAAGAATTGTTGATTTAATTATATTTTTAAACTTTATTTAGTGGTGTCGGAGCCCTTAGCATCTTCTTTTTTTATCAGCATTGTCAATATACATTTTTATTTTAATTTCGTTTTAAAGCTTCTTTCTGTCCACACCAAGTGTATCAGTTTTATTTCCTTATATTGATCGATGTCTTTGGTTTTCTAAATACTCGTACATTATGTTATGTGTTCCTCTCTATCACAACGTAAGTCGCAATCTTGATAATCAATCTATAATTACGAGTTGTTTCATCTACAAGCCCAATGCTTTGAGATCCTAAATATTGTTGTTTTTTCACCATTATTTTTATATCCAATTTTCCTATTTCAAGAAGCATACTCGTATTACCTAACAGAAGACCATTGTATCGGTTATATCTGTATTTTAACTTTATCCATCCATATTTCATTTTGTTAATTTAGTCTTTCTTAGGAATCACATTTCGCAAGACTTTTTCTTTCAGTTTGTGACATGAGTTCTGTTTTTACACAGAGAAAAAAAATGTAAATCCAACACTTTTAACATTTAACCTAACAGTTTTCGTAGTAAAATTGAACCCAAAAGTTTTTTGCATTTAAACAAAATACGTTTTCACTGTTACTTTATTTAAAAATGAACTTGTTAGTCTAAAGTTTTTGCGCTTCTGTTCTTCTTATTAAAAGTGACATTTTTGAATTAAATAATATACATTTGAATTTTTTTTAAAGTTACCTTGTCGCTCAAACGATATCTACCTATGCAAATGAAAATAAAACTATAAATTTATAATCTAATAGATGGTATTCTTTTTATTTTAAATTAAAATCTAATTACATTGTGTGAAATAATCAAATTCATGGTCGTATTATAATCTTAGTACAGTTTGTTCATTATTGAGAATATATTTTTTAAAAGGGTGAGAAATTTCATCTATATCTTTAACAGAAAAGCATTTCATATTGTGCATTATTTGAATCAAGTGCACATTAAAATTCTTGTTGTTTCTCACTTGAAATGAAAGGGAGAAATTGCTGCGCTGCAATATGTATTGGGTGTAATAATTCATCAGAGATGATATGAATTTCAAGAATATTTTTCCGGAAAAAATTAAATTGACAATGGAGTTTCAGTAATAAAGTTAATTTCTTAGAAAATTCTTCTTTATATGTGGACATTATGAGAGCTGATTAATAATGTTGCTGACTTTTGAACACTTTTCAGCAGATGGAATTTTATACAAGTGCTCTTGGATAAGGATACACACGTATTTGCTTTTTAGGGAATATTTTAAATGAAATACAAAGCAAATCTTAAGTAATAAGTCCACGGCCCTTAGCAATGAATGACACTTGTATTTGATACCGTTCATATACACATGAAATCCAGAGAGGTTCGCCTATTACAAAAATCAGTAGTGTAGTGTTAAGGTCCCTACAGACACATCATGCACTGCAAACTGCGGATGAACACTCGTGTACGTGTGTGATTGACGAGTTGCGTACACACTCGTAATGCATCATTCTGTACTGCATCGTGCTAGCAAAGAAGAATAAGAAAAGACATTCAATTGACTCCATTTTTATGTACCGTTTCGACCATTTTTTTTGGTCACACGTACAGTGTATGTGAATTTATTGTGTTTGTTGTAAAAATATTCCATATCCCTGTAGTGAAAATTATAGGCAGTCTTCAAAATATACTACTAAATTTAATAGGAAAAAATCAAGTGGTTAATTTAATAGTTCAAAACTTATCTATTAGTTAACCAGTTACTGACTTCTGCGGCACTTCATCGCCGTGTATACTAAATTTTTCCTTTCTTGTCAATTTAATAAAAAAGGAAGTAAAGACAAACATTGGAATTTGAAGAAAAACAGTTCTTGTTATAATTTCAACCACTTTTTGTAATTCCTCATTTTAGAGATCAATCTTCAAGTTAACGAGTGTTTTAAAATATACGCAAAGTGTTCGCAAAGAAGACTGGAAATGCGGCACCATGAATTAACATGATGAATTAATACAGTCCTCACTTATGCACAAAAATTATTTTACATGTCGAGTACACATTATTTTATTATGTACATACATATATATGAATTTTACATAGTTATATAAGTTTTACTAGAATTTTGATTAGTTGGTTTCACTGCTGGGATGTTGTCTAAAATAGCGAATATTCGGAGAAAAAAATCAGAAGAAACCAGAAACCTACATTTAAATTAAACGAACTACGAAACTTCAAAAAAGAAAAGGTTATAATAAATCAAAAAAATTGTATTATTTAATTTGGAATTGAAAACTCAAATGTAAACAAGTTCTTTTAATAAATTATAACTATTCTTAATGTAAAATCTGATCCAATTGCTTTCCATTTACACTTCTGTTCACTGTAAACGCACCATAGTAATCATAAGATGTAGAATAATGATTATTTGGTTTTTTGCCATAATATTATACTACTAATAACTAAAATAATTAATAAAAATTCATTTATATTAAAATGGGGTCCGACTGCCCCAGTAGCACCCCAAGCGTGTTTAAATATATATGACCATGAACGAATGAAAGTGCACAGGAGACAGTAAAAAATTAGAATTTGGAACAGAAAGAGACAAAGATTAAGAAATTGCCGGTCAAAAGCGAATTCCACATTTTTACAGTATTCTCACAAATAACAACAGTTTCAATAATCTCTGAAAAATCTTCAAAATAGGTAAAAAATGCAGCTTAACGAATTAAGTTAACGGCTTTATGCTTTTAATTAAACAGAGGTAGTGTTTATTTCGTTAATAATTAAGAAAACAATTTTTTATTTTGTCGTATTAACTATGTTACTTAAACGCAACTGGAATATTTCGACTTGTGGATCTTGAGGGTTTATTGACAATGAGAAATTATCAAAGAAATTGTATGTTTTCAGTTATTTTGAGAAGTTAAGTGAATTGAAGAATAATGATAGTTAGAGTTAAGGGGGGTGCACTGTATTTTTGCCACTACATACATCAATTTTAAAACCTCCTCTCAGTAGCAGAACTCGCACAACTACATTCATATCAACTGTCTATTATTGTATGTTCTTTGCCTTTAGTATCAATTGCGTCTTTTTGATTTTGCTCCTCTAATAATTTGAAATCGTTTATATTTACTATATAAGTGATCATATCCTTTTGGCCATCTGCAACACTAGGTTTCAACTTCCTATTTATCCTTGGTGGAGCAATTATTGTATGCAAAAGCATTAAAAAAGAGTAGTTTGAGAATTTGTAATCAGAATGAGAAAATGGTTCAAATATCTTGATTTGATTGCATATTAGATTACTTATTCCTTTAATTCTAATGTACGAGGATAATAAGTTCACAGAAGTAAAATCTCAATGTCACATTTTGAAACTTTTGCAGACTTCATTTTAACGTAATAGTTAGTTAATACTACTTTTGTCCTTGAAACTTCCTGGCCAAAACAGAGTATACATTTTTGTGCTGAAGGCATCAAAACCTGTAAGTAAGAGGTGCCTTTTGCCTGAAAAAAGGGTACAGAAGTCGATATCAAATAACTCAGGCGCCTCCGGCCCTTTGTACAGAGGCCAGTCTCAATATTTAAGTTAAATTTGCTTTTCCTTCTGCCATACGGAAAGAGAAAGTCTCTTTCCACTGCTGTATGTAATTTGAAGGAAAATTATACATTATGAACTTCTCTTTGGTTATGAAATGTTCCGGTTCTGACTGCATATCTTCAGCCTCGGTATTTGCTTTCGTTGTTGATGGAGTACAGGTAATTGGAGGATCGACGCGCTTACGTTTGTGCAAACGATTGAACTATCTGTCATAAATCTTACCACTGGAATTTTTACCCCATTTTTCGGAATGTAGCTGGGCTCAATACTTTCCGAAGGGACGGATTTGGCTACCTTGAGCATTATTGACGGTTCCATTTGTTGGCCTTTTAAAATAAAATAATCAACAATTATTCTAATAATGTCGGATTTCTTTGACTCCCTCAATTGCTTCACAATTTTATATTTGACTCCCTCAATTGCTTCACAATTTTATATTTTTTTAGAATGGTGCTTCCACGGAGACTGCTAGCCAAGACTTCTTCAATGTTAAAATCATTGTTGTGTTCCATTGGAAAATTAGATTTCTCTTCAATTTCACTCGTTGCACCCCATATTGTTAATTTCTTATGCTACAACAGAGAATAAAATAGTTAGCAATACGGTTTTACGACTATTGAAATTAAATCAAGAGCCTATTTTTAACACTGTATGGGTTTCTGCATTTTCTTACCTTATTTTCTAATAGCCATTTTGCCAGTGTCTCTCTCTCTGAATTTAATTTTATCGAAGAACAAACTCCTGCTGTGAAAAAAAATGTCAATATCCTTAATATAAATTAATTTCAAAGCTTCAGTTGATGTTATTTTGAACTCTATGAGCTCATCAATGGCACTAGCAGACAACTTCCAATCTTCATACAATTCTCTTATTTCATGACTTATAACTGGATTTCTAAAACGTTGCTGTTGTCCAAATTACCGTCAATAGCCTTTATAAATGGGAAAAGATAATTTTTTAAGAATGAAAATCTAACCAGGATGCAAAAAAATCTTGTTTTTTTTTTTTAATATTCAGGAAAGCGTGAATAAATAAATCAAGCAATGCAATAAGTAATTTTGTCGACAACAACAAGCATGACAGCGTGTAACAACTCGAAGCCGACGTCGTCCCCTTCTTCAAAAGATAATTTGCATGAAAAAATATTTTGAACTATTTATTTAATCTTTTATTTTATTTTATTGAATTTAGTTTTTCCAAATGTTTACTTTATCTTATTAACTTATTTTCACTATTTCATAATATGCGTTTATTTCACAACTATTATTTCCAAACTTCACGGGTCAATGAGAGCAATACAAATGAGCGATAACTTGTTGCGTTTTTTAGCATCTTCTCCATTTTTTTTGAGTTGCCATCATAATTTTAATGAATTTACACATTGAAATATACGCATAAAACTGTTAATAGTATTAGGAGACTGAATAAAATATGAATGCAATGAATGAATAATAGAAATGAACATTATAAATACACTCCCATTTTGCCAAATATAAAGAAAAGAATAAAATATAAGAAAAGAAATTTTAATAAAAAAAGAGGGCTTCATTAAATTTTCTTTTCTTATATTTTTTCCATAATTGGCAATAATTACTATACAAAGACGTCATCATTTCGTGAACACAACACAAAACCAAGAAAGACAAGAAACAACAACAACGCCAATGCAAAAAAGAATATGATCATCCAAACATACATATATAAATTAAACATCAAAATGAGAAAGAGTGTTATAAAGTTCTGAATTTAAAAATTCTTCAATGAGAAAGTTTCCGATAATATTTTATCTATTCCCACAAACAATTTTAGCAAAATCGGCTACATAATTTAGAAGATAATACGATTTTCGTCTACCTTCCCCTCCATTCATTTCATTGCAGCTTGTACGAAAAATGTGAATTCAAATAGTTATTTCTTGACTTAGATACTTTAAACTTTGAAGATTTTAAATAAAATTTGGCTTTACCTGATAACTTTTGAAGACGGAAATTTAAATGTAAAAATATTGAACGCAAAGGGTTTATTCTTGGAACAAATAGATTCGCTCTTCCTTGAGGTACAATAGTGTTTTGCTTCCTACAGTAACAATTCTCAAGGAATATATTCAACAAGATAATTGTTCGGTTGAATACTTTCTTGTTGAGTCAACAGCGATTTCACTAAAAGTGGAAAGTTGTTCGCTTAGCAAGGTGTTTTTTCTGTGTGTAGCTACTGAGAGAGTACGCTCTACAGAGTTACCTTAGGTTTGCAGTTTGTATCAATTTACTACACTAAGAAACTTTTTCGAATGCGTAGTTTGGGTGTTGAATATGAGGCTACCTCCACAAATACTCGTAAGGAATAAAACAAAAGTAAAATAACAGCATTTGCAAACCCCATTTCTATTGCTACACTTCGCATTAACATCGCTTGGATTTACATTATATATATATACGAGTATATATATATATGTATATATATATATATATATATATATATATATATATATATATATATATATATATATATATATATACATATATATATATATATATATATATATATATATATATATATATATATATATATATATATATATATATATATATATATATATACATATATATATACATATATATACATATATATATACATATATATATACATATATATATATATACATATATACATACATATATATATATATATACATATATATTTTTTTTGTTATATTTTCGTCAATTTTGGACCATTCTTCCATCAAAGCCGCCTTAAGGTCATCTTTATTAGAAATAGAATGCTTACGCACTTTTCTATCCAATAATTCCCATATGTGCTCTATCGGGTTTAAGTCGGGCGACTGCGGAGGGTGTGGTAAGACATGCGCCGTATTGTATGCAAGCCACATTTTCACGTCATGAGCAGTGTGCTTCGGGTCATTGTCTTGCTGGAATGTGAAGGATTGAGGCAAATTAAGCTTTTCGGCGCTTTTTTTTAAGTTTTCTTTTAAAATATTAAGATAAACGGTCTTATCCATTATGCCATCAATAAAAACAAGCTCCCCCACACCTCCAGCAGACATGCATCCCCACACCATAACGCCGCCGCCACCATACTTTACAGTTGGACAAAGATTTTTCGCAGCATATTCCGTGTTTGGCTTTCTCCATACTCTGGTATGTCCATCAGGACGGAAAATGTTGAACTTGCTCTCATCTGAGAAAAGAATTTGATCCCAGTAAGAGCACGGTTTATCAATAAACTGTTTTGCGTAGTCCATACGCTTTTTTTGATTAACAATAGATGTTAATGGTTTGCGTCTGGCTACTCGCGATTTGTATCCAGCTTCATGTAGCACTCTTTGAACCGTTTTGGGATGCACATTCTTATCAAAATCATTCTTTACATCTGCTGTTATTTGTGTTGATGTTTTTTTTGGATCTTGCTTAATTTTTCTCACTATTTGGGCTCGTTCTCTGTCTGTTAGTTTGCGTGGACGACCACTACGTCTTGAACTTTGAAGGCTTGTTTCACCCTTAAACCGGTTTACTATGGTTCGAATTGTGAAACGACTTCGATCCATTAATTCACCGATTTCCGCAAAAGATTTCCCTTGGTTATGCAAATGCAGAATCACTTTTCTTTGAGCTTCTGTGGTTTCACATTGTTTTGGCGACATATTTTTATATTTTTTTATTTTTCAAACGCTTTGTGAGACCTTCTTTAACACTTTCAGTTGCAAAAACTAATAAAAGAAAATAACGGCACTTATTTGTTTATCATTCAACGAAAAGAGTTGCCAGATTCACGAAATTTTTAGGGAAAGCCATATACGAAAAAATATGTGCCTATACTTTTGTCCAACAAAAAATGTACTTTTTTACGTTATGCTTTAAATATTTTTAATGAAATATTTTTTTTTTAATTTTTTATTGTTAATTTGTATTTAGTTATAACATAAGAAACTATAAGAAGTTAATGAAATAAATATTTTTCTTTGTTTTGACATGAATAAGTTTGAGTTTCTTTTATTTTGCGCTCTGTGCCTATACTTAAGTCTGTCACTGTATATATATATATATATATATATATATATATATATATATATATATATATACGAGTATGATACGAGTATAAATGGTGTGAAAAATGTATAGAAATTCATCAATTGAGAACGGCTGAGCCGATTTCTGTAAAATTTTTTGTCAGTCGTTCGTATTTTCGAGGAGAAGGTTTTTACGGAAGAAAATTTTTGAAAAACCCTCCGGAAAAGTCGGAAAATTGGGAAAATTGAAAATTGAATTTTTGTATGAAATTTCGTGTGCAATTATTCATTAATGCCTTTCCAAATGAAAAAATAGAAACTTCTCAGTATAACGAAACGTCTTAAAAAACAACCGGTGTAATACACCTCATTGACTTCAATGCCAAAATCAGATAAATGCCGTTATACGTTGACTTAGACTTTGCGCAATTTGACAGGTGTCATTTTGGCATTGTCATTTTCTACAGTAAATGTGCTATTTTTCTTGACGCAATTTATTCGAGTTTTGTGTATTATTAAACTGATTCCGGATTGTCCTAAATTACGCATTATATCCATATACGGTAAAAGCATTACAATCAATTGAAATTCAGTGCAATATTTATCAAAACATTCATTCTCAAAGAAAATAATATTGTGTGAAAAAACTGAGTTTATCTAATTGGATTGCGAGCATTCATACAGAAACATTTATTCCGTAAGTTTGTATCTTTAAACATAATTTTCTTTTGAATTGGATTAGTCAAAAACGACTTTATTGTTTTTTAGGGAGAGTTATTTGCTTGACTAATGCCTCCTATTAGACGATCAAACCTTGGACGACGTACACGTCGTGCAATAATTAGTCAGAATGTCCGAATGTCCAAACTGAGTGGAGACCAGCCCATATTGCACAGCTTCGCGCTGCACAATCACCACCTCAAATGCGACAAAATAATACTAGAAGAAGAGCAGTCGTAAATGTAGACTTGAATCGTGCTGCTTTTGGATACGATTCTGCAATCGCCTACGAAGACCTTCGCTGCGTTGATATCGGTTCATTGTCTGTCGTTTGCCGGCATTGCAATGCATTGGAGTTTCAATCGGAAACCCCCGGCTTATGCTGCGCTGGTGGCAAGGTGAAATTGCCTGTTTTGCCTCCTCCGCCAGAGTCAATGTATTCGCTTCTCTATGGAAATACAATTCAATCAAAACATTTCCTAGCGAATACACAAAAATATAATGGATGCTTTCAAATGACGTCATTTGGAGCCGAAGTTGTTGATCAACCCGGCTATAATCCGAGTTATAAGGTAATGGCGTTTCATTATTATCAAAATCTACAATTCTTCTCATTCCTTCATAAATTGATTCCTAATATTCAGATTCAAGGTCAAATTCATCATCGAGCGGGCGCTTTGTTACCACCACCAAACGAAGATCATAAGTTTCTTCAGATCTATTTCGTTGGTGATTCGGCAATTGAACTAGATCAGCGTTGTGCAATTTTTACAGCAACTAAACGTGAAATTATTGAACAATTGCAAAATCTTCTGCATGAGCATAATGAGTTGGTTAGATTGTTGAAAACCGCATAGGAGACAATGCATTCTGACGACCACAAAATTATTATCAGAGCAGACAAAAGACCCGCTGGAGGCCATGCAAGGCAATTCAATGCTCCCACTATCAATGAAGTCGCAGTGGTGATTGTTGCAGAGAATGTGGAATCACGCGATATTGTTCTCAAGCGTCGGGATGGTGGACAATTGCAGCGCGTCTACGAGACTCATCGGTCATACGATGTACTTCAATACCTGTTTGTACCTGCTCCAACGCAAAACTCCAATCAGCACGGCATTGAAATTCATTGCCACGGAAGTCATTGACTTTTAAGACGACAGTGCTCAACAGCACATGTTTCACGCCCGCACGATTGACCGGGGCCTCCAAAATGTTTCTATACCGATTAGTTGGTTTACTAATCGGTTGCCGATTCCTTGGGTGCGATACCGAAGGATCGTGATGATGACTTCAAGTGCAATACTGAAGTCTGATATCTCTTTGGGTACATTACCGAAAGAGTGTTTTGGATAATCAAGTATTAATTTTGAATTAACCTTGTGGTTGAAAGTGGCGACAAAGAAAACACTGTTGAATGGTTGACTTCAAAAAGTATATCTCAATTTTTATTTATAAATTGATTGAATTTATATTATAATTTTGATTATGCTACAGAAATAAATATATTTGTGGTGTCTGCAATTATGTGCAAGGCACCAGCGTTTGTGCGTACGTAGGGCAAATTAATACTTTAGCCCGCACGTGTACGGAAATGCCGATGAGGCTTCACACGCTGTATATCCGTTCATCGGGTGTACTGCTTATTCTGCGTTCACGAGCGGGCATTGGTGATGGGAATTGCTGATTGGAGTTTTGCGTTGGAGCAGGTACAAACAATACCCTTTGATGTTCTGCGATGGAGAGGATGGCTATCACTTCAATATAAAAATGGTCAATCCAACGACAGGTTTGTTTACAAGTCATTAATTCTTTCTTATTCTACAACTTAGTTACAATCCATATTTCAGGAGAAGAAATGAATAAGAAGGTCAGCTCAATAAATTTTCATGCGTTCCGATTTATGATTCGGGAAGAAATTGATAATCATCTGTTGAGATATGGCCGGTTGTTTCAACAGTTCTCCGTCGACATGTGAGTCAAGGTCGAAACGGAGCGTCTCAATTTCCTTCGTTATAATCAGTCAAAGTTACGATCAGACGAGTATATCCACTTGCGTGACGCCATCTCTACTGAAGGAGATGCGACCAACATCGGTAGTTTGACCATACTCCCAGCTACTTATGTTGGAAGCCCGCGTCATATGCATGAGTACGCTCAAGACGCAATGACGCACGTGCGGAATTACGGACGACCAAATTTATTCATAACGTTTACTTGCAATCCGAAATGGCCTGAAATTACGAATCTGTTGCTGACAGGACAAACACCCAGCGACCGACACGACATCATTGCAAATTCAAGCAAAAGCTCAGAGTACTCATGGGTTTCATCGTTAAGCAAAAGGATTTTGGAGTAGTTCGTGGTTGGATGTACTCAGTTGAATGGCAGAAGCGTGGATTACCACATGCACACATTCTGCTTTGGATGTTCGACAAGATCCGACCAGATCATATTGATTCGATCATTTCTGTCGAAATACCAGATCCAGAAACTGATCCAGAGCTTCATTCCGCTGTGACAACGAATGCATGGTCCTTGCGGAGTCCACAACCCAGCCTCACCGTGCATGGAAAACGGAAACTGCACAAAGCGTTTTCCCCGTCCCTTGTTAGCTGGCACAATCAGTGGAATGGACGGATATCCGTTGTATCGGCGTCGTTCTCCAAGTGACAATGGCAGATCAATCGTGATGAAGGTGAAAGGAAATGATGTCGTCGTCGATAACCGCTGGATCGTTCCATATTGTCCGCTTTTGTCGAAAACATTCTCAACGCACTGCAATGTTGAGTACTGCAACTCCATCAAATCCATAAAATACGTTTGCAAATATGTGAACAAAGGGAGCGACATGGCGGTCTTTGGTATTGCCGATCCAAATGCAAATGACGAGGTGACAAAATTTCAACTTGGACGTTACGCCCCAAATTGCAACGAGGCAATTTGGCGACTGTTTTCATTTCCGATACACGAACGTCACCCGACTGTCATACATTTGGCAGTTCACTTGGAAAACGGCCAGCGTGTCTACTTTACGGAAGCAAATGCAGCGCTAAGAGCAGAACGACCACCAGCGACAACATTGACAAATTTCTTTTCGACATGCCAAAGCGATCCATTTGCAAGGACTTTACTCTATTCTGAAATGCCACGCTATTATATATGGAACGCTGCATCGAAGAACTTCCAACGCCGGAAAAAAGGTGATACTGTTGCTAGCTTCGCTGATGTCTATTCGACTAATGCCCTCGGACGAATATACATAGTTCATTCACGCCAAGACGAATGCTTCTATCTTCGCTTGCTTTTAGTGAACATCAGAGGCCGCACATCCTTCGATTCCCTTCGTACTGTGGATGGTGTGCTGTGCGCCACTTTTTGGGAGGCTTGCCAACGTTTGAACTTGCTCGAAAACGATACACATTAGGACTTAACGCTCGCCGATGCAATTGTTTCTGCGTCAGCGAATCAAAGTCGTACATTGTTTGCGATCATCATAGCCACATGTCACCCATCGAACCCTACCGCATTGTTTGACAAATACAAGGACGATATGGCTGACGACATTTTGCACAGAGTTCGCACGGCAACTTTGAATTTCGATCTTGAAATTAACGAAGAGATACGCAACGAAGTTTTAGTTCTGGTCGAAGACATGTGCTTGCTCATGTGCGGCAGTCTGCTGTCGACATTAGGTCTATGATCGAGCTGAGCTGGCCGAAAGAGTCCGAACAAATGTGTCACTATTGAATCCCGAGCAGAAGAACGTGTACGATTCGCTGATGAAGGTTGTTGACGATGGAACGGGAAGCATTTACTTTCTCGATGCTCCCGGTGGGACAGGCAAGACATTCGTCATTTCGTTGATTCTGGAAACAATTCGGTCAAGATCACAAATTGCGTTGGCTGCTACATCTTCTGGAATTGCTGCTACATTGTTGGAAGGCGGTCGAACTGCACATTCCGCTTTGAACCTGCCGATGAATCTTCTCACAGTTGACAAGCCAACGTGCTCAATAACCAAGCATTCGGCGACAGGCAAATTGACGCGAGAATGCAAAATCATCATTTGGGATGAATGCACGATGGCGCATAAACGAGCTTTGGAGGCAGTTGACCGAACGATGAAGGATTTACGAGGTGATTTAAGACGATTTGGTGGGGCTTTGATAATGCTCCTCGGAGATGTTCGTCAAACACTTCCCGTCATCCCGAAATCTTCTGCTGCCGATGAACTTAACGCGTGCCTAAAATCGTCGTCTTTGTGGCGGCATGTCCAGAAGTTGCAATTGACCACAAACATGACAGTTGCGTTGCAGAACGGTCCAACGGCTGCTGAATTCTCGAGACAACTGCTGGAGCTTGGCAACGTCCAAATTCCTGTTGATGTTTCGACTGGATTGATATCGTTCCCTGAAAATGTTTGTAAATTCACATCGTCCAAGGAGGAACTCATCAGCAAAATGTTCCCCGGCATTGCACAAAATTACAAAAATCTCGATTGGATTGGTGAAATGGCAATACTAGCAGCGAAGAATAAGGACGTCGATAGCTTAAACTTAATTATTCAAAGTCAAATCGCAGGACAACTGCATACGTATAAATCTGTTGACTGCGTGACCGACGAAAATGAAGCGACCAACTACCCGACGGAATTTTTGAACTCGCTTGATGTACCAGGAACTCCGCCGCATAATTTACAGCTGAAGGTGGGATCGATCATAATCATGTTGCGGAATCTCAATCTTCCAAAATTGTGCAACGGTACGCGGTTGTCCGTCGAAAAGCTAATGAATAATGTGATTCAGGCGACAATCATCAAGGGCAAATTCAAAGGAGAGGAAGTCCTTATCCCACGAATTCCCATTATTCCAACTGACCTTCCATTCCAATTCAAGCGGATTCAGTTCCCCGTTCGATTAGCATTTGCAATGACAATCAATAAATCGCAAGGCCAATCATTAGAAGTCTGTGGTATTAATCTCGAATTTCCCTGTTTTTCGCACGGTCAAGCTGTACGTTGCCTGTTCGCGTGTTGGGAAACCATCTTCGTTGTTTGTTTTTGCGCCGGAAAACAAATCGAAAAACATTGTTCATCAAATCGCTCTCTACTGATTCCATTCAAATAAATCACATTGAAAATTTAAATATTTGTGTTGTATTATTACTCTAGAGTTTGTCTGAAGGCTTAAAATTGGGGCGAGGCGAAGTTCGCCGGGTCCGCTATGGGTACAAAATATACTACCCGTAGTACTGCCCTTACTGAAGAACAATCGGTCACCAAATTGTTATTTTCTGTTTTAATGGAAATTAATGCATATGTGCTTCTGAAAACTAAAGGCTTTTATTTGTGAGTGATGAGGGCGTGACGAAATTATTTTAAAAAGAGATAAGTAATTATTACATAATGGCCATGAAGAATACAAATTTTAGTAATTGTTGTCAACAGATTACTGACCACGGGAAAGATCATTTTGAAGCCTGATATTTCAGTTTGCAGTTTGTGTAAATTTCGAAAGAGGCAAAAATAATTTTAAGATCTACAAGCCCGAACAATTATATATTTGTAATACACATATCGGCAAATAACGCTTTTAATTGGATTTTTGATTTTAAATTCGTGGGTGAAGTCTTCTTTGGGGCAAGACTGTTAAAAATTGGTACATACCCGTTTAAAAATATACTACATAGATAATAACCAATTAGGAAGAACATAAATATTTTATTCTGTACCTTTGTAGGCAGGACAAAGTCTGCCGGGTCAGCTAGTAAAATATATAAATTTTTAAACATTGTTTTTCACAAGAAAACATTAATACATAACTTGCGCCGTCGTTATTAAAAAAAAAAAATTTTAAGTGAAAAATTGTTCGTGAAAAATTGTTCGGGAAAAATAGGCAGAACAAAGCAGTGCTTTAAAAATAAATTTTGAACAACATGAATATGGAATCTTTAATTGAGGTTATGCAATAAAGGCAAAATTCGTTAAGAGTCCTAACACACATTCAAGCAAACATGATAAATAACCCTGCAGCTGAAAGAGAAAGACAGCTCATGGAAATTAAACATCTAACGCCGTTCAACGGAACAAACACCAACACAGTGACAGCCTTTATTCAAAGCGTGGTATATTATTTACAGCGAATAAATGATGACAGATATCAGACAAGAGGAACTATATGACAAGATAGGCCGCATTAAAGTAAGAAACCCAAGTGATTTAATTGAAAGAATTTAATATTTTAAAAATAAAGCAGAAGAATTAAAAATTTATTATGAACAAGAAAGCCAAGTGGATTTGAACGGAATCAAACCACTTATAATAAATACTATTAAAAGAATTACTCAAGGCACATTAGCATATGCCATAAAAAAATTTAACACCTATGACAAAATAATAAATTAAATTAATTCTATTAGCTTTGAAGATAACTGTATTAAGAATGAGTATAGAATTTTTGAAAATAGACCAAACAATAATAAAATTAATCAACAAGGCAGGTATAATAATACTAAACTGAATAACAGTAACCAATTACCAACACAACAACAACAACGTACTAATAATACTACCAATAACAATTACCACAACCCAAATAATCACCAACACAATCGACCACAGTATAACACACACAGACAATACAACCTAAATCAAACGGTACAATCCAGACAAAGCACACAACAGAATCAGAACTACAGTAATAACCGGTTTTATCAGGCAAATCAGAACAGTCAGTACAAAAATCAGTCAGGTAATCAACAGGCAGTGAACTGTCGTAGCGGCAATTATAAGGAACAACGCCCTACTGCACCTATGGAGGTAGACAATATAACATTAGGTAGAAGTCAACAGGGTAACCAAAAAATAAACTCAAGTGAAAACATTGAACCTTCGTCGCAGAGACAAAATGTAGCAGCCCTAAAAAACTCTGAACAGCCAAGATCATCTCATGAAATAAATAATTTTTTTATCTATTAACCTCGGAAATCTACCAAACACCCATTATCAAAATAACTATAAAAAATAAAACTTATTTAGCTCTAATTGACACTGGTGCTGTAAATGTAAGCATGGTAAACAAAAAAATATATGATTTTGATAAACATGATATATCACCGATTTCATATACTACAATAAATAAAAAAGATTATTTTAACCAAGAAATACATACACCTTGCCCTAAAGAATTCAATGTCTAAGAAAAAGCCCTATGTAGGTGGAAGGTCGCTCCATTTATGTATGATAGAAAATATCAGTTTATAATTGGCACCGACATACTTCGATACCTACAGGCCAAGATTGGCACGAAAGACAACAAAATAATTTGTAATAATGCTATTATACAAGACAAGAAGAACACCCTTTCGACAGAATAACGGTACTTGAAATAAAGACAGAAAATGAAATAACCGAAAACATTGATACTAAACACCTAAACGAAGAAGAAAAATTAGCATTGAACAAATTACTCAGAAAATACACAACACTCTTCTATAAAGATGGAGACCAACTCACTCACACTCATGCAGTCGACCATGAAATCAGAACTTCCACAGACGAACAAATAAATGCAAAGTTGTATAGATACCCACAAAAACACGAGGAAGAGGTTTAGGAGACAGATAGTTGAGATGGAAAGCCAAAGGATAATACGCCGCAGCAATTCTAGGTACACTAGTCCTCTCATAGTTATACCGAAAAAAATACACAAATCCGGCAAGCAAAAATATAGACTGGTAGTAGATTATTGAAAACTCAACTCGATAACCGTGGATGACAAATTTAAACTACCAAACATAGATTCAATACTAGACAAGTTGGGGAAAGCCCAATATTTCTCAACGCTAGATTTAGCCAAAGGCTACCATCAAATCGTAGTCAATGAGGAGGATAGATGTAAAACGGCATTTGTAACTCCTCATGGCCTATACGATTTTGTAAGAATACCATTTGGCCTAAAAAATGCACCTGCCACGTTTCAACGTCTAATGAATGATGTTCTTCGACCATTCATAAACAGATCTTGTGTAGTCTACTTAGACTACAGACTACTTTTTGTCAGTGCTTGAACGGCGCCACACCGTGGTATCAATGGGCCCTTATGTGTGCTCAAGTGTGCTTTTTGGCAAACTGGGCGGCCACTCCTACCTACTTAGACGACATCTTGATTTTCAGCGTCTCATTGCAAGAGCATATTATTAATTTGAAAGATATATTCAATGCATTCAAACAGCATAGCTTGAAAATTCAAATGGATAAATGCAACTTCATGAGACGAGAAACTCCATTTTTAGGATACATTTTGACTAAAGAAGGATTAAAACCCAACCCTGAAAAAATTAGCGTAATTCAACAACTTCCAGTACCAAAAACCAAAAAACAAATAAAAAGTTCCTTAGGAGTTTATACAAAGCCATGCTCAAATAGCCAGTCCCATCATAAAATTCCTGCAGAAGGAGCAGAAGATCAATCCAATAGAACCGAACTACAAACGCCTTCGAAAAGTTAAAATCGATCATAACGGAACATCCCGTCCTTAGGTATCCAGATTTCGATAAACCATTTATTGTTACAACAGATCCTTCCGATATCCCACTAGGAGCTGTACTTTCGCAGGAAGACCATCCTATATGTTACGCCTCAACAACCTTAAACAAACATGAGAAGAACTATTCAGCTACTGACAAAGAGTTCTTGGACGTAGTATAGGTAGTAGGCTATTTCCGGCCGTACCTATACGGTACAAAATTTAAAATATACAGCGACCATTTACCACTAAAATTCCTAGTAACAAAACATCCAGGTAAAGATATGTCTACAAGACATCAGAAATGGTTAATTAAACTGAATGCTTATGAGTATACCCTTGATTATTTACAAGGAAAAACCAATAGAGTTGCCGATTTTTTATCAAGAATATCCTATAAACAACCCGAAGACTCAACTGAATATGACATTGAATTTGACGTAGAAATAAACAATAACGATATTGAAGAAGAAGATAATCAGAGCGAAACCAACGCAACTATCCATTCAGCTGAAGAAAATTTATTAGATCATATAGGAACCAAGGAAACAATAGTTAACTAATATACGATGCAAATAATAATAGTAGCTAACAAAGAAAAACCTTCTGAAAATATACACGGGAACAAAATAATCTATATAGGTGAAACTGACCTCCCACAATGTGATGAAATTCTGTCAGCTCATACCTTAAAAGGTACCGTCGGCATTTATTCAGAACTCAAAGACCGACTGTACAATATAGTAAAAGAAAACATCAGAATGAGGTATAGCAACGATAATACAGTAAAATTCATAAAATGCGTTTACAGAGCACAAAATATCACTTCCGAAGAAGAGTTAGTAAAACAAATTTCTTTTTATCATACTAGAGATAGCCATCACTCTGGGATAAGTGAAACCTATCAGCAGCCTAAAATGAAAACCTACTTTCCAAAACGGTTAGAGTACATAATCCGAGTGATCAACAATTGCCAATTATGCCAATTGGTAGGTAAAGTATGACAGGAATCCTATCAAAGAAAAATTTCATATCTCCGAAACTCCAAGTAAATTGAATGAAATTGTTCACATTGATACTTATACCATTATGAAAAAACATTTCTTGACGATCATAGATAAGTTTTCCAAATTTGGCTTTTTTTATCATCTAACAGATAAATATTCAATTACACTGGTAGAAATTTTAGAAGAACTTATAGCGAGAATAGGAAAACCAAAGAGGATAGTCGCCGACAATGAGTTCAAGAGTTTACAAATAACAGAATTGGTAAATAAAGAAGGTACTACATCTTACAAAACCAAATTCACATACCGGTAATGGAGATATAGAAATTTAGGATATTAAAACAAGAACAACCAGAATTGTCACCTACAAGAAACATACAGTTAACAGTACGTTGCTACAACGAACGAATATATAGCACAACACTAACGACACCAAAACAAATACAGAATAGAGAGGTAGATATCCATAAAATTAAAGATAACCTTATAAAAAATAAACTAACGAAAATAGAAAAACTGAACAAAAAAACAGAAGAATATCAGGAACACCGTAAAGAAGGAGTTATAAAGAACTACAAGGCTGTAAGACACAAAGGAGAACCTCAGTATAAAAAATCAAAGTTACAGAATATCCATACAACCAATATTAAAAGACCGTATAAATTTACACTAGAATAACCCAACTACAAGATAACATTTTTCCAAAAATGACATAATACGCCCAAACTTACTAACCATTAAAAAATAGATATTTATAACAAAATAAAAACAAATAGAACTTAAGAACAGCACAAAGAGAAAATGGTCTTATTTTTTGCAAAAAAAAAATTAGAAAACATTACACTCTAAGAAATACAGAAACCGAAAGAGAAAAATATGTAAGTACCAAAACGATCATAATCAAAAATGTCAGCAGTGAAATTTTAGAAGAAAATTGTGAACCACATCAATTTACGTTGAGTGGAAATCACTTAATGCATTTTAACCATTGTACAGTAAATATACTTTACTTCCAATACACTAATTAATATAAGGAATTAAAAAATAAAAAATAAAAAAATAAAAAAATAAAAAACAACAATTATATAATAATTTTAATAATCACTGTAACCCTCAATAGCGAATATATTATAAATTTAAGTTGTAAACAATACAGGAGTATTGTATGATTTAAAGAGGGGAGGAGTAACGTATTATAATAGTCGACCAAACCGACTTAACCATTACTTAAAGAAATGAAAGAGAAAGACTAAAAAGCTTAATGTACCGTTAAGTCTGAATGCAACGTGTCAATCGCAAGCTTTTTGAGTAGTTCAGTAGTGGCGTTATTATAAAAGAGAATAGAAGTGCTTAATGTATATGAGAACTAAGAAAATTAATAATTTCAATTCAAAGCATAAATAAAATATATACATTTTTAAACATTGTTTTTCACGAATAAAAAAAAATAAATAAAATATACATATATGTAAATTTTTAAACATTGTTTTTCACAAGAAAACTTGCGCGAAGAAGAAAATTAACTGTCGTCGCTTTGGCATTAGCATTAAAAAGAAAAAATCAACAAATTGACAGAAAGCGGAAAAATAACACGCAAAAAAGGAACGAGTTTATTGGCTGTAGTATGTTCATCGAAAAATATAAAAGCAGTTTTGATATTTCATACTGCATTGTCCGTGTGACTCACACACTCTTATTCTCTCTCAATATCACTAATACACACTTATTGCAGTTTGCAGTGCATGATGTGTCTGTACATGTGGCTGCACCTTTAGCAAAGAAGACAAAGAAAAGTCATTCATTCCCTTCAATTTTATTTACCGTTTCGACCATTTTTTTTGGTCACACGTACAGTGTATGTGAATTTATTGTGTTTGTTGTAAAAATATTCCATATCCCTGTAGTGAAAATTATAGGCAGTCTTCAAAATATACTACTATATTTAATAGGAAAAAATCAAGTGGTTAATTTAATAGTTCAAAACTTATCTATTAGTTAACCAGTTACTGACTTCTGCGGCACTTCATTGCCGTGTATACTAAATTTTTCCTTTCTTGTCAATTTAATAAAAAATGAAGTAAAGACAAACATTGGAATTTGAAGAAAAACAGTTCTTTTTATAATTTCAACCACTTTTTGTAATTCCTCATTTTAGAGATCAATCTTCAAGTTAACGAGTGTTTTAAAATATACGCAAAGTGTTCGCAAAGAAGACTGGAAATGCGGCACCATGAATTAACATGATGAATTAATACAGTCCTCACTTATGCACAAAAATTATTTTACATGTCGAGTACACATTATTATATTATGTACACACATATATATGAATTTTACATAGTTATATAAGTTTTAGTAGAATTTTGATTAGTTGGTTTCACTGCTGCGATGTTGTCTAAAATAGCGAATATTCGGAGAAAAAAATCAGAAGAAACAAGAAACCTACTTTTAAATTAAACTTTTAGGGGGTCACTTCATTTGTATTTTAAAACGAACTATGAAACTTCAAAAAAGAAAAGGTTATAATAAATCAAAAAAAATTGTATTATTTAATTTGGAATTGAAAACTCAAATGTAAACAAGTTCTTTTAATAAATTATAACTATTCTTAATGTAAAATCTGATCCAATTGCTTTCCATCTACACTTCTGTTCACTGTAAACGCACCATAGTAATCATAAGATGTAGAATAATGATTATTTGGTTTTTTGCCATAATATTATACTACTAATAACTAAAATAATTAATAAAAATTCATTTATATTAAAATGGGGTCCGACTGCCCCAGTAGCACCCCAAGCGTGTTTAAATATATATGACCATGAACGAATGAAAGTGCACAGGAGACAGTAAAAAATTAGAATTTGGAACAGAAAGAGACAAAGATTAAGAAATTGCCGGTCAAAAGCGAATTCCACATTTTTACAGTATTCTCACAAATAACAACAGTTTCAATAATCTCTGAAAAATCTTCAAAATAGGTAAAAAATGCAGCTAAACGAATTAAGTTAACGGCTTTATGCTTTTAATTAAACAGAGGTAGTGTTTATTTCGTTAATAATTAAGAAAACAATTTTTTATTTTGTCGTATTAACTATGTTACTTAAACGCAACTGGAATATTTCGACTTGTGGATCTTGAGGGTTTATTGACAATGAGAAATTATCAAAGAAATTGTATGTTTTCAGTTATTTTGAGAAGTTAAGTGAATTGAAGAATAATGATAGTTAGAGTTAAGGGGGGTGCACTGTATTTTTGCCACTACATACATCAATTTTAAAACCTCCTCTCAGTAGCAGAACTCGCACAACTACATTCATATCAACTGTCTATTATTGTATGTTCTTTGCCTTTAGTATCAATTGCGTCTTTTTGATTTTGCTCCTCTAATAATTTGAAATCGTTTATATTTACTATATAAGTGATCATATCCTTTTGGCCATCTGCAACACTAGGTTTCAACTTCCTATTTATCCTTGGTGGAGCAATTATTGTATGCAAAAGCATTAAAAAAGAGTAGTTTGAGCAATTTGTAATCAGAATGAGAAAATGGTTCAAATATCTTGATTTGATTGCATATTAGATTACTTATTCCTTTAATTCTAATGTACGAGGATAATAAGTTCACAGAAGTAAAATCTCAATGTCACATTTTGAAACTTTTGCAGACTTCATTTTAACGTAATAGTTAGTTAATACTACTTTTGTCCTTGAAACTTCCTGGCCAAAACAGAGTATACATTTTTGTGCTGAAGGCATCAAAACCTGTAAGTAAGAGGTGCCTTTTGCCTGAAAAAAGGGTACAGAAGTCGATATCAAATAACTCAGGCGCCTCCGGCCCTTTGTACAGAGGCCAGTCTCAATATTTAAGTTAAATTTGCTTTTCCTTCTGCCATACGGAAAGAGAAAGTCTCTTTCCACTGCTGTATGTAATTTGAAGGAAAATTATACATTATGAACTTCTCTTTGGTTATGAAATGTTCCGGTTCTGACTGCATATCTTCAGCCTCTGTATTTGCTTTCGTTGTTGATGGAGTACAGGTAATTGGAGGATCGACGCGCTTACGTTTGTGCAAACGATTGAACTATCTGTCATAAATCTTACCACTGGAATTTTTACCCCATTTTTCGGAATGTAGCTGGGCTCAATACTTTCCGAAGGGACGGATTTGGCTACCTTGAGCATTATTGACGGTTCCATTTGTTGGCCTTTTAAAATAAAATAATCAACAATTATTCTAATAATGTCGGATTTCTTTGACTCCCTCAATTGCTTCACAATTTTATATTTGACTCCCTCAATTGCTTCACAATTTTATATTTTTTTAGAATGGTGCTTCCACGGAGACTGCTAGCCAAGACTTCTTCAATGTTAAAATCATTGTTGTGTTCCATTGGAAAATTAGATTTCTCTTCAATTTCACTCGTTGCACCCCATATTGTTAATTTCTTATGCTACAACAGAGAATAAAATAGTTAGCAATACGGTTTTACGACTATTGAAATTAAATCAAGAGCCTATTTTTAACACTGTATGGGTTTCTGCATTTTCTTACCTTATTTTCTAATAGCCATTTTGCCAGTGTCTCTCTCTCTGAATTTAATTTTATCGAAGAACAAACTCCTGCTTTGAAAAAAAATGTCAATATCCTCAATATAAATTAATTTCAAAGCTTCAGTTGATGTTATTTTGAACTCTATGAGCTCATCAATAGCACTAGCATATATATATATATATGTATATATATATATATATATATATATATATATATATATATATATATATATATATATATATATATATATATATTTTATATATATATATATATATATATATATATATATATATATATATATATATATATATATATAATGACCCTAGTCCTAAGCATTGTAACTATCCACTTTATTATAGTAATAAATTTGTTTTTTTTTCAGTATTCTTTTATTTAACATCTGTCCCATTGTGGGACAATCATTAAATTTCTTAATTTTAACCTTAGTAGTTACAGAAATCTATACATATATACATGTTTACAGCATGCTTGGTGATGAAATTTAAATTTAATATAGTGCGATTTGGTGAACAATATTTTTTGTCAATCCGTCTTTCGCCAATATGAATAGATTCGATGGTTTACCCACACGTGTATATGCAACGTATAATTGGCCATGGGAGAAACATGGATTTCTAAGTCCAGGCCACAAATGGGTATTTTCTGCCCTTGAGATCTATTGATTGTCATAGCGAATGCCAAAGGAATCGGAAGTTGAAGCCGTTCGCATGGGATTGTACTCTCCGACGGTATTATTGCGATACGAGGCAACAGAATGATTTCTCCCTTAAACTTTCCGTTCAAAATGGTTGCTTCTATAACATTTCCGGTGACCAAACGTGTGCCGTTACATAATCTGGGTGGGTTTAAATTACGAACCAGAATTATTGGGGAACCAATCTTCAATCGAAGATTGTGCGATGGCATTCCTGGCATATCTAGTGAATTTAAAAATTCAGTTGGATAATTTACTGCTTCGTTTTCATCAACGACAGTGTCGATTGATTTGAAAGACATCAGTTCGACTGGTAACGACTATTCTATCTGAAAGTTAATTTCGTCAACATCAACAATTCTCGCTCCCAAAATGGCACGTTCACTGAGCCAATTATGGTATGGCCGGAAAGACACTCTCAATTAACTCACATTTTGAATTAACGATGGTGCAAAAATTGTTTGGCAATTTGATACATTGTGTGTTTGGATGCAGTTTTATTTTACCGTTGCCAATATCCAGCAATTGTTTGGAAAATATATGTGCCAACGGATCATTTTTCAATTGTACTCGCATGTTAATAGTCAATCAAACTGTCTCGACGTTTCGCCATAAAAATGATTGTTAATCTCATCACCATGAGATGAGCGTGGAGTAATGTGTGTCGGAAATCACCAGTTAGTAGTAAGATAGCACCACCGAATAGTTTGTCGTTGCCGTTTAAATCTTGCACAGTTCCATGCAATGCTTCGAGTGAATGTTTATGAGCCATTTTACATTCGTCCAAGATAATGATCGAACTCTTTTGTAACACTGCAGCCATTTCGCTTCTTTTTTTAATGCTACATACATATTGCATTCGGTTTGTAATGAACATCTAATGGCAGCATGAGTGCTGAGTCTGCCATTCGTCCACCATCTAATAAAGTGGCAGCAATGCGTGACAATACAATTGCCAAAGCAATTTGCTGCTGCAAACGTATCTTTGCAAGGATAAGTGAGTAAGTCTTTCCGGTTCCGCCTGTTGCATCCATGAAGAAAAAGCCGCCTTGTTTAGCAGAAACAGTCAGCATAATTCGATTATAAATTGTTTTTTGTTCGGCAGCCATTAATTGCTCATTGTTCGCAATTAATGTGGCTAAGTCAATGTTGTTATACTGTTCTTCTCGCTGCACGTCACTGTTAACTAAGCCGGCGGCCGGGCGATCAGACGATGGCATACCGTATTGATTAAGTGGCCAATTTTAAATTAGAATATACAAATCCTCGATCAAAACTATTGCTTCATTGTACATTTCTGGCGTGTAATCAATGTTCTGATCTGGGTTTGTGTGTCGAATTCGGCGCAGTATGTCTTCAGTCATGTAGTTCTTGTATTTTTTCCACAAAGCCGATGACTGTGTTGGATAACATGTCGTCAATATAATTGCGAACAGTTGACGAATGTTATACGGGGTGGATGCTGCACCAACAGGTGTCAGATCCCAATGATTGTCGTCTTCCAGCAGTTGCACCTTGATGTGTATTGAATACTTGTCCATTGACTGTTCGCAAAAAATCGAAAGACGTTGGTCCTGTTACATTCACCAACAACAAACGCAAAAAGGAACATTCACAATGTTTTGGATGTACTGTGTAAAGACGTCCCAATGTCTTAGCTTTGAATACGCCTTTGATTATTGGATGTGGTTCGCCTTGTTTACGTGGCCCTCCCATTTCTTACTTGATTTGTTCCATGTAAAATAGTGTTGAACATCGGTATATAATAATGCTTGTGCAAATTGTCCGAAAACATCAGGGTTTTGGCACAGTCTGAAAAATTCGGTAAGTGTCGTTTTTGGTGGCTCGAGAGCATTTTATTCAGTGAAATATACACGTTGATTGTTTTCAAGATGTACTGCAAGATGCTCGACAGTTGGGCCTCGTTCGTGTATGTGAAAACTAAGAATACGCCATACAGGTTCGTTGCTGCTGATGTATCTGCCCATTTGGTATCGTGATATTTCGTCGTTTTCACTTCCATTTTGTTCTTGAGATACTGCCAAATCATTGCCTTTATTAACGTATTTGCAAATGTACTTGATGGATTGTACAGAACTGCAAAACTCGTCATTAATATGAGCCTTATACGTTTTTGAAAGTGGTGGTGAGTATGGTACTACCCGCTGATTATCACTTTCAAATTGATTTGGCTCGTGTCCGCATATTTGGTTCGTATTTTTTGAGCTCATGATTTGCTTTTTGTTGTCTGTCCGTAACTACAAAGAAACATGCGGTTGCATAAGGAGAAAGACCGTAAAATACTAAATTTTGGTTCGCATGATACAATATGAACATGTATGAAGCGATCAAAAACGGTGCAGATAAGAACCACGAATATGTATGTACATACATACGTATCAGATGTACATTCTATTAATCCTCAAACATTCATTGCTTCGTGTGCCACCGAATGTCCGTTTCGAGTTCGTGTATGAAGCTGTGTATGAGTTCGCTTTTAAAGTGTTCGTAACAGCAAAAATGTCGGTTTCGAGTCGTTGGGATATGAGCATGGAGAAACGAACGCATAAGCATGTTCATACCCGGACATGAATCGTTCAACTTTATTGTAATTTTGCTATGATAAATTTCAAAAATTTTATTTCATCTGTGTTTATAAACCGATTTTAATGAAAAGCATCCTATATTTTAAGCTGGAACCAACCATGTACTCGTATACATATCCATTAAATGTCTCTGAAATCGGTTGGGCGGTTACGGAGATTAGCGTGTACGAACATCGTGACACGTGATTTTTATACATTAAGAAGATGACTGCGAAAACTGTTTTCAACTGGGTTTAAGCTACCAAAACTTTGTATTCATTTTGCGCGCAATTCTTATTCTTATGGAAATCTGGAGTAAGTCAAGCATTTAGTCATGTTTGTTCAGTCTCTGCCTTCAATGGTAATTTGTATCCAAATATTCAGAGATCAATACGACAGAACACTTATGGTGATACAATGGGTGTATCAACATTTTGAGACCTGGTCCACTCGAATAAAGATAAATGTATGTATGTCCTTTGCACCACAACTGTTCAATATTCGAATTTATTAAAGGACGTTAAAAAAATAGTTGGCCAATTCTTCAAATCTTGCTTTTATATCAATAAAATATCAAAGATTAAAATTTCCAATCTCTTATCTTGCCAAATTAATAAAATGGAATCTAGCATTTCAAGGAAATATCACAAATTTCACATTTCTATCGAATCGAAAATTCCAATCAAACTTTTGCTAAAACGAATTTTTAATTTTTTACTATAATTATCAATTTGGTAAAATTTTTTACGATGTGAATAAGTTAAAAAAAATTTTAAAAATTCACAAAATTTATATCATGTGACTCACAAGATTGGGCAGCATAGCTGTTTAAATCAAAGCGCTTCAGAGTCATGTGCATCCAAATTTGGAAAACAGTATATGAATTGGGTAACACAGGAAGATTTGCGCATCTCCCGTTTGAGAAGAAACTTCTCAGAGATAGGTAGTTTTAGCGGTCGCCAAAGAAGCACATTTAGGCCATGATTCACCATTTGGGAGACCTACAGCATGGAACACAAGTCTCAATACCTTTCAAAAGTCCAGCCATTTGGAGCTTTTTATGAAGCAGTTGTTGGAGTTTATTTTCTAATTTGGATTGTCTCCCAAAGAGTTTGGATAGTCTCCCAGGAAAGCAATTATTTGGAATATCCTGTAGCATGGAGACTAGCTCAGATGCGGACGAGTCTGCTTAGCTATCTCGACTATCGATTTGCGGCAGCCCTTGACGCCTTAGATGTAATAATAGCCGAATCCAAGGAGCACAAAGCCGCTTGGTTGTCAGACAGAATGCAAATATCGTGTAGAGATATTTTTCTTCTTACGTCAAGACAGTGATAATTCGAAAGCTTCGCTCTCATCCTGAAATACGCTACAATGGTCCTCAAGGAGATGCAGATTCTTTCGCTAAAATGGCTCGAGGGCAGCAGATTGTGTATCACGTCTACGGCTGGCATTGGAGTTAGTCTGGTTGCTCCACTTATGAATACCTTGGCAGTTCTTTGTCCCTTTGTTACCAATCTGTTGTATATGGACTTACTTAGGGCTGTCCACCAAACAAGCACACCATAAAAAAGGACTGGTCGTATCACAGCTGTGCATATCGAGTAAGGTACTTTTGTTTGTAACCACATATATTTTATATGAATATTTTGTAAGAGTACAGAGCTAGTTGAGCATTCCGAATGTACTCACTTACATTAGCCTCCCACTTCAGTTTCCTATGCAGGATAAAGCCCAGATGCTTAGGTTCAGCAACATGATTAGTATCAATTAGGTTTGGAAAGTTGAAGAATTTTATAATTTCTCGTGAAGAGCACCAGCTTAGTCTTGGATGAAATCACTCCCAACCCGCAGCCTGCAGCCCATTTGGAGAGAATGTTAAACATGCCTTGCTTCAAGTCTCTCAGTGTTGATATGTACTTGCCCGAGATGCTACTAGCAACATCTGCATACGCAACCACTTAAGCAACCAGGAATGTAGGCCTCTAAAATATATTCCAGTCTCATCACTATTTGAGATCTAAGATCTTTCCACCCTCGTCAGATCACCTGGTACCATTGGAGCAGGTGATAATATCTTCCTAAGTCTAGACATTTTTGAGATGTCTTCTATGTTACCGCAAAAGTTTATCCACTACTCTCTTTGTGGTTTCCTGAGGTAAGACTGATGTCAAGAACCTCCTGCCTGTTAGCAGTAATAAATGTGGGTTCTGACCCTTTGTTACAGATAAGGAGGTTAGTCGTTCAAATTAAAATATATTCATATAATGACTCGCCGCGTACATTAACATCCGTGCATTAGTAGAATATCCTATGAAAGCTGCCACACTTAGAGACTTTGCATCTAAAAGTAGCTTCCGCAATTTGTTGGCTTCTGGAAAGATTTCATGGTCGTGCGCCATACAGGCCAAAACTAGTCAGTAGCGTCTTTTGCCAGTTTCCAGGGAGACGGCCGTCAATTCCTTGTTGCTGTAACTGGGGAGGTCTTCCTTCACTTGCGGTATACAGCAATTTGTATCTGTTAATCCTGAGACTACAGAGCCAGTCCCCGCAACACGGCGCTGAAGGCTGGCAGAAGCAGCCTTTGAGTGATTGAGGTTAAGCTTCACTATTCCTAGCATCTCTGCTACTTGTAGCGCTGGTCACGGCGACGTCCTCATCAGACCCTTCCGCGTTTAGTTCCATCAGAACATCCTCCGCACTGAGGGTAGTTGTCCCCAGGAAATATTCCCAACGCCCCAGAGTTGACATAGAGTCTCTGCGTTTCTTGTGCATGAGGGAGTCGTCAGAAGAGGAAGTTGGATCAGAAGCTTCCCCTATAGAGCTCACTCCCTCTGGAACCCCTTCCTGTAGATCTTAAGGCTGGTGGTCAAGAAACCAAAGCACAATTGGCTTCGGCTAGAGTCGCCAAAGATTCGGTGCTCACCGACCTGTAATCCCTCTTGATTCCCCCACCTTGGTCGCCTTCCATTTTTTGGTCGGGAGCTGCTGATTTCTCATCCTGAAGATCTTCAGGATCGCCTTCGGGTCTGATCCAGATTCGGCTGGGCTCCATGCATGCACTTTAGCTCTACGGGGGATCAGCTTCCTAGGTAGAATTTCAGGCATTGCACCGGGCCAGACATGGACCATTGATATGTAGAAACGACCAGCTTCATTTGGCCCTGATGCCATCTGTTGTCGCGAAAAGAAGGCATTCTGATTCGTACGGCCAACCGATCGACGGATTAAACCAAGGCAGCTAAATATTTGAAAATGGGAAGGGGTTGGTTAACTGTGGCAGTGCCCCATACCACAGCAAGGCTCACGTTACTCGATAGCTCCGTTAAAATACAGCCTTACTTACCTCCTGGCTGCAAAAAGGAAGTCTAATAGGCATGATCCCAAGAACACCCTGAATTAGGAGGTAGAAATCTCTTAGTTAGATTACTCCGGAAAAGAAATCAGTCTGGGTAGGGCAATCCTATAAGTGCCTAAACTCCACTATCCCAACCCATGCAGTTAAGAAAATCTGTAATTATGGTAATTATTGTGACTGACTTTTATGATTATGCTGCAGAAGCGAAGGGAAAAGGTTTGTTCTGTCGAAGATTCAGCGTGGACTTAGCTAGCAAAGCAGCGCTTTCTAGAAAAGAAATTTACCTGCTACAGTTATAAATATCGAATTCAATATTGTCAGAGGAAACAGTTCGATTCGTAAAACTGAGGAACGAATATGATTTTGAATTTTTTTATTTCTGTCAAAATATGTTTTTTATTTAAAATGGTCGCGAATAATATTTTCTACGAAGACATCAGCAACTCCGTAGCAGAAATAGAAATGGCCGAAGGACGGCCGAAACAAGGTGATGGTGCGATTTTGTCATCCAGGACTTCATCGGAAGTGAGCAGGATGACGTTATATATTATTTACGAGTTGCCCAACGTAAATACAAGTTGGGATCTTTATTTGCATGACCTCGCCATAACGAAGAGAAAGCGCCTAGATCGCACGTATCGGAAGTCGGAGACAATAGATGAGTTTATGGACCGCTTTCCTTTATAAGATTTTGAATATTTGGTAACAGCACTGAGAGTCCACTCCTATTATATTAGATACACTCCTATTATATTAGATACAGATATTAATTTTTGCAAACTTAATTTTAGGAAAGTTTAATTATTATGTAATATTGTTAATACTAATATAAATTTAATTAAATTGATTATTATTTAACTGAAGTTAACCTTTTTCTTTGCACTATGAGTTTTTGAAAAAAATGTGTATTCATTTTTTCCGAAAATGTCGGAAAACTATTTTAAGCACGTATAAAGGATCCGCTCCCAATTCACTATTTTATCCTCATAAAGTGCACCCTTTTACCAGCTTCCTATTATACCTATTTTCGATTTGGTTGCTTTGATATGAAATGTACTCCTCTGTAGATTTGCAGAATAAATTAATTATTTTTATATGTTATCATTAACTGGGTTAAAATCAGGGTAAAAGTTCCCTATATAACCAACAACCAACAACAGCTCCCAGTGTATTATGATTTGTTGTTGTTGTTTTCTCAGAGAAAAATTCGCTCTATCAGCGTGCGTGAGTTCGGCTCGCAAAAAGGGTTGCTTCGTTCTCAAATTCCCATTTGACGCATTTGTAAAAAAAGAAAATAGGAATAATGAGGATAAATAGGTTATCAACTGAATAGTATTTCTTATTAGTAAGAGGAAATAATATGATTCAAAAAAATAATAAAAAGAAAAATGTAGTCTTTGGCCTGGACACAAATTTAACGCATACGTTATACTGATATAAGAAAATGAAACACGATGCTTTAATTATTGCAAATCAGTATTGGTATTGGTTTTATTTGATATTGTTTCCTCGGCTGCTGACGACTCGTTAGGCTCGCTTAAACAGAAAAGCACGCAGCAACCGCATAACGGCGAACTTCTACATAGGAGATTTGAATGGTACATAAACGAACAAGTCTAAAAGCAAATATAATAATAAAGAAGGGCACAAAGAAACAAATCAGGTGTAATAATTATAGGGTAAATGGGCGTTCTGTAATATCCCCATCCTCGAAAATTAACCCGATTCACTAACATCTAAATCCAGAACGGCCAGCTTGGACGCCGCACGACGCTTGATTCCAGAAGTCGTTCGCGCGTCAACCTGTCGAATCTCACCATCTCGACCGGGGTACAACTCGACTACTTCTCCGCGGCTCCACTCCCTTCGTGGCATGTTAGGGTCGCAGACAAATACCAAGTCGCCTTTCCGGAACGGTTTCGTTCGTTGGCACCATTTTACGCGACGCGTCAATGTCGGCAGGTACTCCGCTATCCAGCGTTTCCATAAATGGTCCCTGAGCTGGCGAGCTATGCGCCACTGTTGCCGTACGGAACATGTGGTGGCTATGTCTTCATCTATACCGGACGTATTCGCGGTATTGGCTGACCCCAACAAGAAGTCGTTTGGCGCTAACGGCTGCTCCTGGTTTACGCTCATCGGCAAGTGAGTAAGCGGACGGGAATTTACAACGTTCTCCGCCTCGATTAAAAAACAGTTCGATGTATGCTCCTTTGGAGCGACCTCTTTGAGAGTTTGGCGTAGGACTCGATTGACGCACTGGACCACGCTCCCATGCTCCTCCTTCGGCTGGGTTAAACGGTGAGTGTAAGACCCAGTCAACGCCCCTTTTTGACAGTTCCCCTTGGATTCGCACACAGTTCATCATCGAGATACGGCGAAAGTTACCGCAATGGACTATGGCGGGATACTTCTTGGCGATTGCGGATTCGCTGAATGTCCATACCGAAAACTTCGCTTTGCACGATTCGGCACAGAAGATGTTCCGACATTTCAAGGTCACTGGCCGTCAGTCCATAAGGCTTTAGAACCTGAATTCGGCGGCGGCATATATTGGTGACTAAAATAACCCAGGCTGTGGTTCGTACCAAGCTTTTAAATGAGGAGAAGCGATTAAATCGTATAAAATCACAACTTACGATGTTTAAAGCATATTTTGAGCGAAGTTCATCATCGGGCTCATCGGGTTCGACAACCGTGTCGTCTTCGGATGGCCAGGCATGTTCCCTCTCTCGTAAAAACAGCGGACCATATGTCCAACGGGCGGTTGGACCAAACTTGTTTTGTTATTAAACCGTGTGGCCTCACCCGCGACGTTTTTCGTTGTGGGTATCCATCTCCAATTGGACACATTCGTGGCGGCCAATATTTCCGCAACCCTATGCTGCACAAACGGCTTGTACCTCCTATGTTCGCTTTGGATCCACTTTGTGACAGTCTTTGAATCGCTCCAGAGGAAACATTCATTTCCATTTACGAGGAGGCTTGTTGGTGGCTTGGGCAGACCTTTACTACTTGGTCCAAACACCACCCATCCCAACTCTCTATTAGCAGCGTATGGTCCCTTCTTCCTCATCGGTATAGTTGTGGATGCGATACCCAAATGGCAATTATCGATACCGATGAGCAGTCTCGGTACCGCGCCAGATTGTGGTTGCACTGGCAATTGAAGCACTCGTTTGTCATCGCAAAGTAGGTCTGCCTGGTTAAGGCTTTGTGATGGTAACTCAAGATTCCTTACAGCGTATACGTTTTGGACCTTGTGTTTCCTTTTCATACCCACACCGCTGATAAGGAGGTCGACTAAGGTTGCTGGCTCTTGTAGGGCATGTCCACCGAACCACTGGACTTTGAGGTGCTGTGGTTGTCCGCGCAAGCCCAGCTCTTCGGCGAGCACGTTGTTGAGCATGGTAATGGACGAGCCCTCGTCCAGTAGAGCGCACGCGTCCACGTGGTTTGTTATGGATTCGATTGCATCTACCGATAGCACAAACCCTTCTTTGCCTGCAGTCACGTGTAATATGACCACATTTCAGGCACGCAAAACATAGGCGGCGAGATTTTACTTCGGCCACTGAAGCTTCAAGAAGGCGTTTGCACTCGTGTGTTTTATGCTGACCCTGACATATCGTGCACTTCCGCGGCCACTCTCTTTCATCTAAATGGAGTAGTACTCGGCGTTTTGGCTCACAGGTGGCAACCTGACTTTCATCGTGAATCGTGCACAACGTTGGGGATATTATATTCGGGATTTTGAAACCGCTATTGCTGCCTTAAGCCCGAGGAAAGCCGCAGGTAATGACAAAATCAGTAATAAGATGCTTTTAGAACTGCCCCGAATAGTAAGAAAAATAATTCTTTTCATTTTTAATGCTATTTTACGCCTCCAACAGTATCTTACTGAATGGAAAGTTTCGTTGATTACCATGATACCTAAGCCCGGAAAAGACCATACGAAAGCAGAATCTTATAGACCTATTAGCCTATTATCTAACATGTCAAAACTATTTGAAAAACTGCTTATGAGCAAGCTGACCCCCATACTAAATGAGAATGGATGCATTCCAGATCATCAATTTGGATTCAGAAGAAAACATAGCACTATTAAACAAACACATCGACTTGTAAACATAGTTAGAAAAACGTTCGAAGAAAAGAAATATTGTTCTGCCCTCTTCATTGACGTTTCCCAGGCTTTTGATAAAGTATGGCATGAAGGTTTAATTTTGAAATTAAAGCAAAACTTACCCGCAAACACTCATAAGCTATTTAAAAACTATTTAACTGGACGAAAATTTATCATCAAAGAAGGTGATTTTCTGAGCACTCCTCAACCGAATCAAGCCGGAGATCCCCAAGTCAGCATCTTGGGTCCTATCTTATATTTGATATACGCCTCTGATATGCCAATAAGCAATAATATCCACTTATCAACATTCGCTGATGTTACAGTTTTCCTAAGCGTCCACGAAAACCCTCAAGAAGCATCCCGCAAATTACAGGAATATATATCTCAGTTGGAAAAATGGCTACAATAATGGAGGATAAAGGTGAACGAAGAAAAATGTGTACATATTACATTTACATTGCGCAGGGAAACATGCCCGCCTATCCATATCAACACCCAGACTATACCGCAACACAGCGAGGTTAAATACCTCGGTATTCATCTTGATCGTCGATTAACATGGAAAACCCACATAGAAGCAAAGTTTATCCAAATGAAACTAAAAACAGTTCAAATTAACTGGCTTATTGGGAGAAATTCTACACTAAGCTTAGACTGTAAACTTCTACTATACGACTCGATTCTAAAACCAATATGGTGCTACGGGATTCAGCTATGGGGTACTGCCTCAGCGTCAAATATACAAAAATTTCAATGGCGACAAAATAAAATCCTCCAAATGTTTACAGCCACTCCGTGGTATGTCAAAAATTCGTGCATTCACAAAGATCTAAACGTCCCGATGGTAAAAAATGTGTTTTCAAAACATGTGACAACGTACGAGTATATCAAGAAGCTTGAGTCCCACCCAATTCGGTGATTGCGATGAAAATGCGTTATTTGTATGAAGTGTACTGTACAAATTATTTGCCGTTGACGTCGTACTGCAAATAACTGGCTGATTCGCGGAAATGTAATGGACTTCGGCAACCGGCAGGCCTGTGTTCGAATATGCGTTTGCTTGTACAGATTCTAACTATGACATCTGCGTCGACTGCGGTGGTGCTGGCTGCGGCTGCGGCAGTGCTGGTTGCGACTGCGCGACAATGCTGCTGGCATATGTAACGGCAGAACTACCGGTTCTGTGCAGCGTTACCATGAGGGCTTCATTCTGTAGGTCACGCTCTCTTAACTGCGCCGGTGTGGCCTTTAGGTGGGCTTCCAATAAGGCTATCCGTTTCTCCATGGCCTGGAGATCGATGCCTTGATTGGTTGACGTACCTTGTGTGAGTTCCGGTGGTGCTGGAATCATTTGCTGGTATGACTCCATCAGCAGAAGGTGTAGAAGCTTTGGCGGTTAGGACGGCTGTAGTGTCCCTGGGTGGTAAGGTGTCTTCGAACATACCTAGTGGCTCCTTGGTAGTTGTGGTTAACGCAATGACATTATCGTTCATATTGGTAACGACAGGAACTTCTCTTGAAACGTTTAGGCGGAGACTCCTGCGAGGGGGAGTATGATGCATCTGTACAATGGCTACTGGCAGTGGCAATATTAATTTCGATTCAAAACAAAATAAGCGGCACGGAAATTAAATCGAAATTTAAACAATCAAATAAAAGTTGTAGTCGTTGGCCTGGACACAAATTTAACGCATACGTTATACTGATATAAGAAAATGAAACACGATGCTTTAATTATTACAACTCAGTATTGGTATTGGTTTTATTTGATATTGTTTCCCCGGCTGCTGTCCAACGACTCGTTAGGCTCGCTTAACGAACTAATAATTTTATAAAATGTATCTTATTGACCTTAATACCTAATTTTCGTAATGATCATAATTGTCAAATAGAGAAATATTTGCCTATACGATAACCCTAAATTTTAATTATCCCAGATGCAATTGGTTTGTTTATCATTAGTTGGGAACGGATAATTGGGTTTGCTGATGATTTGCTTGCAAAAAATTGCTGCCATTCTACTACATTCTTTGCAAGCCGTGGAAAATGTCTGACAAAATAAATTGTTGGCATTTTTTGCGTTAAATAGAAATTATCCTTATGCAAATCCATTCCAGTATACTAAAATTCCATTACATTATGTTTGGATGGATAAAGAGGAGCGATAGCAGAGGCGACCACCTGGTGGTAAACAATTATACCATGCTTGTATATTGAACTACTTTCCGACTGTTTCTATTGCATGTCGTTGGTCCGAAATCGTTTGCAGATGTTAGGACTTATAATAATGTCATTTATAATTCCTTTATTGAAGCTTGCCATGCGCCTGGTATTGCATCAGATGATAACGAGTGGCGTGATTGTTTGAATGAAACGAAAGAGTTCCATTCACCAAACACAATTCGCGACATATTTGTTATCATTTGTGCATTTAATGTTCCAACAATTGCTCTGAAATTACGGAATGAGTTCAATCTACTCCATTCTGAAGATTCAAGGGGGCAGTACACTTCACAATGTGTTTAATGCAGTTTGTAATATACCTGTAAATAGCAGTCATAGTCGCTATATAAATTTAGCATCAATGATTATCATTGATGAAATCTTTGTGCCCACTTTAAATACTGAAAAACGCGGAAAATCTCCACGCTACTTAGTAATCCGTCAATGTGGTGTGCACTTGTTTTAAACTACTTCGAATAGGCTTGAGAACAAAAATATAAACTAGTTGGTTCGCACTCAGTATATTCGGAGAGTGCGAGATTTCTTTCCAAGAAATCCCCTGTTCTTACAATTTTGAAATATGCCTCTAGTGTTAACTGCTATATTGCTAAAATAGAATCAATTCAAAAGCAGTTTCTGTTATTTGCTCTTCGTTCCTTCAAATTGAATCCGTTGCTGAGTCTTCAACCGTACGAACATTGTTTAAAATTATTGCAATTACCTACGTTGGAAAGTAGAAGGGTAATAATTAATGTTTCTTTTGTCTGCAAGGATGTTGGGGAATGAATACAAAAATATATATGAAACACTTTTCGAACCAAGGTCCTGGTGGATCTTCCATTCAGCGCTCCTAATATTGAATAATGAGTTTGATTTACGTTAGAATTTATAGTAAATATGTATCTGTATTTATTTCTTTATCCAAAAAAGTCACAATCAAATTGCACAGCAAAACTGCATGGCTGCACAGCAGAACACTAAAAGTGATTTGTTGCGGAATGTTGTGCACAGAATTGAAGAAATTGTCGGTGCTTTGCAAATTTTAGTTAACTCTGAGTTGCACCAGCAAACACTCTTCCTCTCTCTCTCTTTGACTCCCTAATATCTTCCAAAATCAATATATTGTCTTTGCCACAGCCACAAAGATTATAGACCAACGCGTTTGTTTTTTGTCATTTTTAATAAATTTTATTTTCTTCTAATATTCTATTAAAAGTATTAAAAGTTTTTACTTTAATGAATTACATTTTCCTTGCATTCAAAAGCATTACAAGACTAACATAATCAAAGGTTGTCGTCAACTCGCTGGCGAATTTAACGCAAGAAAATAATCGGTCTTTATATTGTTTATTTCTTTAAAAAAACCATTGTATTAAAAAGAGAATTAAATTAAGTTAAACGCTTACCGCAGTGTGCCCTTCACCTGTTCTTGCTGGTCGACGACTAAAATCAAACTCGAACACCAGAGATAAGGCGAATGACACGTTGCGGTAAATTCACAAACAAAATGTAAAAAACAATCAACAAATTGAAACAAATACCGCAAACATACAAAAACAAATTGCGTACGCTTACAATTAAATGACAATTTAAAATACATATAGTTAAACGGAACTCTTTCTTAAATACATAAATACAAAACAGGGGTTCCCAACAAAGGTATTGAAATCGCACAAATAGTAACACAATTTCATGCGCACATGAATTTATGTATGTGCGTTAAGAATGGTACCATAACGGACTATTTTCAAGAAATATAAATCTCATTTCTGCAGTGTTCTGCTATAGCAGCAGCAATTAAATTTGGTTCAGTAAAACTATTTTATACTGGATAATTTAAGTTAATTTTAATTATGACAATTTTTTGCAAAAAAGAAATTAATGAAATAAATATTTAATTTAAATTAATTATACCATTTTTAAAAAATTCATTTTGTAATTTACAATAGGCGTATACGATTGGTACCTTGTATCGATTACGTATCGGGTTGTGCGAATAAAACAGCAAATGAGTAAGTGGCATTTTTGGCAGCACTGAAGTATAGAAAATTCCAGGGAAATTTTCATTGGTAATTTTTAATCTCGTTAGTTTTCAAAGAAACTCACTCGTTTCATCCGAGTATAATTTACTCGATCACTTTTTCTGTCCTATCCTGGATAGAGTGGCGAATCGAATGCGCCTATTCAAGTCTCATGCTCCTCTTATAACCATTTTTAGCACAAAAATGTTACATTTTAACAGAGGTTCCACAGCGAAGCCACGAAATGCATTTCCCCTGTTTGCTAAAGGGAACGATGGAAACTCTTTACGTATATACTGTAGTGTACCTTAATAGCGTACACTGACGACAACACAATAACACAAGTAGCCTCGTTTCACACGAACGGCAACGGTGCGCCACGGCGATGATAAATATTCACAAAACTGCACAACAAAGTACCAAAACAATATTTAAATTTACGGCGCCGCAGTCCGACTCTATATGAAAAATATTCACCAAGTGCGACAAAATCATTTTTCCCCAGAAATTAAAAAATGTCTCCTCCGCTCTATTTTGTGTTTTATGTTTCAATGCTTCAAACTTTACGCGAATATTCAAATATTTGAATACTAATCTGTTATATTTGCACTTTATGTTTAGTTTGGTTCTTTTACTGCAAAATGCGCTCGAAAATAACGGAATATTTTTATCCCGTTACACACAGTCGCTCCCCTTTTGAATTTTGCTTATTTTGCAAGTCACAAAAGTTAGTACACAGCGTTCATTCGTTTAGTTTATTTCGCTTGGAATAAATAAAAGTCTGACCGGAGTGCTAAAGTTTTTGCGAATGATCAATTACTTTGTGTAATTAAACAATTTAATTCATAAAAACTTAATAATAGTCTTAGTATTTACAATAGCGCCAAGAGGAAAGGAAATTTCTACTGATTTGAAAGAACTGATTATAAAATATCACTAAGACAAAAAATCTGTTCGAGAAATTGGGAACATTCTTCAAAAAAGTCCTTCAACCGTTCAGAAAATTATAATGAAATATAAAGTGTCGGGATCTGTTGTCAATAAAAGCCGATCTGGTCGTCCGCCTACTTTTACGGAATCAGAAAGACGTTTAATCATTAGTAGCATAAGAAAAAATCACAAAAAAAGTGCTCCAAAAGTAACAGCGGAGGCGCGGTATGAGTTCGGTATAGAGTGTAACCCTCAAACCATTCGACGCAAACTATATGCTGCTGGTTATCACGGTCGAAATATTAGAAAAAAGCCGTATGTAAACGAAGCTAATCGTCGTAAGCGCAGAGAATTTGCGAAAGGTCACCAAAAATTTGACCAAACCTTTTGGAAGAACGTAATTTTTTCTGACGAAAGTAAATTTAATATTTACGGATCTGATGGACGCCAAAAAGTCTGGCGAAAAGTTAACGAGGCGCTAAATCCAAGTAACATGGCAGGAACTGTAAAGCATGGTTTGGGGGTGTATGGCGGCCAATGGGGTCGGCAACTTAGTTATAATATATGGCATTATGGACCGATATAAATATTTAAATATTCTAAAAGAAAATTTGAAGCAAAGTGCCGTAAGTTTGGGTATAGAAGGGTCATTTATTTTCCAGCAGGATAATGACCCCAAACATACTGCTCTCATTGTTCGTGAATGGCTTCTTTATAATGTCCGAAAACAGCTTAAAACCCCGCCCCAATCCCCAGATGCCAACCCTATTGAACACCTATGGGAGCATTTAGATCGACAAATACGTAGACATACAATTAAAAGCAAGAATGATTTGAAGCGCGTTCTTTTAGAGGAATGGCGCAAAATAGCCCCAGAAACCACACAAAATTTGGTAAAATCAATGCCAAAGCGACTAAAAGCAATTATAAAAGCCAAAGGATATCCAACTAAATATTAAATATAAATTACAATATCTTGTTTTTCTATTCTTATAACTTTAGTTGTACTGTGTACTTACTTTTGGGATGTGAATTTTCACCATTTTTCATTTAATCCTATGTAACTAGAAATTTGTTTATTAACTTTGTAAATATTGTGCTTAAATATTTTTTTTAATGTTTTCTTTAAATCAAATTAAACTGTTCTCATTATTTTGTTGTTAATATAAACAAATTATTTGATAACGAATATGAACAGGTAGTATGTGTACTTACTTTAGTGAGCGACTGTATGTAAGTAGGTATAAAAATTTCTGCTGCAAGTGCCACAAAATCAATTTTCCAAAGAAATTAAAAAAAGGTCTGTCTCGTCTGTTTTTTTTTCTCCAGAAATTAAAAAAAAAAACGAAAAAGATGGAAGCAGAATTTGCCAAAATGAACAAAAAAATCGTTCGACGGTTGAAAGTTTCCGCCGGCAACTATGCGAATTGAGCAGTATCCTTTATTTTGATTTGGCTTTTTTGTTTTGTTTTGTTTTTCAACCGCAATCATAGATTGTCTGATCGTGTGAAGCTCTTGGTATGAGCATACACATATTTCGCCGATGTTGTGAATTTTGAGCAGTTTTGTGTATATTTATCATCGCCGTGCCGCACCGTTGCCGTTCGTGTGAAACGAGGCGTATACTCTGTATTCTTATATGCCGCACTTAATATTGTTAGCTCAACTATACTCAATGCGTATTGCTGAATAAGCATTTCATACAATTCAACGACTCAAGCAGGCTCTGTGCAGAACATTGTTGGCGCGATACACGCAATTTCACTCAATACAGAATGCCGAACATACATTTTTGGCAAAGACATGGGACGCGATCACTTAGTGTAATGTAAACAAAGCGTGTGTTTGGGCATGATTTGTCAACACCAAATGCAGATAATTCTACATTTGAGTGCTATTTTGAAGATATGTTTAATAGCATGTAGAAATAATTTATGTTAGATAGAGCAAAGACAATATACTATAAGACGTTACATTGCTCTCTTGAGTGAGAATCAACATATTGAAATTGCTGGCAACCACATTGGAATTCAAATCGGCAGTCACACACATGGCTATTGTTGTATTGCATTCGTATGAATAATTTAGTGTGTGTGTTTTTGTGTGTGCTCACAGCAGAAGCGATAATTTGAAATCAAATTTTTATTTTCTGTTCTGTGTGGCTGGGGTAAAATACACAAGAATGAATTTTCTGTATGGCAAAGGTTTCTTATTCGGAAAGTGGGGCTTAAAACAAACCATTTGTGGTTTTGCGTATAAGAAAGATTTGCCATGTCATAACGAAGCATAATGCGTGCATATTAGAACACTTGACAATATAAAATAAATATGCATGCATAGGATCTTTTATAAAGATCGATAGTGCAAGTGGTAAAGTGTTGGTCTATCATTTTTATGATGCCGTGTTCAAGTCCGCTGAGAAATGTATTTATTTTTTAAATTGTTCATCTTTTTTTTTAAAGCAAACTAATAATTATTTTTATAAAAAATAATAAGATTAGTTTCTACTTTAGCATTAATTATCCAGTATTAAATAATTTTACTGAACCACATTGAATTCCTGCTGCTATAGCAGATCATTACAGCAAAGAAATTTATATCTTCTAAAAATAGTCATAACGGCGTTTCTTAACTCACATACATACTATGTACATTAATTCATGTGCGCATGAAACTGTGTTAGTTTTGTACGATTTCAATACTTTTGTTTTTGTTGGTTTTTTTATACTTTTTCGCAATTCGTCTGAAGAAACTCATATATTTCATAAAATCTAATCCAATCAAACATTTCGTTCGTCAATGAATATATGCAATTTTAGGAAGTTTTTGATATATCGTATATTGGATTTTATTCTTATCGTAAGAAAAGGAAGAATTTTGCAGATGTATTAAAATTGTTGATATTTCATTTATATTAATACATTAGGTCCAAAACAAAAATTAACTTAAATTAATATAATTAAATTAATATCATTATGATATATATAAAAACATGCAGTTGCATAGAAGAAATTAGACAGCAAATAATTAAAAAATAAAACTAAAAAGAAGTCCCAACTATTATTCACGAATGTAGGTCAAGGTAGATTATTTTATTCAAAGTATTTTCTATACGAGTATGTACATATGTAAGTGGATACACATCCAAAGACAAGTTCACACGCCCAAAGAAGCAGGAAGCAGAAAGAAGTTTTTGCACATTTTTATTAATTTCCATAACTAAAGTCTTCACGTCAAAGCATTTGGGTTGCCGGTTGTAGTATTTCGAATGTTGTTTGTGAAAAAACATGCAAGCAAGTCGACTTGAGTAAGCCCTGCACATATCATGTAGACATTTTGGGAAGTGAATGTCAAATGTAATTGGCAAAAAGACGCACCTTATATTACAAATTCTTTTACCAAACATTATTTATCCTAATATAAATTTAAAATTTCTTGGATTTTTAAATACTTGAAATAAATTTTTATAGATTTTTGTTTATAATAATTTTCGATTATTAAGTGGTAAAATGCATTGGAACACAATCATGGTTGAACTACATTTTTCCATAGGAAATAAATGGTTATATATAGGTTATTGCATTATATACGGTTTTATTTGCAAAACTTTGTAAGTCAATGTATAACAAGAAAATATGCATTTAATACTAGATATTGAAGTTCACAAAATTTACTTCAAACATGTAAGTAGGCAACGTGAATAGGCAACAGACGAACATATGAATATTAAAAGATTATCATTAATTTCTCGAGCAGTATAAATGGTTTCGTTATGTGTCAGTCTCCTGTTATTTATTTTGTTTGTCAATTCCAGTATTTTGTTATAGTCGTTCTCTATAGTCCCTTTCAACTGTAAGCTCTTCAATTCATCTACAAGTTCCACAATTGTTTTCTTTTCTCCGAAATTCTTCTTCAAAACTTCCTTAATGTTTTTCCAATCCTCACCGCAATTTTCGCGATGTAGGACATCTCTTGTTTTACCTGTACATCTATTTTTCACATACATTAACAATATTCTCTTATTTACCTCATCCAGACTATCTATTGTCGGTAATAATGCCTCTATTTGTTGAATGAAGTCAGGCAGCTGATTTGGGTTTTGCCCATCGAATTCTTGTATACTCTTTATATAATTTAAAATTAAACTTAGGCTAGTTACATTGTTTAGTTCCATTTTACCTTATTTAATTATTACTGCTAAGATAATATTAAAGTTGAGATTTTTGTTTGATGATCATTTATTGATGACGTTGAATGTTCTTCTTCTCCAGAATTGGCAAATAATCTGCAAGATAATCAGAATGCAGAAGTTTATTTAGTTCTTACTTCAAATTATTCTTCAATTTATTATTTTGTATTATTATTATTTATTTATTTATTTATTTTTTTAAATCTTTGCGTATTACTGCAATTGATCGATTGTTTTTGGTTTCGGTGCTCAGTTTAGTAATTTCCACTGGTCAACCAGTATCGATTTGACGGAAACTTCTTTATTTAAAATATAACCAGCAACTCAGAAAAGTGGTTTTTGTTTTTTTTTTATTTTCAATCGTTTAATCCGTTGATCTTTTTTAATATTGTATACGTATGTATTCTCGTACAAAACAGTAATTATTTTTAATTAACATCGAAGTGTTTTTTTCTTCTTAAATCCGTCGTGGACGCGCAAAGAACGAACGCGTAAAGTTAATTTGAAAACGACTGCGCCACTAACGTACTGACGTACGGAAAGAAAAGATGAGAGGTTTGTTTCTTGGTTCGCAAACAACTGAACTCAAAACTTTATTAAAAATCTTAGCAAAGCTTAAAATCTAAGTTAACATAAACATAAAGTAGAAATATCGCACGCTCATTCCGCTGATGTCGCATTTCCTGCAATCGTAGAAGCGAGCTTACAATGTTGCGCTTTGCCTTTGGCTTACATTGTTGCCCTTTGCTCGCCTATACGATCTGCTTACATGGAATTTGGAAAGCGTAAAGGTTTTAGATTTCATAAAAGGCGCATTCAATGGAATACGGTGGGAACATACGATAACGCTTTTATATTAGATACGTATATTATGTATGCATGCATAGGATCTTTTATAAAGATCGAAGCGCAAGTGGTAAAGCGTTGGTCTATCAATTTTATGATGCCGAGTTCAAGTCCGCTGAGAAATGTGTTTATTTTTATATTTTTCTAATTGTACATCCTTTTTTTGAAAGCAAACTAATAATTATTTTTATGAAAAATATTAAGAATAGTTTCTACTTTAGCATAAATTATCCAGTATTAAATAATTTTACTTAACCACATTGGATTGCTGTTGCTATAGGAGATCATTAAATAGTCATAACGGTGTTTCTTAACTCACATACATAAATTCATGTGGGCATGAAATTGTGTTAGTATTTGTTCGATTTCAATACCTTTGTTTAAGTTAGTTTTTTGATGCTTTTGCGCAATTCGTCTCACGAAGCTCATAAATTTCACAAAATGTAATCCAATCCAACATTTCGTTCGTCAATGAATATGTGCAATTTTAGGAAGTTTTTGTTTTTTCGTACATGTACATATATGCTATATTAAGTAAATTGTTAGATTGGTTTTTATTCTTATGGTAGGAAAAGGAAGAATTTTGCAGATGTATTAAAATTTTTGATATTTCTTTTATATTAAAACATTATTTACAAAATAAAGATTAACTTAAATTAATATAATTAAATTAATAGCATTATAATATATAAAAAACATGCAGTTGCATAGAAGAAATTAGCAAACAATTAAAAAATAAAACTGAAAAGAAGTCCCAACTATTATTCACGAATGTAGGTCAAGACAGATTATTTGATTTAAAGTATTTTCTATATATGTATGTATGTAAGTGGATACACATCCAAAGACAAGTTCACACGCATAAAGAAGCACGAAGCAGTAAGAAGTTTTTGCACATTTTTATTAGTTTCCATAACTCAAGTCTCCACGTCAAAGCGATTGTGTTACCGGTTGTAGTATTTCGAATGGCGATTGTGAAAAAACATGCAAGCAAGTCGACTTGGGTAAGCCCTGCACACATCATGTAGACATTTTTGGAAGTGAATGTTAAATGTAATTGGCAAAAAGACGCAACCTTATATTATAAATTCTTTTACTAAACATTATTTATCCTAATATAAATTTAAAATTTCTTGGATTTTTAAATACTTGAAATAATTTTTTATAGATTTTTGATTATAAGAATTTTAGATTATAAAGTGGTTTCCTATGCGTTGGAACACAATTATGGTTGAACTACATTTTTCCATAGGAAATAAATGTTTATATATAGGTTATTGCATTATATACGGTTTTATTTACAAAACTTTGTAAATCAATGTATAAGAAGAACATATGCACTTAATACTAGATATTGAAGTTCATAAAATTTACTTCAAACCTGAACATCATATACTATGTAAATGCGGAGAATCAGTGTCCATAGATATGTATGCACATATTCATGTACGTACAAGTGGTTTAATTTGTTATAAAATGTGATTACAGTATTTCAATCTGATCTGACAAAGAAAAAAAAAGGTTTAAAACCTTGATTTTGTTGACTGTACCCTTAATCTAAAAATTATTTAGATAAATTTTCTGATGGAATAGACAACAGACGAACATATGAATATTAAAATATCAAAACTAATTTTAGCAAAATTGGTTTTTTGTGCATAATTATTCTTTCTTTAGATTTACCCACAAAATGTTTGAACGGATCCTGCTAAAGCGAAAATATAAAATCGAAAGTATAAACTTTGCTGAGATTTGTCTATTCTGAAAAAATTCAAATATCCAAAATTTCATAACAAATTGAATTCATTATGCTTAAAGAATCCAAACAGCATATAAAGTAAAACCACCAGACATAAGGGCGCTTTCATTTTCATTTCTTTCATTCTTTTTATGGCACAATTCGCTACCTGGCAAAATGATCGAAACACAAATAAGTCCTATGTAGATACATACATATGTATGTATGTATGCATATGATTTGTCAAGATTGAATTTCAGAATACTCCACTGTTTCCAGTCTTCTATACCAGACATGAAATAATTCTGCTCTAGTTTTGGTCCAGTAAAATGATATAATTCTGGTTAATTTATGGAAAATAGTAAAATACTTTTACTACTATTTATAAAAAATTAATATAAAAAAAATCCGATAAAACAAATACAGCATTTTGCTGGGGCTCGAACCCTAAGCCTCAAAAACTATAGACCAACGAGCAAACCATTGACACTCATACTATTTTTGTTGATTTTGGAGTTAACTAAAATTTTTATAATTCTGTACATAACATTCCGCAAAAAATGACTTTTAGTCTTCTGCTGGTGCAGCCATGAAGTTTTGCTGTGCAATTCGATGGTGGCTTTTTTGGGGATAAAACAATAAATTAAATAAATAAATATTATTATTTATTAATTTTATACACCAATATTTTCTTGTTTTACTAATTTACAATATAAATTTTAAAAATATTCCCATAATTAGTTATAATGCCTCGTCTTCGATTGCTATGATTGAAATTCGTTTTCATTCCAATTCAAACAAATAAATAAATAACATTCTTGCATTCATATCCATACACACATATGCATGCCGTAAACATGAAAGCAAGCATACAAACATTCGCACATGTAGTAAACACACACGCTCATATAGAAAGAACGCAAACAACAGAAAGTGTATTGACATGTTTTGCCTTTGCATTGCCGAGCACACTTCGGGTTTTGGTCCAATAGGCAGCCACGGTTTTTAAACTCATTTCGCTGAGTGAAGAGAGCAATGTAACGTCTTATAGTATATTGTCTTGGTAAGACAAAATATGTATCAAAATGATATAAAAGGGCCGTCGAGCCGAATAAAGATCTGATTGAATTTGAATGTTTAATTTAGCATTACTGCTCCAAACTTCATTTCTTTTTCCGTGCTCTCAGTTAGGCTTAACTTTCAGATCAGCACAAACAATAGCTTGACCAGCTGCAAACTCTGCCGGTCATAAACTTTGCTACAGGGCGCATATCCAATTCGCTAGGATCTTTTCTCCTTACAGAAATATACCACATGGTGATCCTGTATACTGAAGCATACTACATACAAATCCACTATTATATTGCTTGACGATATTGCCGCCATAACATTATCCTTTTATTACATGGCAATCCTGCCAGGATCTCATTAATTTATTACAATACCCTTTGCCTTAACATGATTTTATGCTCATGCGTCAAGTAAATAATTCTAAAAATGTTGTTCTTGAAATTAGTCGAGCTGCTGCAAAAAAGTTTACAAACCACCTTTGGTCCTTAGGTCCTGAAACAGTTGCTCTATATTTATATGATGATAAAGTGCCAACAGGAATGAAAGCAGATATGGCCAGAGATATATTGAAACCACAAGGAAAAAGAGAGAAAAAAATTAAATTAAAGAGTATATTCTGCAAAAAGATTTTTCTCCATTTTAAATTTAGAGTTTTCTTCTCTCATAACTCCTGCTACAAAAAGATCCTCCAGCCGATTTTCTGAAAAACCATCAACTTGATGCAGTTATCAAAGTAGAGTAGAACAATTAAAAAATATCGTAGTTGTAAATGATGTCGCAGAAAGAGACGTCAAAGTCATACAAGAGTACAGCAATATCCTGACAACAAAAAAAAACCATAAAAAATTGTTTTACAGGTCATTGCTAAAAACCGGAAAGCCAGATTGATTTTGTTTCCATCTGTCCTGCCAACTAATTTCCACACCGTTAATAAGATGTGAAACTTCACAAAAGTAGAGTCTGGACCTTAAGACAGATATATGAACCCATTTGGACAAATACCACGTCTACCTCGTATATATGAACCTGTAGGCACATTTTTAAAGTGATTGTAAATTCGGATATTTGATGGCAGTTATGTAGATATGGGTCTTACTATTATATGCAAAATGTGGGAGGTATATACATATTTACTTCCCCGCCCACTATTAGCAAATGTTCATTAAATAAGATCTAAAAGCCATGTATGGACGAAATTTTGTGTGCAGAAGAATAACTTTATAACGCCATATGCAAGAAATGGGGTTGATGAAACACACGCCCACTTTCCATATAACGAACTTTCAAGATTCAACTAAAATAATCGCAGCTCTGCTTGTATTGATGACATATGAATAAAAATTGGCAGTAATGCTCCATTCTAGTGCGACTATACGAAATAGGCGGTATACTAAAATTTCCACACCCACAATTAACCAATTTCCGTCACTGGTTATCTATAAAAAAATCATCAACTCTACTTCAAACTAAAAACCGGCGGTATATTTTCAGTCGCTCACCCATTATTGACACATGTTTATAATAAGTCCCATATAAAGTTTGTGGGAGAATTTTGATGTGAATAATTGACGGTGTAAACCCATACATAGCAATGGGATCGATCAGATAATGGACACGCCTCCCTCCCTTATAATCAACTCTGGAGACCCCGCAGAATATTCCCCTAACTATACTCTTATTGATTATATATAAATACAATTTAGCTCTATACTATTCTAGAAAAGAAAGTGGGAGACTACCATGCCCGCAATTCACACCTGCTGATTAATGGGCCCTTATATAAAACTCATCGACGAAATCATACAAGAAATATGAGAGTGCCAAGTATTAAACGCTAATAAAAAACTTCTTATAGATTTATAGAAGTTGGTTGAAATAATGGCACAAAGTTCGATTATAAATATTGGAAATGATAGTAGGCGTAAACTTTCAGCCGGCACTCCCACCGATTTACAGAATTCATCAGTATGACAAACGTGGCTACAGACACATTATTTAATATTATATTATATGGAAGCAATCTCATCGCTGGCAAGGACATGTAAGTGAAAAGGGTATTTAGAAGTCGGTCTAATCCAACTTCAGGTTTCTTTTCTCGTTTGTTGTAATCATATTTTTCCATATATATGTGCAATATAATTAAAAGCATTAAAGTAACATTTTGAAGTATTTTCTCTTAGATTTTATCCACTTGCGTTTTAGATAACAATACATTAAATATAATACTTCTTAGCCAATTTAGTGCATTCCAATGGTCTGACTGGCAAATTACTTCTCCGTACATTCCCCTAGTATCGATTCTGTATGACTTAATCTTCTATTACACTTTTATTAAATATTGTTCATTCTGTTTCCTCTATATTAGATAGATGGATAGATAAGAGTGGGGTAGGCCGGAGCGCCGCCGGAAAAGTAGGTCTTCAAGCACTCAGGCCCATTGCCCATTGTACTGTACGCCTGGAAAAATATTTGTGGGAAGGGGGAGAGAGATATTTTTGTTAACATACGAGTATTATGAATAATGTGGGTGGATTTCGTAAGAGTCGCAAAGAATATATATTGGAAAATATGAATCCGATTATATCGTTCCTTGCTAATAAAACATACCAATGTTTTGCATGTATCTCTGGGGGGGCTTTGTGATGGGTCTAGTGACGATATCTTTCTAACTCAAATATACATTTTTCCAACAATGGAGAACGAGCAGCAAATCATATGAAGGATAAAAATTTAATTAAATTAAAACTATTAAACAATCAATAAGGAGCCACATCCATCACTCAACTGTCGCCCTAATAGCGATATTTATAATTGCTACCATGATACCGAAGTCCAAATGAAGTTCCGTGGCTGACTGTGTTGCAGCAGAACCCTTTCAAAAGTAAACCGTTTTTGTCGTTCAACATTACTGCAATGAATTCGGAGTTACTCGCAGCCGTTTCACCGTATCAGTGGGTGTTTGTTTTTTTCTCGCTATCCCCACCTCCCTGCTTTCTTAAAAACAAGCGCGGCCACGCCAATTGTTGCTGTATTTTTCGATTACTGCTCGCACTTTATGCTTTTTTGCTTCTGCTGCTTAAAATCTGGTCAGCTTATCACAACATTGTTCGCGTCGCAGGTGTCATCAAAGATAGGCAGCTGGATTTCGTCACCAGCCTACTTGGTATTGGAATATACGTGTTTGCTATCGTGGCACAGGCTGTGATGCAGATGAGCACACTTCTTGGCAACCAAGCGCAGACACTTATTACTGGAATTGCTCAACTGGAAGAGGACATAAACCGTCGTTATATGAAACGCAGGGTATCAGCACGACACAGCTTTGAATGGTCGTTGGCCAGATGGTCCGGTGTACTACTACTGTGCATAATAGTCCCGATGCCATGCTTTGCCTTTAATGTATTCGACGATTTGGCGCCGCTTTCCGAACGATTGCTTATCGTTTTCCTCGATATACTGCCGCAAATTAAGTACGTTCACTTTTGTATTGCAGTGCAAGTGACACAAGAGCTCCTTATGGCCCTGCAACAGGACCTCCTGAACCTACGTCATGCAATTAGAATAAGCGAGCACAGTTCCCAGCGAATAGCATTATGTCAGGAATTGCAGGTGAATCAGCAACTCTTGGCTCGGATTTGGCAGTTGGTTATTGCAGTTGAGCGTTACTTCTCTCTACCGATGCTATTCCTCTTCCTATATAATGTTCTCACAATTACGGAAACTGTCAACTGGGGATATATCTGGGCGTCCACAGGCGGCTCCATTTCTAAAAACATATGCAAGTGCTGATATTTTAATTGAAGTTTTGCTCCCATAATTACTTAAGCACTTAATTTGTATAGTTCGCTTTGGGTACACCTGTTTACTAATCATGAGCATGCTGGTGTCATGCTGGCTGAGCCAATCCTGCATTGATATGGTAATCAAATTTTATTTTCTGTTCTCAGTGGCGGCAGGTGGGCTTCTTTCCTCATGAGATCAGTACTGTTCTGATTAGAAGACCGAAATTATTCAATATTTCGTGAATAGACTTTGGAGTACACAGTACTCTGAGCTTTCCAACCGAAACCTGCCGCCAATGGTATTCATGGAAGGTAATTTGTTTCAATTCGCATTTCCGCCTTTATCAGTACAATGCGTTTGGAGCTGTGATTCACAATTTTGAACCTGACGGAACAGATTTGGCGCTGACCATGCAATTGAGGGAGTACTCTCTGCAATTAATGCACCAGAAATTGTTATTCACTTGCGCAGGTTTCTTCGATTTCAACCTGAAAAATTTCGGATTGGTAAGTTTGAATTGCAAATTTTCTGTCGTTTTGTGTTGGCGAGTACTGAAAGAATTGTTGATTTTTGAACTTCATTTATCTCCTTTCTGTCCACACCAACTGCATATGTGGGTAGTAATTTAAATTTATTTCCATTTCTATCATCATCTTTACTTTGATCGATGTCAGTTGAGGATATTTACGTTTTTTTCCAATTCATTATTTCAGATGGTCCTGTGCATCACAACGTACGTCGTCATCTTGATTCAATTCAAATTACAAATGGGAATGGAATTTAGGAGCAGAAGCGCATAATTACGCGTACTTTATGAGCACCTAATACAATTTTGAAAATATCTTCTGTTTCTAGATACTTAGAAAGTAATTCTGTACAGCGTTATCCTGGTTTGCAGTTCGTATCGATTTACTACGTTATTAAACTTTTTCATATGCATAGATGGGTTTTTATGGAGTGGCGAGCGTCCTTGAGCATGCTGATAGACATAGTTGGCAGTTAGTTTTGTTGCTATGTAACTTACAACACGTCATATCTTGAACAAATGATATGCGTCGCAGTCTCTATAGCTTTCTCGCTAATGCTAAGTCAATACTGATAATTCATTCGAGATGTTGTCCCTTTCTCTCAATATATGAGCATTAACAATGAGTCATGAATGATTTTAGTCTTTCGGCCAAATGAATTAAATGTAGAATATGTTGAAATGATCTTCGAAGCAGCAGCAATAAATAAAAGTGTACATAATGCTATCGATCATTGCAGTTGTGAATTAAAGGCAGCAGAAAATCAGAAATTAATGCTGAAATTTATGAAACTGCTGTTTTAGCTAATTGCTGGTAAATTAGTTCACTTTTAATAAGCTCGCTAATCGCTTTGAGATATTTGACTCAGTCCACTGATTAACTCATTTTCATCATTTTAGAATTAAAGTCGATCATGGGATTGAGCTTCAGCAAACACCTTTTTCTGCTGAAGGGCTTCCTCTGAAGTATACGGGAAATTTCATTAGAAAAATTTAGGTTTGAACATACCTTATCCAAAATGGCAAGGCATCGTTTCGCTTGATGGCAGTGCACCATGGCGTCGTCTCGGGTGATCGTCTGAGTCTAATGCGGCCCATAGACGATACCTCATGATCATACTCATATTTAATAGTATGTGTGAAAAAGAGAGAAAATATGCATGTATGTGTCACACAGACATGATCGCGCTGTGACCACTGACTGATCGTCGAAAATCTAAATCATTTAGATTTTGAGGGGAAATTTTATTACGATGTTGATCATGATGTATGGATGATCGTCGTTTGTGGGCAATTTACATGCAAATTTTGCTCATTTGAGTTTGACTGCCAACGTGTGAAGATGTGTGCGGATAATAATAATGCGTTTCTGCTGGGGTCCCTTGAAAGCTATTGTACTATTTCGTTTTTTTCAATTCAAAATCGTTTTTTTTATTTTTTTTACAATTTTTGCTTGCACAGTACAAGCGCTAGCGCACACAAATCTTCGTCATCCGACAGAGACATGACAACCTCACTCAACGACGACTATGAAAAAATGATGATCTTCGATTTTCATCACTCGTCTGTGGCGGAGCTTCATTCAACACGTACACGTATGAGTATGATCATGATGTATCGTCTATGGGCCGCATAAGGAGCGAAGATTATTATTATTATTTATTTATTAAAAGCAATGAAATAAATCACAAATTTAAATATATTTACAAGTACAAGCAACAAAGATCTTCGACTAGATCCAATTTAATTATAACTTATATAGTATACTTGTATATATTTTTTTGAGTGCCTCAACTGGCACTAATAAAAAACGAAAGGTGTAAAACCTTATAACAAATATATTTTGTGGAGCGTTCCGCTGCACAGCCAAATTAAATCTAAAAGTAAAATATAATTCGAACTTAAACCTAAGCTCGGCGCAGTCCCTTGTACCCGCAAGATCTTCCCACATTGTAGCATGTTCCCAGGGTGCAGGAATGTGCTGAACTAGCGGCTGGCACATATCCGCAGCATGCATGCGCATACTTGTATATTTACAGGGCGGCGCGTGTGCAGTGTCAGCCAGTTCGTATAAGTACATTCAGATGGATTTCACAATGTGGCATAATTAATAAAGTGGCAGGAACTGCGGCGTGTTAACTTATCTATATATATAAAAAATTGGTGCAAGTGGGTTGTGACTTTATAACTCATGAACCGTCAAACCGAATTCAATGAAACTTTTTGTGGTTTGTTCGTATGGTCGTGTAGATGGTTTATAGATAAGTTTGCACGAAATCGGTCGACGCGTTCGTGAGTTATGACCTTTTATGTCAACACGTGATTTTGTCCATATAAAAGTTTGCATGTATGTATGTATGTTTGTATGCAACGTATGTACTCGGTCACAGTCATTCCAGAATTTAAGAACTGTCGACGGTGAATTGTGTGTAACATATCGTGATGCATGCCAACGGTTGCGTTTGCTTGAAGATGATACGCATTGGGAGGCTACGCTTCACGATGCATCAGTTTCAGCTCACCCAAATCAAATACGTATGTTATTCGCAATAATAATATCAACATGCTATCCATCAAACCCACTTGAATTGTGGAATAAATATAAAGATTTCATGGCTGAAGACATTTTGATTCGACTTCAACATCGTTCGATGGATCCCGAATTGGTACATACATTAGAAATGTATAATGAGGCCTTGATATTGATTGAAGATATTTGCCTTATGATTGCAAATAAAGCATTAGGACAATTAGGCATGATCGCACCTAATCGTCCAATCCATGATTTATTTGAGCAAGAACTGCAACGCGAACAGCAATTCGAATGTGATGAATTGCGTGCATTTGTGCAAACAAACATTCCACAATTGAATGTTCAGCAAAGGAATGCATACGATAGAATCATGCAAGCTATCATTAACAACACTGGTGGATTATATTTTTTGGACGCTCCTGGTGGCACTGGGAAAACATTTCTCATTTCATTAATCTTAGCTACAATTAGATCCGAACGAAAAATCGCATTGGCACTTGCTTCTTCTGGTATTGCAGCTACATTATTGGATGGTGGCCGAACTGCACATTCCGCTTTAAAACTGCAATTAAACATGCAATCGGTGGAGATTCCAACGTGTAATATTTCAAGAAATTCTGGAATGGCCAAAGTTTTGCAACAAGCAGCAATCATTTTATGGGATGAATGTCCGATGGCCCATAAAAAATCTTTGGAAGCATTGAATCGAACATTACAGGATCTACGTGGAAATCAACAGTTGTTCGGAGGTGCATTAATATTGCTATCTGGTGATTTTCGACAAACGTTGCCCGTCATTCCCAGATCGACTCCAGCTGATGAAATTAATGCATGTTTGAAAAGTTCGTTTCTTTGGGCAAATATACAGAAGTTAGCGCTTAACATAAATATGCGTGTGCGTCTTCAAAATGATCCATCAGCACGTGAGTTTTCGAAGCAACTGCTGCAGATTGGCGATGGCAAAATTGCAAGTGATTTAAATGGGTTTATCACGTTACCGAACAACTTTTGCACAAGTATGCCATCAAAAGAAGAACCAATTGATCACGTTTTCCTAAACATTGTTCAAAACTACAAAAATCATGATTGGCTAAGAGAACGCGCAATTTTAGCACCAAAAAATGCAAATGTTAATGAAATAAATTTTCAAATTCAACAGAAATTGCCAGGTGACTTGGTATCATACAAATCCATTAATACTGCTACGAATGAAGAAGACGCAGTAAATTATCCGGTTGAATTTTTGAATTCTTTGGAACCACACGGTATGCCACCGCATATTTTGAATTTGAAAATTGGTTCATCGATCATACTTCTTCGAAATCTCAATTCACCAAAACTCTGCAATGGAACGAGACTTTCCGTGAAAAAATTAATGCCCAATTTGATCGAAGCAACAATTCTAACTGGGAAAGCAAAAGGGATGTTGTACTGATCAAGGATCCCATTAATACCAACAGACATGCCATTTAAATTCAAATGTCTTCAATTTCCCGTGCGTTTATCCTTTGCTATAACCGTTAATAAAGCTCAAGGACAAACGCTTCATGTATGTGGTGTGAATTTGGAGGAACCGTGCTTTTCTCACGGACAATTATACGTCGCATGTTCCAGAGTGGGAGCACCACCAAATTTATTTATTCATGCACCACACAATCAAACAAAAAATATTGTATACACTATCGTATTGAATTGATTTACTTTTTTTTCATTATTTACAAATAAAAAATAAATAAAAAAAACCAATGAATTTGATTCAATGTTAATATTCATGCGTAGCGAAGCACGCCGGGATCAGCTATATAATATAGTTTCTTCATATTTAAAATTTTGTATTACACAATACACTAATATCATTATATACCAAAAACAATTTTAAAATTTGTCAAAAACAAGTTAACATGTTTCTACAACCTTTGATAATTTTTCTCTATCTTCACCTTTTTAACTTACATTTTTCAAAATACCCAATCAAGTTGTGCTTCCAAGTTTTCGCACTGTTAGGCATGTTATATTTCAAAACTGTTTCACATATATTGTTGCGATTTTTTAAATAAAAAAATTTTTCGAACATTATTGTTTTCTAAAATTAAATTTTTTAATGCAAAACCATCAATCCTAAGAAATATAAACTTTTAGATTTAAAACCTTCGGAGGCAGGACGAAGTTTGCCGGGTCCGCTAGTATATGTATATAATTTTTTTTTATTTTGATCTTTTTTTTGGTTTTTTGTACTTCATTTCTAATAGATTTCTGATGAATAATATATACTTAAATTAAAATTTCGTAGTATAACTTGAGATTTTTTAGTATTTTAATAAAGTATATCATATTTTCCTCATTAACCGATTGTAGAAGATCGACTAAACCGTTGATACCTAGGTTACGACATGCGCTTTTGACTATCGGGGACTGGTGTAAAAAGTGTTTGATTGCTAAATCATAATTACCGCAGAGGTGGCATGTACTATTTTGATTTCTTACAAAAATGTGTTTGTGTGTCAATTTAGTGTGCCCAATATGGCATCTTGTATAAAGAACTGTGTCTCTTCGCGGGATGGCTGTGGGATAATGTGGGGGTATTTTATTTGGGTTTATAGATTTATCAATATGTATATAATTTGACCAGAAGATTTTATTTTCTGCTGAAATGTATGCTTTGACAGCCAATTTAATGTCCTTTCCGTTGAAGCAGGATTGTATGATGAGTGGGGCAAGTTTAGCTGCTTCAGCGGCTTTTTAATTCCCGTATATCCCAAAATGACTGGGGATCCATAGAACTTTTATATTTTTGTTGCCCAAAAGGATTTTTTTAATCGTAAGGACTGTGTTGTTGGAGTTTGCTGCAGTAGATAATGATGTTATACTTTTTGAACAGACCTCGTAGTATGGCTTCTGCTTCCGCTGAAATAACAGAGGAATAGGAGGGCAGAAGAGCCATTTTTATTATATTACCATTTTCATTAACTACGCTAAAAGCAGTCGCTCACTCTGTCTTGGACCCCTCTGTGAATAGGAAACCCCCTGTACTTGCTCCTTACTGCTTTAAACTATTTTACAATATAGCTGGGTTTGTATTGTCCTTTTGCCATTGGTGTAGGGAGAGATTGATAGCGTCGGAAGGAAATGCCCAAGGTGGGGAGCGGAGAGAGGATTTTAGTGAGGTATCAATGAGTTGGTTGCGGTAACGCTGCCCGGCTACACGCCTACCGCGGCATGTATATATATATATATATATATATATATATGATGCTTTTTCATGAATTTAAGACATAGAAATGTTGACAGGCAATCAATTTGCGTTTGATCTCCTTTGAGGCAGTTCTTGCACAATTTTGTTTTTGTTACAAATTCAATTTATCAGCTGGTGTGGATTTACGAAAGTCATTGCAACACATTAAAATATGTTTACCAAAACATTTCGGACATTAGATTGGTGACTGCGAACAGATTGCGTTGACGTTGCTGCCTTCGTATGTATGTCTCTCGGCGTTGCTTTTGGTATGTCTGTCGCCTCCAACCCTTGTATGCGATTTTCCAAAAATTTCACAAATTTTTGTTTCTTAGAATTTCGTTAGGTGAACTTAGTGACATTTCCCAGTCCTTCAGCGTTACCGAATCTAATTTTTCGATTGTTAAGAATACTTCGCCAGTCGTCCCATTCTAACGTCGGTGGCTCCAATTGTGAAAGCACGCACACAGCTTCAGTGGTTCCATCAAAAAGTTTCATTAACAATGCAGCAGATTCAGTGATCATTGCAGGTAGTTTCAAAGTATCGCGCAAGTACGATTTTACAAGACGGCGTTTGCTATCGTAGCGCTGTTTCAGAATGTTCCAAGCAATATTAAAATTGTTTTCCACTACTGACTGTGCGTAGGAGCACTTCTGCTTCACCTTGCAAGCTGCTTTTGAGATAATGCAATCGCTTTACGTTAGAAAACGTGTTGTGAATATGTCTTTGAAGTTCAACCATTGATGAAACGTACCATCAAACTGCCGCAATTCAATTTTCGGCACAATGGATTGTGCCACGTGTGACTGACCGTGTAAAGTTTGGTTAGATGAAGACTGTCTGAAAGCCTCGTGGCCAGTTGTCGTCAAGAGCTCCACTAGAGCTTCGTAATAAGCAAACTCAGTTGACGTAAACGATTACCATTGCGGAACATTTATAATTCTGCTTTTATATCATCAGAATCAACAATGACCATAATCTCATCGTGCTCTGCAGTATAGCAAGACCAATAATTCTCCAACAAGTTTCTGCGCGAGCACAAATAGCATTTTGTTTGCTTTTGTTTGGCTGTTTTACGCGTATTTGCAGAGAAATTCTGGATTGATTTGTATAACGCTTCTTCTTTTGCTATCGGCATTATTGCTTTTTATGCGAATATTATTCATTTTATATACAGTTTCTATATATGTATACTTTTTTCTCACATGAACTAGAGATTTGGGTATTTTTTTAATTTTTCTGCCCACCGAATTACTGTCGCTTTATTCCCTATGTACCCTATCATCTCCTCTGCGTGACGTCATTTATGGACGATCCCTACATAGCAACAGTTTAGCTACAGCGAAAATTAATTTTTAATAAATGTTCGATCGAAATTGTAATGAACATAAGGAAAAACGATATGAATGCCCACTATATATCAGAAAATTGAATCATTATCGAAGAATCTTATAAAAACTCTTAGAAATCTTATAAAAATCTTGAGTTTTAGTCCTAATCAATTAAACAGAATTAAAAATTATTTGTTCCGGAATGTTGACACCAATAACAAGAAGAAGTTCCTCGCAATCCCTCCAATAATTTTGTCTCCACAAACGCGGAGTAAAAATAAAACCAAAGGATTAACAAATGATATGAAATTCATGAAAAATGCCCTTTTTGTGTTGACGTCATAAAACTTTCAATTTCCCAATATTTGTCATTCAGGTTAAAAACTTGCTCAAAAATGGCACTGATTACAGTCAGGAAAATCCGTACAATTGGTCATTATTGTAATCGACTTTTATGATGGTGCTGCAATCGAGAAGGGAAAAGGTTTTTTCTGTCGAAGGTTCAGCGTGGACCTAGGTAGGAGCCCAACTCTTTCTAGAAACAAAATATACCTGCCCCAATTATAAATATCGAGTTTAGTATTGTCAGAGGAAACAGTTCGATTAGTACACTTGAAGAGCCAACTTGCTTTGTAATTATTTTACTACTGGCACTTTTAATTTGAAATGGTCGCGAATATTATTTTCTACGAAGATATTAGCAACTGCAAAGCTGAAATGGAAATGGCAGAAGCGCCGCCGATGCAAGATTATAATGCGCGTATGTCATCCAGTACTTCATCGGATGTAAGCAGGATGACGTTATATATTATTCACGAATTGCCCAATGTAAATAAAAGTTGGGATATATATTTACATGATCTCGCAATAACGAGAAGAAAGCGCGTCGATCGCGTGCATCGACAATCGGAGACAATAGACCAATTTATGGACCGCTTTCCGTTATAAGATGTTGAACCTTGCGTACCAGCACTGAAAAGCGAGCAATAGACGCTATTATATCAGATATAGATATTGATTTTTGTAACTTAGTTTTAAGAAACTTTAATTATTATGTAATATGATTAACACTGCTATAAATTTTATTAAATTGATTATTATTTAACTAAAATTACGTTTTTCTTTTTACTAAAGAGATTTTGATCAAAAGAGCAGATTTCGTAATCGCCCTTTTTCAATAACGTAGGGAAACTATTTTTTGCACATAAAACAGAGCCCTCCAAATTCACTGGTTTTTCCAAACGCCTCGCACAGGAAACGGCGATCCAGGAGAGGGTTCTGTTTCTGTATGGGGTAAATGGGGTACAAACAATTCTTCTGAGATAAAACTGTATACAAAAATTGTTATTGGAAAAGTTTAATATATTAAAAAAAATTAATGCAACTATCTGTGTTGCTGTTCTTAAAAAAATAGTGGGTGATCCACAAAGACACGTGCTCTTCTCACACAGCAACCTTCTTCTAATGACATTCACACAATTGGTCATTTAATCGTGGGTCTATTCATGGGAAGAAATCGGACTTCAGCTTTATTGAATTTACTTTTATTTGCCAAATGAACTGTCAAATCTTTCAAATTCCAATTCTTTTCCTCAATTGCTTATAGCACTTTACTTTGGATTGTACAATTTTGTTGGAATAAACGGATCATGAAGTTATGACAACTTTTAGTTATAAATGGTTACCGCTTCAAAAAGCGATGGACCAAAAAGCTCATCTTTCTGAAGCTTTTTAATGGGTGGTTAAGGTACAGATGGCTAGTTAGGCAGAGTTCCTACGACCTCAATTAATAAAGTTATAACTTTATTATCCATTAAATTATAAATTTTGCTTCATACTCACTTTAGAAGGTCGTATTTTGTGGTATATATGGCCACCTCTCTTATTTTTGTGTTTTGAGTTAAGGGATGAATTAAAAATTAATTAATTATTTTTAATTCATTTTCCATCAATCGTTTGTGAACAGAATAAAAACCACAATCAAGAATCCTCGATTTCTTCTATTCAAGAAAGGTTTTTTAAAATTAGCAGTCTGCGAATGTTGTACTAAAATAAATGTTAAAGATTAACAAAGAATACAAAATTCATGAAAACATGGGTATTTTTATTTAATGTAGTAAAACTTTTTATTTCCCAACTATTATTATCCAGGTCAGACACTTGCTCAACCAAAATGGCACTGTTTGCATCCAAGAAAATCTTCAGATATGGTCATTAATGTGACTGGCTTTAAGAAAACGTTGTAGGCGTGAAGGGAAAGGTTTCTTCTGAGCAGAGTCAGCGTGAACTTAGGTAATATTATTATGTGTAGGGGATTAAGCACCGCGACCCTTCGATCTATTGTGCCCCTATCAGAGGTTCAAAGTACATTTTTGAGTCCTATCCTCTGGAGAAACGTGATGACAATTTTGGCTCCAGAGGTTTCACATCACTGGCAGAGCCCCGGAAAAATCCCAAGTATTTCCTGCGGGTGTGCATGAGAGCCGGACATTCTGTTAACACATGCAAAGATGTCTCCTTTTCCTCCATACACAGTCTACAGGAGCCATCCGAGGTGAATCCCATTCTCACCATATTTGAGTTCAGTTTACAGTGTCCTGTGAGTAGGCCTGTCTTCATCCTAAGATTATTCTTAGAGAGATTGATGAGTGATTCGAATCTCTTTATGTGGAATGTCCCTAGCAGTCTCTTTGATACCCTTAGGGCTGGTGTGTTAATCCAGTGTTTGTGCCTATGGTGTCCCGCATCGATCCTAAGCTGGCTGAACAGCTTGCCCTTGCCTACACCAGAGAAGGGGTAGTTAGGTAGCAACAGAACTCTTTGTTGAAACGAGACTTACCTGTTACAGTATCAAATATATATTTTCAGAGGGAACAATTCGATTCGTAAACTTGAAGAATAACTGGATTTTTAATTTTTTTATTGCATTCAAAATATTTTTTGCATTTACAACGGTAGCGAATAATTTTTCCTACGCAACTTATTTCCTGCAACTCCGTAGCATAAATAGAAATGACCGAAGACGGCCGAAACAAGGTGATGTTGCGATTTTGTCTTCGACTGTCTTCAATAAGGAGTAGTTTGTGGATTCTAGGGTTCAGGTACGAGATGTAGGCCTGTATATCTCTTTCAGTTTCGTCGCGCAATGCGTTTCGCAGTTTGTTTTTGGCTGTCGTGAATTTTTGCTTTAGCGCTGGTGACCTGTGCTTTTACCACAGTCGTCTGAGCCGTCTCTTTGCCATTATCAGTCTTTCAATTTCGAATGATGTGGAGCATATTGATTTGCGTGGGATTTGACCGTTTTGGGGTGTAGCGTGGATTGCTGCTGATACCAGTGTGCGATTGAATGATTGTACTGCGGAATATTTACTTTGAATTTCACAATTTTGTTGGAATAAACGGATCATGGAGCTATAACAACTTTTAGTTATAAATGGTTACCGCTTCAAAAAGCGATGGACCAAAAAGCTGATCTTGCTGAAAATTGTTACTGGGTGGTTAAGGTACAGATTGCTAGTTAGGCAGCGTTCCTGCGACCTCAATTAATAAAGTTATAACTTCATTACTTTTTTTTATTTTTTTTTATTTAACAAAATATATTACAAATTTCATATACGAGTATAATATTGTTACGAAATTGCCCTCTTGACAATTTACTCTGTAACAAAATTGCCCGCCTGACAATTCCTCTCTAACTCTCTGTACTCGGACTCGTACCGCTGGATTGTGTAGTAATCAAACAATCGCTGGTTAAATTAAAATAATTAGCTTTATTTAATTATTGCTATTTACACATTTAATATTAGGCTTAAAGTTTACTTAGTTATTATTTGCACTTTATTTAACAAACCATTAGTCACTTTATTTAATAAGTAATTTCATCACTTTATTTAATAATGAATTTCATCACTTTGCACAATTACAAATACTGCTGCTTTGATTATAATGCTAGATGTACACACTTTTACGGTCTCTGATCTACTGTCTTCGACTTTGAACAGTCTTGTCGCTTTTATAGTTTTCGAATGGTTGGTGTAGAAACTTCCACGCTATTCTCGTATTTTCTAGAACCTTCTATCCTCTTCGACGGAAGTCGAGAATATTCTTTTTGATATTACCGACAGATGGTTCTTGAATAAGCTTTTATTCGAATAGTTCGCATCTTGACTCACAGGGGGCACTCATTCTCCAGATGGGATCCTAAAAATATGCAATCCCGTTTCACTGATATGCAATCACGTTTCACTGCCCTCGTCCCGAACAAGGATAGTCCTGAAACCTTTATAAGGAGATAACCTCTCTAAATGAACGACTTTCATTTTGCTCCTGGCATTTCTCGCCAACTGGATGCGGTATACTACATCGTTGAGCCGCTTTATCACCTTATAAGGGCCTTCCCAGTGTGTTTGCAGTTTTGGCGATAATCCCTTTTTTCTTTGCGGATTATGAAGCGTAACTAGCTGCCCTTCCTGAAATCCCTTGGAGTTTGCTCGTAGATCATATCTAGCTTTCATTTTATCACTCATCAGTTGTGTGCGCTTTCTGATGGTTCCATGCATTTCATTTAGCTGTCTTCGTTTGTCAGCTACATAACTGCTACATGAAACTTCCGTAGATGAGTAGGCACCGAATTTCAGATCTGCAGGTAATCTTATGTCACAACCGAAAATAGCCTTAGCTGGTGTTGTAGATGTTGTATCGTGAGTTGCCGATCGGTATGCCATTAAGAAGAGGGGTATGTGTTGGTCCCAATCATTCTTGTTTCTGTCCACGACTTTCCTTAGGTGTTTCTCAAGCGTACGATTAAATCTTTCAACCATTCCATCGGATTGTGGGTGCAAAGGGGTTGTACGAGTTTTGCGTATGCCCATCAATTCACTCATTTCCCTGAATATTGTTGGCTCGAAATATCTGCCTTGATCCGAGTGCAACTCGAGGGGAGCTCCGAATCTGCAGACCCAATTATTGATAAATGCATCTGCAACGGTCTTAGCTTCTTGATCGGGAATGGGGTATACTTCTGCCCATTTACTAAAATAGTCGATTACGACGAGAACATATTTGTTGCCGGAATCACTAATCACTGGAAACGGACCTGCTATGTCCATTGCAATACGCTCAAATGGCGCTCCCACGTTGTATAAATGCATCTTCCCCTGACTGCGACGGCTCGGTCCCTTAGCAGCTGTACACTTTTCACAAGCACTAATCCAGTCAACTACCGATTGCTGGCAACCAACCCAATAAAATCGTGTTTTAATTTTCTCGACTGTTTTTGTTATTCCCAAATGCCCTCCGCTTGGCCCACTATGGTATTCCTTGAGAATTTCGCTTATTCTTGCCTTGGGTACCACAATCAAGTTCTTCGTGGTTTTTCCATCTTCGCTCTCCCACAGGCGGAATAGGCATCCATCTTGCAGCTTTAAGCTATTGCATTGAGCCCAATATGCTTTATTTATGGGACTTTCAGTCGAGATTTCGTTCCAATCAGGCCGTCTTCCTTCATTCTTACTTGATACGATTTTTGCCAAATCTGGGTCATTTCGTTGTTCTTCTTTTATCTTTTCCGCTGTCCATTCATCGTCTGGTAAAACAGCCATTAAGCGCACATCGACTACTCCTTCTTTCCCTTCAGCTTTAGAACAGTGCTTACATTCCATACTGCAAGGACGTCGTGATAGTGCATCAGCATTTCCGTGGTTTCCGCCTCTGCGATGTTCTATTGTGAAATCGTAGCTTTGGAGTCTCTCAATCCATCTCGCAACCTGACCTTCGGGATTTTTGAACTGTAATAGCCAGCGCAGAGCAGCGTGATCCGTTCTCAACAAGAACTTTTGTCCATAGAAGTACTTGTTAAAGTGCTTCACGCACTGCATAACCGCCAAAAGTTCTCTCCGTGTTACACAGTAATTTCGCTCTGCCTTTGATAAGATCTTGCTGAAGTAGGCTATTACTCTTTCATGTCCGTCAATAACTTGCGACAGGACACCTCCAATCCCGAATCCACTTGCATCTGTATCCAAAATAAATTTTTCGCCAGGTATTGGATACGCAAGGATCGGAGCTGTACACAATAGCTATTTCAATCTGTTGAATGCCTTCTCCTGTTCGCTTTTCCACTCAAAAGGACAATTTTTCCTCGTTAATGCATGCAGACTACCAGCCACGTCTGCAAAGCCTGGAACAAAGCGTCTGTAATAGGTGCAAAGACCCAAGAAGCTGCGTAGCTCATGCAAACTAGTTGGTCTTGGCCACTCCCTTACTGAGTCTATCTTATCTGGATCTGTGTGTACTCCTTCAGGTGTGACTTTATGTCCAAGGTACTTGACTTCTTTCTTGAAGAATGAGCATTTCTTTGCGCTCAGCTTCAACCCTGAAGCTCCTAATCGCATCAATACTTCTTCCAAATTCTTCAAGTGGTCCTCGAAGTCCTTTCCCAGAACGATGATATCATCTAGGTACACCAGACACGTTTTCCAGTGAAGACCCTTTAGCACATGTTCCATTAAGCGTTCAAATGTAGCTGGAGCATTACACAGTCCGAATGGCATCACCAAAAATTGCCATAGTCCATCACCGGCGCTGAATGCTGTCTTTTCCTTGTCTTGGTCGTCTACTGCCACTTGCCAATATCCGCTTTGTAAATCCAGCGTTGAGAACCAATTTGAACCAGAAAGTGTGTCCAACGTATCGTCGATGCGAGGTAATGGATAACTATTTTTCTTCGTTACCTCATTTAGTTTAAGATAATCTACACAGAAACGTGTGGAGCCATCCTTCTTCTTGACTAATACCACTGGAGAACTCCAGGGGCTCGCTGATGGCTCTATGACGTTGTTCTGATGCATTTCCTTCAGCAATACATTAACCTCTTCCCTCTTTGCCAGAGGTACTCTTCTTGACGCTTGACGAATGGGTTTGGCATCACCAGTGTTGATTGTGTGTTTCACCATCTTTGTTCTGCCTTCGTTTTTACCCTTTTCAGCAAATACTGACCAATGTCTTGCCAAAAGTTGGCTGGCAGTCTTCCGCTGCTCTGTGGATAAGTCTTTGCTCCATTCTTTCGTGAGATCGTCGAGTACCTTTTTATCAGCTGGTATGATCATTTTTGTGTCTCGCGGCTGGCTTTCACAGTTTACAATTGCCGAAATTGCCCGGCAATTTCCAATTATCTGTCCTTTCTCTATGGTTTTAGCGGAATTTGCAAGATTGACCACTCTTACTGGCACTATTCTGTTCTGCTGTTCTTCTACGAGGGTTTTTCCAATGATGATGTCATCCAGTGCGAATTTTTCATCAGTCTCCACAACCCACAACTTGTTCTTCTCCACATCTCCGTCCATTTTGGCCCATATGACTGCCTCTGACTTTGCTGGGATTTTTGTCCGCCGCGATACAATGGCTTGTCGGATACCTCCATGCTTATCCTCACCAACGGATAACGGTATTTCGGTGTTCGCATACTTCAACATTCGGCTTTCCAAATCTAGGGTGAATCCATTCCGAATCATAAAATCCACACATAAGATTAATTCGTCCACAATATCCGCAACTACAAACTCGTGCGTCACTTTTGTGGTGCCGATAGTTATATTCCGTGTAACTTTTCCCAGGACCGGTGCATCATCTCCAGTTGCCGTACGCAATCTTATTCCCTGAAGCGGCTCGATTCCCCGAACGAGATCCCTTCTAATTACGGAATGTGATGCACCCGTGTCCACTATTACCACGATTTTTCTTCCATTTACAACACTGTCGTCAGTTAGGCTGTTGATTTTCCGTGCCATCTGAGAAACGAAGATTCTGGGGCTACATGTTGTGGGAGTCAGATCAAGCCCCTCGAGACTGACTCCATCTAGTTTGTCGACGGCTTTTCAATGTTTTCTGATTCCCTACTTTGGAATCTGAATTGCTTTGGAGGTCTTACCGGTGAGCGTGATCAAGAGCGTTTCCGTCTCGATTGGCAATTACGGGCCATGTGTCCGACCTCTCCGCAGGTGAAGCATTTGCCCGTGAAACTTTCGCCGCTTTCGATTTGTACCTGACGGGCTCTGTATACTGGCTGGCACACCGAGGCTGCTGTCTCTGAAGTTAAAGCGCTAGCTACTGTCTCCATATATGTAGCTTTCGGATTAGTTATTGCAGAACGCTTTATCTCCGCATCGCGAATGCCATATACGAAGGTGTCAATCATACACCACTCAGTGATCTCTCCTGGGTAGGCAAGATGAGCCAACCGCTCCACTTCCGCCGCAAACTGTTGAAGAGACTCACCACTCTTTTGTACACGTGTTCGTAGCTCTACTTGGTACATCTGCTTGCGATGTTCACTACCATACTTGCGCTGAACTGCATTCATTAAGCTTTCATAGCAGTCTCGCTCACTTTCTGAGATAGTTTGAAGCACATCAGCGGCAGCACCTTTCAACGAAACGGTTAATGCAGCCACTTTTTCGCGAGCACTCCAACCATTTGTGCTAGCGGTAGTCTCAAACTGCATTCTGAAGACACTAAATGTTGTGGTTCCATCATAGGTAGGAGGCTTCAGTTTTATTGAGGATAAAGCTGGCACAGGCAATGCACCTTCCTGTAGTAGGTGAATTCTTTGCTCTAATTCGTTCTGCTTTTGCTCGTTCGCAATGAATTTTTGTTCTACAGATTTTTCGAACGATTCCTGCCGTGTCTCAATTTCACAAACCTTCCTGTCTACCATCTCGGACATTTCTTTCATCTGCTGTGAGTTTTGTTCCGCTAGTAGACCAAGTCGTATTTCACTCTGCTGTAACTGTTCTTTAACATCCTCTCTGACAGCTTGAGCATTTTGTTGTAATCGCTCCTGTATCCTCTCATCGACTGCTTGCTTCAGGGTTTCAGCATTTTGTTCTAATTGTTCTTTGACAGCTTGAGAATTTTGTTGTAACTGCTGCTGCATCTTCTCATCTCTCTGCTGCATTCTCTCTTCGGCTGTTTGAGAACTTTGATGTAACTGCTGCATATCCTGTTTAAAGGATTGCATTATCCCGATAAGTGCGCTCATGTCAAAGTTACCCGTGTTAGGTTGTTGTGGTGTTTCTTCGTGGCGAGATGTCGTTGGCTCTTCACACTGGAATTCATGCTCATCGACGTCTATACCCTGCTCCTCTAAAGCGCTTCTTAGTCTCACCTGCAGCTCCGCTTTAAGCCCTTGTGTTAGCAAATTTAAGCGCTCAAGCTCCTTCTTGAGCTGCTCCAATCTCAGTTTTTCAAATTTAACCATTGTTTATCACAGATACACAATCCCACTTCTGACACCAATTGTTACGAAATTGCCCTCTTGACAATTTACTCTGTTACAAAATTGCCCGCCTGACAATTCCTCTCTAACTCTCTGTACTCGGACTCGTACCGCTGGATTGTGTAGTAATCAAACAATCGCTGGTTAAATTAAAATAATTAGCTTTATTTAATTATTGTTATTTACACATTTAATATTAGGCTTAAAGTTTACTTAGTTATTATTTGCACTTTATTTAACAAACTATTAGTCACTTTATTTAATAAGTAATTTCATCACTTTATTTAATAATGAATTTCATCACTTTGCACAATTACAAATACTGCTGCTTTGATTATAATGCTAGATGTACACACTTTTACGGTCTCTGATCTACTGTCTTCGACTTTGAACAGTCTTGTCGCTTTTATAGTTTTCGAATGGTTGGTGTAGAAACTTCCACGCTATTCTCGTATTTTCTAGAACCTTCTATCCTCTTCGACGGAAGTCGAGAATATTCTTTTTGATATTACCGACAGATGGTTCTTGAATAAGCTTTTATTCGAATAGTTCGCATCTTGACTCACAGGGGCACTCATTCTCCAGATGGGATCCTAAAAATATGCAATCCCGTTTCATTGATATGCAATCACGTTTCAATATTATTATGTTAATAATTTAATGCAACTAGCAACTATAAACTAACAAGCATTTTGTATTTAGCAAAATATTATTTATTTAAGTTATTATAAGGTTCCAAATGTTTATTGGTTTAGACGATACATCATGATCATACTCATATTTAATAGTATGTGTGAAAAAGAGAGAAAATATGCATGTATGTGTCACACAGACATGATCGTGCTGTGACCACTGACTGATCGTCGAAAATCTAAATCATTTAGATTTTGAGGGGAAATTTTATTACGAAATTGATCATGATGTATGGATGATCGTCGTTTGTGGGCAATTTACATGCAAATTTTGCTCATTTGAGTTTGACTGCCAACGTGTGAAGATGTGTGCGGATAAAAATAATAAAAATGCGTTTCTGCTGGAGTCCCTTGAATGCTATTGTACTATTTCGTTTGTACCTTTCTTTCATTCAAAATCGTTTTTTTTATTTTTTTTCCAATTTTTCCTTGCACAGTACAAGCGCTAGCGCACACAAATCTTCGTCATCCGACAGAGACATGACAACCTCACTCAACGACGACTATGAAAAAATGATGATCTTCGATTTTCATCACTCGTCTGTGGCGGAGCTTCATTCAACACGTACACGTATGAGTATGATCATGATGTATCGTCTATGGGCCGCATAAGGAGCGAAGATTATTATTATTATTTATTTATTAAAAGCAATGAAATAAATCACAAATTTAAATATATTTACAAGTACAAGCAACAAAGATCTTCGACTAGATCCAATTTAATTATAACTTATATAGTATACTTGTATATATTTTTTTGAGTGCCTCAACTGGCACTAATAAAAAACGAAAGGTGTAAAACCTTATAACAAATATATTTTGTGGAGCGTTCCGCTGCACAGCCAAATTAAATCTAAAAGTAAAATATAATTCGAACTTAAACCTAAGCTCGGCGCAGTCCCTTATACCCGCAATATCTTCCCACATTGTAGCATGTTCCCAGGGTGCAGGAATGTGCTGAACTAGCGGCTGGCACATATCCGCAGCATGCATGCGCATACTTGTATATTTACAGGGCGGCGCGTGTGCAGTGTCAGCCAGTTCGTATAAGTACATTCAGATGGATTTCACAATGTGGCATAATTAATAAAGTGACAGGAACTGCGGCGTGTTAACTTATCTATATATATAAAAAATTGGTGCAAGTGCGTTGTGACTTTATAACTCATGAACCGTCAAACCGAATTCAATGAAACTGTTTGTGGTTTGTTCGTATGGTCGTGTAGATGGTTTATAGATAAGTTTGCACGAAATCGGTCGACGCGTTCGTGAGTTATGACCTTTTATGTCAACACGTGATTTTGTCCATATAAAAGTTTGCATGTATGTATGTATGTTTGTATGCAACGTATGTACTCGGTCACAGTCATTCCAGAATTTAAGAACTGTCGACGGTGAATTGTGTGTAACATATCGTGATGCATGCCAACGGTTGCGTTTGCTTGAAGATGATACGCATTGGGAGGCTACGCTTCACGATGCATCAGTTTCAGCTCACCCAAATCAAATACGTATGTTATTCGCAATAATAATATCAACATGCTATCCATCAAACCCACTTGAATTGTGGAATAAATATAAAGATTTCATGGCTGAAGACATTTTGATTCGACTTCAACATCGTTCGATGGATCCCGAATTGGTACATACATTAGAAATGTATAATGAGGCCTTGATATTGATTGAAGATATTTGCCTTATGATTGCAAATAAAGCATTAGGACAATTAGGCATGATCGCACCTAATCGTCCAATCCATGATTTATTTGAGCAAGAACTGCAACGCGAACAGCAATTCGAATGTGATGAATTGCGTGCATTTGTGCAAACAAACATTCCACAATTGAATGTTCAGCAAAGGAATGCATACGATAGAATCATGCAAGCTATCATTAACAACACTGGTGGATTATATTTTTTGGACGCTCCTGGTGGCACTGGGAAAACATTTCTCATTTCATTAATCTTAGCTACAATTAGATCCGAACGAAAAATCGCATTGGCACTTGCTTCTTCTGGTATTGCAGCTACATTATTGGATGGTGGCCGAACTGCACATTCCGCTTTAAAACTGCAATTAAACATGCAATCGGTGGAGATTCCAACGTGTAATATTTCAAGAAATTCTGGAATGGCCAAAGTTTTGCAACAAGCAGCAATCATTTTATGGGATGAATGTCCGATGGCCCATAAAAAATCTTTGGAAGCATTGAATCGAACATTACAGGATCTACGTGGAAATCAACAGTTGTTCGGAGGTGCATTAATATTGCTATCTGGTGATTTTCGACAAACGTTGCCCGTCATTCCCAGATCGACTCCAGCTGATGAAATTAATGCATGTTTGAAAAGTTCGTTTCTTTGGGCAAATATACAGAAGTTAGCGCTTAACATAAATATGCGTGTGCGTCTTCAAAATGATCCATCAGCACGTGAGTTTTCGAAGCAACTGCTGCAGATTGGCGATGGCAAAATTGCAAGTGATTTAAATGGGTTTATCACGTTACCGAACAACTTTTGCACAAGTATGCCATCAAAAGAAGAACCAATTGATCACGTTTTCCTAAACATTGTTCAAAACTACAAAAATCATGATTGGCTAAGAGAACGCGCAATTTTAGCACCAAAAAATGCAAATGTTAATGAAATAAATTTTCAAATTCAACAGAAATTGCCAGGTGACTTGGTATCATACAAATCCATTAATACTGCTACGAATGAAGAAGACGCAGTAAATTATCCGGTTGAATTTTTGAATTCTTTGGAACCACACGGTATGCCACCGCATATTTTGAATTTGAAAATTGGTTCATCGATCATACTTCTTCGAAATCTCAATTCACCAAAACTCTGCAATGGAACGAGACTTTCCGTGAAAAAATTAATGCCCAATTTGATCGAAGCAACAATTCTAACTGGGAAAGCAAAAGGAGATGTTGTACTGATACCAAGGATCCCATTAATACCAACAGACATGCCATTTAAATTCAAATGTCTTCAATTTCCCGTGCGTTTATCCTTTGCTATAACCGTTAATAAAGCTCAAGGACAAACGCTTCATGTATGTGGTGTGAATTTGGAGGAACCGTGCTTTTCTCACGGACAATTATACGTCGCATGTTCCAGAGTGGGAGCACCACCAAATTTATTTATTCATGCACCACACAATCAAACAAAAAATATTGTATACACTATCGTATTGAATTGATTTACTTTTTTTTCATTATTTACAAATAAAAAATAAATAAAAAAAACCAATGAATTTGATTCAATGTTAATATTCATGCGTAGCGAAGCACGCCGGGATCAGCTATATAATATAGTTTCTTCATATTTAAAATTTTGTATTACACAATACACTAATATCATTATATACCAAAAACAATTTTAAAATTTGTCAAAAACAAGTTAACATGTTTCTACAACCTTTGATAATTTTTCTCTATCTTCACCTTTTTAACTTACATTTTTCAAAATACCCAATCAAGTTGTGCTTCCAAGTTTTCGCACTGTTAGGCATGTTATATTTCAAAACTGTTTCACATATATTGTTGCGATTTTTTAAATAAACAAATTTTTCGAACATTATTGTTTTCTAAAATTAAATTTTTTAATGCAAAACCATCAATCCTAAGAAATATAAACTTTTAGATTTAAAACCTTCGGAGGCAGGACGAAGTTTGCCGGGTCCGCTAGTATATGTATATAATTTTTTTTTATTTTGATCTTTTTTTTGGTTTTTTGTACTTCATTTCTAATAGATTTCTGATGAATAATATATACTTAAATTAAAATTTCGTAGTATAACTTGAGATTTTTTAGTATTTTAATAAAGTATATCATATTTTCCTCATTAACCGATTGTAGAAGATCGACTAAACCGTTGATACCTAGGTTACGACATGCGCTTTTGACTATCGGGGACTGGTGTAAAAAGTGTTTGATTGCTAAATCATAATTACCGCAGAGGTGGCATGTACTATTTTGATTTCTTACAAAAATGTGTTTGTGTGTCAATCTAGTGTGCCCAATATGGCATCTTGTATAAAGAACTGTGTCTCTTCGCGGGATGGCTGTGGGATAATGTGGGGGTATTTTATTTGGGTTTATAGATTTATCAATATGTGTATAATTTGACCAGAAGATTTTATTTTCTGCTGAAATGTATGCTTTGACAGCCAATTTAATGTCCTTTCCGTTGAAGCAGGATTGTATGATGAGTGGGGCAAGTTTAGCTGCTTCAGCGGCTTTTTAATTCCCGTATATCCCAAAATGACTGGGGATCCATAGAACTTTTATATTTTTGTTGCCCAAAAGGATTTTTTTAATCGTAAGGACTGTGTTGTTGGAGTTTGCTGCAGTAGATAATGATGTTATACTTTTTGAACAGACCTCGTAGTATGGCTTCTGCTTCCGCTGAAATAACAGAGGAATAGGAGGGCAGAAGAGCCATTTTTATTATATTACCATTTTCATTAACTACGCTAAAAGCAGTCGCTCACTCTGTCTTGGACCCCTCTGTGAATAGGAAACCCCCTGTACTTGCTCCTTACTGCTTTAAACTATTTTACAATATAGCTGGGTTTGTATTGTCCTTTTGCCATTGGTGTAGGGAGAGATTGATAGCGTCGGAAGGAAATGCCCAAGGTGGGGAGCGGAGAGAGGATTTTAGTGAGGTATCAATGAGTTGGTTGCGGTAACGCTGCCCGGCTACACGCCTACCGCGGCATGTATATATATATATATATATATATATATATGATGCTTTTTCATGAATTTAAGACATAGAAATGTTGACAGGCAATCAATTTGCGTTTGATCTCCTTTGAGGCAGTTCTTGCACAATTTTGTTTTTGTTACAAATTCAATTTATCAGCTGGTGTGGATTTACGAAAGTCATTGCAACACATTAAAATATGTTTACCAAAACATTTCGGACATTAGATTGGTGACTGCGAACAGATTGCGTTGACGTTGCTGCCTTCGTATGTATGTCTCTCGGCGTTGCTTTTGGTATGTCTGTCGCCTCCAACCCTTGTATGCGATTTTCCAAAAATTTCACAAATTTTTGTTTCTTAGAATTTCGTTAGGTGAACTTAGTGACATTTCCCAGTCCTTCAGCGTTACCGAATCTAATTTTTCGATTGTTAAGAATACTTCGCCAGTCGTCCCATTCTAACGTCGGTGGCTCCAATTGTGAAAGCACGCACACAGCTTCAGTGGTTCCATCAAAAAGTTTCATTAACAATGCAGCAGATTCAGTGATCATTGCAGGTAGTTTCAAAGTATCGCGCAAGTACGATTTTACAAGACGGCGTTTGCTATCGTAGCGCTGTTTCAGAATGTTCCAAGCAATATTAAAATTGTTTTCCACTACTGACTGTGCGTAGGAGCACTTCTGCTTCACCTTGCAAGCTGCTTTTGAGATAATGCAATCGCTTTACGTTAGAAAACGTGTTGTGAATATGTCTTTGAAGTTCAACCATTGATGAAACGTACCATCAAACTGCGGCAATTCAATTTTCAGCACAATGGATTGTGCCACGTGTGACTGACCGTGTAAAGTTTGGTTAGATGAAGACTGTCTGAAAGCCTCGTGGCCAGTTGTCGTCAAGAGCTCCACTAGAGCTTCGTAATAAGCAAACTCAGTTGACGTAAACGATTACCATTGCGGAACATTTATAATTCTGCTTTTATATCATCAGAATCAACAATGACCATAATCTCATCGTGCTCTGCAGTATAGCAAGACCAATAATTCTCCAACAAGTTTCTGCGCGAGCACAAATAGCATTTTGTTTGCTTTTGTTTGGCTGTTTTACGCGTATTTGCAGAGAAATTCTGGATTGATTTGTATAACGCTTCTTCTTTTGCTATCGGCATTATTGCTTTTTATGCGAATATTATTCATTTTATATACAGATTTTATATATATTTTTTTCTCACATGAACTAGAGATTTGGGTATTTTTTTTAATTTTTCTGCCCACCGAATTACTGTCGCTGTATTCCCTATGTACCCTATCATCTCCTCTGCGTGACGTCATTTATGGACAATCCCTACATAGCAACAGTTTGGCTACAGCGAAAATTAATAATTTTTAATAAATGTTCGATCGAAATTGTAATGAGCATAAGGAAAAACGATATGAATGGCCACTATATATCAGAAAATTTAATCATTATCGAAGAATCTTATAAAAACTCTTAGAAATCTTATAAAAATCTTGAGTTTTAGTCTTAATCAATTAAACAGAATTAAAAATTATCTGTTCCGGAATGTTGACACCAATAACAAGAAGAAGTTCCTCGCAATCCCTCCAATAATTTTGTCTCCACAAACGCGGAGTAAAAATAAAACCAAAGGATTAACAAATGATATGAAATTCATGAAAAATGCCCTTTTTGTGTTGACGTCATAAAACTTTCAATTTCCCAATATTTGTCATTCAGGTTAAAAACTTGCTCAAAAATGGCACTGATTACAGTCAGGAAAATCCGTACAATTGGTCATTATTGTAATCGACTTTTATGATGGTGCTGCAATCGAGAAGGGAAAAGGTTTTTTCTGTCGAAGGTTCAGCGTGGACCTAGGTAGGAGCCCAACTCTTTCTAGAAACAAAATATACCTGCCCCAATTATAAATATCGAGTTTAGTATTGTCAGAGGAAACAGTTCGATTAGTACACTTGAAGAGCCAACTTGCTTTGTAATTATTTTACTTCTGGCATTTTTAATTTAAAATGGTCGCGAATATTATTTTCTACGAAGATATTAGCAACTGCAAAGCTGAAATGGAAATGGCAGAAGCGCCGCCGATGCAAGATTATAATGCGCGTATGTCATCCAGTACTTCATCGGATGTAAGCAGGATGACGTTATATATTATTCACGAATTGCCCAATGTAAATAAAAGTTGGGATATATATTTACATGATCTCGCAATAACGAGAAGAAAGCGCGTCGATCGCGTGCATCGACAATCGGAGACAATAGACCAATTTATGGACCGCTTTCCGTTATAAGATGTTGAACCTTGCGTACCAGCACTGAAAAGGGAGCAATAGACGCTATTATATCAGATATAGATATTGATTTTTGTAACTTAGTTTTAAGAAACTTTAATTATTATGTAATATGATTAACACTGCTATACATTTTATTAAATTGATTATTATTTAACTAAAATTACGTTTTTCTTTTTACTAAAGAGATTTTGATCAAAAGAGCAGATTTTGTAATCGCCCTTTTCAATAACGTAGGGAATCTATTTTTTTCACATAAAACAGAGCCCTCCAAATTCACTGGTTTTTCCAAACGCCTCTCACAGGAAACGGCGATCCAGGAGAGGGTTCTGTTTCTGTATGGGGTAAATGGGGTACAAACAATTCTTCTGAGATAAAACTGTATACAAAAATTGTTATTGGGAAAGTTTAATATATTAAAAAAAATTAATGCAACTATCTGTGTTGCTGTTCTTAAAAAAATAGTGGGTGATCCACAAAGACACGTGCTCTTCTCACACAGCCTACCTACTTCTAATGACACTCACACGATTGGTCATTAATGCGTGGGTCTATTCATGGGAAGAAATTGCCATGGCTTCAATCGCAGGCACATATGAGGGTAATTGTATCTCGAAATCGGGCTTCAGATTTTTTTATTACTTTTAGTTGCATTTGCCAAATGAACTGTCAATTCTTTCAAATTCCAATTCTTTTCTTCAATTGCTTATAGCACTTTACTTTGGATTTCACAATTTTGTTGGAATAAACGGATCATGGAGCTATGACAACTTTTAGTTATAAATGGTTATCCCTTCAAAAAGCGATGGACCAACAAGCTGTTCTTGCTGAAACTTGTTACTGGGTGGTTAAGGTACAGATTGCTAGTTAGGCAGCGTTCCTGCGACCTCAATTAATAAAGTTATAACTTCATTATTTTTTATTTTTATTTTTTATTTAACAAAATATATTACAAATTTCATATACGAGTATATAATATTAGTATGTTAATAATTTAATGCAACTAGCAACTATAAACTAACAAGCATTTTGTATTTAGCAAAATATTATTTATTTAAGTTATTATAAGGTTCCAAATGTTTATTGGTTTACCTAGTAAGGTCGGTAGGTTTTGTGCGTTTCAGTCTTCGCACAGTATCATCGCAATTAACGAGTTTAACAATTTCATCGTTAGTGTGCTGCGTTAGTTTCTCAGCGTGGGCAATCGGATGTTTTTTATAATATCATCTACTGTTTCTACAGCTAGATCGCGGTGTAGATCAGTACTACGTTCGTACCAAGGAGCATTCACAATGCATCTCAATACTTTATTTTGGAATCGCTGAATCATCAACTTGTTGCTTTTGCTGGTACATCCCCACAGTTGGATACCATAAGTCCACACCGGTCTAAGTACTTGCTTATAAATTAAAATTTTGTTGGATGTCGATACGACTGAGTGCTTGCCAATAAACCACTGCATTTGTTTGAATTTGATATCTAGTTCTTCCTTTTTTTTAACATGCACTTTCCAGCGAAGTATTGCATCAAGATTCATGCCTAGGTACTTGGTTGCATTTGCGTATGGAATCTCTTGTCCATTTATGAAGATCTTATGGTGCAGTATCTTTTTGTTTGTAAAATCAATGTGAGTTGATTTAGCATTATTAAGCTTTTTTTTTTTTTATTTCTTCCTTTATATATAACAATCTATAATATTAAGTAATATTTTGTGCAGGTTTGGATTGAATATGCTCTTTTTGCCAATGCCAAAAGAACTTCTTTTATTTATTTGTTTATTAAATTTTCTCTATTTATCCATCATTTTATTTATGTATATAATTAATTATTTACTTTGTTTGCAGTTCCAGGTTTTGATGGCCTCTCAGTCGGTGTTTGGTGCTGCATTTTGTGATTGTGTCCGTGATGGTTTCAATGTGTAGGTCACGGTGTATAACCTCGTTCGGGATATACCATTCAGCATTTGTAATTGTTCGTAGTATTCTTGACTGCATTCGTTGTATTAAATTTAAGTTTGATATGCTAGCTGTGCCCCATATCTCGATTCCATATTTCCAGATAGGTGCTATTATTGTCTTGTATATTATTAGTTTGTTGTAGAGAGATAGTCTAGATGCTCGTCCAAGCAGCCAGCTTAATTGTTGGTACTTATTTTTTGCATCGTTTCGCTTGTTAATGATGTGCTGCTTCCACGTAAATTTTTCGTCTATGGTTATTCCAAGATATTTTGCAGCAGAGTGAGTTTTTATTTTTTTGCCCTTTATAGCAAGGCTGCATTTTTTCGATTTTCTGTTTGTATATACAACTTGTACAGTTTTGTCTTTATTTATCTCTATTCCCCATAAGTCACACCATGCTACTACATTGTCCAATATATGTTGGATTGCATTTGTTGCCTTTTTTTCTTCATTGTGTGATGCCATTAAAACTGTGTCGTCTGCGAATGTTGCTATCATCGCATTGCTTTTCGTTGGAATTGGTATATCTGCTGTGAATATTAAGTATAGTAGAGGTCCTAATACGCTGCCTTGTGGTACTCCAGCTGTCATTGGTAGGATGTCTGAGCAATCCTCGTCATATTTTATGTAGAATTGTCGTTCGTTTATATAGCTCTTTAAAATGTCATAATAATTTTGTGGAAATATTCGCTTAAGTTTATATAGAAGTCCTTTGTGCCACACCTTGTCGAATGCTTTTGCAATGTCCAAGTATACAGTTACGCAGTACTTTTTGTTGTCTATACTTTCAAGGATTTTGTTTACAACCCTGTGGACCTGTTGCACACTTGAGTGTTGTCTTCTAAATCCAGACTGATGGCTGGGTATTAAATTTTTTGTTGTTAAGATTGGCTCTAATCTGTCCTGTAGTATCTTTTCAAATACTTTCGATAGTATTGGCAATAGACTGATAGGTCGGTAAGAAGTTGTTTTGGTGGCATCCTTTCCTGGCTTGCTGATGGCTGTTATCTGTGCAACTTTCCATAAGCGAGAGAAGTACTTAGTTTCTAGCATGCAGTTAAATATATTTCGGATATACATATATTATAGCTATATCAGGCATTTCTTTTAGCATTTTCCCGCTTATCAGATCATATCCTGGCGCCTTTTTGTCTTTTAATTTTTTAATTTTGTTTTTGATTTCTGCTACTGATGTATTTTTTGTTTTGGATTGCGGGATATTTATTACATTGTCAAGATGAGTGGTTTGATTGTCCATTTCGCTTGTAAATATTTTAAGGAAATGTTTGGCCAGTGTGCTGGCTTTGTCTTTACTTGTTTTCGCCCATGTACCGGTTTGTGTTTTGATAGGAGGTTTGTGTATTATTGCACTAGTGAGTTTTTTCGTAGCCTTCCAAAGAGAGTAATTTGTTGATGTGGTCGTTCCCAAGTTCAGCATATGTTTTTCTAGTTCCTTTTACTTGTTTTTCTGAAGTAAAATTTTTAATTCATTTATTGCTTTGTTTAGGTTGCGTTTATCTTCCGGATTCCTAGTGATTTGCCATGTTTCCGGAGCTTCCTTTTCCATTTAATTTTTCCCTTGATGAACGCTGGTGTAGTGTCCGTATTTGCTAACGTTAGCTTTGGTGTTGAAGCTGTGATTGCTTCGATGACGCTATCATTGGCGGAATCGATTTCATTTTTTGTTTTTAATCGTATTGTCGCAGTAAAAGCTACTGTCTTCGCCGTAAGATGTCTCGCCGAAGTACAAACTCGCCCGGTAACTTTTAACGAACGAGTGAGTAGCAGAAGAGCAGCCGGGAAGAAAGCAGCAAATTCTAAACAACCAAGAAGCTGGCACTGAAATTTAAACCAACCACACCACAAATATAATAACTATTTGAATTAATAATTTTTAATTTTGTTAACAAATAATTACAAATATAATTACAAAAGTTTTAGAATAATTACAAATATAATTACAAAAGTTTTAGAATTTGCTTTCTTCCGCTGCCACCACAGCATTTTCACCGCCATTGTGATAATTATTAGGAATTAATATACTCCGTGCAGTCACCGCCGTACTGCTTCAGGTAATTATAATCACCTAGATCGCTAGACTTGAATAGCCACCGCCGAGCTGTTTCAAGATTTGTTTGCATCGTCAAAGCCATCGCATAACAAATACTGCCGTACTTCGCCTTCGGAGCGCTAGTGCTTCCGAGAGCATTTTTGTGACGTCATCAACAAGGGTTGATAATTTGCAACAGCCATTTCTTCAAAAAATACGAACAACATTACCGACATCTGTTAATTTCAAAATTAATCGATTCTACCAGAACAAACTGCTGCAAATAATTTTCGATCGGTATTGCAGTGCCGAACCAAGCAGCTGTTGAAATTGAACAGACCTTATATAAAAGAAAAATAAATGTTGACTCGAACGAAATCAAAAAAATTAGAATCAGCAAAAGTAGACGACAGAGAGGAAAGCTCGGATTCATTGGACAGCAGAGTAATAGAAATGGCCAACGAGGGAACACAGGGCCAAGCGCAGCTGCAAGCAGTTGTAACTAGTGAACAACTGGCGCAGCTTTTCAGCAGTATAAATATACTGCGCGAATCTGTTGACGAACTACTTAAAGAGACGCATCGTGGCCAAATAGAGATTCAACAACTTCGCACTCGAGTGGATAAGGGTGCATCCGGTGTTGGGTGTAATGAATCCTCCTTTCATGAAAGTGTACAATCACCGCGGCCACAAACGTCGACGCAGCAACCACAGCAGATGTCGCAATCGCAGCCACCAAATACATCGACGCCGTATAATGGTGTTAGGACTTTTATCGATAGCCCCGGCGGTAAGTTATATCCACTGCCATCTTTCGATGGAAACCCTGAAGATTGGCCCCTGTTTTTAGCCAACTTCAGAGACACGACCAATGAATTTGGTTATAATAATCGCCAGAACCTTATGCGTTTGCATAAGGCACTTCAAGGGAATGCGAAGCGCGCTGTGACGTCACTACTCATATATCCTGACGACGTGACCAAAGTCATGCAGGAGTTAGAGTTCAATTTTGGACGCTCTGACTTATTGATCCGCTTGCAGCTGCAAAAGGTGCAGCAGTTCCCACCGATTTATGAGAATCAACTTGAGCAAGTGTTGGAATTCTCAAACCGCGCCCGAAATATTGTCGCCTTTTTTAAGTCAGCAAAATGCGATCACCATTTGGCCAACCCTACTCTTCTTGAGCAGCTTATTGGAAAGCTTCCACCCACCAAGCAATATGAATGGAGTCGACACGCCTCCAATATAACGCCTTATGCCACCGTTGAAGCCTTTGCCGACTGGGTTAGTGAACTCGCAAAGGTAGTGATCTTGATGCCAGCCATAGCTAGTACAGCTATGCGCCAACATCAACCCCTGCAGCCGCACCAAGGGGTGCAACAAGGTAACCTTCAGAACCGTCAGACCATATCACGAGGTGCTATTCCACGTCGCGTTTTGCATAGCACCGAACCTCAAGTGGAACAGCAACAACTCAGTTGTGTGCAATGCAATTTGAGCCACAAACTGAGCGCATGTCGTCAATTTAAGGCGCTTAATACAAATGACAAATGGACTTTGGTAAAGCGTCACCGCCTTTGTTTTGCCTGCTTGCAAAGAGGGCATAACGTGCTGAGTTGCCAGGCAAGGCATGCATGTGGTATAAATGGATGCACCCGTATGCATCACAACTTACTGCACCAGACAACTAAGCCGCTAGCAGAGCTGAAACCAGAGGATGTCGAGCATGTGCTTAACTGCCGTCAACACCAGCAGTCAAGCTTATTTAAGATACTACCCGTGGTGCTGTTTGGTCCACTTGGTAGCATACCTGTATTTGCGATGTTTGATGAAGGCTCTTCGGTCTCACTTCTTGAAGAGACCATCGCAAACCAACTTGGTCTCAAAGGCCCTACTGCACAGGTGACGCTTCAGTGGTATGGAGAGAAGCAAACCACGGAGCCATCGAAAAAAGTAAGCTTGAGCGTACGTGCAGAGTGTGGTGGCCAGGAGTACCCACTCAGAAACGTACGCACCGTGAAGCAGCTTAATTTACCAATGCAGACATTCATCAAGCAACAGCATGGGCACTTCACAGATGTGCCAATCGCCAGCTACCAAGCCGCCAAGCCGGTCCTGCTGCTGGGATTGGATAATAGTTTTTTAGGCATGTCAGCGAAAACTGTCGCCGCCGGACCAGATCAACCTATCGCTGCGGCAACTATGTTGGGTTGGGTGGCATATGGGCCACTTCACTCAAGCACCACCTCAATGTCAAGGGTGTTGCACGTCAAAGAAGCAAACACTTTAACACAACTGAACAGATTGGTCGAAGAGTACTTTTCTGTAGAAAGTTTTGGAGTCCGCAGCACCAGCACAGTCCTGGAGTCAGATGAGAACGCCAGAGCAAGAAAAATATTGATTGAGACCACTCAAAACATCGGCCAACGCTATGAAGTTGGTCTATTATGGCGCAACGATGCCACTAAGCTGCCGCAGAGCTATGTTATGGCCAAGCAGCGCCTTTTAAATATTGAGGGGAAGATGTCCCGGGATTCCGCATTTGCAGCCAGATATAAAACGGAAGTCGCCAAATACATTGACAAGGGGTACGCCAAATTGTTGTCACCAGAGGCTGCTGAGAGACATAGTCCTACAACCTGGTACCTTCCTCACTTTGGTGTAGTGAACCCGCATAAGCTGGATAAGCTTCGTATTGTCTTTGATGCTGCAGCTGCTATTTCTAACGTATCGCTCAACTCAGTATTATTAAAGGGTCCTGAGCATGCGCAGCCACTTTTGGCCATCATGCACAAATTTCGACAAGGAGGTATCGCTGTTGCAGGAGATATTCAAGAAATGTTCTCACAAGTCCGCATACGAGCTGAAGACCAGGACTCACAGCGCTTTCTTTGGAGAGACGGAAATTCAGCCGAGCCGATCCGTGTCTACTCAATGATGTCGATGATCTTCGGAGCGATTTGTTCGCCGTGTTGTGCAGAATACATAAAAAATGTGAACGCAGCACAGTTTTTGCCTCACATGCCAGGTGGCGCAAAAGCTATCATTGACAACACCTATGTGGATGACCTGGTCATAAGTTTTGATGACATACAGGAGGCCGAGAAGGTAATGTTTGAGGCCCGGAAGATAAACGCTGCCGCAGGATTCACGCTCAGAAATTTCGTATCAAACTGCAAGAAGCTGCAGGTCAAACTGAATGGTAGCCAAGTCAAGCAACAAGAAGTTGTCAACACTGAACTGCAGCCAACAACAGAGAAGGTGCTGGGTATGTTTTGGAACTCTGGAGTGGACATGTTTGAATTCCACTTTAAGTTCCATAGAATTCCACGCCAGGTGCTGGAGTACAGGAGAACACCGACTAAGAGAGAGTTGCTGGGAATCGTTATGGTTATTTACGACCCCTTTGGCCTCCTAGCCAACATCACTATTTTCGCCAAGCTACTTCTGCAGTCGCTGTGGAAGCGGAAAATCCAGTGGGATGAGCAGCTGCCATCAGATTTGGAGAAACAGTGGTTTGCATGGTGGAACGTTTTTCCGGGCGTGAAAAACTTTTCAGTCCCGCGTTGCTTGTCGTATTTGTTGCCGAATGCCGATGATATACAGCTGCACATATTCGTTGATGCTAGTGAAAGTGCATTTACAGCAGTCGCCTTTTTGCGTGTTTGCAAAGCAAACAAGGTAGAAGTCGCATTCGTTGCTGCCAAAACGAGATGTGCACCTGCAAAAGGTATGACCGTACCGCGCCTGGAATTGCAAGCGGCCGTACTAGGAAGCCGACTGAAGACTTCGATTGAAGACTGTCATGATTTCAAGATCAACGCTACGACATTTTGGAGTGATTCCAAGACAATTCTGCTTTGGCTTCGTTCCACAACCCGTAAGTATAAGCAATTCGTTGCCTACCGTATTGCTGAGATACTTGCCACTTCCACGCCGATGCAATGGCGCTGGATACCAATGAACGTCGCCGACGATGCAACTAGAGCCAAGTTGCCACAGTATGTAGAGCAAGACAGCCGTTGGATATTGGGTCCAGATTTCTTGTGCCAAGAAGAAATACACTGCCTCAAGAAGCTGGGATGCTTCAATCAGAGCACTGTGTATCTGAAGAAGCTGTTAATCAGGTGTTACACATAATAAACACAGACAATATTCTTGATAGTTTGATCAAGTTTTCATCCTACATGAAGACGTTGAGGGTGACAGCATGGATATTTCGGTTCATTCGCAACGCCAAATCTAGATCCCGTCACTTTGGAGAGCTCACAGCAGCTGAAGTTTCTGATGCTGAAAAATTTGTATGCTGTCGCGTACAATACGAGTCATTTGCAGATGAAATGTCAGCCCTACGCGCAAGTACAGGAATTCCAAAGACCAGTGCCATATTTAAGCTCACGCCGATGCTGTATCCTGATGGTCTGCTAAGAGTCAACGGAAGAATCGACGCCGCCAATTACATCCCTGAATCAGCCCGACGCCCGATAATATTACCCCAGAAACATCGCGTGTCGCAGCTGATAATGAAGCATTACCACCAAAAGAGACATCACCAGAACGACTGCCTAACAATAAATGAAATGCGGCAAAAGTTCTGGGTGCCTCATGCTCGCACATTATTAAAAAGGATCAAGAGCGATTGTGTCATTTGTATTACCGCTCGAGCCAAGCCATCTGTGCCGCTTATGGGACAGTTACCCACAGACCGCCTAACACCGTACGTCCGACCTTTTACCTACTCAGGGGTGGACTACTGTGGCCCATTCTGCGTTGCTATCGGCCGCAGACGAGAGAAACGTTGGGTGGCATTATTCACTTGCCTCACCACTCGAGCCCTACATTTGGAGGTGGCAGAAGATCTGTCCACCGATGCATTTTTAATTTGTTTCAGGAATTTTGTGAACCGTCGCGGTGTGCCAATTAGAATTCGTAGCGACAATGGCACCAACTTTATAGGTGCGCAAAAGGAGTTTCGCCAGGAGAACCGTTTATTTGACGTAGATCGGGTTCGACTGACTTTGACATCCATTACACAAATCATCCTGACAACAAATCTCACGGTGGAACGGCGATCATTATAAAAAAAAAATGAATTACATTGAACTTGACGCATATAAAAAAGAAAACCTTCAAGCAACCACAATAGCACTAAAAGACTCGAAAGGACAAATCGAAGTATCTGCTGTCTATTGTCCACCAAAATATAACAACACAAAAGAACAATATCTAGACTATTTAAAAAAACTGGGGAATCGCTATTTATCCGGAGGTGAATAAAACGCTAAAAATGTTTTATGGGGATCAAGGTTGACAAACGCAAAAGGACGCGAGTTACTTAAAGCTATACGAGATAGTAATGGTCGATTCATTAGCACTGGTGAACCAACATATTGGCCAACAGATACAAAAAAACAACCAGATTTAATAGAGTTCTGCATCACAAAAAATATTCTTCATAAACAGCTAACTATTAAATCATGTTTAGAATTATCCTCAGACCACTCCCCAATCCTAATGACATTACTAGGATCAATAGAGACAAGACTTTTCTCAGGCATCTATAACAATAAAACTGACTGGAATAATTTTCATCTAGCACTGGAAAAACAACTAAAAATAGATATACATACGTGTAATTATATTTGTAATTATTCTAAAACATTTGTAATTTATTTTATATATTTGTAATTATTTGTTAACAAAATTAAAAATTATTAATTCAAATTGTTATTATATTTGTGGTGTGGTTGGTTTAAATTTCAGTGCCAGCTTCTTGGTTGTTTAGAATTTGCTGCTTTCTTCCCGGCTGCTCTTCTGCTACTCACACGTTCGTTAAAATTTACCGGGCGAGTTTGTACTTCGGCGAGACATCTTACGGCGAAGACAGTAGCTTTTACTGCGACATCCCACCTCCCGGTGGATTCATACTGGGATCCACGAAACTTAAAGCGGCTAGCTTAGATGCAGGTCGACGGATAATACCGCGGCTGGTGCGTACCGCGGCACTCCGGACTTGGCCGTCCTTGGCAGTGAAGACTTCGATTATTCGCCCTTTGACCCATTGGCTTCTTGGTAAGACAGGATCGCATACAACAACCAGTTGGTCTACTCTTAGTGGTGAGGCTGTACTCCTCCATTTTTGTCGGTGCAAAAGTTGTGGCAAGTACTCCACAATCCACCTTTTCCACAGACGAACCTTCAGGTTCTGCGCAATTCTCCATTGTTTGCGCAGACAGATTTTCTCATCTTCCGGTGCAGGTGTTTGAGTGGAATTGAGGCAGCCACTCAAGAAGTGGTTCGGAGTAAATGTTTCCTCTTCTTCATGGGTTAGAGGAAGTTCTGTAAGTGAACGGCTGTTTATTATATTTTCCGCCTCAATCAGTGCGCTGCGGAAGGTCTCCAAGCGTGGTGCCTCATCCTTCAGGGTTCTCTGTAGCAGGCGTTTCACGCATTGGACAAGCCGCTCCCAACAACCTCCAGCGCTAGGATTGGCTGGGAAATTAAAAAGTCATTCTATGTTTTCCTTTGACATTGCCAGTCGAACCCGATCTACGTCAAATAAACGGTTCTCCTGGCGAAACTCCTTTTGCGCACCTATAAAGTTGGTGCCATGTGTTTTCGAGATTAACATCACATCTATTGAATTATTTATTAGGAAAGTCTTTAGTTCTAGTTCATGGCGCGACAGTCCATTTGCATTCCATATTGCCAAATTTATTTTATTTACTGCGTTCATCTATTTTGCATACAAGCATAGTTACTATGTTCATCATACTGGTCATTTGATTTATTAGTTGTTTCATCATTGTTTTTAATTCGGATAGATCGTCATTGTTTGATATTATTTCATATGTGCTGTTGCATTTTATTTGATTTGGCTCCTGTGATATTGTTTCCATTTGTGCAGCTTGAGCGTATGAAAAACCAGAGATGATCTTCTGGCCATTTATTTTTGTATTTTGATTGTTTTGGTTTGTTTCAGTATTGATTTGTTTATTTGTTTCTTTCTTGCGAAGTGTAGGGTATCTGTGGACTTGTAGAGCTTTATATATCGCACATCCTCTGTAGTTTGCCGTGTGGTTTTCACCGCAATGTACGCATTTAATATTTACTCTATCAGCGTCGATTTTAATTCTGCACATGTTTGTCTTGTGTTTTCCAGCACATTTGACACACACCGGGTCTATCTGGCAGTAAGTTTCTTGTGTGGCCGTACTTTTGGCAATTTGAGCATTGGGGAATTGTTCTCTTTTGTCGGGGTGGCTCAAAGCTAATTTTGCAGTGTAGGAGGTGAGTAATGTCTTATATACTTTTATTGTTATCTTTTATTTTCAATTCAATTGAAAATAGTGAAAGTGGTTGTTTTATTTTGGCACCATTAGCTATTTGGATGTTATGGATATTTGTCACTTCATGGCCTAGTTCGGCTAATTCGTTTTTAATGTCTTCTGTGTCGGTTGAATGGTGCATATTTCGTAATACCACTCTAAAGCCTCGCTAATCTTTTGGTCGAAATGTGTAATACTTTGTCCCTTTTTGCTTTAATAATTCAATTACTTTTGTGTAGTGTGTGGATTTTTTTGGTTGAATTTTTATTTCGTTCTTGCTTAAAATTTTCATTTCGTACAATATATTTGGCATGGAATTTAGTGCTTCAGATAAGGCTTTTATATTTTCAACATTCTGAACATATATAGGAGGCGGTTTTTGTAAACGTTGCGCAATTGGTTTTTGTATATTAATGTTCGTATTTGTCCCACTGTTGTTTTGTTCTTCACTGTTGTCTTGAGAGTCCGTTTTGTGATTTACTGCTAACAGTTCGAATCTGTTTGTTGTGTTTGGAGGGATAGGCTTGCTCAGCCAATATTTTTGGAGTGATGTTTGTGTTGTGTTGAACATTTCATTTCTCGGTCTTTTGTTACTAGTATTTTGTTCATTTAACTTGTTTGGCGATTGTTTTTCGCGGTTTCGTTTTGTGTTTTTATTTTCGGTAATTTTATTACTGGTTTTAATATTTATATTTTGTACTTGCGTGTTTGTTGTTGCTGATGAAATTGGTGTTGTTCCGATTGCCATTATTGGTGAGTTGCAGCTAATCGTTACCGTCGCAGTCACCGGTGTTACAGTTGTGGTAGAGGAGCTTTGAGTTGTTATTGTGGTTGCTGAAGTAGTAACTGGTGGACTCCATAGTGGGAGTCGCGCATTGGACACTCCAAGGTAGGGAATTGCTGGCACCTAGTAGAGCGGGAGAGCAAGATCGTGCACTGCTCTCTGTCACTTCGACCGGCAATTTGGAGTTGCCGTTGTTTTCGTTTGAGATGAAAGAAAAATATGCGTTTCTTTTTGTTGCTGTTTTTTGTTTAAGTGTGTCAGCCACACTCATTATAAATTTGTTATTTGTTCTTATTTTATTCTATTTTAAAAGATGTGTCCCAGTAAGTGACCGGTAGATTCGTTCTACTCGATCACTGCACTATTGCACTTTTTCTTTACAACTTAAGTTACTTTAACTTAATAAATTTGTATTGAAGAATTAATTTTTGCGGAGCGAGCTTAAACACGTCTGCACTGTTCAAAACTGTTCAAACTTAAGCTTGATTCGCCATTTCTTTGTCCAAGTGTACACATTGCTGACCGCTGCTTGTAACACATTGGTAGATTCCTCTGCATTGCGTCCAGTGGAAAGTAGAGCTGTGTCGTCTGCAAACGTTACGATAGTACAATTTTCTGTCGTGGGTACATCGTTTGTGTATAGCAGGAAAAGTATAGGTCCCAAAACGCTTCCCTGCGGCACACCAGCTTTAATTTCTGTTAATTTGGAGTAACAGTGTTCCTGTTTAACGCGGAAAGAACGGTCAGAAATATATGATTTTAAGAAATCACAATACTGCTTTTGAATTTGGTTTCGCAGTTTGAGTATAAGGCCGTCATGCCAAACCTTGTCAAATGCCTGAGATACGTACATATAGAAAAACTGCGGAGCAGACTTGATTCTCTTCTAGAGATTTTTCAATGTTACTGACAATTCTGTGGACCTGCTCAATCGTTGAGTGCTTGGTTCTAAAGCCAAATTGGTGGTTTGGAATCAATTTTTTCCGTTCGATTATTGGCATTAGTCGTTTTAAAAACATTTTTTTCATCACTTTCGATAAGATCGGTAGCAAGGAGATTGGTCTATATGAAGAAATTTCATACGGTGGCTTCTATCTATACGGCTGGTTTTGCTATCATTATGACCTGAGCTACCTTCCAGTATATGGGTACGTGTTTCAATTTGAAGCATGTTTTGATCAGATTGGTCAAGGTTCTAATGGTTTTGTATGGTAAATGCCTCAGTATTTCTGTTGTTATCAAGTCGAAGCCAGGGGTCTTTTTTAGCTTTAGGAACTTTATAATGTTTTTAACCTTTAGGGGTAGCGAAAGGTATGTCTTCATCTTCTTCATGAGTTGAAGGAAGCTCATCAGAGTTATCACTACTTTGCGTTGCAAATGCATTCTTTAGGTGCTCAGCAAATATCTGGGCTTTTTCAGTATTGCTTTTCGCCCAACTATTTTGTAGCTTTAAAGGTGGAGATTGAAGAGTAGGTCGCTTTAATGTCTTCGTTGCTTTCCAAAGTGAATAATTTGATATTTTGTCAGTAGATAAGCTGCTTAAACATGTTTTAAAAGAGTCATTTTTAAATGCTTTTATTTTAAATATTAAACTTATCGTAGCTTTGTTGAATTTAGTTTTATCAGCTGGTGATCTGGTCATCTGCCATTTACGTCGAAGTTTGCGCTTAATTTTAACCAAAGCCATTATCTCGCTTGGGTAGTTACAGCCAGGAAAAATTGCTTTTAGCTTGGGAGTAATTCGCCAGCATGCATTCTGTATGCATTGGGTGAAATTTATCACCTCATCTTCCAGTTGCTCCGTGCTTTCTATACAGGTATTTTTCCATGTTGCTGTGCTATTCATAATGCTTTTAAAATAAGGAAAATTCGTTCGGTTATTTACTAAGAAATGTGGTTGTTCTTTACTTATTGTAGTAGAGCTAATTATTATATAAATTGGTGAATGGTGTGAGCTCATTTCGAATCCATCTTCAACCATTATGTAACTTTTAGCGAACTTTCTCAATATAAAGAAGTCAATGAGGTCTGGAATTTTGTTATGATCAGTAGGCCAACAGGTGGGTTTTCCTGTAGATATTGTATCACAACCAGTCGATTGTAGAGCGTTATCCATTAAATTATATAGTTTGCTTCATACTCCTAAAGATATATCCAGTCACTCACTTTAGAAGGTAGCATTTTGTGGTATATTTTTGTGTTTTGAGTTAAGGGATGAATTAAAAATTTTTTATTTTTAATTCATTTTCCATCAATCACTGGTGAACAGAATAAAACACCACAATAACGAATACTCAGGCCCTGGCAGCTAGTGCTCCCCTTACAATGTAAAATATTAAGTTATTGTTTTTCTAGTAATAATAATAATAATAATAACGAATACTCGATTTCTTCTATTCAAGAAACGGATTTTAAAATTAGCAGTCTGGGAATGTTGTATTAAAATAAAAGTTAGAGATTAACAAAGAATACAAAATTCATGAAACCATGGGCATTTTTATTTAATGTAGTAAAACTTTTTATTTCCCAACTATTATTATCCAGGTCAGACACTTGCTAAACCAAAATGGCACTGCTTGCATCCAAGAAAATCTCCAGATATGGTCATTAATGTGACTGGCTTTAAGAAAACGCTGCAGGAGTGAAGGGAAAGGTTTGTTCTGTGCAGAATCGGCGTAAACTTAGGTAGCAATAGAACTCTTTATAAATAAATATTGTCAGAGGAAACATTTCGATTCGTAAACTTAAAGAATGATATTTCCTATGAAGACAGTAGCAACTCCGTAGCAGAAATAGAAGTGGCCGAAGGACGCCCGAAATAAGGTGATATTACGATTTTGAAAAATTTATCCTCCAAACACTGCCATATACACATACAGCAGTACCAGAGCCTCCATGATTGACTACGACCTGTAAATATACGGACACTGCGCAATAAGCAGCCTTAACCTGATTTATGTTCACTACCATACAGCACGAAAATAAAGTATAAATCATGTAGGTTCCCTGCAATGTTGGCATCCGCGGAAACGAGTTGGTCGGTATTATAACAAGGTCTTGACAAAAAAGAACATGCATGTACTCGTATATGTCATTGAAAACCGAAGATTATATTTCAGAATATTCAGAACGACATCATTTCTCCACCAGCAATTTATATATTACTCCGGCTTACCTTAAAATTGGTAGCTCCTATGAAGTAAAGACGGTTGTCCGTGTACGTCTAGACATACACAGCTCTCTCATGAACACCTACTGCTTGGTAGACCTGTTCAAATGTGCTGCTTTTACCGGAACAATACAATAACCGTAATACACCTGCCACAAATCCTCAGGGAGATGCAACCATCTAGCACTACTCAAATCACAACTCTCGATTTTAAAAATAATATGTATCTTTTTTGAAAAGCTGTAATTTAGACTCTCTAATCTAAGTTCCTGTATACTTATCATGTAATCAAGAATTCTGCTCTATATCTTACTCTTATGAGAATTTATAATATATAGCGAGCTATACTCCTTCTTTTTTATATAAAATAATTATTATATGATTATTTTTCACTTAGTAAAAAAATATTTCTGTCACAACTTTTCTTTATTTTTATTTTTTTTACCTTCTATTTATTTAGCGAATGTTTCTTTGTTAAGAAACTAACAGTAATTTTTGTAAGATCACATTACTACATTTACATATCTAGGTAATATCCTCAGCCACTGCATCGAATATTTGGTGTTTTCACAGCATGCAATAAGACGTTGTTAAATCAGGTCTAAGGTATGCATCCTTTTGAGGAGATTTATTGGCTCCTCGCCAAGCCGTTTGGGTGATTTTCCAATTTAAGAGCGTAGGTTTTTTCGATGTTCACCATTTCATTTTCAATCGTGGGTATATTCAGGTCACGGTGAATGTTTATGTTCCTCAAGTACTATGGAGCACCGGTGATCATTCTCAAAATTTTCGACTGGAGGCGTTGCACGGAGACACGGTGCCCCATAATTGAATCCCATATGTCCATATAGGCTTAATGACACTAGTATAAATTAGTACCTTATATTCTAAGGCAAGGTTTGAATGCTTGCTTAGTAGCCAGTTCAAGGTATGGAGTTTCAATTTGATCTGAACACACTTTGAGTCAATGTGTTTAGTCCAGGTTAATCGTCTGCCTAAGTGGATTCCCAGGTACTTTATGTCAGAGCGTTGTGGAATGCTTTGCCCATTGATGCCAATAGGGGGCACGTGTCCTTCCTTAAGGCAAATGTTAGGTGTGCACATTTAGCTTCGTTGACCTTTATTCTCCATTTGTTAAGCCAGTTTTCAATAGACAGTAAGTGGCTCTGTTGCCATTGCGAGGATTCAAGATGGGAGGCGTTTGTTCTCAGTATGGCGGTATCATCGGCAAATGTGAATATAGCCGTGTGATCGGAAGTTGGCATGTCAGCTGTAAAAAGCAAATACAGCAGTGGTCCAAGCACACTGCCTTGGGGAACTCCTGCTTTGATATCAAAGTAGGCGAATGTAGCGTCATCTCGGCTTACCATGAATTTTCTGCTTTTAATGTAGGTTTCAAATAGTTTGTGGAATTTCTTTGGAAGCATTTATTTCTGTTTATATATGAGCACTTTGTGCCACACCTTATCAACGGCTTGCGTAATGTCAAGGAATGCGGCAGAGCATTATTTATTTTGTTCGAATACTGAGCTTATAAATCTTACTACGCGATGCACTTACTCTATCGTTCATGCTTTTGAAGGAAGCCGAATTGGTATTGGTGAATTATATTGTGTGTATTTAAATTCTGGAAGACCTGCCGATGAACTATTTTTTCGAAGATTTTAGATAAGGTGGGCAGTAGACTAATGGGTCTATATGAACAAACCTGTGTAACATCCTTTCCTGGCTTTGGGATCATTATTATTTTCGAAATCTTCCAGCATTGAGGATAGTGCCCAGTGCGCAAAGTAGCGTTGAATACTGTGACTGAGTTACAGCTATATTAGGTAATTCTTTTATCATGTTCCTGGTTTTTTTTTTAAATACTTAAGTCTTCAATGATGTTATTTGCCTCCTTCCTTGAGGCTTTCAGGCGCTCGCTGGTTCCACTACTCGGTACTTGACGAGGTTAAAAAAAAATAAGGGGCTTTGGACAGAAGACATTACTCAGGTGATGTGCGAAAGCAGTACATTTTTCATCATCGCTTTTAGCCCAGGAGCTATTATCTTTATGAAGTGGTGACTTATGTATTCCATCCAATATACATCTTATTAAATTAAAGTTGAAGCTTTGGCACCTTAAACCACGCGTTGCATAGGGTAATCAGATATCCGCTTTACATCTTCACCTACAATGCAGTTTTTGCGACTTCCACATTTTCCAGACACTAAACACTTTTCTTTGAAACTTTATCAACTATATTTTGTGGGCATAATCATATTGTATATTAGCTACATAAGACAGGGCTTAAAAATTTAAGGAATGGTTTGAAACGTTTTATTTCAGATAAAAATAACTGGTTCTGAAATTTGTAATATGCCGTATGAAGGATTATTAAATTTATAGACAAAATATTCACTTTTAAATTAATTATTTATCTAATAGCACAGGCAATAGTGGGTGGTTGTTAAGCTTTGGGGCTTTGTGCGGGGTCAGTTTATTCAATATAAATAAATTACACCCTACGCTTGTTTATCTTTCTCTTGCTTGTTTGAAGTTATACTCCTAAGTTATGAAATTTGTGTCTTTGTTACAGGGTAAACAAAATTCTTTATTTACATTGCAAAAGGAACAGCAACTGCATTTAAGTCCCAATATTTGTGTTCAGTTGCTTGATGCATTTTTCTTTGGTAGTTGCAATTGTCTGTGGACTGATTCCAACTTGTAGTTACGTTGGGCATCTCGTAAATAATACATAACGTCATCCTGCTTACATCCAATGAAGTTCTCGAAGACAAACTAGCAACATCACCTTGTTTCGACCGTCCTTCGGCCACTTCTATTTCTGCTACGGAGTCCCTAATGTCTTCGTAGGAAATATTATTGGCGATCATTTTAAATTCAAAATATATTTTGACAGCAATGAAAAAGTGAAAAATCCAGTTGATTCTTCATGTTTACGAATCGAAATGTTTCTTCTGACAATATTTATTTGATACTGTAACAGGTAAATTTCCTTTCTATAAAGAGTTCTATTGCTATCTAAGTTTACGCCGATTCTGCACAGAACAAACCTATCCCTTCACTCCTGCAGCGTTTTCTTAAAGCCGGTCATATTAATGACCATATCTGAAGATTTTCTTGGATGCAAGCAGCGCTTTTTGGTTGAGCAAGTGTCTGACCTTTGCCCATGTTTTCACGAATTTTGTATTCTTTGTTAATCTTTAACTTTTATTTTAATACAACACTGCTAACTTTAAAATCCCTTTCTTGAATAGAAGAAATCGTTATTAAGAAATACATCGTTGTGGTTTTTTATTCTGTTCACAAACGATTGATGGAAAATGAATAAAAAATAATTAATTTTTAATTCATCCCTTAACTCAAAACACAAAAATAAAATAAGAGAGGTGGCCATATATACCACAAAATACGACCTTCTAAAGTGAGTGACTGGTTATAGGAGTATGAAGCAAAATTTATAATTTTATGGATAATAAAGTTATAACTTTATTAATTGAGCTCGCAGGAACGCTGCCTAACAAGCAATCTGTACCTTAACCACCCATTAACAAGTTTCAGAAAAATCACCTTTTTGGTCCATCGCTTTTTGAAGCGCTAATCATTTATAACCAAAAGTTGTTATAACTCCATGATCCGTTTATTCCAACAAAATAGTGAAATCCAAAGTAAAGTGAAAGAATTGGAATTTGAGAGAGCTTACAGTTTATTTGGAAAATGCAACTAAAGAGAGCTTACAGTTTATTTGGCAAATGCAACTAAAGAGACCTTACAGTTTATTTGGCAAATGCAACTAAAACCAATAAAAAAGCTGAAGTCCGATTTCGAGATACAATTTTTCTTTTCGATATGTGGAAATATAAAAATCTATATAGAAAATTTATGAATCTATGTTGATATAAATAATTCTTCTGGTGGGTTAGAAATTTTAATTTGGAGTTGAATAATTTTTCAACTGATTTATTGTTGTCCTTAGAGAGACAAATTCATTGCAACTTGGAAGTAAGATTTAATTTATCGGTTATTCCACAAGACAAAAGAAGCACAACTAGAAGTTGGTTTTACAGGGTGTCAGTAAAAACTTGGAAACCTCTGAGGAATCTCTCAAGTAATTAATGCCTGTTTTAAGACTGATTTGAGCTGCATACGAGTATATTTGGATATATTTATTTCTAATGATGATAAACTGTCGAAGATATAGAAAGGAACGAAACATCAAAGATTTCTATTTCCAATCTATTATCTTACCAAACTAACAAAATGGAATTTAGGATTTCAAGGTTAGAATTTGACATTTATAAGGAATTATTCCAGAAGTGGATCGATCAAATGTCGCTAGTCGAGTTTAGTTTTTAGATTGGATCGAAAATTCCAATCAAAGTTTTGCTGAGAACAAATTTGAAATTTTGTACTATAATTATGAATTCAAATAAATTTATGGTTATATGAATGAGTTACAAACAATTTTAAAAATGTATAAAATTTACATCGTGCGACTCACAAAATTGGGCAGCAGAGATGTTTAAATTCAGGCGCTTCACAGTCATGTGCATCCAAAATTGGAAAATGGTTTAAAATTTCGGTAACACAGGAAGATTTGCCCACCACCCCTTTGAGACTTTTTTTCTTCGATTCCGTGATATCTGGAAGTAGTTTCTCATTACGCTGGGAATCTTTTAATAAACCTCATCCGATGAATGCCGGGATAAAAAGTAAATGAAGAAAAATCATCAGAATATAAATAGTCTCCCACTAATCTGCCACGCCGGTATATGTTCTGCCGCCATTTCCTTGTGTACGATTACAGTTGCTCATGTCTTTGGAAAAAAATATAATTGTGACCATTTTGTTCGAAGTATATTAATGAGTTGTACAATTTATGATGCATGCCTGAAAACACAAACACACATTATAGTTGAGTATCAAAAGTGAAATTTTTCATTTTTATAATGTTAAATCTGTATTTACAAATGCAGAAAGTACTTTCCATAAGGTCCCGCAATTGATTGATACCTAAGTTTCCGAGTCTCCATTTCATTCCCACAATTGTGCCCACACGTTAAAGGCCAATTGTGTGAACGCCATTAGAGGTAGGTAGGCTGTATTAAAGAGTTCTAAATTGACCTATATTTTTAAAAAAATTTATCAATTTCTAACTCGATTCCTTGTCCAACTAAGAAACTAAAAAACTAATCAGAATGTTGTAAGGACAGAGAGAGAATATGATACAATGTAATGACATTTAAAAAGTAAAAGGGTTGGGCACAATTAGTGCATTTCTAGTAGGGCTTGAGGATAACTAACATTTCCGCCCACCGTATTGGTCAATAGCCTTATCGTATGAAGGTACTACAACCAATTTGGAGATTGCACGTCTGATAACTGCAGATTGAGCGTGATCACCTCGTATAAGCACCAGGTCGTCGGTTTTTAGATTGGTTTTAGTGTGAGGGTATTTGTGGGGCACTTGTAACTCATGAAGGTATTCACAACTCGCGCTTCCAAAAATCTTGTTGCATTTGTTGAAGCTGATTCCACCTGGTGACTCGGTGAGTATTAATGTAAAGTAAGTTAACCTCAGGTGGCATCGTCAGTGGACCGCCCACCAGAAAGTTACTGGGGGTCAATGCGGTGCAATCGGTCGGGTCGCCAGAGAGCGCTAACAGCGGTCTAGAGTTAAGCACGGCTTCATGGCATGAGGCCAGTGGTGCGGCGGCATCGAGTTGATTTTTAAAGGTTTTTAGAACCATCTTTCAGTATGGCGTTTTCGTTTGCAGAGTCGCTGTAGTTATCCTTTCTTTATCCCCGTGATTCGAAAACCGGCGTAGAGCGGCTAGACAGCATTCGGTCGTCATGTCGCTTATAAGTTCCAGATGTACATCGCGTGTAATGAAACACACAAAAAGCGCAACTATCTTTTGTAGCTTTTATGTCCTCTGCCTTTCGTTGTGCGAATCTAGACCACAATATTGAAAAGGTTTTCCGGGACTGCAGCGATATACAGGAAGAGGTCCCAATTTTTTATTTGCAACAGTGGTGTGTTGCCGGAGAGGATTTGTTGACTTACCGCGCGTCAATCAGCCAATAACGACTTCGAAGATAATGGAGTGTTGCTTGTCAAGCTGTGTGCATCGTGTTCTCATGCGCGTTAGCAATGATCAAAGTAGATAGTGGACTAATATTTGGCAAAATTATCAGAAAGCGTTCCGAAGTTCGGATGATGGTGTCCGTTCATGCGCACAAGGCCCTCCTTATCGATCATGGGATTGAGCTTCATCAAACGACTTTTTCTGCTGATGGGCTTGGTATGAAGTATACAGGAAATTTCAATAGAAAAATTTAGGTTTTGAACATACCTTATCAAAAATTGCAAGGCAGCGTTGCGCTTGATGGCAGTGCACCATGGCGATGAGTCGTCTGCTGGTAACTGCCAGAAGTTTGTTCAGCTATGAATATTTGTATAGGAGGTTTGCTGCAAGCTCGTTCCCAGGGTTTTGCCGACATGGGACTGCATGTAAAATGGCTACGTTTTCTCTGTCAGGTTCACTGTCCAGCGGAGCAGGTTGCTTTGGCCACAGAGTATCGTCATTGTGCAGCCATGATGGTCCTGACCACTATATGTCAAGGTCGGCTAATTCTGACAGGAATATTCCACGTGATGCTTTATCAGCTGGGTTCGTTTTCGAAGGCACGTATCGCCAGGAGTCAATTGACGTCAGTTCTTGTATTTGAGTGACTCTATTTGCGATGTACTGCTTGAGTTGCCCGGGATTCGAACGAATCCAACAGAGTACTTCTCTGGCCATAGGGCTGTAACTTAAACGTCAAAATTTTTACCTTATGAAAAAAAATCATACACTGTGTAAGTGAGTTCACCTGGAAAAAAAGGGTTTGTACTAAAAATTTCAAATCACGAAATTGTAGTAGGAAAAGAAAAAAGGAACAATCAGAATAAAAGAGTTTATCACTTTATAGTATTTTTTATTAATAAAATGGAATAATAATAGAATACAGAATAATAATAATAAGAAAAAATTGTATGCGACAATTCTTCAATTTTAAGTACTTTTTTTGGCATTAAGTTCATTAAAAAGAATTAACAAGCCAAAACAATTATAAATTAATATAAGAATTAAATAATAGTTTTAATAAATTTATCTGATTAGCATATAGAGTAGTGTACCTAATAGTAGTAATGATCAAAATTATTAATCAGAAAAATTATTCACTAAATTGAATTTGGTACTTTTTGGAGTGAAAATAGTATTAAAATCTTAACGAACAACAACCCCAAATAGTGCTTTTTCCAAAACTCACAAGTTTGTTTACATCCAGTGGGGAATGAAAAATTGGTTTGTTTACGTCCAGTGGGGAAAAAATTGCTAGCAATACATTTGTATTCTGTAAATGTATACGTAAGTTTAATTTCTCTTTTTCTCTGGTTCTGGCATCGGACCAGCAAAAAGTTTGAATTGACGTTAGATCGTTCTGTAGATTAGGACTGACCTGAAGGCAGTCGTTGAGCGAGACACAAAATTTTAGTTTTCTTACGGCATCGAAAACTACTCGGAGTTTTGTGGTGGAGCACCATAATGCGGAAGGTAACACACCTGTGTTGGCTCGACTTCCTGCGTGATATGTTCCATGTGTCCTAGACGGCATTACAATTCTCGTATAGCTCTTGCATTTGGATCTTTTAAGAGACGATTTTGTTGATAAGCGAAAAGTTTTAATCATCTAGTTTTGTGGCAGACTGCACGGCTACATCGCTTGTCTTTGTAGCCAACTACAAAACGACCATCGTTGTTGCGGCGAGTAGTTTGTTGGAAATATTCTTCGCAGTATAATTCGTCTTCGCCTTCGATGAATTTCCACACATTCCGAACTAAATCAGTTAGTTCTGCATACGTCGAGGCACAACAGGTTGTCTCCAACTGTAAAGTTGCTGGTTTTGGCAAGCGCCAGTAAATGATTGGTATTTTGTGCAACAGGTTTACTCTCCGACTTTCGTTTGATGTCGTTGTCCACTAGATCTTCATATAGCTCATCATCCAGTACGAGATCTTAGGACCCAAGCTTGTCAAATATTGGGCAGCTAAATCTAAACCCAAAATATTCACCAAATTCCTTGGAATAGATTCGATTGTTAGGCATTATGTCCCCTTAGCTTGGCAACATTAGCGCAGCGGAGTTGAAAATCATGCCTGGTCTTCTGAGAGAGCTCACAGAAATTTGGACTAGGCCCGTGGATGTCCCAAGAGCTGATCCGCCTAAACCAGTTGCCAGCACGCGAAGCTGCAATTGTTGTAATCCAGATTCACTAATGAATGACGCTTGTAATCCGTTGTCAAATAACGCGCGTAGTTGTAGATGATAGCAGCACGTACTCCAACGCATGCTGTGGCGAGCATTATAGGTGCAAGTGGCGCTAGTGACTCACCTGCTGTTATTTGAGTTTCAGAATTGGTTTTAGCAGTGTACGAGTTGGTTGCGGTAACGCTGCCCGGCTGCACGCCTGCCGCGTCATGTATATGTGTATGATGCATTTCTTTGCATTTAAGACACACAAATTTTGACGGACAATCAATTTCCGTATGATCGCCTTTGAAGCAGTTCTTGCACAATTTTGTTTTTGTTACAAATTCAATTTAGCAGCTGGTGTGGATTTACGAAAGTCATTGCAACACATTAAAATATTTTTACCAAAACATTTCGGACATTAGATTGGTGGCTGCGAACAGATTGCGTCGACGTTGCTGCCTACGTATGTATGTCTCTCGGCGTTGCTTTTGGTATGTCTGTCGCCTCTAACCATTGTATGCGATTTTCCAAAAATTTCCCAAATTTTTGTTTCTTAGAATTTCATTAGGTGAACTTAGAGACATTTCCCAGTCCTTCAGCGTTATCGAATCTAATTTTTCGGCTGTTAAGAATACTTCGCCAGTCGTCCCATTCTAACGTCGGTCGCTCCAATTGTGAAAGCGCGCGAACAGCTTCAGTGGTACCATCGCCAAATTTCCTCAACAATGCAGTAGATTCAGTGATCATTGCAGGTAGTTTCAAAGTATCGCGCAAGTACGATTTTACAAGACGGCGTTTGCTGTCGTAGCGCTGTTTAAGAATGTTCCAAGCAATATTAAAATTGTTTTCCACTACTGACTGTGCGTAGGAGCACTTCTGCTTCACCTTGCAAGCTGCTTTTGAGATAATGCAATCGCTGTACGTTAGAAAGCATGTTGTGAATATGTCTTTGAAGTTCAACCATTGATGAAACGTACCATCAAATTGCGGCAATTCAATTTTCAGCACAATGGATTTTGCCACGTGTGACTGGCCGTGTAAAGTTTGGTTAATTGTAGACTGCCTAAGAGCCTCGTGGCAACTTGTGGTCAAGTCGTCGACCATGTCGTTGAGCTCTCCTAGATCTTCGTAATAAGCAAACTCAGTTGACGTAAACCGATTACCATTGCGGAATATTTGTAATTCTGCTTTTTTATCATCATCCTCAGCCATGACCATGATCTCATCGTGCTCTGCAGTATAGCAAGGCCAATAATTCTCCAACAAGTTTCTGCGCGAGCACAAATAGCATTTTGTTTGCTTTTGTTTGGCTGTTTTACTCGTATTTGCAGAGAAATTCTGGATTGATTTGTATAACGCTTCTTCTTTTGCTATCAGCATTCTTGCTTTTTATGCGAATATCGTTAATTTTATATACAGATTTTATATATATTTTTTTCTCATATGAACTTGAGATTTGGATATTTTTTTAACTTTTCTGCCCACCGAATTGCTGTCGCTTTATTCCCTATGTATCCTATCATCTCCTCTGCGTGTCGTCATTTATGGACGTTCCCTACATAGTAACAGTTTGTCTATAGCCAAAATAAAATAATTTTTAATAAATGTTCGATCGAAATTGTAATGAACATAAGGAAAAATGATATGAATGGCCACTATGTTGAGTTTCTGTCCTAATCAATTAAACAGAACTCAAAATGGAACGCTGCAGAATGTTGGACACCAAAAAGAAGAATTTCTTCACAATCCCTCCAATAATTTTGTCTCCACAAACGCGGAGTAAAAATAAAACCAAAGGATTAACAAATGATATGAAATTCATGAAAAATGCCTTTTTGTGTTGACGTCATAAAACTTTCAATTTCCCAATATTTGTCATTCAGGTCAAAAACTTGCTCAAAAATGGCACTGATTACAGTGAGGAAAACCCGCACAATTGGTCATTATTGTAGTCGACTTTTATGATGGTGCTGCAATCGAGAAGGGAAAAGGTTTTTTCTGTCGAAGATTCAGCATGGACCTAGGTAGGAACCCAACTGTTTCTAGAAACAAAATATACCTGCCCCAATTATAAATATCGAGTTTAGTATTGTCAGAGGAAACAGTTCGATTAGCACAGTTGAAGAGCCAACTTGCTTTGTAATTATTTTACTTCTGGCATTTTTAATTTAAAATGGTCGCGAATAATATTTTCTATGAATATATTAGCAACTGCAAAGCTGAAATGGAAATGGCAGAAGCGCCGCCAATGCAAGATTATAATTCGCGTATGTCATCCAGTACTTCATCGGATGTAAGCAGGATGACGTTATATATTATTCACGAATTGCCCAATGTAAATAAAAGTTGGGATATATATTTACATGATCTCGCAATAACGAGAAGACAGCGTGTCGATCGCGTACATCGACAATCGGAGACAATAGACCAATTTATTGACCGCTTTCCGTTATAAGATGTTGAACTTTGCATACCAGCACTGAAAAGCGAGCAATAGACGCTATTATATCAGATATAGATATTGATTTTTGTAACTTAGTTTTAAGAAACTTTAATTATTATGTAATATGATTAACACTGTTAAAAAATTTTATTAAATTGATTATTATTTAACTAAAATTACGTTTTTCTTTTTACTAAAGAGATTTTGATCAAAAGAGCAGATTTTGTAATCGCCCTTTTCAATAACGTAGGGAAACTATTTTTTTCACATAAAACAGAGCCCTCCAAATTCACTGGTTTTTCCAAACGCCTCGCACATGAGACGGCGATCGAGGAGAAGGTTCTGATTTTGTATGGGGTAAATGGGGTACAAACAATTCTTCTGAGATAAAACTGGATACAAAATTGTTATTGGGAAAGTTTAATATATTAAAAAAAATTAATGCAACTATCTGTGTTGCTGTTCTTAAAAAAATAGTGGGTGATCCACAAAGACACGTGCTCTTCCCACACAGCAACCTTCTTCTAGTGACATTCACACAAATTGGTCATTAAGGCGTGGGTCTATTCATGGGAAGAAAATGGCAAGGCTTCACTCGCAGGCACATATGAGGGTAATTGTAGATCGAAATCGGACTTCAGCTTTCTTTATTGGATTTACTTTTATTTGCCAAATGAACTGTCCAATCTTTCAAATTCCAATTCTTTTCTTCAATTGCTTATAGCACTTTCCTTTGGATTGTACAATTTTATTGGAATAAACGGATCATGGAGCTATGACAACTTTTAGTTATAAATGGTTACCGCTTCAAAAAGCGATGGACCAAAAAGCTCATCTTTCTGAAGCTTTTTAATGGGTGGTTAAGGTACAGATGGCTAGTTAGGCAGAGTTCCTACGACCTCAATTAATAAAGTTATAACTTTATTATCCATTAAATTATAAATTTTGCTTCATACTCACTTTAGAAGGTCGTATTTTGTGGTATATATGGCCACCTCTCTTATTTTTGTGTTTTGAGTTAAGGGATGAATTAAAAATTAATTATTTTTTATTCATTTTCCATCAATCGTTTGTGAACAGAATAAAAAACCACAACGATGTATTTCTTAATAACGATTTCTTCTATTCAAGAAAGGGATTTTAAAGTTAGCAGTGTTGTATTAAAATAAAAGTTAAAGATTAACAAAGAATACAAAATTCGTGAAAACATGGGCAAAGGTCAGAAACTTGCTCAACCAAAAAGCGCTGCTTGCATCCAAGAAAATCTTCAGATATGGTCATTAATGTGACTGGCTTTAAGAAAACGCTGCAAGGGTGAAGGGAAAGGTTTGTTCTGTGCAGAATCGACGTAAACTTAAGTAGCAACCCAATTCCTTCTAGAAAGTAAATTTATTTGTTACAGTATGAAATAAATATTGTCAGAGGAAACAGTTCGATTCGTAAACTTAGAGAATGTTATTTCCTACGAAGACATTAGGAACTCCGTAGCAGAAATAGAAGTGGCCGACGGACGGCCGTGATATTGCTACTTTGTCTTCGAGAACTTCATTGGATGTAAGCAGGATGACGTTATGTATTATTTATAGTTGGGATCAGTCCACAGACAATTGCAACTACCAAAGAAAAATGCATCAAGCAACTGAACACAAATATTGGAACTTAAATGCAGTTGCTGTTCCCTTTGCAATGTAAATAAAGAATATTGTTTACCCTGTAACAAAGACACAAATTTCATAACTTAGGAGTATAACTTCAAACAAGCAAGACAAAGATAAACAAGCGTAGGGTGTAATTTATTTATATTGAATAAACTGACCCCGCACAAAGCCCCAAAGCTTAACAACCACCCAGTATTGCGTGTGCTATTAGATAAATAATTAATTTAAAAGTGAATATTTTGTCTATAAATTTAATAATCCTTCATACGGCATAGTACATATTTCAGAACCAGTTATTTTTATCTGAAATAAAACGTTTCAAACCATTCCTTAAATTTTTAAGCCCTGTCTTATGTAGCTAATATACAATATGATTATGCCCACAAAATATAGTTGATAAAGTTTCAAAGAAAAGTGTTTAGTGTCTGGAAAATATGGAAGTAGCAAAAACTGCATTGTAGGTGAAGATACGAGGTGTGATCAAAAAATAACCGTTATTGTGTGATCAAAAAATAAATTATTTTTTTATTCATCAACAACTATCTTGTCCCCTTCAAAGTAATTCCCCTCAGATATAATACACTTACGCCAGCGTTTTTTCCAATCCTCGAAACACTTCTGAAACGCTTTTTTTGGTATCGCCAGCAGCTCCTGTTTCGATTTTTCTTTTATCTCCTCAATCGTAGCAAAACGCTTTCCTTTCATCGGTGTCTTCAGTTTTGGAAAGAGGAAAAAGTCAGCGGGGGCCAAGTCCGGTGACTACGGTGGTTGAGGCATGATAACGGTTTTGTTTTGGGCCTAAAACAGCTCCTGAGCGATGTCCATGCGACGTTGTTTTTGCTCAAAATTAAGCAATTTTGGAACAATCTTCGCTGCCGCACGTTTCATGCCTAAAACATCCGTAAAAATTGCTTGGCATGAGCCGAACGATATGCCAACATCATCAGCAACCTCTCTGATAGTGATTCGACGATTATCCAAAATCATTTTCCTCACTGCGTCAATGTTTTCATCGGTTGTTGACGTGCTCGGGCGACCAGGACGAGCACCGTCATTGACATCTTCTCGGCCTTCCTTAAACTGGTTATACCACAATTTTACTTGTGTTCTGCTCATAGTAGACTCGCCAAAGGCCACAGTCAACATTTCAAATGTCCTTGCGCATTTAATTTCATTTTTTACACAAAACTGAATACAGTTTCTTTGATCCATTTTTTCGAATAGTACAAAATTGAAGACAACCCCAAAACACGATTAACCTTTTTATCTGTCAAAAACAAACTGACAATCCAAAATGGTTGGTATTGCCAACATATATAACAGACATGTGTACCAACATAACAGAAAAAAAAATGCGAACATCGAACATACGTAACTCACGAAAAGATGAAAATAACGGTTATTTTTTTATCACACCTCGTATAAAGCGGATATCTGATTACCCTATGCAACGCGTGGTTTAAGGTGCCAATACATGATTAAAGCACTGTTCTCAAGAACGCCGAGATTTTGTCTTTGTGTAAGCAGTTATGAGCATGAATTCTTGAGAATATATTTCATTTTCATTGCATTACTATATGCAATAAAACAGTAAGAAAACTTTAACTTTAAGTTCTCGTAAGTAAAATGTTTATTGAATTAAATAAAAATTGGAAGGAAAGACTTTACTCTTGAGTAGAAGAAAATAATGTGAAAAAATCATATAATAATTATTTTATATAAAAAAGAAGGAGTACTAGCTACCAAGGCCTTCGGCTCGCTATATTTTATAAATCCTCGTAAGAGTAAGATATTTAGAGTAGGATTCTTGATTATGGAAGGTACATGAGAGTAAATTACAGCTTTTTCAAAGAAGATACATATTATTTATAAAATCGACAGTTGTTGATTTGAGTAGTGCAGTTTTTGCTACTTCCACATTTTCCAGACACTAAACACTTTTCTTTGAAACTTTATCAACTATATTTTGTGGGCATAATCATATTGTATATTAGCTACATAAGACAGGGCTTAAAAATTTAAGGAATGGTTTGAAACGTTTTATTTCAGATAAAAATAACTGGTTCTGAAATTTGTACTATGCCGTATGAAGGATTATTAAATTTATAGACAAAATATTCACTTTTAAATTAATTATTTATATAATAGCACACGCAATACTGGGTGGTTGTTAAGCTTTGGGGCTTTGTGCGGGGTCAGTTTATTCAATATAAATAAATTACACCCTACGCTTGTTTATCTTTCTCTTGCTTGTTTGAAGTTATACTCCTAAGTTATGAAATTTGTGTCTTTGTTACAGGGTAAACAAAATTCTTTATTTACATTGCAAAAGGAACAGCAACTGCATTTAAGTCCCAATATTTGTGTTCAGTTGCTTGATGCATTTTTCTTTGGTAGTTGCAATTGTCTGTGGACTGATTCCAACTTGTAGTTACGTTGGGCATCTCGTAAATAATACATAACGTCATCCTGCTTACATCCAATGAAGTTCTCGAAGACAAACTAGCAACATCACCTTGTTTCGACCGTCCTTCGGCCACTTCTATTTCTGCTACGGAGTCCCTAATGTCTTCGTAGGAAATATTATTGGCGATCATTTTAAATTCAAAATATATTTTGACAGCAATGAAAAAGTGAAAAATCCAGTTGATTCTTCATGTTTACGAATCGAAATGTTTCTTCTGACAATATTTATTTGATACTGTAACAGGTAAATTTCCTTTCTATAAAGAGTTCTATTGCTATCTAAGTTTACGCCGATTCTGCACAGAACAAACCTATCCCTTCACTCCTGCAGCGTTTTCTTAAAGCCGGTCATATTAATGACCATATCTGAAGATTTTCTTGGATGCAAGCAGCGCTTTTTGGTTGAGCAAGTGTCTGACCTTTGCCCATGTTTTCACGAATTTTGTATTCTTTGTTAATCTTTAACTTTTATTTTAATACAACACTGCTAACTTTAAAATCCCTTTCTTGAATAGAAGAAATCGTTATTAAGAAATACATCGTTGTGGTTTTTTATTCTGTTCACAAACGATTGATGGAAAATCAATAAAAAATAATTAATTTTTAATTCATCCCTTAACTCAAAACACAAAAATAAGAGAGGTGGCCATATATACCACAAAATACGACCTTCTAAAGTGAGTGACTGGTTATAGGAGTATGAAGCAAAATTTATAATTTAATGGATAATAAAGTTATAACTTTATTAATTGAGCTCGCAGGAACGCTGCCTAACAAGCAATCTGTACCTTAACCACCCATTAACAAGTTTCAGAAAAATCACCTTTTTGGTCCATCGCTTTTTGAAGCGCTAATCATTTATAACCAAAAGTTGTTATAACTCCATGATCCGTTTATTCCAACAAAATAGTGAAATCCAAAGTAAAGTGAAAGAATTGGAATTTGAGAGAGCTTACAGTTTATTTGGAAAATGCAACTAAAGAGACCTTACAGTTTATTTGGCAAATGCAACTAAAACCAATAAAAAAGCTGAAGTCCGATTTCGAGATACAATTTTTCTTTTCGATATGTGGAAATATAAAAATCTATATAGAAAATTTATGAATCTATGTTGATATAAATAATTCTTCTGGTGGGTTAGAAATTTTAATTTGGAGTTGAATAATTTTTCAACTGATTTATTGTTGTCCTTAGAGAGACAAATTCATTGCAACTTGGAAGTAAGATTTAATTTATCGGTTATTCCACAAGACAAAAGAAGCACAACTAGAAGTTGGTTTTACAGGGTGTCAGTAAAAACTTGGAAACCTCTGAGGAATCTCTCAAGTAATTAATGCCTGTTTTAAGACTGATTTGAGCTGCATACGAGTATATTTGGATATATTTATTTCTAATGATGATAAACTGTCGAAGATATAGAAAGGAACGAAACATCAAAGATTTCTATTTCCAATCTATTATCTTACCAAACTAACAAAATGGAATTTAGGATTTCAAGGTTAGAATTTGACATTTATAAGGAATTATTCCAGAAGTGGATCGATCAAATGTCGCTAGTCGAGTTTAGTTTTTAGATTGGATCGAAAATTCCAATCAAAGTTTTGCTGAGAACAAATTTGAAATTTTGTACTATAATTATGAATTCAAATAAATTTATGGTTATATGAATGAGTTACAAACAATTTTAAAAATGTATAAAATTTACATCGTGCGACTCACAAAATTGGGCAGCAGAGATGTTTAAATTCAGGCGCTTCACAGTCATGTGCATCCAAAATTGGAAAATGGTTTAAAATTTCGGTAACACAGGAAGATTTGCCCACCACCCCTTTGAGACTTTTTTTCTTCGATTCCGTGATATCTGGAAGTAGTTTCTCATTACGCTGGGAATCTTTTAATAAACCTCATCCGATGAATGCCGGGATAAAAAGTAAATGAAGAAAAATCATCAGAATATAAATAGTCTCCCACTAATCTGCCACGCCGGTATATGTTCTGCCGCCATTTCCTTGTGTACGATTACAGTTGCTCATGTCTTTGGAAAAAAATATAATTGTGACCATTTTGTTCGAAGTATTAATGAGTTGTACAATTTATGATGCATGCCTGAAAACACAAACACACATTATAGTTGAGTATCAAAAGTGAAATTTTTCATTTTTATAATGTTAAATCTGTATTTACAAATGCAGAAAGTACTTTCCATAAGGTCCCGCAATTGATTGATACCTAAGTTTCCGAGTCTCCATTTCATTCCCACAATTGTGCCCACACGTTAAAGGCCAATTGTGTGAACGCCATTAGAGGTAGGTAGGCTGTATTAAAGAGTTCTAAATTGACCTATATTTTTAAAAAAATTTATCAATTTCTAACTCGATTCCTTGTCCAACTAAGAAACTAAAAAACTAATCAGAATGTTGTAAGGACAGAGAGAGAATATGATACAATGTAATGACATTTAAAAAGTAAAAGGGTTGGGCACAATTAGTGCATTTCTAGTAGGGCTTGAGGATAACTAACATTTCCGCCCACCGTATTGGTCAATAGCCTTATCGTATGAAGGTACTACAACCAATTTGGAGATTGCACGTCTGATAACTGCAGATTGAGCGTGATCACCTCGTATAAGCACCAGGTCGTCGGTTTTTAGATTGGTTTTAGTGTGAGGGTATTTGTGGGGCACTTGTAACTCATGAAGGTATTCACAACTCGCGCTTCCAAAAATCTTGTTGCATTTGTTGAAGCTGATTCCACCTGGTGACTCGGTGAGTATTAATATAAAGTAAGTTAACCTCAGGTGGCATCGTCAGTGGACCGCCCACCAGAAAGTTACTGGGGGTCAATGCGGTGCAATCGGTCGGGTCGCCAGAGAGCGCTAACAGCGGTCTAGAGTTAAGCACGGCTTCATGGCATGAGGCCAGTGGTGCGGCGGCATCGAGTTGATTTTTAAAGGTTTTTAGAACCATCTTTCAGTATGGCGTTTTCGTTTGCAGAGTCGCTGTAGATATCCTTTCTTTATCCCCGTGATTCGAAAACCGGCGTAGAGCGGCTAGACAGCATTCGGTCGTCATGTCGCTTATAAGTTCCAGATGTACATCGCGTGTAATGAAACACACAAAAAGCGCAACTATCTTTTGTAGCTTTTATGTCCTCTGCCTTTCGTTGTGCGAATCTAGACCACAATATTGAAAAGGTTTTCCGGGACTGCAGCGATATACAGGAAGAGGTCCCAATTTTTTATTTGCAACAGTGGTGTGTTGCCGGAGAGGATTTGTTGACTTACCGCGCGTCAATCAGCCAATAACGTCTTCGAAGATAATGGAGTGTTGCTTGTCAAGCTGTGTGCATCGTGTTCTCATGCGCGTTAGCAATGATCAAAGTAGATAGTGGACTAATATTTGGCAAAATTATCAGAAAGCGTTCCGAAGTTCGGATGATGGTGTCCGTTCATGCGCACAAGGCCCTCCTTATCGATCATGGGATTGAGCTTCATCAAACGACTTTTTCTGCTGATGGGCTTGGTATGAAGTATACAGGAAATTTCAATAGAAAAATTTAGGTTTTGAACATACCTTATCAAAAATTGCAAGGCAGCGTTGCGCTTGATGGCAGTGCACCATGGCGATGAGTCGTCTGCTGGTAACTGCCAGAAGTTTGTTCAGCTATGAATATTTGTATAGGAGGTTTGCTGCAAGCTCGTTCCCAGGGTTTTGCCGACATGGGACTGCATGTAAAACGGCTACGTTTTCTCTGTCAGGTTCACTGTCCAGCGGAGCAGGTTGCTTTGGCCACAGAGTATCGTCATTGTGCAGCCATGATGGTCCTGACCACTATATGTCAAGGTCGGCTAATTCTGACAGGAATATTCCACGTGATGCTTTATCAGCTGGGTTCGTTTTCGAAGGCACGTATCGCCAGGAGTCAATTGACGTCAGTTCTTGTATTTGAGTGACTCTATTTGCGATGTACTGCTTGAGTTGCCCGGGATTCGAACGAATCCAACAGAGTACTTCTCTGGCCATAGGGCTGTAACTTAAACGTCAAAATTTTTACCTTATGAAAAAAAATCATACACTGTGTAAGTGAGTTCACCTGGAAAAAAAAGGGTTTGTACTAAAAATTTCAAATCACGAAATTGTAGTAGGAAAAGAAAAAAGGAACAATCAGAATAAAAGAGTTTATCACTTTATAGTATTTTTTATTAATAAAATGGAATAATAATAGAATACAGAATAATAATAATAAGAAAAAATTGTATGCGACAATTCTTCAATTTTAAGTACTTTTTTTGGCATTAAGTTCATTAAAAAGAATTAACAAGCCAAAACAATTATAAATTAATATAAGAATTAAATAATAGTTTTAATAAATTTATCTGATTAGCATATAGAGTAGTGTACCTAATAGTAGTAATGATCAAAATTATTAATCAGAAAAATTATTCACTAAATTGAATTTGGTACTTTTTGGAGTGAAAATAGTATTAAAATCTTAACGAACAACAACCCCAAATAGTGCTTTTTCCAAAACTCACAAGTTTGTTTACATCCAGTGGGGAATGAAAAATTGGTTTGTTTACGTCCAGTGGGGAAAAAATTGCTAGCAATACATTTGTATTCTGTAAATGTATACGTAAGTTTAATTTCTCTTTTTCTCTGGTTCTGGCATCGGACCAGCAAAAAGTTTGAATTGACGTTAGATCGTTCTGTAGATTAGGACTGACCTGAAGGCAGTCGTTGAGCGAGACACAAAATTTTAGTTTTCTTACGGCATCGAAAACTACTCGGAGTTTTGTGGTGGAGCACCATAATGCGGAAGGTAACACACCTGTGTTGGCTCGACTTCCTGCGTGATATGTTCCATGTGTCCTAGACGGCATTACAATTCTCGTATAGCTCTTGCATTTGGATCTTTTAAGAGACGATTTTGTTGATAAGCGAAAAGTTTTAATCATCTAGTTTTGTGGCAGACTGCACGGCTACATCGCTTGTCTTTGTAGCCAACTACAAAACGACCATCGTTGTTGCGGCGAGTAGTTTGTTGGAAATATTCTTCGCAGTATAATTCGTCTTCGCCTTCGATGAATTTCCACACATTCCGAACTAAATCAGTTAGTTCTGCATACGTCGAGGCACAACAGGTTGTCTCCAACTGTAAAGTTGCTGGTTTTGGCAAGCGCCAGTAAATGATTGGTATTTTGTGCAACAGGTTTACTCTCCGACTTTCGTTTGATGTCGTTGTCCACTAGATCTTCATATAGCTCATCATCCAGTACGAGATCTTAGGACCCAAGCTTGTCAAATATTGGGCAGCTAAATCTAAACCCAAAATATTCACCAAATTCCTTGGAATAGATTCGATTGTTAGGCATTATGTCCCCTTAGCTTGGCAACATTAGCGCAGCGGAGTTGAAAATCATGCCTGGTCTTCTGAGAGAGCTCACAGAAATTTGGACTAGGCCCGTGGATGTCCCAAGAGCTGATCCGCCTAAACCAGTTGCCAGCACGCGAAGCTGCAATTGTTGTAATCCAGATTCACTAATGAATGACGCTTGTAATCCGTTGTCAAATAACGCGCGTAGTTGTAGATGATAGCAGCACGTACTCCAACGCATGCTGTGGCGAGCATTATAGGTGCAAGTGGCGCTAGTGACTCACCTGCTGTTATTTGAGTTTCAGAATTGGTTTTAGCAGTGTACGAGTTGGTTGCGGTAACGCTGCCCGGCTGCACGCCTGCCGCGTCATGTATATGTATATGATGCATTTCTTTGCATTTAAGACACACAAATTTTGACGGACAATCAATTTCCGTATGATCGCCTTTGAAGCAGTTCTTGCACAATTTTGTTTTTGTTACAAATTCAATTTAGCAGCTGGTGTGGATTTACGAAAGTCATTGCAACACATTAAAATATTTTTACCAAAACATTTCGGACATTAGATTGGTGGCTGCGAACAGATTGCGTCGACGTTGCTGCCTACGTATGTATGTCTCTCGGCGTTGCTTTTGGTATGTCTGTCGCCTCTAACCATTGTATGCGATTTTCCAAAAATTTCCCAAATTTTTGTTTCTTAGAATTTCATTAGGTGAACTTAGAGACATTTCCCAGTCCTTCAGCGTTATCGAATCTAATTTTTCGGCTGTTAAGAATACTTCGCCAGTCGTCCCATTCTAACGTCGGTCGCTCCAATTGTGAAAGCGCGCGAACAGCTTCAGTGGTACCATCGCCAAATTTCCTCAACAATGCAGTAGATTCAGTGATCATTGCAGGTAGTTTCAAAGTATCGCGCAAGTACGATTTTACAAGACGGCGGTTGCTGTCGTAGCGCTGTTTAAGAATGTTCCAAGCAATATTAAAATTGTTTTCCACTACTGACTGTGCGTAGGAGCACTTCTGCTTCACCTTGCAAGCTGCTTTTGAGATAATGCAATCGCTGTACGTTAGAAAGCATGTTGTGAATATGTCTTTGAAGTTCAACCATTGATGAAACGTACCATCAAATTGCGGCAATTCAATTTTCAGCACAATGGATTGTGCCACGTGTGACTGGCCGTGTAAAGTTTGGTTAATTGTAGACTGCCTAAGAGCCTCGTGGCAACTTGTGGTCAAGTCGTCGACCATGTCGTTGAGCTCTCCTAGATCTTCGTAATAAGCAAACTCAGTTGACGTAAACCGATTACCATTGCGGAATATTTGTAATTCTGCTTTTTTATCATCATCCTCAGCCATGACCATGATCTCATCGTGCTCTGCAGTATAGCAAGGCCAATAATTCTCCAACAAGTTTCTGCGCGAGCACAAATAGCATTTTGTTTGCTTTTGTTTGGCTGTTTTACTCGTATTTGCAGAGAAATTCTGGATTGATTTGTATAACGCTTCTTCTTTTGCTATCAGCATTCTTGCTTTTTATGCGAATATCGTTAATTTTATATACAGATTTTATATATATTTTTTTCTCATATGAACTTGAGATTTGGGTATTTTTTTAACTTTTCTGCCCACCGAATTGCTGTCGCTTTATTCCCTATGTATCCTATCATCTCCTCTGCGTGTCGTCATTTATGGACGTTCCCTACATAGTAACAGTTTGTCTATAGCCAAAATAAAATAATTTTTAATAAATGTTCGATCGAAATTGTAATGAACATAAGGAAAAATGATATGAATGGCCACTATGTTGAGTTTCTGTCCTAATCAATTAAACAGAACTCAAAATGGAACGCTGCAGAATGTTGGACACCAAAAAGAAGAATTTCTTCACAATCCCTCCAATAATTTTGTCTCCACAAACGCGGAGTAAAAATAAAACCAAAGGATTAACAAATGATATGAAATTCATGAAAAATGCCTTTTTGTGTTGACGTCATAAAACTTTCAATTTCCCAATATTTGTCATTCAGGTCAAAAACATGCTCAAAAATGGCACTGATTACAGTCAGGAAAATCCGCACGATTGGTCATTATTGTAATCGACTTTTATGATGGTGCTGCAATCGAGAAGGGAAAAGGTTTTTTCTGTCGAAGGTTCAGCGTGGACCTAGGTAGGAGCCCAACTCTTTCTAGAAACAAAATATACCTGCCCCAATTATAAATATCGAGTTTAGTATTGTCAGAGGAAACAGTTCGATTAGCACAGTTGAAGAGCCAACTTGCTTTGTAATTATTTTACTTCTGGCATTTTTAATTTAAAATGGTCGCGAATAATATTTTCTATGAATATATTAGCAACTGCAAAGCTGAAATGGAAATGGCAGAAGCGCCGCCAATGCAAGATTATAATTCGCGTATGTCATCCAGTACTTCATCGGATGTAAGCAGGATGACGTTATATATTATTCACGAATTGCCCAATGTAAATAAAAGTTGGGATATATATTTACATGATCTCGCAATAACGAAAAGACAGCGTGTCGATCGCGTACATCGACAATCGGAGACAATAGACCAATTTATTGACCGCTTTCCGTTATAAGATGTTGAACTTTGCATACCAGCACTGAAAAGCGAGCAATAGACGCTATTATATCAGATATAGATATTGATTTTTGTAACTTAGTTTTAAGAAACTTTAATTATTATGTAATATGATTAACACTGCAATAAATTTTATTAAATTGATTATTATTTAACTAAAATTACGTTTTTCTTTTTACTAAAGAGATTTTGATCAAAAGAGCAGATTTTGTAATCGCCCTTTTCAATAACGTAGGGAAACTATTTTTTTCACATAAAACAGAGCCCTCCAAATTCACTGGTTTTTCCAAACGCCTCGCACATGAGACGGCGATCGAGGAGAAGGTTCTGTTTTTGTATGGGGTAAATGGGGTACAAACAATTCTTCTGAGATAAAACTGGATACAAAATTGTTATTGGGAAAGTTTAATATATTAAAAAAAATTAATGCAACTATCTGTGTTGCTGTTCTTAAAAAAATAGTGGGTGATCCACAAAGACACGTGCTCTTCCCACACAGCAACCTTCTTCTAGTGACATTCACACAATTGGTCATTAAGGCGTGGATCTATTCATGGGAAGAAAATGGCAAGGCTTCACTCGCAGGCACATATGAGGGTAATTGTAGATCGAAATCGGACTTCAGCTTTCTTTATTGGATTTACTTTTATTTGCCAAATGAACTGTCAAATTTTTCAAATTCCAATTCTTTTCTTCAATTGCTTATAGCACTTTCCTTTGGATTGTACAATTTTATTGGAATAAACGGATCATGGAGCTATGACAACTTTTAGTTATAAATGGTTACCGCTTCAAAAAGCGATGGACCAAAAAGCTCATCTTTCTGAAGCTTTTTAATGGGTGGTTAAGGTACAGATGGCTAGTTAGGCAGAGTTCCTACGACCTCAATTAATAAAGTTATAACTTTATTATCCATTAAATTATAAATTTTGCTTCATACTCACTTTAGAAGGTCGTATTTTGTGGTATATATGGCCACCTCTCTTATTTTTGTGTTTTGAGTTAAGGGATGAATTAAAAATTAATTATTTTTTATTCATTTTCCATCAATCGTTTGTGAACAGAATAAAAAACCACAACGATGTATTTCTTAATAACGATTTCTTCTATTCAAGAAAGGGATTTTAAAGTTAGCAGTGTTGTATTAAAATAAAAGTTAAAGATTAACAAAGAATACAAAATTCGTGAAAACATGGGCAAAGGTCAGAAACTTGCTCAACCAAAAAGCGCTGCTTGCATCCAAGAAAATCTTCAGATATGGTCATTAATGTGACTGGCTTTAAGAAAACGCTGCAAGGGTGAAGGGAAAGGTTTGTTCTGTGCAGAATCGACGTAAACTTAAGTAGCAACCCAATTCCTTCTAGAAAGTAAATTTATTTGTTACAGTATGAAATAAATATTGTCAGAGGAAACAGTTCGATTCGTAAACTTAGAGAATGTTATTTCCTACGAAGACATTAGGAACTCCGTAGCAGAAATAGAAGTGGCCGACGGACGGCCGTGATATTGCTACTTTGTCTTCGAGAACTTCATTGGATGTAAGCAGGATGACGTTATGTATTATTTATAGTTGGGATCAGTCCACAGACAATTGCAACTACCAAAGAAAAATGCATCAAGCAACTGAACACAAATATTGGAACTTAAATGCAGTTGCTGTTCCCTTTGCAATGTAAATAAAGAATATTGTTTTCCCTGTAACAAAGACACAAATTTCATAACTTAGGAGTATAACTTCAAACAAGCAAGACAAAGATAAACAAGCGTAGGGTGTAATTTATTTATATTGAATAAACTGACCCCGCACAAAGCCCCAAAGCTTAACAACCACCCAGTATTGCGTGTGCTATTAGATAAATAATTAATTTAAAAGTGAATATTTTGTCTATAAATTTAATAATCCTTCATACGGCATATTACAAATTTCAGAACCAGTTATTTTTATCTGAAATAAAACGTTTCAAACCATTCCTTAAATTTTTAAGCCCTGTCTTATGTAGCTAATATACAATATGATTATGCCCACAAAATATAGTTGATAAAGTTTCAAAGAAAAGTGTTTAGTGTCTGGAAAATATGGAAGTAGCAAAAACTGCATTGTAGGTGAAGATACGAGGTGTGATCAAAAAATAACCGTTATTGTGTGATCAAAAAATAAATTATTTTTTTATTCATCAACAACTATCTTGTCCCCTTCAAAGTAATTCCCCTCAGATATAATACACTTACGCCAGCGTTTTTTCCAATCCTCGAAACACTTCTGAAACGCTTTTTTTGGTATCGCCAGCAGCTCCTGTTTCGATTTTTCTTTTATCTCCTCAATCGTAGCAAAACGCTTTCCTTTCATCGGTGTCTTCAGTTTTGGAAAGAGGAAAAAGTCAGCGGGGGCCAAGTCCGGTGACTACGGTGGTTGAGGCATGATAACGGTTTTGTTTTGGGCCTAAAACAGCTCCTGAGCGATGTCCATGCGACGTTGTTTTTGCTCAAAATTAAGCAATTTTGGAACAATCTTCGCTGCCGCACGTTTCATGCCTAAAACATCCGTAAAAATTGCTTGGCATGAGCCGAACGATATGCCAACATCATCAGCAACCCCTCTGATAGTGATTCGACGATTATCCAAAATCATTTTCTTCACTGCGTCAATGTTTTCATCGGTTGTTGACTTGCTCGGGCGACCAGGACGAGCACCGTCATTGACATCTTCTCGGCCTTCCTTAAACTGGTTATACCACAATTTTACTTGTGTTCTGCTCATAGTAGACTCGCCAAGGGCCACAGTCAACATTTCAAATGTCCTTGCGCATTTAATTTCATTTTTTACACAAAACTGAATACAGTTTCTTTGATCCATTTTTTCGAATAGTACAAAATTGAAGACAACCCCAAAACACGATTAACCTTTTTATCTGTCAAAAACAAACTGACAATCCAAAATGGTTGGTATTGCCAACATATATAACAGACATGTGTACCAACATAACAGAAAAAAAAAATGCGAACATCGAACATACGTAACTCACGAAAGGATGAAAATAACGGTTATTTTTTTATCACACCTCGTATAAAGCGGATATCTGATTACCCTATGCAACGCGTGGTTTAAGGTGCCAATACATGATTAAAGCACTGTTCTCAAGAACGCCGAGATTTTGTCTTTGTGTAAGCAGTTATGAGCATGAATTCTTGAGAATATATTTCATTTTCATTGCATTACTATATGCAATAAAACAGTAAGAAAACTTTAACTTTAAGTTCTCGTAAGTAAAATGTTTATTGAATTAAATAAAAATTGGAAGGAAAGACTTTACTCTTGAGTAGAAGAAAATAATGTGAAAAAATCATATAATAATTATTTTATATAAAAAAGAAGGAGTACTAGCTACCAAGGCCTTCGGCTCGCTATATTTTATAAATCCTCGTAAGAGTAAGATATTTAGAGTAGGATTCTTGATTATGGAAGGTACATGAGAGTAAATTACAGCTTTTTCAAAGAAGATACATATTATTTATAAAATCGACAGTTGTTGATTTGAGTAGTGCCAGCAGCTTGCAGCTCCTGAGGATCTGTGGTAGATGTATTACGGTCATTGTATTGTGCCGGTAAAAGCAGCACATTAGAACAGTTCTACCAAGCAGTAGGTTTTCATGAGAGAGATTTGTATGTCTGAGGCGTACACGAACGACCGTATTTACTTCATATGAGTTGCTGGTATAGAATTGATGTCGTACTGAAATATAATCTTCGGTTTTCAATGACAGCAAATGTGAATATATTTTCCCATATATGCATGTCCTTTTTTGTCAGGACCTTGTTCTAATACCGGCCAACTCGTTTCAGCGGATGCCAACATTGCAGGGAACCCACATGATTTTTATTTTATTTTGGTGTTTTATGAGCATTTCTTGTACGTTTTGGATCAGGATATTAGCCACAGCAAAGGAAATGGCGTGTTGTGTTTTGGACCCGCCAGAGCAAACAAATTTCCAATTGCTGTATCTTTATGGCACTTTCAAAATAGGGGGTGTACTATCCTCCGGGTGCTTATACAGTTTTAAAATGAATATAGAGTCATTGGAAATCCGAGGAGGACATTTCATGACGGGTTTTAATTTTGCCTTAAGCGATAAGTTCAGGACTTTAGTGCATTTCATGCATTTTTGTATTACCGGCTCTTGACAGAAATTCAATTTCCGGTTTATACAGCGATTGGTATAATAATTCATTGTTTCCCCAAGCTCAGTTATTAGCCGCGTGGTATTTCAGCAACTCAAGTTACAATTGAGGGTAAACCTGCTTCTATTAGAATGAATTTAATTGGGGTAGATGGGAAGGCGCGGATATTTCTGGGGGCGGCTGTGTGGTAGTGAACATAAATCAGTTTAAGGCTGCTTATTGCGCAGTGTCCGTATATTTACAGGTCGTAGTCAATCATGGAGAGTAATAAGGCTCTGGTAATGTTGTTTAGAGTGTTTGGAGGATACATTTTTGTAATATTAAGACAAATAATTATAATTAAATTCCATCTTAAATAAATACAATGTTGTACGAAAGTTAACTTATTGACAAATAACATCAAGTCCTATTACATTTGCATTTTATTTTATTGCAAAAAAGAATTTAGGATTTTAGGATTTTATATTTATCGTAGGGATAGCCACCCTCTGTGGTCTAGTGGTAAGCATGCTAGACTCACACCCCGAGGGTCGCAGGTTCAAATCCTGCCACGGGCTTAGTCTTCAAAATGCTTCTTTCTATAAAATTCTTTTCTCTTCGAGTCGAAAGCCTCAGTAGCTAGTACTCAATCCCCCAACACCTTGCACTCATAATTAATTATGGTGTAAGATATAATAATAATAATATTTATTGTAGAAAATCCTTGCACCTGTATTGTACGAGCGTTCGATAAGGTGAGATAATATGAGCCAGAATTTTGCTGATAGCATGTTTTGGTAAAGACAATAACGGTGTAGGCGTAAATAATGTGATAGGTTCGTTTATGCTTCACTATCGCTTATTTCGTTAAAGCTATGATGAGTAGCATTACCGATCATGGCGAACCTTGTGATATACCGTTGCCAGGTAATACGTATCGGAGAGGACGCTAACATTTAATTGAGTTAATACTGGCAAGTGATCACTGCTTATTTGTTTATTTTTATATAAAATTGGCTTATTGAGTAGCATGGCAATGCTTAGGGGGGAGGTTGGGGAAAGAAATAATAGAAACAAAGATTGCGCAAAGCGGTGTACAAACATCTTTCATTATTCGCATCTACATCACAGGAGCCTGGTTATAAAGCGGAAAGTCAAACTATCATACATTTTGTAAACAAAAAAGTTAACATTACTGTGGAATATTAAATATAGCAAGCTGATAGCTTACGTAGAAAGGCTGCGGCCTTTCCTTTCAATGGCCCTGAACCCTTCTGTGGACTATCATTCAATACCATTGAACAGATGCAAAAAGAAGTCAAACCTGGAAAACTCTTCCGGGATTAATACAGTCCAAAGCTCTTCTAGGAGATTTTAATTTTAGAGCTAAGGAGTTAATAAGAATCATCACAGGAATTTTAAGCGGACACTGTAGACTCAACTACCATATGAAAAATTTGGGTATATCTTCAGATGCCATCTGTCGATTCTGTGGAGAAAGTGGCGAAACCTCACTGCACCTGATCACAGACTGTGAACCATTGTCACACAAAATACTCAGGTATTTTGGAGAAAATATCTTAGATATGAGCAAGATCCCGCAACTTGATTCCTGAAAAATATATGAATTCCTGTCGGAAATTAACCTCACAGAAGATCTGTAGATGAGACTATCCTCTTCATTCAAATAGAGGCATCACAATAGATCTTTCAGGTCGCGGTATATAACACCCTTAAAAAAATCTATCTATTTATATATTTTTAATATGTAAATTATATTTGACACACAATCTGCTTCATAAATTATTGTACGGTACCAAAAAGTGAAATATATCGTATTCAAATTGTAAATGCCATTCCATAATATAAAAAAAGAAATTTAGCAACATTCAACCAGCAAATTAAAATAAATTGAAAATTCCACTGAGGATTCGAACCTACTTCCCATGGATTCTAAGTCCCTAAGCCACAAAAGAACAAGCAGCAGCATTTCAGCTTGGCTACTAGCGACGTATTAGTGCAGTAGGGGGATGCGCATATATTTTTTATTTGATTCAGATTTGCTATTTTTAAGCAACAATGAAAAGCAATCACATTTCTTGTGTTATTTATACGAATCAATACGCAGCGCTTTCCAAGCTTGGAACTTAGCTTGAAGTGCGTAAATTTGCAAATATTTGCTTTCTTTTGCTTTCTTTAAACGGACTAGAGTTTTGTTAGTTGGGGACCACTGAAAAATGACAAATGACAAACATTTGAAAATAAAGAATAATTTCAACTTTCAAGTCTGATATTGCTTTCGTTTCCTGTCTGGCATGAGTGGACTCAATAGAAATACGACTTTATTTTATTTCTTTTTATTATAATATAACAAAATCTACAAAATCACAACAAATATGAGTACCAATAATTCCATTTTTCAAAAATCAATAAAAACTGAAAGGAAAAAAATTCTAAATTTCTTAATAAAAGTAAGAAAGTATTTGATTTCATAAAATAGTATGTGGTGTTGATATGAAATGTGGCAATTTCGAGCAAATTGGCAAATTCAAAAATGATAAAAAATTCGAAACATATAAAAAATATATGACTCTAAATAAGAATGTATTGTGTGTGTACTGTGCATACTTTACAAATACGTCCTCCCCGTACCGCGCTAACATGTCTATCTTTTAATTATCGCATTCATCCATTCTTTTAGTGTAATTTATCCGAGGCCGAGCGATACAAAGCCTGCCTAATCAAAGTACACCGAAAGACTAATCAAATAAATAAAACATTCCACTTCAGCAATTTGTCCTGCAGCATGTTCATGTTGCCCAACAAGCTGCCGGTCATGCGCCAGCAACACGATTTAGTACTGAAGAGTGATTGTCGCATATTCATATTATAGAGGATTTGGTCGAAAAATGTCCGAAATTAGTTGTGCGCTCTTTTACTATTCTTTTTACTAGATTGTTTAGTGTGTTCCAGGGTGCACTAATAAGGTGACCTCTAGGCCACAACAAGTCGACAACAACAACATATTCATTGAATTAAATTGTCAGTTGAATTTTTCCTTAAGGTAAGAAGGCTGATCGCAAACAAAACCTAAAAAAATTAAAGAACGTAAGTAAAGAAGAGTGATTTCCCTTGAGACCACCTAATAAGTGCGTCCTGGTGTTATCTATAATAGTGCGAGTTAGTGTTAGTGCAGCTCTAATATGCTGGTCTCTAGACTATCTAGCTTGATAGGGCAAAATAACTTTCATATAGTTGCATTAGAGAAGGGAGACTTACACGAAACAAAAATTCAGATCTATACTAACAAAAATTATCGCTTGGCAATCAACTACCTTAACAGTAGTAAATAAACTATTATACGTATCAACTGAAAAGCAGTAAAGGTTTGATTGTCGTATTAAAAGGAATAGAATCAGATGTCGACCAATCTGAGATGAAAGAAGCACTGATCGAAGCCGGTTGCAACCCAAAATCCATCTTTAACATACAAAATAGGAATAATATCTCACAACCAATGTTCCGAGGGGAGCTCGAACCAGAATCAAGAAAGCTGCAAAAAAACGAAGTCCATACAATCTATAATATGCGATACCTTATGCACCGCAGAATTTCAGTTGAACAACCCCACAAACGCAACGGCCCTGTGCAATGTACAAACTGCCAGGAGTTTGGTCATACCAAATCATATTGCACCCTACGCCCCATTTGCGTGGGCTGTGGTGACGTCCACCCATCCTCTGCCTGTACGGTCGATAAAAAAAATGAAAATGTTCTTACTAAAATATGCAAAAATTGCGGCGGAAGTCATACAGCAAACTATAGAGGTTGCCCAGTGTATGCTGAGCTGCAAAATAAAATGCGCCAACAGAAGGATAGAGGTCGACACGAAGTTACTTAAGTAGCGCCGCTACACCAAATCCCCACTACGTTCAGCTACAAACACGTCCACTTGGCATGAGTTATTCTAATGCACTGAAATCAAATTTTGCTGAAAATTCAAATACCAATAAACAATCGCAAAATCTAGAGGCAGTGCTCTTAACCTTTACGCAATGTATGACACAGTTCATGTCCTCAATGCAATCAATGATGCAAGAACTAATAAATAATCAAAATCAACTTTTGAAATCCATACTTGCAAACAAATGAATACGCTGAAAATTTGTCCTTGGAACGCGAATGGTATTAGCCAGCACCAACTTGAAGTGCAAAATTTCCTTATTAAAATTTCCTCATATCTGAAACTCACCTTACTCTGAATCACAATTTTAAAATAAAAGGTTATAAGTTCTACAAAACGTTGCATCCGGATGGCAAAGCTCGAGGTGGGACAGGTATACTCCTAAAAGACCGCATAAAACACCACTCACTAGAAAATTACGACAAGGAATATCTCCAAGCGACCTCCATCTGCCTGCAATGTTGGGATGCCAACATAACGGTTTATTGCCCACCTAGACACACTGTCACAACTGCTCAGTTTGAAATTTTTTTCAAGTAGTTGGGAGAAAAATTTATAGCATCCGGTGACTGCAACGCTAAGCATACGCATTTGGGTTCAAGCCATATAAATCCCAAGGGTAAACAGTTATACTATGCCTTGACGAATCGGTGTAACAAAACTGACTATGTGTCTTCTGGTAAACCCAGTTACTGGCCTACGGATCAACGGAAGATCCCGGATTTACTAGATTTTGCAATAACGAAAGGACTCCACCAAAAGCTTCTGTCTACGGAATCATGCTTTGAGCTGAGTTCAGATCATTCCCCAGTTATAATGCACCTAAGGAAATGCCCAGAAGACACAAACCAACCTTTTCGATTAGTAACAGGTAAAACAAATTGGTTAAAATTCCGTAAATATATTTGCAGTCACCTTCCTGATAAATGTAACCTTAAAAGCCCGGATGAATTAGATTCCGCAGTACAATCATTCAATCGCACACTGGTATCAGCAGCAATCCACGCTACACCCCAAAACGGCCAAATCCCACGCAAATGAATATGCTCCACATCATTCGAAATTGAAAGACTGATAATGGCAAAGAGACGGCTCAGACGACTGTGGCAAAAGCACAGGTCACCAGCGCTAAAGCAAAAATTCACGACAGCCAAAAACAAACTGCGAAACGCATTGCGCGACGAAACTGAAAGAGATATACAGGCCTACATCTCGTACCTGAACCCTAGAATCCACAAACTACTCCTTATGGAAGACAGTCGAAGACAAAATCGCAACATCACCTTGTTTCGGCCGTCTTCGGTCATTTCTATTTATGCTACGGAGTTGCAGGAAATAAGTTGCGTAGGAAAAATTATTCGCTACCGTTGTAAATGCAAAAAATATTTTGAATGCAATAAAAAAATTAAAAATCCAGTTGATTCTTCAAGTTTACGAATCGAATTGTTCCCTCTGAAAATATATATTTGATACTGTAACAGGTAAGTCTCGTTTCAACAAAGAGTTCTGTTGCTACCTAACTACCCCTTCTCTGGTGTAGGCAAGGGCAAGCTGTTCAGCCAAATTAGGATCGATGCGGGACACCATAGGCACAAACACTGGATTAACACACCAGGCCTAAGGGTATCAAAGAGACTGCTAGGGACATTCCACATAAAGAGATTCGAATCACTCATCAATCTCTCTAAGAATAATCTTAGGATGAAGACAGGCCTACTCACAGGACACTGTAAACTGAACTCAAATATGGTGAGAATGGGATTCACCTCGGATGGCTCCTGTAGACTGTGTATGGAGGAAAAGGAGACATCTTTGCATGTGTTAACAGAATGTCCGGCTCTCATGCACACCCGCAGCAAGTACTTGGGATTTTTCCAGGTGATGTGAAACCACTGGAGCCAAAATTGTCATCACGTTTCTCCAGAGGATAGGACTCAAAAATGTACTTTGAACCTCTGATAGGGGCACAATAGATCGAAGGGTCGCGGTGCTTAATCCCCTACACATAATAATATTACCTAAGTTCACGCTGACTCTGCGCAGAAGAAACCTTTCCCTTCACGCCTACAACGTTTTCTTAAAGCCAGTCACATTAATGACCATATCTGAAGATTTTTTTGGATGCAAAGAGTGCCTTTTTGGTTGAGCAAGTGTCTGACCTGGATAATAATAGTTGGGAAATAAAAAGTTTTACTACAATAAATAAAAATGCCCATGGTTTCATGAATTTTGTATTCTTTGTTAATCTTTAACTTTTATTTTAATACAACATTCGCAGACTGCTAATTTTAAAATCCCTTTCTTGAATAGAAGAAATCGAGGATTCATTATTGTGGTTTTTTATTCTGTTCACAAACGATTGATGGAAAATGAATTAAAAATAATTAATTTTTAATTCATCCCTTAACTCAAAACACAAAAATAAGAGAGGTGGCCATATATACCACAAAATACGACCTTCTAATGTGAGTATGAAGCAAAATTTATAATTTAATGGATAATAAAGTTATAACTTTATTAATTGAGGTCGTAGGAACTCTGCCTAACTAGCCATCTGTACCTTAACCACCCATTAAAAAGCTTCAGAAAGATGAGCTTTTTGGTCCATCGCTTTTTGAAGCGGTAACCATTTATAACTAAAAGTTGTCATAGCTCCATGATCCGTTTATTCCAATAAAATTGTACAATCCAAAGGAAAGTGCTATAAGCAATTGAAGAAAAGAATTGGAATTTGAAAGATTTGACAGTTCATTTGGCAAATAAAAGTAAATCCAATAAAGAAAGCTGAAGTCCGATTTCGATCTACAATTACCCTCATATGTGCCTGCGAGTTAAGCCTTGCCATTTTCTTCCCATGAATAGACCCACGCCTTAATGACCAATTGTGTGAATGTCATTAGAAGAAGGTTGCTGTGTGGGAAGAGCACGTGTCTTTGTGGATCACCCACTATTTTTTTAAGAACAGCAACACAGATAGTTGCATTAATTTTTTTTAATATATTAAACTTTCCCAATAACAATTTTTGTATACAGTTTTATCTCAGAAGAATTGTTTGTACCCCATTTAACCCATACAGAAACAGAATCCTCTCCTGGATCGCCGTTTCCTGTGCGAGGCGTTTGGAAAAACCAGTGAATTTGGAGGGCTCTGTTTTATGTGCAAAAAATAGTTTCCCTACGTTATTGAAAAAGGGCGATTACGAAATCTGCTCTTTTGATCAAAATCTCTTTAGTAAAAAGAAAAACGTAATTTTAGTTAAATAATAATCAATTTAATAAAATTTATTGCAGTGTTAATCATATTTCATAATAATTAAAGTTTCTTAAAACTAAGTTACAAAAATCAATATCTATATCTGATATAATAGCGTCTATTGCTCCCTTTTCAGTGCTGGTACGCAAGGTTCAACATCTTATAACGGAAAGCGGTCCATAAATTGGTCTATTGTCTCCGATTGTCGATGCACGCGATCGACGCGCTTTCT